>JAOXJK010000001.1:3488193-3504335 GCA_025774025.1 Xenus cinereus | reverse complement strand
CCCTCAGCCTCTCCTCATAGGACTTGTTCTCTAGACCCCTCACCAGCTTGGTGGTTCTCCTCTGGACATGCTCCAGCACCTCAATGTCCTTCCTGTAGTGAAGGGCCCAAAACTGAACACAGTACTCAAGGGGAGGCCTCACCAGTGCCCAGTACAGAGGCACGATGACTTCCCTACTCCTGCTGGCCACGCTATTCCTGGTACAGGCCAGGATTCTTCTCCTCTGTCCACCATTTTTGAGACCACCTCTGGAGAACTGTATCTAGTTCTGGGCTTCCCAGAGCAAGAAAGACACGAGCATACTGGAGTGGGTCCTGTGAAGCATCCTCAATATCTTCAAGATCCTGGACCACATGACATAGGAGGAAAGGCTGAGAGCTGGGAGCTTTCCCTCGTCCTCTCAGAGGTGCATGGTGGAAAGATTAGAGGCAATACTCACATGTTGGAACGTAGGGAATTCTTAATAGATATAACAGCAAAACAAAATCACCATGCGGCTGTTTAAATACTGGAAAGGGCTGCCCAGAGAGGTTGTGGGCTCTCCATCCTTACTGATATTCAAAACTTGGGAAGACAAGCTCTGAGCAACCTGATCTATTTGGCCATGCTTGAGCATGGGCTCTTTTCCAACCTGTTATTATAGACTATTAGTCTATAAAACAGACTGTCCTCTTGTAAAGACAGACTTTTCCTTTTACCAGCTGATGGAGCTCTCCAGTGAGGTTACCCTAACCTGTATGAGTGAAATTGAATGGACTTACTTTATATAGTCTAACCAGTACATCTTTACTAATGAAGCGTATTTTTTAATACAACAAGTCAAGAAACGAGAAAATGAATTCTTTCGTGAGAGGTGGTGACCTCCAGCAGAGTGTGAATAAAAAAAAAAATCTGGGGGAAGTGATCTCTGGATCTAGAAGATGACTGTTCTCAGCAGACTCAGATATTTAATTTTTTCTCACTGTCTTAAAGCAGGCCAGCTATTGCCTGGGGCTCTTTTTGAGTCAAAGCATACAAATTGCTTTGGGGGCAACCATACCATGTAATTTCTGCCAGAGAAAACACACAGAATGGTAATAAAGGCAGTGACTGAAGGCAGGGAGATTTTGAATATGTGGCTCCCAGGCTTTAAGCAAGGTCTCAAAGCTTGCAGCAGCCTGCCATTGCGGGAGGAGCAGAAAGACATTTAGCTATCATATTTAAAAATGTGTTGCTCCATGAATGATATGAGCATAAGATGGGCTGTAGAGGGTCAGAAAAAGCTTTCTGTCTCCAAAAGTGGCTAACAGCAGATGCCTGGGGAATAGTGTAAGCACCTGGCAGCGTACAGTGATACTTTTCCAATATGTTTTCCCGGTCTCCAGAGGGAGAATAAGGGCTTGAGCAATAGGTGTTACGGTTGTGTTTAGAACCCCCTGGTTGACAACTCTGTGAGTTGTATTTTGCAGTTCCTAGGAGTACCTCAGTTTACCTACATGCTATGTGGGTGCCCTCTGCTTCTGGGTCAGCCTGACAATGTCACTGGAAACCCCCTGTTTTTTGTATTATGAGAGCTCATGAACCTTCTCTTCATCTTCATGCTGGTCCAGCAATACTCAGGAGGTTGTATTGACTGGAGTTTGATCCCAGTACCAGTACCAAACTGGAGTTATATAACCTAAAGCTAGATATAAACAGACAAAGCATTCTGGGACCAATGGATTAATGCAGGACACTCAAAATTTTATCCCTTGAGGTCAGTCAAAGACGACAGCAGTGCTCCTGTATTAGCTCCTTCTCAAGTAGCTCTGTGTTATCTCTGGTGGAATGGTTGTTCCAGGCTCCTGCTTCTCCATTACTCAGAAACTGCTCATTTTTGTCCTGTGTTTATTTTTCTGCTCTGTCTACAACACTCCAGGTCTCTCCTTTGGTGGTTCTTACAGACCTCCCAAAGCTTTACATATTTCTTCCTCAGTTTATCCATTGTGACACTGACCCTAACAAATATTAATTCTTTTTTTTCCTTCTTTTTGTTACTTTTGGTTTCTGTGCTCTCCAGTGTTGGTGTCTACCCAGTGCTGATGCTGCCTCAAGGGACATTTGAAATGGTACTCAGAGGCAACTGCATTTGACTGTTGTGCTGGTCAGAAGGTAGCTTTGAGGAGCTATCACAGATGCAGGAACAGAAAGAGCAGAAAGGTTCATGAAGGTTCATCTGAGGTTGCTTGTGAGCACAGTCAGGAGACCAGGAGGTCGTCTCAACACCATTTCTAACTGTGACACAGCCTAGGGGCTGAAATAAATTTCAAATCACATCAGGAACAAGTGCAAGTAAAGGGGTGCTAAAATTTGGGCTGGCATCAGCCCTTCTGTGGCTAAGATCATCCATGGTTATTCCTCTCAATCTTTTTTTGCCCCTGCTGCTGTTTAAAATGCATGGCAAGGGATTTGCTGGCTCCTGTCCCCAGTGTGAGTGAGTGCATTTGCTGATGGATTCCTGCATGCTGTGCATCCTGTGTTTTCAAAGAGAATGCATAATGATGGGCCACCGTTCAGCTCATTGAGAGTTTGTTACATAGCTGGAGCCGTTACTATGAAATTACCAAATAAAACATACATTTTCATTCCCTGTGGTAATAAAAATTATCGAAGTACCTCTCCTGGGACAATTATAACAAGATAATACAGAACTCCTGACTGATTCCAGTGGCTGTATAAAAAAAAACAGAGAGCATTCAACAAGACATTAGTGTCTGCCTTGGCTCCAATCACTTCCCCGTCTCGTGGGATAATGAAGTTATCAAATTAGTTTTAAAAAGGTGAAACTTCCATTTTTCAGCCCATCTGACAGGTTTTCCCCTGAATAATGTCATTACCATGAGGTGCACAGGACAGTACGAGCACTTACTGCTTTTGGTCTAGACACTACAGGACATTAAGAAATTTTGCCCTCTTGTCTCCGCAGTGTAATGTTTTTACTCCAAGTGTCCAGGCCAATCAAATGATAAAGAACAGGGTTTTAGGTTGTGAGTTGGTTTTGGTTTTTTGTTTGTTTTTTTTTTTTTTTTTTACTTCTGTGCACACCCAAAACATAAATACAACCGTATGCTCAAGCCTGCCTTTGCAGAAATGTAGCATAAATGGCCTATTGGGTTATATAGCTCATGTGTTTCCCATTACTGCATGGTAGCAAATTACATTCTTTCTAAAGAGCGATGCTGCTACGGACAGCCTAACAGCCTTGTTTCCCGGGGATCTGGGATGGAGGTCACGAAACACATTCCGAACTGCTCTAAGACCCGGTTTTTCAGACTGACATGAACAGAAACCCTGCCCTGGGATGTCTTTGGTGACACCGAAGAGAGCAAAGTGCTATGAGAAGATGTTTCAACCCATCTCTGACAGTGTGCCCCCCACCCCTGCCTTCGTTGAACATTAAAAGTCACGGGACGTTAGCGCTGCTAATTCAGGCACTTCAGTCACGTGCCAAGGTAAGGGCTTTGCCCAAGGGCTGATGCCTCCCATGGTTTGGGTTCTAGGGATATTTTTCATTTTGCAAGCATTGCCGTCCTTCACTTTGCTGAGAAGCGAACCCCAACCTTTCAGGAGCAAGGGCATTAGCTCCCACTGTTCCAAATGAAATGGCTCGGTAGTCTTCTTGGGAGCAAAAGCAAAACCCTCATCCTGCGTAGGTCAGGCACAGCAGGATGTTAATTAACATATCCGTGGAGCTGACACCGGACCCACTCAGTGGTTTTTGGCTGTCTCAGGAGCAGGGATGGTCTCAATGCCTGTCCAGATCTGATCGTGATAACCCGGGTAACACTCTCTTCTCGGAAAAAATGGAAATGGAAAAGAACTACCTCTGCATACTCTCCAACGACCTGTCAGCACATCAGATCTGGCCACCCTCCCACCTCCATCATGATTTCAGCCACAGAGCTGTCTAATTTCCTTTGTAAAAGAGCCCCACAGGCAACGCACTCACACACAGAGCAACTTCTGTCTTTACCCTGACACTACCTGAGCCACAGCCCTCGCCTCTCGCAGAGCCGTTGTATATATTATCATCTCCTTGGCATCTTGGTTGCCGCTCTCTCCGATTCTCCTTCTGTTCGCCAGAGCAGATAGATAGGTTTTTTTAGGGTTCCCCCCTAACCCCCCCATGCCTGCACTCCTCCTCTGAAAGTCATTACCCAGAATGCCTGCTTTCCTTGAAGTAGCACTGAACAAGCTGTGCTATGTTTTTCCCCCTCCAGGCTTTTTTTACAGCCGTTCGTGCAGGAAGAAGTAATTTATCCAGAATTAAAACATCTGGTTATCATGCTCCCCGGGTAAGTTAGCATTAAAATAAGAGGAAAACATACTGCCTGGCTGTCTCCATCATGTGAGAAGGGGAACATGCCCTGTGGCTCCATGTAGTCAGAAGGTGAAAGCTCTCCCCAACAGCCAGCTGCACGGGCTGTGCAGAGTGACCAGGTTTGTGAAGGGGACACACACAGCTTGCTGGGGCTAAAGGTGGAAGGGGAAAGTGCTAATTTTATCTTACACCCTGCTTCTCTTCAATTCAGCATTATACAGTGATAACACAGGGACTTACAGAGGTCTCCTCCTGGTGCAAGGAAAGAACGATGTCTGTGTTATGAACTCACCAGTGTATCTCTCTGTCTACCCACAGGTTTTATTTCATTAATTCAGCTGCATGGACAGAATATCTGGAGAAAGGGGCCTTGCATAATGCCAAGATGCTGATGGAGGGTGGGTTTTACAGTTAAGTTCCTTTTCCAAGTCTCCCCAGATCCCACTTCTCGCCTTTTGTCAGAAACCCAGACATGGAACAATTCAACATTATGTCATTGTCCCCTCCTGAGGATTTTCCAGCTTCAGTCAGGTGGGACAGGAGGAAACACCACTTCCCAGTGACAGAACTTGCTTTTTCACCAACCTTCCTTTCCAGGTGATGAACAACTGTTTCTGTACCTTTGCACAACTGTTGTTGCTGTATCAGAATAGCTGCTTCTGCAGGACATAGTGGAAGAGCCATGACATGGGAGATTGGACAGAAGGATTAAGAAGGACTCTGGTGAATGTATGACCTTCCATTAGTCACTGAAATACCATCTAGACAGCTTTCTCTTAGTCTTCTCTCAATGAGATCTCTTGTCATGTAGAGCTTTTCTTTACTGCCTTATTTATCAGTGAGCCAGAAGCTGGGAGCCTTGCTGCAAACCTATTGTGCTATCATAATTGTTAATGGTGCCGTAGCTACAAATATGCTTGGATCACCCAGGAATGACTTTCATTATGGATACAACAGCCATCTCATCCGGGCAGCCATGAGGAAAGTCAGAGATTCAGTGATGATATACACAGGTTGTTCAGGTGCTATGGTTGAATGTTTGCTACTGACCTCCAAGGCACCCTTAGATGTGATGGCTGATGTGCTGGGAATGGTTATGTGGACAGTGGAATCCCTGGGAACCCCATCAGCCATCTCCTAATCTTTCCCTGTGCTCAATCTGTCTTTCTTGATACTTTGCTCCCTCCTGCTCATCTTCTCACAGGTAAGCACTCATCCGACCACCCTGTGAATGAAGTTCCAAGTTCAAACTTCTCTATCACAGCGTACTGTGGAGCCAATGTGACTCAGTCTGGACCAGGAAACTGTCCTGTGCAAGACAAACTCTCTGGTAAATGATGCAGAGAAAGCTGGAATTCAAGCTCTGTAGAAGGTGAAGTGTTCAGGTCTCAAAACAGTGTTGTCTTCATTAACAGCTTCCTTGCATATGGATGGTTGTCACAAAGCTCTAGCTGGCCCTGTGCGTTCTCTTGGTCAGGGACAAAGCAAGATGATATAGTATAGAAATTAATAAACAAATAACATAGCATAGTATCAAATCAGGGGGTGTGATCCAGAGGCAGAGGTCAACACCTTCACCTGCAGCCCAAGAACATGACCACTTGGTACGTATTGTACAGATTGGGACTGTGTTGTCACATCTACTGCTGACCTGTGGAGTATCCTTGAGCAAATCACACCTCCCCTCTGCTCCTTCTCTCTCCTCCCAGCACTTGCTTTGACTTATTTAGGCAAGAAACTTTCCATTCCAGTATGTGCACACAGTGTTTATCACGTCGGTGCATCCTCAGGCTACTGGCATACAAATAATAAAGAGCAGTAATAACTGGTTGCCAATCAGCAGAGAATCAAGTTTTTGGTTTCTGAATCAGTTGGAAATTGTTTTTCTCTCGCTTTGAATAATGTGCTGGGAATATGTAAAATGAAGTCTAGGTTTTTTTCTTTTTTTTTTTTTTTTTTTTGGATAGCAGCAAAAATACCTTTTATCAGCATTCCAAAATATGATTAATGCTAATCTTGACCTTTCAAAAGTTCCATGCCAGGCAGCTGATGATGCTTCTGTGTTGTAAAGAATCAAACAGAAGGTGTTTCTAGCCACAATGAAGTGTTCTTTATTAATGAGTGATTTGCTTACCAGGAACTCCAAGAATTCCTTTGCACTCTCTTTTTACAAACCTAAGGGTGTTTAATCATTTGGAGTGGATTGAAGGCATGAATATATTTATGAATTTCTCCTCTCTCCCCCGCCCCGCCCTTTCTCTACAGTTGGAACACAAACACTATTAGCTTATTACTATAGGTCAGAGATCATTTTTTACCTTCCCATGGCAGATACCTGGGTTATCAAGTAAATTAATAACTCAAATCAATCAACATTTTGATTGAGCAGCTGTTTCTGAGACTCTCCACAACAAGAGAATACAAATTGCAAATCATAAAATAGTAAAAACAATAGTTGTTCAGCTTCCAAAAAGGAAATTGTTCAAATGTCTGGGCTTGAATCGGATCTAGACATCTGAACCTGAATCCTCCAAGATGCTGACAAACTTCTCATTCACGTCTTCTGTGAGTAAAGCAGAGGACGACCCCCACCCCCTACCAGTTTGAGCACTCATATACTAAACAACTTCATAGACTCACATAAGTTTAGGGAGTCTTTAGGGTGTGTTCCACATGGGGACACCCAGAACAAGGGCTGTGCTCCACTGGGATGTCAGTGTCCCTTTGCGCAGGGACAAAGGATAATCACTCTGATGGACTCCAACATATGTGATTTAGTACCAACACATAATTAATGATAAAAGAATAAACCCCTGAAGATTCCCACAGACCCCATGTACCTGTGTCTGCTAGAGGGGTTTCTACACCAGTACCCTGGAAAGGTTGCTGCTGAAAGAGCAGAGGAACTGTGCGCCAGTCTAAGAAGAGCTCCTGAATTAGAGTGCAAAAGGTTCAATACTGTATGTTGAACTACATACAACTACCACTCTATCCATGTGTAGGGAATTCAGTTACCATGAATATACAACAGAGAATGTCCTCAAGCCATGCTCTGAGCAGCACCACCAGTAGCACTCCTGAAGAAGGGGCTGGATGCATGGAGCAAGGTCCTCTTCTTTCTCCCCATTGCTTGTTGTCGGTAAAAAAAGCTAAGAATCATGTAGGTCACAGTGAAGGGCATGTCCATACTGTTAAGTGACTTAAATATTATTAATCACTCTCTGGAGTAATTGTAATTGTAAATATTATTATTGTAAATATTGTTAATCAGTCTCTGGGGAAACTTACCTCTCTTGGTTGTAGTTAGAACTTGGGATAACTTCTGGAGATCTGAAGCTTTTTTAAGTCATATGTCTGTTGTAAACTAAAATGAGAGATGTAATACTCCCTCATAAGAGCCACACAGGACTGTGAAAGGCACTGCATAATCAGAGTGGAAACAGCAAGAGGAAAGCAATGCAAACTAGCAGGGAGATGGTCTCCTCGATGACAACTGGTAAAGAGAAGTTTGCTGATGGACCAAGAGATGTCTTTATATGTGTAGGACTGAGAAGGATGGAAACCAGGGTCAGTTTGCTGAATTATGGTCAAGAAAATTGAAATGTTAGAACCATTTCTCTAAAAGCCTACTAGAACCTGAAGATTTGTTACATCCTTCAAGGCTTCCCAGAGAGGTGGTGGAATCTCCATCTCTGGAGACATTCAAAACCCTCCTGGACACGTTCCTGTGCAACCTGCTCTACGTGGACCTGCTTTGGCAGGGGGGTTGGACAAGATGATCTCCAGAGGTCCCTTCCAATCCCATATCATTCTGTGATTCTGTGAGTTTCAAGTGCAAGGTCAAATAATAGTGGCGTTTTCTTCTAGAGATTACAGAGGGCAAGGTGCTTAATAGAAACTGCATGTCCATTGGACATTCTGCCTAATTCATTCACAAATGCAGTGTTTTCATGTTATCAAAGTCTTCTACCACCAAAGGGTTATATGGATTCATTAAGTCCTTTGAGAGTCACAGATTGGGGGTATGAAAGAACTGTAAAATATATTTCTTATTTATCATTATTCCTACTTGCGAGTAATTCAGGCCACTTATCTCCAATCACAATTCTACTGACTACTTGCATTATCTGTGATGGGGATGTCTCAGGCCATTAGTGACTAACACTCTGAATAATTAGACTGTGAAAGTCTAACTGCAGGATTTATTATTAGTATTCTTATTATTATTAGCAATTTTCCATTCTGTTGTATTAATTTCATTTGGTATTGGTCTGTTTTCTTGGAGAACAATGATCATTCATATAAAATCATTTCTGTGCAAAATGCTTTTTATCATGTGATTTAACAGACCATAAAATGTCTTACGTTGGTTTTTAGATTTTCAACCCAGTGTCAATATTACGATGACATTAATACCTTCCTTGCATCACCCCTGGAATATGTATCTGAAACTACTATATTATTCTTCTGTTTTCCATTCCTTTCTCAGCTGTCCTTTGTGTCCTTTCTTCATCTTCCTCCTGTTTTGCATAACAATTCTTCCACTAGAGGTTTCAATGATGGGCTGCTTCATCTACCTTAAATGCCAATCTTGGACATACCTGAGAGGTCATACCTCTACAAGAGAAATCCTACTGCCTTCAAGAGATACTCCTGGCTCCACCTTGCCCTGTGTAAAGATGTTGGTTTCTCTTGCCGACTTTCTAGTCCTGATAGTGGTGCTAAACATCGAGCCAGGACCCACACAGCACTCTGTAGTCCTTTGCATTTCACTTACAAACTATTTGATTTCACTGCTGAAGGTGTCTGCAGTCCATCAGAGTGGGTGAAGTTTCACTTGACAGGGATTTGGGGCTGGTAGGACCATGCTCTGTTCTAGTGCTAGTGGATGGACAGTATCGTGCCACCCTCACCACCCACGCACAGCATCACATGGGACTGGTGACAAAGGGAACAGGGGATTCCTGCTCAGGGAACACATGCTGCTGTGGTACTGTATTGCAGCTGTAAATGTGGGCAGTCCTACAACCATTGTAGTCCTTTTTATTCTAGGGCTCATTCAAAGATTATGATTTCTCCAGCCCCTTTACACAAGCCCCTCTGGAGACTGCTTTATGCTTTACATATGCCCATGTAAAACACCTACATGGCTCTGCTGAGTCAAATTTTCTTAATGAAGTATCCCAGGGTCTTCCTTCTGGGCTATCAGCAAGCAGGATGCTGCTGAAACACAGGGCCAAGGTATGAAGCCAGGCACTGGTTTGTGTTGTTGAACTGTTGGCATGGACCATGAAACTGCTTTGGTCTCGTCCAGCCATTGCTCCCCCAGCAGCTTTTGTTCACCCTTCAGGGACTAGCCCAGACTGAGGACTATGCCCAATAGGTGTCACGGATGAAGCCACCACATCTGAGCTGTGCTGCTTGCCTCAGGGCCAGCAGGGAGGCTATAACCTGCTTTATTTGCTAGTGCAGACAGAACCTGTGTGTCTGCTCCTCTTCTGTCCGAAAAAGTATGTTTTTATCCTGTCCTGCTAGCTCATAAGGTCTAGCTTGTAAATATTTGCTCTGCATCTGTAGGACACATGGACTCCAATGTGTGTATAACAAATAATACCAGTAAAATGCTGTGCAGTGCTGTACAACAGACTGGAGACGTGACTACCACACAGCCATCATCTTTGGACCAAAGGCAGCTGAGCCCTTTCCAGTTCTGTCTTGGACAAAATGCCCCAAGGGAAAGAGGTCAAGTGGTGATCTTCTGTCACCTCTACCAAGGAGTCCTGTCACCTGCTCAGCCCTATTCTGCACGGTCCATGCTGCCTTGCTCAATATGTCCTCAAACCACAAACCATCCCTGGCCAGTGGGAGACAGCAAGTAGGAAAGTATGAGGCCAAATGATGAGGAGAAAAGCTCCTGCAGCAGATACTGAGACTGGGGATATTGGTTCTAGCCAATATTTTTTAAAGACATCTCATGCCAACAAGCTCACTCTTCAATCCTCTTGGCTTGCCATCCTATCCTATCCTATCCTATCCTATCCTATCCTATCCTATCCTATCCTATCCTATCCTATCCTTTCTGACTAATGGCAAAGGAGGTGAAAATCAGATTTGGTGTGTGGCTCCTTGGCTTAATTTCAAAATGGGCACTTGCATTTGCCATTCACCTCACAAATCATTGACTTTCCATTGCCTTCCGCATTCCCTGCACTCCAGTAAACTCTGCTCATTTCTCTGCAACTTGCTAAAAAACCATTTTTTTCCCCACAACAAAATGCTGTTGTCAAAAACCTCAAATCATCTCATCCATCAAGAGCCGTGTGAGTGTGTGCATGTGTGCGCCCATGTGCGGGGAGGGTGTAAGCGTGTGATACATACAGCTGACACGTTTGTTCTCTTGCAGTGGTAGCCCCATGGTTAGCTGGGCTCTTTGGGGTTTATCTGGACCAATATTAGTCACACACACACAACACACACTTCCCAAGAGCACCCACACCTACACCTTTTTTTTTTTTAATTTTGGGAACTAAATTAGGGGCACAGCAAAAATGCTTTGATAGCTGTAAAAAGTCCATTTCAAGCTTGCCCTGAAGCAAGCTTGAAACCTTCTGTTTGGGATTTGCAAAGGAAATGGTTTCCTTCTGACAGACCCATCCTTGCCCCAGTACCTGCTCCTCAGACCATTCACTACATAAATTTATTTCTCCACACAAAGGAAGGCTGCAAAGGCTGGACCTTTTTTTTGCTTTCCCATTGTTTTATGTTCTGCAAATCTCTGGTTCAGCTGAGGGTTAAACCATTGCCTTTTTGAGCCAATTTTTCCTGTGAAGGTCTAGATGTTGTGCCTGTATTTTGGAAGACAAATCTGTTGGTGAGAGTAGGGGACACTGTATTTTCAAGGGGCTGTCCCGTCTCAAGCCAAGAGATGAAACCAGAACTCATTCCCAGAGCTGTCACTGGTTTGCCAGGCTGCTTTGGCAAAGCCACTTCACCTCCTGGCATCTCCGGTTCCTACCCTGGGGTGCTGATGCTCTGGCAGGCAGTGAGGGATCTTCTGATGAAGGCTGGAGGGGACTGGGAGCCAGCACAGCCTCGAGCACAGTGTTCTCATGTGGGCTGTGGAGGCAGATTTAGCATCTTGCATTGCTTTGTCCCATCTGTGCCTACAGCTGGGGCCTGGAGGAGCTGGAAGATATCTCCCCATTGAGCTGTGGCTCTTCTTGGAAGAAGCAGAAGCAGAGAAAGGCGGTTGTGGCAGCCCAAGAGGTTAACCACCGCAAATCTTGCTCAGCCGTGCTGTCCTGCTTGTGAGGGGCAGAGCACTCAAAGGACAAAATGCAGCAATGCAAATGCAGTATGTACGCACCTGCAAAAAGTCAACTCCTGAGCCTTATGAGTGGCACACCTCAAAAATTAGGACATAGCATCATAGAATCACAGAATGGTTTGGGTTGGAAGGGACCTTAAAGATCATCCAGTTCTAACCCCTCTGCCATGACCAGGGACACCTCCCACTAGACCAGGTTCATGCTCAAAGCCCCATTCAACCTGGCCTTGAACGCCTCCAGGGATGGGGCAGCCACAGCTTCTCTGAGCAACCTGTTCCAGTGTCTCACCACCCTCACAGGAAAGAATTTCTTCCAAAGATCTAATCTAAATCTCCCCTCTTTCAGTTTAAAACCACTACCCCTAGTTCTATTGCTGTATTCTCTGATAAAAGGTCCCTCCCCATCTCTCCTATAGGCCCCCTTTAGGTACTGGAAGGGGCTCTAAGGTCTCCCCAGAGCCTTCTCCATGTTGAACAACCCTAGTTCTCTGAGCCTGTCCTCATTGGAGAGGTGTTCCAGCCCTCTGATTATCAAGTTATCTTTGTCTTGGCATCTTTTGCCCTGACTCCTCCAGCAGAGATCATTTTCATTCAACATTTCACTCTGTGACCATTTATCATACTAATAAAATGGGAGTGGTTGATTTTAGGAAAGATGGGTGCTTTCAGGTGGGTTTCAGGGAAGAGCTGGGGAATTCCTAAACTAATTTAATGGCATGTCAACACAGGCTGAACATCTCAACTGACTTTTAGTGTCATTTTGAGCAATTTGCAGAGCTCAGTTTGCTCCTTTGAGGCATTATGCCCTTTTTATACGATGTAATTCCATAATTAACAGCAAGGTCAAGAGGCTGTAGCGGGCCACTGGCAGAACCTGTCTGGAAATAGGTTGGGCTGGAGGCAAGCACTTGAACTTGCAGGGCCAAACTCACAAGCTACAAGCACTAGCTGGCAAATAAGCTTAGAGGGTGGATGAACATCCCAGATGCTCATAAAAACAACGGTAGGGTTTAATGATATATTTACAAACCTTCTATAACATAACCTGACCATGTTTCTATAAGCTGTAGCCATACTCAACGTCTGTAAGTATATCTCCAGTATGAGGTAGGCTCCCATAATAAGGCAGCGAAAAAGTGATGTGGGAGACATTATCTCTTTCACTTTCTCATTTCTGAGTAATGATTTGGCCATGCTTTGTTGGGACAAAAGCTGTGGCTTTATTATTTGTTTGTATACCTTTATTATTACCCCTCATCATTTTTTGGAAATGGGAACAACTGTTGTGTCCTTGTGGGATGACCTTTTCACTAGAAGCGTTGGCCAGGTCAGTCCCATTTTCCTCGGAAAAATGTAATTCTCCATCTAAGCTCTTTTCAAAACTGCAGGCTTCCCCCTCCCAGTCTGTTTGTTTAAATCATAATCATTTATTTGGGAGAGGTAATGTAGGCTTTTATTTAATTTAGTAATCACATCATTGTAAAAAAATTAGCAGTTTGGGAATTTTTTTTTTGGTTCTCGTTTCTCAGATTATTTATTTTGAGCTGGCCAGGCCTGGAGAATTTCAGCCAAAAGGGGATGAAAAAATTAAAATGGAAATGTAATACTGAAATGTTTAAATAACATCAACATTAGCTGTCACCAGAAGCCAGCCTTCTTCTTGTTTGCTGTGGAAGGAGTGAAGAGGGGGGTCCTGTCGAAGAACCAGACCGTATTTCTATGGGGTAATAGATGCATTTATGAGAACTTGTGACTATATGGAAGTTTCATCCGTTCATTTTTGGAGAAATAATGGCTTGTGATGCAATATTGAAATGGTGTGAAAAGGAATTCTTTTGCCTGGGAAAAGTGCTCATATTTTCAGCTGTTCCTGCTGCAAATGTCTAAGTAAGTAGGAAGAAGTCTGCTGGTGGTCCTTGTCTTTATTCCCATTCAATTTTTGCTATGTTGCTGCTGAAACCCTCCTACCCTGCTGAAAGCAGCCTCTTCCCTTTGAAGAACATTTGCAAACATAAGGCAGTTTCACCACAGACTGTGGAAAAAAAAAATAAAAGCGCACTTCACATTTCAAGAATATTTAGTTTTATTGCTCAAATTTCTTTCAGCTCGAGCAAATGCAATCCCCATGTTCACCCTTTCCCTCGCCAACTCGCTCGTTGTCCTGTCTGTAGCATCTGCTCTGCCAAACCACCCTGCAGGGTGACTCATCTTTCCCCCATAAACTTCTTCCCCCCATAAACTTCTTCCCCCCTGATTATTTGCTTTCAACCCTGCTCTAAAACTCATTGGAAATGGTGGGAAGATTTCTGTGGGTCTTAATGGAACGTAGAAGCAAGTACTGACTCTTCAGAGCGCTCGAGGAAGCAGTTTGCAGGCCAGAAGCTGTTTTGGGGAGCGCCTAGCTCTTGCAAGCCTTGCTCACCTCCATTTCAGACCCATGAGGGAGAGCTCTTGGCAGGGAAAAAGACTGACTGAAACAGATCCAAAGGTTTGGGGTTTTTTTTGGTTTTTTTTTTTTTTCTGGGGGGGGGGGGGTGGAGGGAAGGGCAGCCAAGACCCGCCTTGCGGTCTTGTGCGCGGGTGGCCCGGGCTTAGGGACCCCCGGACACGAAGTCCTTCTCTGTGCCCCTCCTGCCCCCATCTCTTTCCTCCACCTCGCCCCCCTCACCCTAATTCTCCACATCCCCCCCCAAATCTTTCTCCCTTTGTTTCCCTCGCTGAGTCTGAGCTTTCCAAAAGGCAACCTGGGGACCAACCTGGAGGGAAGCCGGGGGATCAGACCCCTTCAGCTCCCACCCCCCCTTGCCCAGCCGCAGCGGGCTCCCTGCCCCGGCCGGTGGCCCGCACCCCCCCGACGGCGCCGCCTCGACGGCTCCCGGGTCGCCCCCGCTCCCCCCCGCCGCCGGTGGGGCAGTAGGGGGGGCACGGCGCTGCCCTCCCGCCGTCACCCCACTCGGCCGGCTCTCCTCCGTTCACCGTGAAAAACAGCTCGGGTCGGTGGTTTTAATTTTTATTATTAGTGTTATTATTAATCATAAAATTCGCTCCTGACTCTGCCTGGAGACCTCCTGAAAAGACGGAGTGATTTGCCTGGGAATTTCTCTCTCCCCGTGCGCTTCTCTCAAGCCAAAAAAAAAAAAAAAATTAATAAAAAAATAATAAAAAATTGTGGCTCCTTCCATAAAACAAGTTGTGCTCTGTCCCGGGCACCCGCGATGGGAGGGCAGCCCTGCCTCTACCTGCCCCCCCTGCCCGCCCCCCCGAGCCACCAGACCCCCGCTTCACCTGGTTTGGCTGCTCCGGTGGCTTTGTGTTGCAGCCGGTGGTGACCAACAAAAAAAAAAAAAAAACCAACCCAAAACCCAGAGTTATATTTACGTATTTCCCGCTTTTTTGCCAGCCAAGCTATCCGTAGCCTTTTCCCCCTTCTTTGCCATGTTGAATATAAATATAGAAATCACAGGGACTCGAGAAATGATCCGATCTGATGCAGTCTTTAAGGTGGGCTCTTCTCCTTGGGGATGGGTGGTGGTGCGGACACTTTGGGGGGGTGGTGGTGGAAGCGGTAGAAACTTCCACCGACTGCGCTGGGCAAGCCCCAAGTGCCGAGTTTTTCCCTCTTTGTTTACAGCAGTTTTTTAAGGCTTTCGGTTCTCACGCAAGGTATATGTCATTAAGTGGCTGATGCCTCTTTGCACACGTTGCTGTGATGGCCTGTGGCAACCTGAATTAATTGTTTCGGTAGTTGACGGTGGTTACTAGCCGTAATTATTATAATTTGCATTTATAAAACCATCTTTCATCTAAGGATCTCAAAATGCTTCGGCGCACATTTAATTAAGCTTCACAACATCCTGTGAGGTAAGTGTCAAGAGTGTTGTTATACCCCTTTTTACACGGGTTTCTCCGAGAAAACAAGGTCAGTCTCTAACCAGGGCTGGTGTTTGGCACGCGTGGCACCCGCACAGGACGGAGCAGCCGGCGCAGCGGCGGGAACTCGGGGTGCCGATCTGGGTCACTCGGCGGCTCCCACGCACGGCTGTGTGGACAACACGCGCGCGAGCCACCCCAAAGAACAGTCAGGGCAGCCTCAGCCCAGATTCCCAGTCTGAGGTGGCCCTTGCCTGCTTTCCCAGGAGCGCTCCAGCCAGCGGCAGAGTCTTGGGAAGGGAGCCAGCTGAGCACCCTACCTATTGCGCAAGACGGCATCGCCCATCCTGCCAAGATGTGTTCTTCCTCTCCTGTCCTGCCTTAACGTTTAAGCCCCTCTCTCTGCGATCTGCGCGCAGCGATGACATTTCACATGACGTTTGTGCCCAGCTCTGGAGTCCTCAACACAGGAAGGACGTGGACCTCTTGGAATGGGTCCAGCGGAGGGCCACGAAGGTGATCAGAAGGATGGAGCACCTCCCCTATGAAGACAGGCTGAGAGAGCTGGGGTTGTTCAGCCTGGAGAAGAGAAGGCTCTGGGGAGAC
>JAOXJK010000001.1:3463460-3488093 GCA_025774025.1 Xenus cinereus | reverse complement strand
CAGATCCAAAGGTTTGGGGGTGTTTTTTGGTTTGGTTTTTTTTTTTTTTTTTTGCATGACCTGAATGCCAGAAGAGGGAGGAAAGGGCACATTGCAACACCTTGTGCCTGCAAAAGCGGAGCAGGCGGGTGCCCGTGTGCTCCAGACACCCGATTCTCCCCTCCATCTGCCTTGGGATCGGAATCGCTGCTGTCCCTGATGATTTCATCTGCAAAAACGCAGTGGGCTGCTTCTGCTGCGAGTCATGTGGACGGGAGGGGGATGGCGGGGGAGGGATTTTACGTCATAAAGATAACAAAATCATCCCCGTAACGCACTGTGATTTATTGCTCTGTCTCGTGGCCTCAATAACTTTGGTATCTTTGCACGGCATCTGCTCTGGACGCTTGAGTTTTTAACACTGTTTGAAGCTGCTGCAGCAAGTCAGACCTCCTGGAGAAGTCAAGAGGGCTCTTACGTCTGAGAGTTGCTGTTCCCCAGCTTCGCTGTGCCCAAGTTATTTGCTGCCAACGCAGCACCCGCCATCAGCTGCAGGCATCTCACGTCCTGGGGAGGGGTGCCCCTGTAGATTTTACTTATAAAATCATCTCTGTGGTCTGATATCAGCACTGATTGCAGGCAACACAGAGCCAACTGTCGATTTGGAGGTGTGGGAAGGAGCAGAGGGAGCGGTGAAGGGTGGCATCACCAGGACGCATCAAGGATCATCAGGGTTCCTGCCCCAAACCCCTTGGGCAGCGCCGTACTTTTCCTGTAAGGCTTTTTTCTGCACATTTTGCTCAGTTTATTGCCCAGGGAATCATTGCCTTTCCCAGACCCTTGCAATGCTCTTCCCACCTGGGTTAAGACCCCTCTCCTTTCCTTTCTGGACACCTCCTCCTTCTCTGCCGCAGCCTCCACAGAGCACAGGAGCTGCTCGAGGGTGTTTCAGGGAAAGAATTTTGCTTTAAAAGCAGCCTGTTTATCTCAGCCCTCATTGGCAGGGAAGGACCCACCATTGCACCAACAGGGAGTTTCTGCTCATAGAGACGGCATGCTTCCCATGCTCCAGGAGAGCCAACAGTCTCATAAACCCACTCACCTGTGATGATGGAGATTCAGGTCATGAACCAGCAGATACCTTTGCTAATTCCTACAAAAGTGAATGGCTCCAGCTGGAGACATCAATCCCCAGGCCATGCCTAGAATGGGAAAATTTCCTTGTTCTGCGTCTGGCACAGCAGGGACATGACATTTGGCATTGCAAATGCCAGAAGAACACTTGAACACCAACGGAGAGAAGTGAGAAAGTTTTTTTCTTTCTCTCACATGCATTTCAGGAACAAAACTTAAAGAGTTTGAATTCATCCCCACATAAAATAAAACTTCTTTTGAATTCTTGCAGGATATAAAAAATTTTCCCACCCAGCTTTCCCAAATCACAGGCTGGCTGAGGTTGGAAGGGGCCTATGGAAGTCATCTGGTCCAGTCCCCTTGCTCATACAGGGCCACCCAGAGCCAGTTGCCCAGGACCAAGTCCAGACAGCTTTTGAGTATCTCCAAGGATGGAGACTCCATAACGTCTCTGGGCAACCTCTGCTATTTCAGGGAAGACAGTTCATGCTGAAATGTCCGCAGCACTGTCAGCTGCTTGTGGATGCAGCACTGGGTTTAGCACTGGAGATGTCTTTAATTCCAAAGAGGAGAAATATTACTTTGGGTCAATTTGGCAAGCATTTTTCTTCCAGAATTTAGCCTTGAAAACCACAAATCTCAGCAGCAAGCAGCAGCACAAATCTTTAATATTGGGCAGTGGGTAGGACCTGCTGCTTTTAATTCTCTTTTAACCTTTGCTGAGCTTCTGTTCTTCATATTGCTGCTACAGCTACTTAATTTCCCTCCCCTGCATTACCAGTTGTTTATTGTTATTATTATTATTATTATCATTTTTATTTAATTGCTTCTTCTCGCTTGAAAGGTGGAAGGGAATAGCTGTGTCGCAGGAATGCACCAGCCCTGGGAATGCCATGGCCGTGTCACAGCAGGCAGCAGCTTTCTACAAGGACACTGCCCTATGGGTAAGGGAACACACACAGCTCCAGTCTGTACCCCACCACGGCAGCTGGAAGCTCCCCGCAGCCACAAGCTGCCCCTCCCCTTAGCTGTGTGTGAAACTTATGACAGAACCACAGAATCAAAAAAAAAAAAAAAGATGTGTTTCTCAAAATACATTTTTTTAATTCATGAACCTATTGCCTGGTTCTTACGGTTTGTGCTGTCTTTTCTGGGAAGCTTTGGGGCATTTTCCTTATTGTTTCCTTTCTTTGTTCCCTTATTATATTTAATTTATATATCTTCATATCTTTTTAGACAAAGCGTTATACAATAGGTTTTGATTCATTTTATAATACACTGCTGCTCAAGGAGACAGTTCTCACCTTCTTCCCGGAATGCTCCCACTAATGCCCTTGTCCCTTTCTTGTGTCAGGACAAACGTTCATGCAGCTGCACTAAGTTTGATCAATAATGAATCCAGCTTAAAAAAAGGTTCCATCCCTTCCCCCTCCAATCTGGATCAGTTCCCTGAATAAAGACTCTGGTTTGAGGCCAAACTATTGCATTATTATTGCTGCTACAATTGCTACTTCTATATTGCTATTAGTGTTATTATTGCTACTATTCCTATCTGGCTTTCAGTGAGGAAAATTATGACAGCTCTATTTTCTGCAAAAAACACACACGTATATATATAAGGATTCTTCTGCCTCTGGAAACAGCCAACAGTTTGGGTGCAGTTTGGTGAAATTTGCAGATGAAGAAACTTCATGTCTTTTTGTCTCCCATCATGGCTTTGCTCCAAGAGAAATTGCAAGTTGCTCCTAATGCCCTTTATTAGCATCGCTCTGGGTTGTTAGTGTGTCTCCCTTTAGCAGCTCATTGCAACACCTAGGAGACCCTGGCACCTTCCCCGGGGAAACCGTCTCCATTTAAAATGGCAATTACAAGCATTTTGGTGCTGAAGTCAGTGGTTTGAAACCCACCATCTGCAGTCTTGCTGCAGTACTGCTGTATCCTAATTCCATCTGTCAAAGCTCCGGAGAATTGAGGTGATGAGTCTGGCATTGTGAAACAGCATCGAGTTCAGGCAGAGAAGGGAATTCCAGGTCCAAAAGAAAATTAGGGAATCTGAAGCTGTCACCACTGGAAATAATGCTCACCCGTTTAATGAAAAAAAGGGACAGCTGAAATTCTGTGCTTAAAGATGTGAGCAACAGAGCTACTGAAAACATGGTTTTCTGTCTTCAGAAACCTGTCTTACGTGTCTTCTGTAGATCTGTGCTTTCCCCTTAACTTAAAAGCTAGAAAAAAATCCCTTGTCTTCTCTGGCACAAGCTTTATTGGACCAATTGCTGTGCAATAACTCCAGCTCTAAAACCTTTTCCCTCTGATCCATCATGTGCAAGCCAGTTCAGATTAATTCAGCTGGGGCTTTCTACTTTATTACACTTGTTCATGCTGGAATGGGCCAAATGCATCCTGAGAACATTAAGGTCTTGCATTTAACAACCCTCCAAACCTTCACTCAGTTGCCTTTAGCTTGGCTGCTTAAACCATCCCAGTGGTATCTACAAAACCCTTGGTCCCTCTGATCTCCATCCTCTTCCTCCTCTGTAAGGCACACTAAACAGCTGATTTTCCAAGTTCAGGAGGGCTGAATTATTCATTGCAGAGGGATGAACGTAGCTCTTTTCATCTGTCCCTGAACGGATTCTGATCTCAGTGAATGCTTATTGTTATTCATAACTATTCTCCGGCTAGTTTGGATAAGCAGCTTCAAACCAGCGGGCTGTTTCCAAATGGTTCCTTGCTGTTCCCCACCTCAGGGCTAGTGGTGGCAAGTGCTTTTGCCACCAAATGGGTGGCTGAAAGCTCAGAGAGGGAAGATAAAAGACGGGGAGTAAAAGAGAAACAGGGAATTATCTTTTTTTTTTTTTCACACTGCTACCCTTGTTCTTAAGCCTATGTGGATGTTTGCTGGGAAATGGACATTCCTTGAATGCTAGTGTGACCAAGCATCCTTTTGTGGAAATGTTCCCAAACAGCAAATGACAAGGGGCATAGATACTGTCATCCAGAACAGCTGTGTGGGATTCAGAGGAGCGTGTGTGAAAACTGCAAGTGTCATCACAAGTGCTTCAGCTTCCCTACTATTCATCTCCTGCTCCTTCTCTAAAGAGCAGCCATTCACGTCCTCCACTCTTTGTTTCCTCTCACTGGGGAATTTGGAGGGTGTTGTGGGAATCTGGTCACAAACCTCAGCGTTGGATGCGAGAAAGAACATCTGGAGCCAAGGTTCAGCCCAGGAACAGCCTGGACCACTTGGGAAGCACAGCCAACATCTGGATTTAAATTGTGTCCCATGAAAAATGGGATTTAGGGTCCAACTGTTGGATTGGGTTTAATTTTTAAATCAAAGGGGGTTTGCTCCTAGCGCTGCTTTCCTAAATTGCATCTTTTGAGGGACCTTGAAGAAAACTCCACGGATTGCTCCGGTAACACTTCTGAAGGCTACCCCCAGGTTCCAGGGGAATAACCTGCCTTCACAGCCATCACCTCAGCTTAGTTCTCTCTGACGAAGGGAGTTCAGAGCTCCCCACAAAGCATCACAGGGTGCACAGTGAAATGACAACATGTAATTACTTGGTGGAAATGTGTCACTTCCCATATCCATGGGGAACAGGAAGAGCTAGGCAAGCTGGTTAGCGGTGTCGCTTCACCTCCTCCTGCACATTGTCTCCTCTCATGCTTTGGGAAAAAGACACCACTTCAGCAGTGGCAGGGGAAATTCTGTTTGCAAACAATGTGTAAAGCTTCAAGGGGGATGGAAATGGAATGGACTAAGTATTTTAGGTTCCTCGGCAAAGGAGAACATCTATCAGAGCAAGCACAGGCACAGGGGAACAAAGTGGGAGTTCATGAAGGAGCCACATTCAGTCATTGAGAGAAAGAGAGAGATCGCAGCACTTGTGTCCAGCTGTGGATCACAGGTAGAAAGCTCAATAAACATTTCTGTTGTACAGACTCAAGGTAAAGATGATCCGGTGATCCAGGCACATACGGGCGATCGGGAATTTATTCTTCCTCCCCCCTCCAAGGTCTCTTCTTCACTTGCATTCCCAAGTACTCCATGCAGCTTGGAAGGCAGGAGAGAACTATAGCCCATGATACCACCTCCACATCATCCTCCAAACTGCAGCTGTAGTCTCTGCTGCAGAACCTCTTCCCTTGGTGAATGCTGAATGATGGACAGATGGATTATTCACATGCCAGGTCCCACCCCCAGCATGGAGAGTGAGGGAAAAGTGACTCCTTCTTTTCCTTTCCAAATGGAGCTGAGATGATCTGGAAGCCACTGAGAGAGAAGAAATACGGACCATAACTGTCTGACATTCCCACATGCTCACTGCTATTGGGCCATTGCCATTACCTTAAAAACAGCTATTAGCTCCCACCTGCATAAATCAATACCGGCCTCAGCACCACTGGGGACCACATCATCTGAGTTATTTCAAGTTTCCTGGAGAGAGGAAGGAAAAAAGCAAACAACAGGGAAATCCCACTTTATTTATGAGGCTACAGCACTGGCAGAGGCACGGCAGCAAGCTCTCCGTCTGAGGAAACCCATATGCAGAGCTCAGAGTGATGGACCAAACTGTGAGGAAGCCTCGTGATTACCAGAATACGAGCTTTACCAGTGAAAAGTCTGATGTCCTTTATTTTGGAATTCAGCTCCCAAATTAATCTAATAAAAATCTTGATATTGAGGAAGAATGGCAGGATAAAATGAGTTTTATGATAAGGAGAGCTGTGGTGAGATAAAATGCATTTTATGATAAGGAGAGCTGTGGCTGGGTAGCAGTAGGTGTTAACACTTACAGCATCCCCTTTGAGGAACTGTACACTGGGATGGCTCCCGGCTGGTACTCAGAAAGTCCAGAAGGAACTAGGAAGGGTCAAGAAGCACCACTGCCTACAGGATCTGTGTGTGGCTTCTCTGCTTGCAAGAAATGGCCAGTGCTAAAATGCAAGGAGGAATGAGGTGGGAGGCGTTGGCTGAAGCCATTGGGCTTGCTGGAGGTTGAGCTTCTTCAGTGCATCCAAGACTTGCAGCAACCAGTGTACCAGTCTTCTGTCCATCCTCTTAAAAATCTGGGAAAAAAGCACTAAGAGTGACCTCTGAGGTAACACTTGCCTCTTTAGATGGTACAAGAGAGTGGTTTTGATTGTAGCGAGGTATTTCCTCAGTGGTAACCATCACTGCCTGCTGGGGTGTCAGAAAAGAAACATCTCAAAAGGCCTCAGTGCAGGAGGTTTTTCTTTATATTGTACTGAAACCCTCACTAAAGGGTCATCTTCTGTGGAGGACTGGCTAGGTGTCCTCCAGAAGTGCTTCAGATCTAGTAACAAGAGCTAGCCCTAAGCCAGGCACCACACCACAACTAGGTTTACTTCCAGCTTGTCTGTGGAGCAAGCTCTCAGACTCACATTCAGAGGCATCACACTTTCTGTTGAGTCATTTAAAAGAGAAAAGAGCATTTTTAGTCTTTATGGAGAGAAGTCTTCAATGCCACTCATCCAGGACTCTGCTTCAATTAGATGTCCTGTATTTTCGTCACGGCTGCAATAGGTGTCTCTCCACAGTGCTCCACCAGGAACGGAAGGTGGATCTCCAGCTCCTTCCTTACCTGTTCTCCCCTCTCTTTAATGTCTTCTTCTCTGCTTTGCTTGGGCCTGGGGAGGGATGTCAGGAACAGGAGTCATTATCAATGTTAGGTCCAATACGCTGTGAATAATCACACAGGACTCGCAACTCAAAGCCCCTTTGTCTTTGCCCCTAGACCTAATACCTCCATCCCAAAGGAATGTGAGTGCTGTCACCTGCTCACATCCCCCAGAATGGGGTTACCCGAATCTCTCTCACTGCCCTTCAGTAAACACACTGGACACTGCTTTCAGTGAGAATCAGTAAATTCACTTACTTTCATCCCTCTGCTCAAGACATCTGAATTTTCACTTGGCCAGCGTATTATCTACATCTGCGCGATCTCTACTTTGCCTGCCAGGGCTCCTTAAAGAACTGCACAAATAATTTAAATGGCTGGTTTATTGTTAAAGGCATGTACCTGATTTCCCTGGCGTTCAGGAGGAGTGAATCGTCCCAGCTCCATTGATTTCAGAATTAGAGTGTCAAGGATCCAGCCCATACCTTATTGAAATCAATACCAGTGATCAGGACCACACAGAAACTGCTCATAAGCTGTTATCTTGATATCAACTCAAGTTAACTGGCAATGACAATAAGTTCCATTGAATCAGATGGGCCATTAAATTTAGACACTCAAATCCCGAGCTGAAATTCAAGCCAAGTGTTAGCAGGAGAGAGGCACCGCTGCCTGCAGTGCCAGATCCAAGTCTGACCCTTCTCGTGTTGGACGGTGTTACCAGCTGGTTTAATTACTCAGGGTTTTTCTTTTGTGCTGCGCATTAGCTAATTTGTTTGGTGGGTTTTCTTTTTTTTTTTTTTTTTAATTGAGCGTGGCTGGAGGATGGCTGAAAAACTCTATTCACCTGCCTCACCAGCGCTGTCATCTAAACCTCTGCCTCCCAAGGGCAGGCAGAATAACACTGCACACCAATAAAATCATCATATACTCAGCTTGAAGGCGATAAGACAAAATCAAACTGCCTGCAATAACAAAGACCGAGTCTTTTGATGGCGAGGAAGGAGGGAGGGCGTCATTATGCACATTTTATTACTGCGGTTTTCCAACCTGGTAGTGATGGGGATTTCATTCTCTGCTACACTGGCACCGAACCTTGAGCAGAGAGGGAAGGAGGTAGTTTTTAGCTACCCTGGGTACCCCTTGGTTCTGGATGTGCTGCCTAAGCTGGCAAACAGAGCCTCTTGGGGCTGGCAGGAGGAAGGGTGCTCTCACCACGCCAAGCCATCAAAGCGGTGGGCAGCTCCAGAAGTTAACCTGGATTGCTGGGACCGCCTGCCTGCGTGCTCCTACCTCCCCTCAGCGGCAAAGTAAAACGTGTTTGCTTAAAGCCAGATTGTTTATTGATTAAGAATCCTTTTTAACTTCACTGCTTCAGATGATTAGGAACGGGCAGCAATCTGAGCTAACATGTTTCAGGTCCTGACGGGGGCACGTGTAGAAATAAAGCTCAGTTAGTAGGTTAAGCGAGAGCATTTTTTTCGCCGTGAAGGGGGAGCTAAGGGCATATGAACAGCTCGTGGGAGAAGCTCACTCTGCAAAATTGGGGAAGGGGGAGGTTACGGGGACAGGCCATTACTGCTGACAAGCAATAATGGGTGAAAATGCAGGCATTCGAGCACTTGTCATTATGTCCCTGTGCCCTTTATCTGCGCGCACCTCCATTTCACCCTTCACACTGGGGGTTTTAAAGCATAACTATGCACGAAGCCATAAAATAATTGAGGCAGCAAGTGAACTCTGAAGGTCGTCTGGCCCAACCCCCCATTCAAAACAAGGCCAACCTCAAAATTATATCCAACTCCAAAGTTAGACCATGGGAATCAAGGTCATGAGCCAATGCCCGACACGTGATGCCACTTAGAAAAATACATCTAGGTGAGGTGTTCTTCCCTGAGGATGGGAGCAGGTTTGCTACAGTTTTTCCATCATCTCTACAATGGTCAATATAGCCTCAAAAGCAAAAGGCATCTCCAAGAGGTCTTAATGAAACATATTTGAAAGGCCCTTTACACCTGGGCACCATAAAAGAGACCTAAGCCAACTAAGAATTACTCCTTACCCATGCATTAACAGCTCGGGCTTATTTCTTACAAGAAGAAGCAGGAAGATATCATTATGGGGAAAAAAAAAGGGAAAAAAATATTTACTTTTGTTCGCCATGTACCATCAGGCAGTGATAAGGTGCAGCTAAAGTGGCAGCCTGCACTTTATGGGGATGAACTATTATTCAGATAAGATGGAGGCAAGAGATCTTAGCTAGGGTAAGGAAAAAAATACTGGTTTAAGGTTATTACGCAGGAAGCGCCCTGCTGCACGAAATCTATGGGAAATTGCATATTCTGTCACATTTACTTATTGAATCCCAATTTCATCGTAGCATGAGGAAAAAATACATCAGCCTCCCTTGTAGCTCTTATTAGATTTCACAACCTTTCAATATTAAAATGCCAGCTCCGGTAACAGTGTTTCTCTCTCTTCCCCCTCCTCCCTACCCCTCAGTAACACTGCAGGATTGGAGGTGTGGTACAGAAACCCTGGCGTGGAGATGCTCTGAACCCATAGGCCATTGGAATTACCAGTTCTGCACACAAAGATCCCTCCAGCTTTCTCCTTGACCACCCATTTATTCGCTACAAGTGCACGGGCAGTCCTAGCAGTGCCCACTCCCATGCTGAGAGTCTTCCAGCCTAGGACTGCATCCCTTCCCTTTTTTCAGGGATTCCCCAAATCTACATGTTTTGCAGAGCATTTTAGTTCCTGCTCAAGCCAATAGGCACTTAACAGTCTTAACAGTTCACCCTGTCCTCCTCTTCCCCTTGGACTCATACCCCCAGCAACATCCTTGACATGTTTGAGTTGGTTGATAAACAACACCTTAATGGAAGAGGAGGATTAAATTTCCTGGCACCCCAAACCCTGCCTCAGGCTACTCCTCCCCTTGCTGAGGTCTGGGCATGCAGCCTCTTCCAGTGGAGTGAAACTGGAGGACCATTCTTGATCCCAGATAGAAGGAACATGTGCTTAGATAGGACCTGATATTTCAGGACTGTTTGAATGGATTACGACATACTCCCAAAGGTCATCCTGGCTGCTACCAGAATCTCCCCCAAATTTGATTACTTGATATATTCCCTAGCCAATCTCCATGACTCATCTCTTCCACTCTCCTGAAAGTTCAAACAGGCCAAGTGCAAGGTCTTGCACCTAGGTTGGGGCAATCCCAAGCACAAATATAGGCTGGGCGGAGAATGGATTGAGAGCAGCCCTGAGGAGAAGGACTTGGGGGAGTTGATGGATGAGAAGCTCAACACGAGCCAACAATGTGTGCTGGCAGCCCAGAAAGCCAGTCTACACCCTGGGCTGCATCAAAAGAAGCATGGCCAGCAGGTCGAGGGAGGTGATTCTCCCCCTCTACTCTACTCTTGTGAGATTCCACCTGGAGTACTGCCCCCAGCTCTGGGGCCCCAAACATAAGAAGGACATGGACCTGTTGGAGTGGTTCCAGCGGAGAGCCTCAAAGATTATAAGAGAGCTGAAGGACCTCTCCACAGGACAGGCTGAGAGAGCTGGGGTTGTTCAGCCTGAAGAAGAGAAGGCTACAGGCCTGTTCCAGTACCTAAAGTGCCTACATGAGAGATGGGGAGGGACTCTTGATCAGGGAGTGGAGGCATAGCATGAGGGGTTATGGTTTTAAACTAAAAGAGGGGAGATTTAGATAAGATCTCAGGGAGAAATTCTTTCCTGTGAGGGTGATGAGGCACTGGAACAGGTTGCCCAGAGAAGCTGTGGATGCCCCATCCCTGGAGGTGTTCAAAACCAGGTTGGATGGGGCTTTGAGCAGCCTGGTCTAGTGGGAGGTGTCCCTGCCCATGACAGGGGGGTGGGAACAAGATGATCTTTAAGGTCCTTTCCAACCTGAACCATTCTATGATTCTGAGTGACAGAAGGCAAACCCAGCACTGGCTATAGCCAGAAGTATTGCTTTACCATCCCCAGCCTTGTAAATCTTCCCTTGTTATGTAGGGAGAGTGCAGAGGGACTGGCTCTGGAGTGAGTGGGTGTTTCGTGTTTCGGAGATGGGCTGGGAGTGCTGTGCTATAAAGGTATCAATCTCTCTCTAATGTAAAGAACACCGTAGCTGCTGCAGGGCAAAGTGGGCTGCTTTCTCTGCTCTTAAAAAATATTCTCTTCTGCCTGCAAACAAATCGGGGGAAACAAATGGTTTACCCCAGTTAAATGTTTTAGAAAGGAAGCCAGGTTTTTGGGTATCACATAAGGTGGGGACAAGATACCAGTTGCAGGCTAAAGGAGTGGATTTGCTTTCCTGGTCCTTGCAGAAAGGACCTTGCCTTAAAGAGGGGAGTTCTAGATTAGATATTAGAAAGAAATTCTTTCCTGTGAGGGTGGTGAGACCCTGGCCCAGGTTGCTCAGAGAAGCTGTGGCTGCCCCATCCCTGGAAGGTTTCAAGGCCAGGCTGGATGGAGCTTTGAGCAAGCTGGTCTGGTGGGAGGTGTCCCTGCCCATGGCAGGGGGGTTGGAACCCAATGATCTTTAAGGTCCTTTCCAGCTCTAGCCATTCCATGATTCTGTGATTTTTAGCCTGAGTGGTCTCTACCAGTAATGCCTTCCTGATCCACCAGGCTCTAGGGAGGAGGCAAAATCACACTGAACTCCGGTCGGTCTGGGAAAATGCCCAGTTATCTGATCTGAATTTGTAACAGGCCACAGGAGGAATAAATCCCATGACTCAATAATGGAAGCACAGGAGCCAGCAACTGGGAAAGTTCTAGGGTGCCTGAGGCTCAGTTCAGATAAAAGCTGCATCTGATTATCCCAACAAAATACCCATATCTTTGAATCAGCAAAATGGGGCTGGAAACTTGAAGGGAGCAGCCTCTCCTGTGACATTGCAGACCCTCGACCTCAGTCCTTGTCCCCTGGCAGAAAGGGCAGAACAAAGAAATCTCCAAGTGAAAAGTAGCCAGGACTCAGGGAAGACCTTGCTGAGGGCCAGCTGAGCAGCTCCTTTCGCTAAATACTTTTAAGCACTTTTAAGGAACTCGTCCTCACTCCGAAGGGAGGAGAGCAACATTGCACCACCTTGAAACCCTTCGCCAAGTCTGCTGGGGTTTTTCTAATTCATTTCCCTGCTTCTAAGGTAGTTTCTTGCACAACTCAAAAGCACTGTCAGGTGAGACACAGAGGTACAGGTGTGGCATGTGTTACTTTACACATGCCCAGAAAGGATGAGAGCCAAATGCTCTTAGTGGACTTGGATGAACAGCCATAAAAAAAAAATTAAAAAAAAGTTCTAAAAAAACCTTCTTCCTCTGAAGCACTCCCTCTAAATAGAAATAACAGTGCTGAAGCAGCACTTTCTGTCCTTAATCCCTGCGTGCTTTTCCAAAGGAAGGTCAGTGCCATTGCCCCTGTCCACAGGTGTGGGAAAGGAGCCGCTGCTTTTTATAAAGGTGTTGCCACCCCACAGCACGGTCCTGTTTAATGAGGCCACCGGGCTCACTTTTTTTCCAGGGGCTGAACTAGTCCTGAAAGTTTCTGTGGGGCTTCCCACCTTTATGCCTTCTTCTTGTACTCCCTCTTTTTAAAGAGAGCAGTGTGGTGTTAACCCATCCCGGAGGCCAGATTTGCCTGACCTGTGCTGAGTTTCCTCTTCTTCTTCATCCAGCCAAACTCCCACAGCACTTCGCCACAGTGAGAGTGGAGCAAAGAGCAAATGAAGCTGAGGCTTCATGAAATTAAGATCTTCCTGCCCCTCAGCACCCCTGTTGAGATTGTGTCTAACCAAAACTGCTTGTCTCTTATCTGGAAACATTTGAGTCCAAACGATGACCAGATAATGGGGCCAAACCCACCATCTTCCCATCTGCCATCCTGGGTTATCCCCTCCCTGCTGTGCTTTCTTGTTTCTTTTGGAGGTGCTTGCTTTAATGCTCCATCTCTGTCTATCCCTCCTCTTTCCCTGGCATCCTCTTCCTTTGCAGCCTCAGTTTGTCCATCCCTTGTTCCAGGTTACCGGACCCTGCTCTGCTGCTGCCTCAGATTAATTGCTTCCCTTCTGCCAGTTTGCTGTCTGGAAGATAGTAGGAGGTTGCCATCCAGCCACATCTGCCTCAAGCTCTCTGATTTCTGATTTGTAACCAGTTTTCTCCTTTGTTTCCCAGACTACAGAGTATATGGCCCTCTGTGCATCACAGCATTGAACTAGCTTTTCTACTCTTAGCCAGGCAGGACCTTCCCACAACCAGAGTTCACTGGCAACTGTAGTAGGAAAGGAGGTGTAGAAGTGTTTAGATGAGAGATGGACAGTAGCATGGGGAGTTACTGAGTTACTCTGGCAAGTAAATGGCTCAGGCTTCCACCATCAGAAAGGATTTCTAAAATTGTCTTGCTGTACAATGTGTAGAGCAACACCCCAGGGCAATTAGTTGCGTTGGTTGAACAAGTGACCACCTGCAGAACTGGGAATTGCCCCATGTGTTTCCCACGTACTAATGGTGGCATTCCCAGTGCTTTACTCCGGGCATCAGCCAGAGCCAGTATCACACCTCTGGGTGCTGTGACTGCCCAGGTCTCTCTTAGAATCATAGAATTGTCTAGGTTGGAAGGGACCTTTAAGATCATCTAGTCCAACTATCAACCTAAATCTGATAAAAAAACATGATTAAACCATGTCACTAAGCATTATGTCAACCTGTCTTTAACATACCTCCAGGGATGGTGCCTCAACCACTTCCCTGGGCAGTCCATTCCAATGCATAATAACCCTTTCAGTGTAAAAATTTTTCCCAATATCTAGTCTGAATCTCCCCTGGTGCAACTTGAGGCCGTTTCCTCTTGTCCTGTCGCCTGTGACTTGTGAGAAGAGACCGTCTCTTGGCTACCTCCTCTCTCCATTGACTCTACTAAGGAAAAGACTCCTAATGCAATACCTGAAACTGAACACACCCTCTTTCCCCCATTAAATAATAGCATAGACAGGATGTTGATGGACCAAAGGAAGAACATGCAGCCCTGTAACAGCGTGTTGCCATTGCTCACAACAGACCATAAATTCTACGGAGCTTGCAAACCCTCAGGACTCAGGATTCACAGGCAGATGCTGCCTGATCTTCTCTTCACCTGTCTGTAGCTTTTTTTTACTTGGTTTAGCTGCAACATAAATTTCTCTAATTGACCAGGTTGTCTATGGCTAATTTATTTTACTTCTATTTATCTTTGTGTGACACAGTCATAGCTGTATATAGATAACAATAACAGGCAGTGGCTTTATGTAGAATGAGATGTTTACAAGTCTGAAACAATAACAAAGTGTAGAGAAACATAGGCCTGGTATGATAGCAGAGGTCTCCAAAAGCAGAGCCAGGACCAGTGAAGCAGTCCAATGGAGAAAATGCAAAGGGGTAAAAGTTTGTTAGGAAACATATAAAACAGATCCTGAGCAAATCCTGGAGGGAAGAAGAAGAAACTATCAACATGAACACTATATTCCTCCTAGTGAAAGACTCTAGATACTGTAACACCCCACCAGTACCAGACTGAAAACACCAAGACAAGGGAGCTGTAGATGGATGAGCAGATCACCAGAAGAATGGGAGAAACCCAAAAGTGACTGAATAACAATTTTAACCATATTATTTTTTTTTTCTGTACCAATTAGCTCTGGGCTAATAATGATTATATTCTTAACATTACAATTACACTAACAATAAATTCTTGGTTTTACTTATATATGCAAAGTACTGTTCCTCTTTACTCATAAACAAGCTTTTGAACATAGCATGTATTCTAAAGATGGTCAGAGTATGAGCACATTATCACAGGGATGAGAGCTACTGTGAATATTAGAGGTTATTAGAAAGACGTGAAGGATGGCAGTTAGTTTACGAGGCTCCATATTAAGTAATATGATGAAGGACTGGAGAAGTCAAAGAGCTCCTTGACTTTGAATGGTGATTTGACACTTATGCCAACTTTGATTTTGTGATAATGTGCCACTCCTGGCAGGTGAATGCATAGCCTTGTTCAGCATCCCTGGTAGTGGGGATGCTGGGAGTTTGGAGGTATGGGAGGGTATGAAGTGGTGACATCCATTTTTAATGGGGAGCAAAGGAGTCAGTTTGTAAATAATTAATTTCATATAGGGCTGAACATCCACTGTATGGTATCATGCTTTTTTCAATGCATCGAGCTGGGTAGGAAATAAAAATCTATATTGCTTCTGTCCAAACCGTGTATTCTAACAATTGTCCTGTGTTTGGAGTAGCAGTAAGCCAAAATTGTCTACACATGGGTGCAGATTGTCTCCCAAGACATTGAACTGATATTTGTAAGCCCATCCCACATGGCATGTAGTTATTCTTGGAGGCCTGATTCTAGTCTTTTTTTTTTTTTTTACATGTGAAGAAACATATTATACAGAGAGCATAATTTCTCCTGATTTAGATTTATATGAAAAGAACCAGGATCACATATGTCATTTTTAGAGGACTAAAACAAATCTTTTTAAACACTGGAGCTTGCTAATGGCTATAGACTGTAATTCACAGCCTGTCCGCTGAGTAATTTTGCATGGCATCAAAGATTTTTGCAAGCAGAAATATGGCCAAAATAACACTTCAGCTTCAGTAGATCAATACCACTGAAATATAAGGCCATCCAGTTGCTAAAGAGGTCTATTTAGTTTCTCTGTCAGGCACCGATTCTAGGTAGAATCTGTTGGTTTTACTTACCAGCATTAATATATTGCATGTTGAGGATGCCTAACCCAGGAGCAGGAGTGCTGTTCTTGACAGGGAAGTTGAGAAAGGGCCGCCCGATACGTGCTGAACATTCAAGAAATTAAAATCCTTAATAGCTACCTCTGTTAACTTTGTGGTACTTCTTCATTTCAGCAGGTGTTTACTGCAAAACAAGTTTGAGTGAGGCTCTGGGGTGTCACGTAATAGAAAATAGATGGTCATCTTGTCACCTGCTGATGGGCTGAGAAATAAGGAGTGAAGGATGAATTTTCAGCATTGGTCAGACTGGGTTGATACAAAATGCTACCCAGTTCAGAGAGAAGATACAACACCCATGGGAAGGAATTTAAGAAAGTGTAAAGCTGTGAAGGATGAAGGAGGCTGAACTACTCCTGTCTCTGTCATTTTTAATGGGCTTTTGAATTAGCATTGTTCTTAGGATGAAATAAATGCACTTCAACTTCTTTGCCTCAGCCTGTCTGCAATAATTACCCCAGAGAAATTAGGACTACCTGGTTTCTTCTCAAAAAAATAGCTGATGGATCTTTTCTTGAAGAAAAATCCCCCAATCACCTTTCCCAATGATATTGCTGGATACCATTAATTAAAAGGGGTCAGACAAGGTTGAGAACTTGGCTGGTACACATCGTAGGATCAAGCAGCTGATGGCGTGGTCTGAAAATATCCTCTTCCCTAATTCAGACTTGTACCAATTGTTAGGAAGAGCATTAGGGGGCACTGCAGGTACTTTCGTAAAAAATATTCATGCTCTGTTTAATTAACAGCTGGTTAAGCAAGTGTTAAGCTACCTAAAAGCCTTTCAAACCCTGCAGTGCTTATCTTCTAACCACCTGCATGCTTTCTTCTTGCAACTGTTGCTGGTGCAAACTTGCCTCTTTTCATTCCCCTGCATCAAGTGCAGGAAGAACATAAAAGTGAAAGGGAGATATTCAGTGACGTGTCCAGGTGCTAAACTCCAAACTGATGAAAGGAAACGTGTCCCCACACAATTAGTCTGCGGCTGTTGTTTCCAGGAGGTATCAGCATCGAGACCTGAACCTCTGTGGGTTTCTCCAAAGCCTTGTGCATCTCTGTGGGGAACGAGGCCATCCAGAAAAGAGATTAGAAAACCCGACACAGTCTCCATCCACAGAGTGCCGGCCAACTTCTAGCTAATGAGCTTTAGGAAGAATTTTATTCTCTGTGAGAACTGTTTCATAAGCATCAATTCCAAAGTCTTCCTGTCATGTAGATGGAAATGTCCAGCCAACAGTGTCTCTCAGGGAGACATGACTGACAAAAAAATAAACAGTCTAAAGGATGGATCAGGGGCTTTGCAGTTCCTATAGCTTTTCTATAATCAAATACCTTAACTTCCCTTTGACCAGGAAGTCTTATTTTTGTTATTCTAAAAATTCTGGGCCATGTTCCCTCCAAGGACAGCTTTCCCCAAAGGGTTTTCTCCCTGTTCTCCTGTACGTATGGAGATGATGGAGTGTAGCGATAGGACGAGGGGCAATGGTTTTACATTGAAAGAGGGGAGATTTAGATTAGATATTAGGAAGGAATTCTTTACTCTGAGGGTGGTGAAGCACTGACGCAGGTTGCACAGAGAAGCTGTGGCTGCCCCATCCCTCGAGGGGTTCAAGGCCAGGCTGGATGGGGCTTTGAGCAACCTGGTCTGGTGGGAGGTGTCCCTGCCCATGGCAAGGTCTTGGAACTGGATGATCTTTAATGTCCCTTCCAACCCAAACCATTCTATGATTTTGTGATTCTATGTATGTGAGCTATGGGGGATCCCATACGAGGTGAATAGGATTCCTTATACTGATGGCTGTGTAAAATTTGAGGTGAAGGCTTTAGCACCACTGACGTTGATGATAATTCCAATGCATTTTCCCTTTGAGACTGAAAATCTTCTATTATGAGTGTGACAGAACCATAACCTAGCACATCATCTCTAGTTTTTGGAGTTAAAATTAAGGGGAGGGCAAAAGCAAACTTTTCGGGGGGAGAAAAGTTTTCTGTTGCCTTTTATTTTTTTTGATCAAAACTTGAAAATGTTGTCAGCAATTTGCAAATTTCCCACCTGTTCCGTTCATGCATGAAAACAGCCATAGTCTCTTCTTCTTTCGAAGCGATTTTTCACGTATAGCAAGAACGCATAGTGTTGACAGCTCTCCAATTTTACCACCAGTCTCATTATACTTTTTTTTTAAGCTAAGGCCACCTATCCCAAAATACAAGATGGGGTGGTTTTTTGGTGAAAATATGCATGAAAAAGTGTCTACTTTTTTATTTTTTTGTTTTAGTCATGGAATTTCAAGTACATCAAGAAACTCTATTTAAAGATCCACCACCTTTACTGGGATCACAAGATTACTTGTGATTCTTGTCTTCTGTTTGAAAAAGGAAACAAGTATGTTTCAAGCCTTCATGAGGTGGGGAAGAAAAGGCTTTGAAATACCATTTCCAGCAGGCCAAAACTTGGAAAGATCAGTTATTATTTAAATCTGTATTTTTTTTTTTTGAAGGAGTCTGACCCATAACATTTATATCCTTTGGAGATGGAAATAATCAACGAGAAAGAAGCAAAGGTATTTCTTGTGATAGGGTAGCAGTATGAAGGTTGCTGCAAGATAGTAATTGCCTCCAGGCAAAGCCGAGAATTTTGTCTATTCAAAGTGGTGACAATTAGCAAAAAAATTAAAAAATAAAATTAGAACAATAACAAGGCCTTGCACCTATGTCTACTTTGGATGAACATTTCCATTGCTCTATTCCTAGATAGATGTTCTTCTGTTTACACTTGAAAGCTGAGATGAAAAGTTCTTCGGGTACCTAAGGGGGCTGCAGACTTGTGTTTTTAGGGCCCTAAATTCAGTGGCATCCTGTGCTAAGCTTTTCTGTCCTTTAAATGACTGCGACCCAAATCCATGGTAAATACAGAGCTACAACGGAGCCCTCATGGCTAAATTTGGAGTAGAGGAGTTAGACCCTCCTTCAGAAAGTTGAGACTAGCTTAACTATCACACAGCTCAAAATGCAGCTCATCACACTGAGTTCCTGGATTCCCTGAGCCTTGACTGGTGAGTTTATTTTCCTAATATCCATACAGTAAACTTAGCATGGATTGAATTCTTCTGTTCACCATTTTCTCTACTGATGCTTCTCCAAGTTGTTGTCCTTCCAGACAAAGTTTCTCCACTTCAGTTGTGTCGTTGCCTCTTCCTTCCCTCCAGCCCTTGGGTTTCTGCTTCTCCCAACATTCATTCCTCCATCTCCTCTTAGATCTTTGCCTGCATTCTCCCACCCATGTATCTATCCCCTTTCAATCTTGCTTGGAGTGGGAGTCATACGCTCTACCTACAGATTGCTTGCTTCTCTAAGGGTGCCTTGACTTCAGCACACCCCACCCCCCCCAAGAAATCACCAATGTGTATAAAGGTAGCAATTTACAGGATTTCCATAAGATTGCCTAAAAAGTTTTACAACCTTGAAGAGCCGATATTGCAAGAGTTGCCCACTTTAAACAAAATTTGCATTCTGCTTGGGTAGAAGTCATGGCTTTCAAGTCCAATTTCCTTGAAAGCTAGGGCGAGGTTGGATCTGGCAGTTTTGATTGACCCCATATAATGAGAGGAACTGTGAAATTTGGATCCCAAATTTGAAGCTGGTTTAGTTCAGCTTTTATGATTCATGTCTTTGCTGTGCTAGTCTTGACAGATTAAGAGAATTACACACCCGTGCTCCTCTTATTTACACGGCCGAGTTGGTTTGTGATCCCCTGTAGAGTTCATTTCAAACCCCCCTTGTGCTTGGTGAAGGAAGAAACTTCAGTAACCATCAGCTGTGGCATTGATCCTTCAGAGAAATTAACCAACTGAACTGAGACTTACTGTGAAATCAGTGATGCTCAGCGGCGGCTAACTTCATTTGCAACTCACCAGTGTTAATGCATTTAAAGTATTGATCCTTCCTAGTGTGCTTTGCAGCTCTGGCTCCCTTTTTGGCATTGCTAACACAAAAGCAGCTCTTTCCAAAGCCAGGATGAGCAAGCAAAACCCTTCGACCCCGAAAACAAACTCATTATTCAAAATGCTTGTTGGCTTGCTGCTGCAATTGAATTGATTGGCAAAAAAAAAAAAAAAGAAAAAAGAAAAAAGAAAAAAAAGGAAAAAAAGGGACTGTGGCAGATAAAAATCGGATTATTTCAGAGCATGGGAAAAGAACACGCAGAGGAAACATCCTGCTGTCTGAGGGGAACAAATCTTCCCCCCCTCCCTGCTACCATTTTTTGCTTCATTATTGGATCATTGTGTTATTGTGAGGTTTCTGCATATATCTAGCACCTGGGACTGAGAAGGAGCACTGAGAGCTGTGGCTGTGCTGGGAACAGCCCACAACTGGGACTTTCACTGCCCAGCAAAACCCAGAAGGACCTCAGAGTTTGCCCAGCACCTTTTCTAGTAGGTAGTTTTGGGAAGGGCATTATCCTTTTAGCATCATGGGCTCCTGAAGTACAGGCTTCGCTTTCAATTGATTACTGAACCAAACTAGGTTGTCGTTGTTTTTTTTTTTCTTTTTACTTTTGCAGCAATAAATGAGCCTTCAAAGGAAAACTGCAGCTGGAAGCAGGGGAGCTGCTGTTTGCAGCCTGCTCCCTGTGTAGCCCTGCCTGTGCTTTCCACCGTTTTGTTCCCTGGGCTTTGCAGCAAGCTTGCTTACACAGGGCTTTCCCTTGCCCTATTTAAGTGCCTCTGCAGTACGCTCGTGATGAATTAGGTTACTCTGTAGAAAAGTATACTGCAAATCCCCTCCTCTCGCTTCGGCTGCTTCCCCTTTCATAGATGGCAAAGCTGAACGCAGTCTCTCTGCCTCCAGTTTTCAGAAAATGTCAACCACATCATGGGGGTTACTACGCAGCAAAATTGGCTTCTCCTGGCACTCCAGAGGCTACTGGTTCTCCACTTTCTCCAGTGACCCCAAGCCTTCTCTGCTTTCAGTTCTTTAACTGCTTTTAATTCTTTTACCCATATACGCTGTGCGCTCCCAGGCTCCACTTCTTAGCAGTGATTGCACTCAGTTTATGATCTCTCTCTTTAAATGTCACATCTGGGCATTTTCAGATGCACACATCTCATTCTTTAAAATATGCAGGTGTCTTATCCTGACCTTCATTAGCACTGTGACAGATTCCAGCCACCCTGCTTGTTAGTCTATTATTTAGCTGCTTGTCAGCTGGTCTCTGCAGCTCCTTGTTACTTCTGATGCAGAGATGCAATAATTAGGTGCCTTGTTTTTCAGGCATCTTTAGCATTACTTGAACCTACTGGTTCAATAACAGAAGCTCAGCCGGATGAAAACCCATCTGTTCCCAGGCCGTTCGTAGAGGTCCCGTTATTTTTAGTGATACGGAATAGCTTGGGAACTGTGGAGGGCTGAAGGGGTGGATCTGTGGCTGAGACCCAGCTTTGGGAGAGGCAGAAAGAAGACATCACACTCTCCTTCAGTGTACGGTGTCTGCTGGTCTCCACGAAACACAGAGCAGAGCTGCAAAACTTATCTGGCAAGAGCCAGGTAGTTCCGGATCCCTTTTCCAGCAGTAAACTATAATGAGACATCTCTAAGTGGTATCTCTTAAATAGAGAGAGACATTCCCCAAGCGTTGTGGAAAGCCTCCAGGAAGGACCTTTCTTCTTATTCTTCTGGTTGTACAAAAAATATCTGACTTTTTTTTTTCTTTTCCTGAGTAATTATGATGTTTACAGAAACTGTTCTCTGACAGGAAAGCTTGTTCTTCTAGTCCCTCTTTTTTTTTTGCTTATATCCTTCTACCTGTGTGCTCTGCTGCCTGGATATGTTGGGAATATATGTGGTCAGGTATGTCATAGTATATCTGCAGTCTCATGTTGTTATGAGTATGCTTTTGTGATGGAGGGGAAGCTCCAATACCTCTCTCAGGGTTGGACATGTGAGCTGAGTAGACCAGAGGTGGAAAAACTTAATGGAGGAAGGAGAGGAGGGGATGTTCCCTCCTGCTCCTTCTCCCTCCACCTTGGAGAAAGATGCTGGTTGGTGTGGGGACGTCTAAGTCTGTGCTCGCCAGCCCAAACGGGCTAAAAAACCCCTATTCCTTTACTGTCTTTTTGCACCTTCTTGCTGATTTTCCTCCTCCTGCCCAGTGTTATCAGACACGCTCCCACCAGGTCTGACCTTTAGAAGAAAGGGAGGTGACTGTGGTTGTGACTGTTCCTCAGCATCAGCAAAAGAGGCAGAAGAGACCCAGTTGAAATTACACTGTGTACGTGCCTGTGTGTTTTAGATACCAAGAGAACAAACCTAATTTATTATGAAACAGAAGTTAGCTTTACATTTTCATAATTAGGGAGGATGCTAATGTTGCATGATTGGAAAATGTCACCCTGCACAACTAATTTGCGAGCGAGGCCTAATTGAAGTTCAGCATCATCTGCAGCTCCCCTAGTGATAACTTTTTCGCAAGGTGCTGCAGAAATGCAGAGAGTGGTTAGCAGAGAGTAATTTATCACGTTGTTTCCTAGCAGATAGAGGAATCTGGGAGGAAATGGCCAAAAAGAAGCAATACCAAAGCCCAGAGCCTCAGGCTGGTGAAACAAAGCACTCCATATAACCACAAATGACAGGGTTAATTATCCCGCGGCTGCTGCAGGGAACAATACATTTCTCAGGCATTCTGTCCTGCAGAGTTGCTGCTGAAGAAAGTTGGATTGGGCATGTCATTGTATCACAACACGGTGTCGGAAAGGTATGGATGGGCCTGCCCTTATCTAAAGCACGCTGGGGATGGCTTTGTGTCCTGAATACAGAAGAGATGGGGGCCGTGCAAAAGCCACACACAAAATGATGCAGGAGTGAAATCTTCCCTTCCCTGTCCACCAACTGTGTTTCTGTGGGGGACACCCAAGTCTGGCACTGGTTTCAAATGCTGTAACCCCATTTTCACTTGCACAGTCTTGCTCTAACAAAGAAAAACTATGACTCTAATCCTCCTCAGCTCTCCCAGGGTTATGCAGCAGTTAGACAACAGCGTCAACCTCTTGGAGTTATATTTACTTTGCTGCAAGCCTTTAATGCTCTCTGACCATGTTATGCTTCTAAGGGAGCTTGAAGACACCTCCCCAGGTGTGTTTGGAGAGGGGAGGTCCTGTCTGCTCAAAGCAGGAGGGGAACATATTAGATATGAAGGTAGCCCTGACTAGACATGCCATAATCTGTGTGACTCAGTTTCCAAGGTGCACCATACTCAGGAGATGGCATGGCACAGAGTAAAGGGGCAGTATTCAGCCCCTTTCAGAGATAATACAGACCAGCTGCACAGGTCTCTCATTCTAACTCACTGTCTCCAAAAGTGGCTATAGGCATATGCATTATGCATAAGTACAAGGCGAGGGTTTGTGGTGTTTCCTCCCTGGTACTTTTCCTGCCTCCAACCATTTGAGACTCAGGGACTTCCAGTACTAAGTGTGTTCTCTGTGGATTTAATAACATGGACTGGATTCTTCTTTGAACTTCTCTGCTCTTCCCTGAACTCTTGTTAACTTTAAGAACCAACTATATAACCAGTGGCAAGAAATTTCACAGCTCGATTACACCTTCGCTGGGACCACCAAGTTCTTGAGCTGGAAAAGACCATGAGCAATCATTATCCACTCATCCTTTCCCTGACACTCATGATTTTGTAGCCTCCACCATGTGTTTTCCCAGTCATCTCTGTAGCATCCCATCTTATATTCTCATTCCTCATGGAGAGATCATCCTAGCTCTCTGAGCACCCTTGCCTTCATTTGACTCTTAGTCCCATGACTGCCTCACCCCTTTTCCTCTCTGATGTTTACAGCTTCCCATTTAGAGATGGTCTGTGAACTCCAGGGGGAGGGAGTCTTGCAGGTCTCACGAAGGTGAAGCCTTCTACATATCCCCTTGGATAACCACTGGGAGAGCTCTGGTATTTGCACTGATCATCTCAAGGTGGGGACCTGCAGCCTGCTTGGGCAGCATTAACAGGATCCATCTTTGACAATGAGGTAGCAAGTGAGAAGATTTGGCAGAAGGGAGGTAGAGGAGGGGAAGCAGATCTCGCAACTGCCTCTTGATCTGGACTTCATCCCACTCTCCGCCTGCTCTGGGATCCCAGACAGCTGGAGAAACCAGAACCAAAAGGCTGGACTTGTTTGGCTTTGGGATTTATGGGTATGGTTGAGAAGGAAAGGATTTTGGTTCCCATCCAGGCTCCTCTTCCCCAGCCAAACCTCCATGAGGGAGGGGATTCTGTGTCTGTAAGACAGATTCCCGAATGTCCCCACCACATCTCCACTCTTTTTCAGTTCATTGGGTGGAGGACACAAAAGAAGCTGTGAGCTCCCACGTCGTCCACCCGAAGGCCAGCTGACTCCTCCACCCTGGTGCTGGGACATCCCACCTGCTTCTTGAGTCCTTGGGACCTCCAGCTGCAGGTGACTTCCCATCAGCCCTATCCTGGTTTTGGAGGGGCTCTGTATGCTGTGATTTACTGCCTGACAAAAACACACAGTGAAATTAAATGTCACACCCTCCCAAACACACACACACACACACATTTCACTATGTGGCTTCCTCCAAACCCCAAACGCATATAACATCTCACTTCACACAGAAATATACAGACCATGTCTCATGCATGGGTGCTCTCTGAGAGATTTAACATACACACATGCAGGGTTATAATGAAACACACACACACATCACAGTTTAATGTCCCCATCCCACCCAATGGGGAAATCAAACCAGCTCTGTAAACCCCACTGCACTGCATTACAGGAGGGTTAATTCACTGGAGGAAACTATAATCTGATTTCAGCTTCACAAGCCAACATTATTATTCTTGTCCTTTCTATTCTTTCAAGCTTAAACTGATCCGCTGTCATTCTTTGTCTCTCTCCATCTCCAGCCTGTATCGCTTTCAGTGCAGCCTGTCTCCATTTTATTTTCCACCTCCTAATATTCAATTTCACTTTAAAGCCTGTCCGTGCTCCCTCCCTCTTCCCCCATTCCCCTTCTCCCCCTCCCCTGCAAATCCTTCCTCCCGCCC
>JAOXJK010000001.1:3420590-3453686 GCA_025774025.1 Xenus cinereus | reverse complement strand
CTGAAGCCCTTATTCAGTCTGACTCATTCCCCCAAAAAATCCTTACGCCCAGTGCTCCTTAAAATCTGGCTCTCCGTAGCTCCCTCCACAGCACTTTCCTCTGGCTTTCTGGCCAGCTGAGCGCACCATCACCTAGTCTCTAACAAATGGGTAATTTAGGCTGGGAATTTAATCTGCCTGCATCCGGGCTTTCTTTCCCAGAGAACCACCAACACAGCAAAAAACCTCATCATCTTCCCCAACCAAACCCAGTTTTATAAAGGGGCTTTTAGCCTGAAGACAACACTACCTGACTCTACTGTTCCTATCCCAGTAAAGCACTAAATGGATTTTCTTTCCTGCAGTAAACCTGCTAATGTCTTTTTATTATGTTTGTCCTAATGCTGGCATAAATTCTCCCAAATTTATTTCAAGTTTGCTTGAAAACCTCATTTGCCTAATTGTAATAATAAAACAACATCATATGCAGATGTCTTCCTTCTTTTTCAAATTCAATTTACTTTCAATTAACAGTGATTCACTGTTTGGTTTTTTTGGGGAGGCATACGAGTGGGTGTTGGGAAAAAGGTGTGTATGTCAGGTGGCATCTTGGAGCTATCAAAAAACCCAGCATGTTTGAGCATACGCAACACACACAATCCATTGCCCTGATTTGGCTGTGTGAATCTGCAAGAGATCAAATCCAGAACACTTAACAGTATCATCTGGGATCCTGGGAACATCCAGGATAGGAATATAATGTCCAAAGGGCTGTGTCACGGGCAGATGCTGCCTGCTAGTCCTGGGGAGGTCTGGTCCTTGTGAGCTGTTCATTCATTTGGGAGATGCACCAACAGAAAGAAGGGCATTGTATATGTTAAGAAGAAGGAAAATCCAGAGATGATTATAAGCAGGAAATTACTCCAATTTACCTTGCTTCAGACAGGACTGAGAGTTCGGCTCTTTACTCCATAACTGACCTAGGGCTCAGCATCTCAGACAACAGTTAAGCCTTGCAGGCATGGGTTTGGAGAAAAGAAATGACCTCAACGTCATTTAAGAGATGGGGAAACTGAGACACGGAACAACTCACAGACTTTGCATTGGATAACCAGGGTAACATGATTATACAGAGATCATGAAACAAGCTCTTTATATCCATATTGTGGTTGTTTAGGGATTGTAACTAAGTCTCAATTCATCTGCCTTGGGCTTATGGAGAACTGAGCTTTCTTCACCTCTTCCACAACTCAGCTGTAGCATGATTTCAAGTGACATGAACCCAGGCTAAAATCCATATAGTTGCAATAGACCTGGAAAAAGTCACCCATCTCATTGATAGAAACCTCTGAAAGACCATGGTACAGAACCTGAAAGCAGCAGAGAAGCCATAGCATGGATGAGATGCTGTGCCTTTGGTTCTTCTCCTTGCTGGGGTAAACGAGATGGAGGTCTCCCAAAGTCACAGAGTCACAGAATGGTAGGTGTTGGAAGGGACCTTTGGAGATCATCTAGTCCAACCCCCTGCCAGAGCAGGGTCACCCAGAGCAGGTTCCACAGGAATGCATCCAGGTGGGTTTTGAATATGTCTGGGGAAGGAGACTCCACACCCTCTCTGGGCAGCCTGGTCCAGTGCTCTGGCACCCTCAAAGTAAAGAATTTCTTCCTCGGGTTGAGAGGGAACTTCCTGTGTTCCAGTTTGTGCCTGTTGCCCCTTGTCCTGTCACTGGGCACCACTGAGAAGAGCCTCACTCCATCCTCTTGACACCCGCCCTTTAGATACTGATCAGCATTGATGAAATCCCCTCTCAGACTTCTCCAGGCTGAAGAGATCCAGGTCTCTCAGCCTTTCCTCATTAGAGAGATGCTCCTGTCCCTTGATCATATTCGTAGCCTCTGCTGGACTCTCTCCAGCAGTCCCCTGTCCTTCTTGAACTGGTGAGCCCAGAACTGGACCCAGTACTCCAGATGGGGCCTCACCAGGGCAGAGTAGAGGGGGAGGATGACCTCCCTTGACCTGCTGGCCACGCTCATCGGCATTTTTCTATTATGTGTTTGTACTAGTGAGGTCAGATGAGGCTCACGCGAAGTACAGGAACGTGCGGTGAGAGCAAACCATTAGTGACCTTTCCAGGTGCTAGCAGAGTCCTGTTGGTTGTGATGGCCTGGCATATGGTTGAAATTGAAGCCCTTGTGCAGCCTGTGGCTATCTTGAGTTGAGCTGAATGAGATGCAAATGAATTGTGATGAGCATCTGGAATTCAAGGAAATTGCTATAAATAATGCATATGACTTACTCAGGTTTGTAGGTTTCTCGAGCGGAATTGTTTGGTAAATCATTCAGGGCTGGGGAAAGGTCTTAGGTCAGTGTTTCTGGAGGAAGAGGTTCTGGTTTATACCCAGCAGCAGCAGTGGCACAAGAAAACTCCCCAGAACTGCCACTTTCTCCTTCCAGTGTGTCATCCAAGGATGTCTCAGCTCTTCATATTTTCCAAGACTTTCTGGAAGAGTATCCATATTGCCAGCTGCCGCTATGATGTTATAAGATGGTCAGCAGTATATTGACAGCAGATCTGAGAAAAAAATAGCCATTTCACAGGATGCTCAGCAGCCACTAGTGGTGATCTGCCCATGCTGCTATCTCTTCTGCTTCTGAGGGTGTGTTGTTAGCCAGAAAAGGGAGTTTCTTTTTCCCATGCCTGCCCCATCGCTTTGTCCTCCTCTCGCAGGTGGTGGAGAGAGAAGGAGCAGGCTCTCCCAGTGCTGTAAGAGAGGACTCTTCTCTTAGCACTGGAGATCTGGTCTCTATCTGGTGGTTTTAATTGCTTGGAAAAAAATCTGACAGAGGGTTTGTGTGCCCTGAAGCTTGTCCATTTCTTCCAGATGCATGAGTTGAGGTAACAGATGATTTCTGCCTTCCTTTGTGCTGCAGATGAACTGGGTGAGTATATTCTCTCAGACATAGCACAGGGTTGTGAAGCACCTTGTATCTGGGTCACTTGAAGGTTTCCAAGTCAAAGTATCTGGGCAAAATCCAAAAGGTTTGCTGATGTGTGAGGGAGCAGATTAGAAGTGGGAATTGCTTCGCATTGGTTTTAGATCTGTGAGCTTTGGAGAAAGGAGAGAAGTATGATTCTGTAGTCCCTCAGGAAAGACCTGCTGTTGATTCCAAGATCCTGGCTTCTGCCATGGGACTGGGGGGTTTCAGTGCCATCTGCCAAAGAGCAGAGGTATCTGTGCCTGCTGGCTGGGTCACCACTGTGCAACTGTGCATGTACAGAATTCACAGAAAGTCTGGGAGAGAGATTGCATGCAAATTAGTACAGGGTTGTGTTTTTAACGTAACCATGAGACTTTTCCTGAGTCTGGCAGATCAATATTCAGAGATATTTTCGTGTGCCTCCTGCTGTTGCTATGTTTGGGTTACAAACATTTAAGAGAAACTTTAAAATCAGTTCCATGCCATCTCTCTTAGACTCTCCCTTGATAAAGGTCATTTCTGGAGGAGGGAGGCTTAAATGCAGCTTTTAAGGCAAGATAGCTGGAGCTGCAGCAATAATGCCTCCAAAAAGGCTTGAAGAGATCAGAAACCCCCATATTTGCAGCCTGTTAGCCAGGTTTTTTGCAATGTCCCTGGACAAAAATGTCTGACTTTTGCAGCAAGGTAAGTAGGGAAGAAAAGTTTAATGTCAGTATGGGAGCTGCAACCTTGGCCCATACTTTGGCTGAAATTCTGGGCCTTCTGAGCTGAAATAAAAAAAAGTTTCTGCAGATCAGCCTCAGAGGTTTTATAATCTCTTTCCTCTGAGGATACACAGGTTTCAGAAGAAGGTACTGTGCAAGCTGCCATTCATGTAAAACCAGGGAGTCTGTTTCACTGCATAGATTGTGTTGTCTATGGCAGCTCCACCATGCCTTTGCTCTGCACATAGTACGGAAATGGAAAAATATAAACTTACTTTCCATTGAGTCCACGTGGCAGTTTCTCTTGTGAATATCTTGGTGAATAGCTGGAAACATATGTTATTACAGGTAAAAGCAAATTAAGGGGGATTTTGTTTAGGGTTTATTGTTTGTTTTAGTTTAAGGGGCGTTTTTTGGTTTGGGTTTTTTGTTTGGTTTTTTTTTTTTTTTAGCTCATTACACTCTTATCTGCACTGGTGGTACACATCCGGAGTGTTGGGTCCACTTCTGGGCTCCCTACTACAAGACAGTACAAGTAAAAACATATTGGAGCAAGTCCAGTGAGAAGCCAAGATGATAGTTTTGGACTAGATGATCTCCAGAGGTCCCTTCCAACCCCTTATCATAATTAACAGCTTGGAGCACCACTCATATGAGCAGAGACCGAAAGATTTGGGACTTCAGCCTGGAGAAGACTCAGAGACCTCTTTTCCACTTATATAAATACCTGCTAGAAGAGAGAAAAGAATCTTCTGAGGAGGGGCAGAATCTTCTGAGTAATGCCCAGTGACAGGACAAGAGGCAAAGTGCAAAAACTGAAACATGGGAAATTCCATTTAAACATTAAAAAAACCCTACCTTTTTTATAGAGAGGGTGATCAAACACTGGTACAAGTTGTTCAGAGAGGTTGTGGAGTCTCCACCCATGGAGATATTAAAAACCTAACTGGACACAGCCCTGGGCAACTTGGTCTAGCTGATCCTGCTTGGACAGGGTTTGACTGAGCTATCTCCAGAGGTGTCTCCAACTTCTGCCAGTTTGAAAATAGCAAAGTTTAACTATTCCAACCAAAGTTTCTTCCACAGGTCCCTAAGTAGAGAAGCATTTAAACTTTACTAGGCACATTGGCGTAAGATGAGCAACAACACGCCAGTTCTCAAGACTGTTCTGTGGCACAGTCACAGAAGTGATGAAAGCTACAACGCAGGACAATGATGGAAGAGATAAGCTTGAAGATGTCATTTTCTAAGTTTGTCAAACTGACTGCGGAGAAGAAGGACAGAACTAGTACAAACCACCTCATCCTCCAACCAGACACCAACTGGAAAATTTGGCAGCTTTTAACAGTTTACCGATCCTTCCTGCAGGTTTACACAGCATCTTCCAGTGGAAACAGATGCTCACTAGCACTTTTCCCTACATATTTGAAGCAACTTATCAAGCCAATAGCCAAGATCCAGCTATTACAGATACACACAGACTACAAGTGCATTCATGTTACCCTCAGTACAAATCTGTGCTTCCTCATCAGGGGATTAAGCCACCTACCTCAGCCTGACTCATCCCACTGAGCTACTGACTTCCCAGCCAGGGAGAGAAGACAGATGTCCATTCAGCTTAGATGATTTCATCACAGCTTTCAAAAAAAAACCCCTAGAAACAAACAAACCAACCCCAAACCTGGCTGCTTTTCCATAGTGTAAGACCATTTCCTTTCACTGCTACCTGTGCTGCTGTGGTCTACAGATTAAAGCTGATGGGGAAAAAACCTGTGTCCCTTAATTGTTTTGGGGAAAATTGTAAATCCAAATCCTGTGAACTTTTTGATTTTGTGTCAATACCAAACCAAATGTTTTAAAAAATGAAGGTTTCAGAATCAGAAAAGTATAGTCCAGACTGAATTTGACCTTAGTATTAAAATGACCACGTGTGGTATCTTTCTGTTTCTGTCTTGATCATCTCTTTTTTCCTTTGTGTTTTCATTCCATGCCTCCTTTGTTCCACCTGATTTCTAATCTGATTCTTTTCCTCCTCTTTCCACGAATGTTGACTGCAGACTGCCCTGCTAAACAATCGAATTTATAAACCAATATATATTGTAATTACAACCTGAAGCTTATTTCCGGGATGTTATCTTTGCCCTGAGACTGCGATGCTGGAGAATAATGAGCAGAGAAGGTGAGTTAGGATGGCTTCCAAGAGAAACTGGGAGGATTGACACAGGATGGCAACATTCAGCTGGCCAACAGGAAAAGCACATAGGAAGGAATCTTCACGTGAAAACTGGTTTTCCTAAGCTGCATTATCTTCCTTGGCTTCTCTAGACAGACACTCATCCTCTTTGTGAAAAATGGGGCACTGCAGAAGGAAAAGAAGCAGCGTCCATTTGCAGCCTGCTGGTCAAGATGCTTTGGCATGAAAGCGCCAAAGTGGGAGTCAGCCCTGAAAGACTCCATTCCTGGTTCTCCAGCAACTTACTTTTTCTACAAGAATATTTCAGACAGTTCCTTTGTGCCTAAGTTTTCCTTTTCATAGAATGAAAGAATGATATTTATTTTGATTGCATTACTTCCTTTGGGTCTGTGCAGTTGCTCCCAAATATATTTTCTGTGTGCAAGCACCCTGAATTTCACAGCTAGCCATGACCTCTGTGGGAGGCCTCTGTATTGCAAATATTGTAGTTTGCACGGAGTGCTCTGAAGGGCAAGTATCCTCCTAAACTGGTGTATTTGGTTGCCCTCTCATTGGCAAGGCAGAGACTTTGGGTAAGTCTGCTGTTGATCTAAGGAAATATCTTGCAAACTTCTCAGCACTACAGAGGAGCTTTATACATCCAGTACTTATTTGCTACTGCTCTACCCATTCAATGGCTCCAACCCTCTTGACTCTTTATGTTAGACTGTGTCATGACTACTTACATCTTCGTAGCTTGTTCACTGATGATGACCGCAAGCTGAACGTCACATCACCTGCTGCAAGTTACAGGCATCCTTATGGCAGCTAGTAGAAGCCTGAAGACAACCAAGAAAAGCAGAGATTTTTTTGTGTATTCCAATAACCCAGGACAGAGTCCACCCTATCTGGGGTTTTCTCATAGATGTACCACACCTATAACTTGCTTTCATGAACCTTCAGTCAGGAGATCTCTACACCTGCCAAAGGCTTTTTTTTGGGCATTATTTATTCTCCTAATATCAGTCCCACATTCCTTTCTTTGCTGTTTAAGCTCCTTATTGTGTCCTCCATGGAAATCCCCTGTCAATGGTGGGCATGGGGAGCAGCCTGTTGCCTTTGATTCTGAAGACTTCTTTCACCTGTTTGAAGACCATTACTAAGTCACCTCTCAGTTTTGTCTCCTTTACACTAAGCAGCGCTGACTTTCCCAGCAGGATCTGTTTTCTGGGCCTTTGTGGTCCTCTTTCAGACTTTCCAATTACCCCATGCTTTTTGGGAGGAGTGTAGTTCTAACAGAAGCCTTCCTCACACTGACTTGAGAAGAATGATTTCAACCCAGGGACTTCACCTCCTCTCTTGCAGACACTCATCTTGTGACCTATGACAGCATTCAAGCATCCTTCTGAAGCACAGCACTGCTGCCCTGTCCTGTATACATGCACCATACAGTCCCAACAGATGTCCTGTCCCTGTTGAAATTGTTTCTACTTTCTTTTTCAGTCCATTTTCTCTGCTCCCTTATCTTCCTCTTTGCTATCAGGTTTACCACCAGGACAGAGTGATGTTGACTTTTCAAGCTGGCGGGAGTTGTAACAGCAACCAAGTGGATAATTGTGGCATAGAATAATAATTTGCCTATCAGTTGATTGCAACTACTTTGAATTTGAAGCAATCCCTCCTGATGTTTCACTCAGTGGATTGATCGTAAGTAGTTTCCTGAAATACGACTCACATTTGACAGCTGAGCTGTGCAATCTGTTTTGAAGTAAGAAATTCCCATGGTCCTGTTCCTGGAATGGCCCCAGACTCAAGTGTTTTCCAAGCACCAGTCTCTGCTGGTATGAAGTTTAAGCAAGGACTTTGAGAGCAGCCCTGGAACGTGCTCCCACTGCTTCGACTGTGATGAGGGACTACTGCTCAGTTCCTCAGAGTTATTCCCTCTGCAGTGTGTCTTGCCGCAGCATAAATTTGTCTCTTTTGTTGCTAGAGTGTCCGTGTACCATCTCCATGGCTGTCCTAAGGTCCTGAACTGGGAGATTTCCTTGGCTCACTGGTGTGTTTTGCAGGAGGTGTTTTGCTCCTGTGTTTCCACTACTAGATCTTGCATTCATCCAAGAAGAAACAAGTCTGAGCTTCAGTTTGGTTGGGACAATGTTGTCTTGCAGAGCCACTGCCTATATTGCTGTGAGCTGAGAGAGCCCTGTGCTCCACACTCATGTATCCTGTGTCATAGATCAAGAGGAAATTGCCTCAAGTTACGCCAGGGGATATTTAGATTGGATATTAGGAAAAATTTCTTCACCAAAAGGGTTATCAAATGTTGGAACAGGCTACCCAGGGAAGTGGTTAAGTCACTATCCCTGGAGGTATTTAAAAGACAAGCAGACATGATGCTGAGGGACATGGTTTAGTGGTAGACTTGGCAGCATTAGGTTAACTGTTGGACTCAATGATCTTAAAGTTCCTTTCTAACCTAGGCTATTCTATGATTCTATGAAATTCAGGGGTCTGAATCCTCCCGTAAACATGTATATCCCTCTCCACTATCAGATAAAGGAAACTATACCCTTAATTGAGACATCTGTGATTACACAGGGTGAATCGTGGCTTGTGCATCACTCTTCCCTGCACAATCGGTGACACTACTATTTGTGGTAGCTCTTTCAGGGGATGGAATTGAGAAGCAATTGGTGCCCTTGATTCTATGGCAAGGGAAACCTCCCTGGTTAATCACTACGTTAATTAGCATTATAAGTGCAAAAAAAAAAAAAAGGAAGTGCATCTTAATGTACTGGTAAACCCAAATGCTTTCTCCAACTGTCTCTTTTGGAGGCCAGATGAGGCTTTTAATCCTGGTTAGGCTCATCCTAAAGGAACTAGAGAAGATCACAGCTATCTCCAAGGGAAGGCAACTCTTCTCTGTAGGCACCGCTTCAATCAGAAAACCGCGTGCACATGAGCCATTTCAGGGGAGGGCTCTCAGGTAACATCTCCTGATGTTAGAAATTACCCAACATCCACAGGAAACACATTTTTATCCTCACAGGAACATATTTTGCTCTCAAAATACACAGAATTTCTTCAAATTGCTTCCTACTGAAATAGGTGTGTACTTGAAAATCCTGATGAAGACTCCAAAATTGTCTGAAGAACTCAAGAGAGAACACCGTGAACCACTTAGTGTCAGTGATGCAGCTGAGGGCAACAAGGCACTAAGCGTCGAATGCCAGATGACGTTTGAGTGATGGAGTGAGGACAGACTCCAAGGACCCAGGGTCTCTTTTACTGCCTTGGGATCATTTTAAAAACAGTGCAATTCCATATTCAAAATGGGTTAAAATCACAGTCAGAGTGAAACCAGGATAACCTTTGAAAACAAGCAAACAAATAAACTCAAATGAAAATTTGGAGTTCCCTCCCCCCAGGACTGATGCAGGTTTCTTTAGCATGAGGGTGGTAGGAAGTAGCCAAATAAATAGGAACACAATCTTAAACTCATCTTGGAGGGAAAAAAAAAATGAAGCTGCAGACGTGGAAACAGGAAAATTAATTGTGTTTTCTGATTAACAAACACAATTAAGGAAACAAAGCAAGAAAAACACTGCCAGCACCGGGGAAGGTTATTTTTGTATTATTCTGATTACATGAGACGGCCAGCGCTGGGTGACAGCTTTATTCTGATAGCTATTAGAGGGACAGAAGCAGATAACACAACAAAGTAATTATTACCGCAATCTGTAATTTCTCTGCAGGGAACCGGAACTGCTGGGGACCGGGGTGAGAGGCAGAAATAACCAATAACAACAACAACAAATGCGAAATTGCGGGGATGAAGGAGGAAAGTGGAACCAATGGGGAAATTATTTTCATAAACCAGAAGTGAAAGGATGGGAAAGTTGTTAAGCTGATTTCATGGACTAACACTGGCAGGTCTTTTAAGGTCAAAGCAAAGATTAAAAAGAGTCCTGTACAAGGAAAAACAAGCAAACCTTATTGGTGTTCAGAGAAAATAATACATGTCTGGGTTATCAGCAAATGCTAACAACTATTGCTAGTATTCTCAGAGATTACATGGACCTTTTAAACTGTGAGGGAAGCAGAACCATACTGTCACTCCAGATGGGATTTGGATGATTAAGTGTAGGCAGAGAAAGCTGAGCTGGTTGCCCTTGGATCCTTTTATAGCGAGTGGAGACTATGGTAAATCATGGTTCTTTTGGGTAAGTGTCTACTTGAGGATGACAGGAGGACTGTCTTTCTGGTGGCTAAGCAGGGGTGGTTAGCTTTGCTGGCAAAACCTCAAGAAAAGAGAAATTACTTTCTTACTTTCTGTCTTGATATAGTTGTATGGGAGCTGCTCAAGGTGGCTATAAAGCTGATTTTGCTCCCTGCACTTGGGTCACAACAACATCATGCAGTGCTCCAGGCTTGGAGAAGAGTGGCTGGAGCTGCCTGGTGGAAAAGGACATGGGGGTGTTAGTTGACTGTTGGCTGAAAGTGAGAGAGCAGTATGCCCAGGTGGCCAATAAGGCCAACAGCATCCTGGCCTGTATCAAGAACAGTGTGGTGAGTAGGACTCGGGAGGTGATCGTCCCCCTGTACTTGGCACTGGTGAGGCCCCACCTCGAGGGCTGTGTCCAGTTTTGGGCTCCGTACCACAAAAAAGACATGGAAGTGCTGGAATGGGTCCAGAGAAGGGCAATGAAGCTGGTGAGGGATCTGGAGCACAAGTCTTGTGAGGAGTGGCTGAGGGAGCTGAGGTTGTTCAGCCTGGAGAAGAGGAGGCTGAGGGGAGACCTTATGACCTTCTACAACTACTGGTAAGGAGGTTGTAGAGAGGCGGGGGTAGGTCTCTTCTCCCAAGTCACAGGCGACAGGACAAGAGGAAATGGCCTCAAGTTGTGCCAGGGGAGGTTCAGGTTGGATATTAGGAAAAATTTTTACACTGAAAGGGTTATTATGCATTGGAATGGACTGCCCAGGGAAGTCCATGAGGCACCATCCCTGGAGGTGTTCAAAAGACGGGTTGACATAGTGCTTAGACACATGGTTTCATGATGTTTTTTTATCAGAGTTAGGTTGACGGTTGGACTAGATGATCTCTAAGGTCCCTTCCAACCTAGACAATTCTGTGATTCTATGATTTACATGCTGGAGTCACCCCAGAGTGACCTGCCTGGGGACCTAGTGTGCTTCCAGCACTTAGTCTACATCTTTTTTCCCTGTTTAAAAAAATGTTCTTGGAATATTTAAGAGAAAAAAAATCCAGCAAGCAGGGTTAATTTTGTTTCCTCCTGGCCTCAGAATGAAAGCCGCTCTATGTCCTTGGATGTAAGTATTGGATGGCAAATCCAGCCTTCTCCTTTCTGGACTAGTGACAAGGGAAGAAAGGAGAAAGAACCAGAAGAGACCTCCTGGGTCACCACGCCAGTCGCAAAGTCCTGCAAGAAGGCACACCATAAAAACTGCCATAGCTCTTGGCAGCGGTCACAGAGATGCAAGCTGCTTTCTTTGGTGTGATGCTGCAGTGGGCGATTCTGCGGTGTCATTCTTGATGCTGCAACGATCCCCAGGGTCAAAGCTGTAATAGGAATGTGTTGAATCAATAAAGCAAAGAAGGGCTTCCAGGACTTGTTCTGTTAAAGGATGCATTGCGTTGATCTGTTGAAATGAGTTCCTGCTGCTGGGAGCTCCTGGTGTTGTAAGGGGGAAAAAGGAAAGCAGGAGGCGGGTTGCACCTCTGCTGAAAAGAGAGGGGAGGTATTCTGTGCCTTCTCTAATCCCGCCAATGGGCCTTAGGGACAAGATTAATCTATCCACTTGTCAAGATGACCTAAAAAACTGCACCACATGACTTTTTACATTATAATTCCAAACCTCTCTTCTCTCCACCCCCATTTTCCTCTTGAGATCTCTTCTGAGACACAAGAGCAGGGGAAACCAATGACTGTGGCAACCTATATTGCTGTAAAAATAGAAGCCTACAGCTGATAACATCATGAGTGACCTCAGTTATAGGGTCTCAGACAGAATGTGCATGTGCCCCTTGGAATTTGTTACTCCCCCTCATATACAGTCGGGTTTACTGATTGTAGTGTGGAAGGTCAAAGCATCACAATGTGTGGGTGCTGATGCAGATTTGTGAGACGGAAAAACATTTTGAAGGGAAAAGATTTATTTTTGTAGATGAATGTGTCCTTTGCTGTGAATGACCATGGCTGAGTTTAGTGGGTATCAATGAAGGAGCCTAAGACTTGTTGATGTTGAAGATTTCTGTGTATATATAGAAGGAAGCCAGCTCTCTCTAGGCATCTCTCAATCTGTCCCTGCTGAGTCCTTTGAAAAGCTCTTGATGATGATCTTTGACCAGACAAACTGATCTCCATTGCTTCTCATCATCACCATATCAGAGTGTAACATTTTTGGTCATTTCTGACTGGTGATAGCCAGGAAATCAAATCTCAAATTTTGCAAGAACCTTACAAGGAGGCTTTACAGACTTCACAGGTGACTTATGCAGGAACTTTGCTAACTAGGCTTACAACAAGGGAGCTTTCCAAAAGTCAAACCTAATTATTCATGGTTACAAATCAAGCTGACACTTTTTTCACCCTTCCTTGACAAAGAGGGAGAACGTGGGAGTGTTGGTGGATGAGAAGCTCAACGTGAGCTAGTAATGTGTGCTGGCAGCCCAGAAAGCCAACCGCATCTTGTGCTGCATCAAAAGAAACGTGGCCAACAGGGCAAGGGAGGTGATTCTACCCCTCTACTCCGCTCTTGTGAGACCCCACCAGGAGTACTGTGTCCAGCTTTGGAGACCTCAACCCAGGAAGGACATGGACCTGTTGGAACGGGTCCAGAGGAGGCCACAAAGATGATCAGAGGGCTGGAGCACCTCTGCTATGAAGACAGGCTGAGAGAGTTGGGATTGGCAAGCCTGGGGAAGAGAAAGCTCTGGGGAGACCTTATGACGGCCTTCCAGTACCTGAAGGGGGCCTACAGGAGAGATGGGCAGGGACTCTTGATCAGGGAGTGTAGTGATAGGACAAGGGGGAATGGTTTTAAACTGGAAGAGGGGAGATTAAGATTAGATACTAGAAAGAAATCCTTCACTGTGAGGGTGGTGAGACACTGGAACAGGTTACCCAGAGAAGCTGTGGATGCCCCATCCCTGGAAGTGTTCAAGGCCAGGCTGGATGGGGCTTTGATCAACCTGGTCTAGTGGGAGGTGTCCCTGCCCTTTCAGGGGGGGAACTGAATGATCTTTAAGGTCCCTTCCAACTCTAACCATTCTATATTTCTATGATTCTAAGAGTCAATCGTTTTTTTATGAGAAGATTCCCCCACAGTGCCTGGTAGGGTCCCGCTTTTTGTAGGATTACTTTCTGGCATACAATAAACAATTGTTGTTTCCTCATTGAGCCTGACGTTTGACTCACATCAGTTACCTGTTGTATCATGGTTTCATCTAGACCTCACTCTAGTGGAGGTACCAGAAAGTCCTACAAGATGGGACTCAAAGTGGTGTCTATCAGAGCTCCTGCCTTCCCCGATCCAGGGGAAAGCTATGCAGGAAAGTGCATCATCTATATTCTTTGTGGCAAATCCATGTGGTTGCATGGTAAATACAATTTATATCATGGTATAAATCATATAGATGAGTGGGGCATAGTTACTGTGTAACCTATAACAACAATTTAGAAACTTCCTCCAAGATCTTCCTGGGCATTGAAATTAGGCTGACTGCTCTTTTGTTTTTCCTCCTTCTTTCTAAGACAGTTGTCATGTTCACTGCTCTGCTGTCCTCTGGGACCTCACCTGCCATCCCTGAATTATTGAACGAAATGACTTAGCTGCTCAGAGCCACTTCCTTAAGCATTCGAGTTGATTCTGCGAGGTCCTGATGGGTCAAATGCATCCGTGTTACCTCCATACTGCTTAATCTGGTATTCTCTCTCGGGATTCAGTCTTCTACATCAATTTTATAATTAATTGTATTATCTATCTGATCACAATTAACCTTTTCTTTTTAACAAGATAGAAATTTCGTACTATCCTTCTGAAAATATGCTTCACTTTTCACCACCCCTGCATCACAGGCTATATACTTCCCTTCCCGTTGAAACAATGGCCTGGTTCTTCCCTTTGTCTTCCCTTTTTTTTGAGTGATTTCCAGACCTTTCTTTTATTGTTGCTGCTGTTAACTAATTTTTGTTTACTCTGCATGTTAATCTTCTTAGTTTTATTCGTCCACAGTTGGGGTTTTCCCTTATTTTTGTTTTAAACTTGCAGACTTCTTTCCACTTCATGTGTAATTTTATTTTTTTTTTCCTACTCAAGTATTCAGACTCTTAAAACATTCCTGGTACAACCACCTTGGTATCTTCCCTTGTTTTTTTCCCTGAACACTAGGATTTGCTGATATGTATTTGATAGACTCTTTCAGCAAGAACCAATATTTATTTCATTGCTACTGAGACTGTCTGCCCAGGAAGCAGTATTATTTCACATTTGTTGCCCACTTTGTCAAGTCTGTTTCTATTTTGCTGTTCTTACTCCTTCACTTCTTTAAAAAAGTGACAGTTACTGCCACTGAGATAGCCTGGAAGAACCTACCTTTCACCTTTAGATTTTCAGCATTTTTTCCCCATATTGCTCTTCTTCCCCTTCCGAAATAAAAAATGCCTGAAAAATTCAGTTATCACTAGGTTACATGCTGCTGCATTCCTTCTCCAATAAATACTCAACCCATTCAAATCCCCTGGGTTTTATCTGGTCTTGTTCTCTGGATGCCTTCTCCAGCTCCCCAGAAAACACGGTTCCTGCTTTCCTCTACTCCACAATTGCACTGTGGGATTCAGTTGTTGTTATTTTTTAGGTCACTTGCCACCATACTCCTTGAAAACTGGTCTGAAATGGTCGTCAAGTCACACACAGAATTTTGTTATGTGCAAAATCCATGTTCATAAATACCTAAAGGATGGGTCTCAAGAGGATGGGACCAAACTCTTTTCAATGGTGCCCAGTGACAGGACAAGGGGCAATGGGCACAAAATGGAACACAAGGAATTCTGTCTGAACATAAGGAAAAACTTGTTTAATGTGAGGGTGCCAGAGCACTGGACCAGGCTGCCCAGAAAGGGTGTGGAGTCTCCTTCTCCAGAGATATTCAAAACCCACCTGGATGCATTCCTGTCCAACCTACTATGGATGACCCTGCTTTCGACTGGAGGATCTCCAGAGGTCCCTGCCAACCACCCTTCTAATCACCCACTCTGATTCTGCAAAATGGAGCAGACTGTGTACAAAGGAAATAACAAATTACTGTTATCCAATCCAACTACATGGCACAGACTTGAACATAGGAAGTTCCATCTAAACCTGAGGAGGAACTTCTTTATTTTGAGGGTGGCAGAGCACTGGAACAGGCTGCCCAGAGAGGTGGTGGAGTCTGAGTCTCTGGAGAAATTAAAAATCTGTCTGGACATGTTCTTGTGCAACCTGCTCTAGGTGGACCTGCTTTGGCAGGGCGGTTGGACTAGATGATCTCCAGAGGGCCCTTTCCACTCCATATCATTCTGTGATTCTGTGATTCTGTGTGACTGGAAGGCTGGGAAGAGGAGGTGGAGGAGAGAAGCTGAGGAAGCTGGATGATGGCAGACTCTTTCAGTAATAGCAAGATTCCCCACCGCAGCCATAGCAGCTCAGCACTTCTTCCGACCTCAGGGAAGCACCGCAGATGTCCTCCTGCTCTGCAGGTGTTTGCATTCACCAGTAAGCAATGCCCATCACTGCAGTTCTGGGATGCTGCTTTTATATTCATGCATGTCTCTCTGATGCCACACAGAGAAACGTGTTTGCAAACAGAATTTCAGGTAACTTCTATTTCACTCCAGTACAAAAGCGAGCAGTTAAGTAATTGCTGGAGGGAGGTATGTTCAGAGGGTTTTCAAACTTTGATGCCCTGTGATTTGCAACTCTCTGTAGTTGAAACTTGCAGTCTCTTCTTTGCAGCACTGTTCCTCAGGGGAAAGTAACCAGTCGAAAGGCTCTTGCTGATTTCAGTGGGGTTTTGACCAGACCCTCAGTGAACTTTTAAATGACTTTAAGTGAGCTAAGACTTCACACATTCTTCTTTACCCCATGCAGTGGCTGACTGCTCTAAAGTTTTCTAGTTCTCAGCTTGCTGAAGAATTAAAGAAACTATGTCACCTTGCCTGACTGAATGTTGTCCTTCCCTCACGCTTTTAGTTCCCTGCTAGTTATTTTATAAGTCAGATGACAATATTTGCCGTGTTAGTGAACATATTTTAGCGTTTGAGTGTACTCCAATGAGTCCAATGGGATTCTGATCCTGCCTGCAACCTTGGGCACTACTGAAAGACAGATAATAAATAATCACAGCACAAAATAGGAGACATGACTGATTTTCCAGTTGTAAGTTGTTCTCTGTCTGGTCACTTAAAGCTTTCTCTTATTCATGAAATGTATCTGGCCATACAAACTGGCTGAAATTGGTTTTGGCTTCCTCACTGGTTGTCTGAAGGCTTGAGGGTTGGGTTTTTTTTATTTAATAGAAAAATGATAGATCACAAGGAAGGAACAGACTCGTGCCTGGTATGAACATTTAGGATCTTCTGACACTTTCCTCCTTACCCTGCGATAATCCTACGACTGACCAGAATAATTCAGCTTCAGGAATGGCAGTGGCATTAACCCCCTACTTCTTTGCAAATTAATTTTCCTTGTGCTGTCCTTGCTGATTACAGCACCATGCACAGGACAGTTGCCACATGTATGTGGGTAATATAAAGCATTGCACAACTAATGGAAAGGGGAAAAGAAAAGCTGCCATTTAAAGATAAATCATGATCTTGCTGTCAAGGTGACTCCAGATGTAGTTCAGACGCATTAACTAGAGAGAAAGCAGAAGAATGCAGGGAGTGTATTGCTCCTGGAAGCACAGATTTCAATGTGCTGAAAGGCAACCTGAAGTGAGAGGGGTGGAGGGGGAGCCCTTGGCCATGGAGAAACCGTGTACAGAGACATCTCAATAAAATTAAAAAACTCAATCAGGTTGTGCTTCCAGGCATGAACAGCCAGAGTCTGCTACTCTGAAAGGAGTTGGTGGCCAACACTAAGCAGGTCTGCGAGAGAGAGGTTTGCAGGCACATATAAGGAATGATCATCACCCCAATTTCAAACGAGGTGACAAGAGCAATTAAACCACTTTATAGTGTAATAACTGGAAGCAACAGAATCCACTACCCAAAGCAATGGCCCAGCCAGCAGGTAGGCTGTGTGGACTGAGACCCAGGCAAAGAACACATGCTGTCTCCTCAATTTAGCTATCTAAGAGTTAAATATCTGGTTTTTTCAGCTTCTTCTGCAGTCAAAGCAGACACATAAGGTAGTTTGCTCCGCACACCTTAAAGTGGCATGAATCTGGAAGTTTTATTCTCCATCGACTTTCTCCTGTAAGGTTAGTTTATATTAAATTTTGGACAACAGAAGGTGAGATAAGTCCTGTCTTCAGGGGGCCATATGGCACAAGCCAGGGAGATCAAGAGAGATGTAGCAGCAAGCAGGTGAAGCAGACGTGATCCTGACCTGGGGGTGAACAAAAGGGTTGAGAACACTGACCACCAGACACGTAGCAAGTGCAGGCTGGGGAATAGCCTTTGCGAGAAAAGGTCCTGGGGCTTCCGCCTTCTCTGCATGTAGGATTGTGTACAAAAGGGACTCTAGAGCCAGAGGTGCTAACTCTCACAGGATCTTGCTGGTATGATGCAGGAGTGGAATACAGAAGAACAACTTGAATTCAGATGTTTCCGCTGTAGATCTGCATCTGAGAGAGTCACTGTTTGTTCTCCCATAGCACAAGGAGACAAGGACTGATTTATTTGGTACATCTACCTTATAAACAGACAAACTGCACCCTGAAAACTCCATTTCTTTTCTTTTTCTCCAAAACTGTGAAGGTGTCTGAGGGTGACTGGCTGAGACTGTCCCTGGTCCAAACATATATATTAGCTTAGATGAACCCTAGCCATAGGTCTTGGACAGACATGAAGGTAAGCACCATGCAACGCCACCCAGAGGTGCCTAACGAGAGGAAATGCTGAGGACAAAGGTCCCCCTAAAACCACATACATCTGGAGCTCAGATGCCCTGGGTGACTGCAGATCAGTTCTCCTGAGTGAGTGTGAAATACTTGAACAGAGGTCATAACTTCAGCAGAAGCACAATTTCAGTAATGATCTTTTTTATAGGATAAAGGGAACAAACTAAACACATGGAGCAAAAAAATAGTGTTTATTGCTAGTCTAATTAATACTTTAACATTCCAGTCATCCGTATTATCTAATTTGTAAAGAAAAGTATAATTAATTACACAATAGACCCAATATGTCCCACTTGCTCTGTTGTGATGCTCACACTGCCAGTGCCCTTCTGCGTCCCAGGGTTGACAGCTTTGGTCTCTTCAGGCACAATCAGGGAGAAGGTCATGACAAGTCACCGCCATCCAGAGGTTTTCCCTGGCAGGAGTGTGATGTCCATGATGAGGTTTCTTCCTCCTCACTCTTGGGCCCCCCCACGGGTATCTTCATCCCCTCTCTCCTCACCTGCTCCCTGGTCCCCAGTGCAAGTCATCTTCATTTATACGCTCTGCACCAGGAGACAGGAGTTTGAGTCAGGTGGAGGAGGAACTGTGCTTTGGGCCCCCTCAGCCCAAGGATGAAAGAAGGAGCTGCTGTAATTTAAAATATACCAGCAGCAGCTCTGTCTCTGTGAATGCAGAGCACCTCAGGGTCTCTCGGGACCGCTGATGGATAAAGGGATGCTCAGGGTAGGTAGGAGCTGTTCAGCTTTGCCATGACCGAGGATCTTCTGTACATGCCTATAGGCAGAGCTTTAAGGGGGGGAAAAAATGGTACCGGTGCAGCTCAGGAGCCTCAGGGATTAGGTGATGGATGAGTGGGGATTTTCAGGATCGCTGTTTTAGAGTTAGGTGCCTAAATTCCCTATAAATCCCCTTTTAGGTTTGTAAATCCTTTGTGAATGCTCTCGGTAAATAGGATTGCAGCCAAGAAATACCTGGCTTGTGTCAGCCATTTCTCTCCTCCAGAAATTAATCCTGCAAAGGCATGACTACTGGCTAGTCTGTGGGTGCAGAATCTTGAGCCCTGTGTGCTCTCGGAGCAGGATGATGGACCAGCTGAACCACTGCCTGGTCATTGCTCTTGCAAAGATCTTGCTGGCTGCTATGTCTTGCTTTACAACAAGAGAAGGGCAAGGAAGGAAAAGAAGAGATTTAAGCATCTCAAGCTAAAAAAGGGTGTTGATTCGCCCCACTGTAAACTGGACAAGGGAGAAGAGAGATGAACCATGGTTTTACCCCACCACTACTTTCAGCATCTACCCCAAGTGTTAAGAGCTTTTTGAGTCTGGCTTTGTACATCCTGGGACACTGCTCTGCGTGACAGGCTGTTTCCATCAGCAGGAGATTCTCAGTGGAAGCTAGATGCATACCTTCAGTTCAGAGCATCAGTCCTAAATACACAGGGGAAGACAAGGCCAAGGTCCCCGGTTCTTCCTTCTTGCTATACAAAAGCGGGCAGAGATAAAGGAGAGTTAGTCTCACGCCAGGGCGGCTTTTCCAGTGTTCCCCAGCCCCAACACACCTCCTTTTCTTTTCCTTTTTTTTTTTTGCAATTTACATTTTTCATTCATTTACACGTGATGTTAATCTTTCCTTAATCTCCAATTCCTTGGTGTGTGTGTGGGGGATGAATTCCATTTGTTTTTGTTCCACTCTATCAGACACAGCAGCTATAAGATTAAATGATAACTGTGGACCTAATAATAAAAATACAATATAATGTAATGAAAGTAATGTAGATCTAATCCTCTGTTTTATTGCATCCTGAGTGCCTTTGGTGCTATTATTTTTTCCTATGCCTCTGTCTTTGACTTAGCTGCATCCTTTCAAGGAAGCAAAGGGATTTGTAAAGATTATAGTATTATTCTGTTGAGCACAGACTTGCTGTGGGGCACCTTTAATTACAAAATACTATCACTGCTTATAGGGATGTGTGTTTATATATGTGCGTGCTGGTGTGTGGTGTGCGAGGAAGATATTCCAAGCACCCCAAAGCACTAATGCCAGCTCAGACAGCTGTACCTGGGCAATGCTGCTGTCTGCTTCTTTATAGTTGGGGTTTTTTCGGTGCTTCTTGCTGCAGTTCCTTCCCCAGATGCTTGCTTTCTGCATTGTTATTTTTATGGTTTTAATCCTTGTTTGGGGAGAAACTTTAGAAGGGTTTAAAGCAGGAACTCCTCTCTGTGAAACCTCCCTCTCTGGTTCCTTCCGCAGCCATGGCTGGGCCCGTTCTTCAGGTCGTGATGCTTTAGAGATCTCCGAGGTGCAAGGTGGCATGCCCTTTCTGACCTGCGCTGCCCTCGCTGTCTCCCTCTCTCTCTGCCTCATGTTGGGAAAGTTACTTTGAATGCTGGATGTGTTTTCATCTCAAAGTGCCTAACAGCACAGCCAGCCCTTCACGGCAAAGGCCACTTTGCAGGCAATTCAGATGAGGTCTGGGCTGGGGACACGGCTGGCCTAAGACCTTTTGTGGAGTCAGTGGCAGAGATTTTCCATAGCTGCAGGTTCACGCATCAAGCAGTGTGAAGGGAGAGAAGGAGCAGGTAATGTGCCTGGTTCACTGCCCCTGTGCTCATTTGCAGAGGTGCGTTGGGCAGTATGTGGAGAGATCAACATTACCCTGCTGCCAGGTTTAATCCTCTGATTAAACTGGGGACTATGTGCAGCTTGAAGGATCCCAGAAAGACCCTCACCTTGTACCGTGTCTCCCCCACCTGAGGTCTCATTTGCTCCTTTTGAAAGTGGGGATGTCTTCCAGTTTTCCTCTCAGTGTCCCAATACTCTGAACAAAGCTTGTTCTCCCTCCTTTAGTCCTCCTGGTTCATGAAAGATTAATCCTGCTGCTACAAACACAGGTACTAGGAAAGATCTTGGACATCAAGCAGAAGAGAAATCAAGAATTCATCTGTGCAAGAAAATAATACAAACATAAAATAAATTTTTATTCTGCATCAGGATGAAAGCAAAGTCTTTGAAATGCTCCCCAGAGAGGTATGCAAGAGAAAAGAAATGTTTTCTACCCTAGTCATCAAAGAACTCACCTGGGACGTGAGATAGCTGCAGCCAAGGCTGTCTTGGCCCAGGAAGGACAGGAATAAGGAGCCCTCACAGCACCAGAGCAGCCTCCTCTAAATTTTCATCTCCTTTTGGTTGTGGAGAAGTCTTGTTTTGTGAAAAAAAATGAATACTCACTCAGTACTGAAGTCAGCGTCTTTGGAGCAGGAGTAAATTCACCATCACATTGCAGCCTTGAAATCAGACTTGCCACAACCATAGGAGTATCAGTAAAATCAGTTATCTTGACATCCTGGATGGACTCAACTTCAAATGCAGGTGCTAAACGCAACACTGGAGATGCCCTGAAGCCTTCAACTGGTCTCCAAATGCTGCTATCGGAGACATCTCTGCAGGGCCTTAGCACCGCTGCTGGGTCCAAATCAAATATCTCAGGGCATCTCAGATGATTTCGCACATGTTTGGGCAACCAAATCATCGTCTAGCATCTGTGGACAACAACACCTAAATGTAAATGTCTTCATCTATAAATTAATTTCATCTCTTGTGCCCCCCTGACCCAGACAGGACCTGAGAAACCATTTTAATATCATGTTCGTTAGAAGCCCTCTGGTGTCAAGTGAACTTTTGGTTCCTGTGAACTGACGTTTGCTGATGGAAAACCACATTGTGGGGAAATACGTTGACAACATCTGATAGTACACCACGTTCAACTCCAATGGAATGTCCATGAGCAGTGAGCACACCGGTGCTCCTCCATTAGCTTCAAACCCTTGGGGGTTGCTTTAACTAGTAGAAACCATCTGAAAGATGAATTATCTAAACCACAATGAAGTGAGGTTAAACTCTCTCCCCTTGATGAATACAGGGGATGCCCTCTAAGACTGGATATAGATTTTGCAAGTCTAAAAGTAGGTGAGATGAGTTGCATTCTGGGTATGGATGTAGGCATGAGATAATTGTACAATGTCTCCATTCAAGGCATGAAGGACAACCTAAACAACCTCCTACCCCTGGTCAATCTGACTGCTTCTACCCAGTCTCACGTAAATCAACAGATGGAGAAGGCACAGTTCAACTGGCTAAACACAGACATCAATTTGAGTTGTCCTAGAGCATCCCCCTATGCCTCTCCAGAAGAGCTCGGATTTCCAACACATCTAAAGTCATAGATTAGTCCCATACGCATATGTCAGGGAAGTCAGGTGGCATGAGATCCCATAAAACTTTGCAGATTTGGACTTGGTTCCCACTGGTACCTCAGTTTCCCCTCAATGATGGTCTGCAGTTCCAGCTTTCCCCTTTTGTCTGCCTCACCTGCTCAGGCTCTGAGCTTCCTCCAGATATGGATACCTTCCAACAAAGTCTGCAGTCATTTGAACAGAGGGAAACCAAATTGTGCAAGCTAGATCCAACTCCAGATTCACTGTAATTTTAACTACAGATACTTATTTGTCTATTCCACATTGAAACCAGCCTAGCCAGCATAGCTGGGTGAACAAGCCATGGAATTCAGCTTTCTACTCTCTCTTCTGACAATGATTGCTTGTCCTTCCTCTGGAGAGCTCCAAATTGCTAGCCTTCTGCTTGTCAGCAGGATGCGTGTGCTATTTATGTGCTTGTGATATACCTCCAGTGGTGTCTAACACTGCTGCAGCTCTGGGGAGAGCAGTAATAACGTGGTTCCAGGGACATGACCTCCAGCCTGCTGGATGCAAAGCCCAATCCCTGCTCTTTGAACTGCTTGAGCATTAGGAGAATTCAAATCCTAACTGTTGGAGGTTGCAGAGACAGTCTCTAGAGGGAGACATGATCATACCAATTTCAACAAGGTGTTGCCTTCTGGGGAGTTGTGCAAGTTGGAGCACAAGGGACCAGCATCCACAACATCAGCTTTGCAGTCTAACCACCTCAGGCTGGTCTTCCATCAGCTGCCATGAAGACTACATTTGGTTTATTGTGTCTCCCTGCTTTTCCCAACATACTCTTTTTCCATTTTGATCTTTTTGTGACAGTCAAGCCAAAAATTGCATTAAAGGACTATGCTCAAACAGAAGAGTCTCCCAATAGTGGTCCCTTCATTCATACAGTACCACTGGGTGTAACATGCAGGTTGGACAAAAAAAAGATCCCAAATATGGTCTCCTAGATAAAAAGGGAGAGAATGGTGCATTGATGTCTGAAGCATCATGTCATATGTTTAGACTGTTGAGCTGAAAGTCATAAAAGAAGGGAACTTAATATCCATGATCTTTTTGCCAACACATTGCCACATTCCTGCAAATGCCAATCTCGTCTCTCATTTCTGTTCTGCAGAAAGGAAACTGAGGCACTGCAAAATCACATGCTCTGCTTACGGCACCACAGCACAGCCCTGTCAAAGACTGGATGAAAATACAGGTCTGTGGGCTCCTGATGCTTCACCCTCTACCTTTGCACATGGTAAAACAAGCGCTCTGCATGATCTCAAAGCAGAAATTCCCTTATGTCCAAGACTGCTGGGACCAGATTAAACGTGTATCTTGCAGGTGTGAAGTTTTGGGTAACTGTGAGGGATGGGAATTGTTGAGACAATAATCTCCACTCAGGGAGAAGTTTTCACTTTCTTCTTTCCCCTTCTGTGGGGAAATGCACCCCTACACTGGGGAAATGCTTCCTAAACTCACAAGTCATTTTTCCTGTAGTGACATCCTGAGTGATTTTCTTATCAGTCGGGCACTTGAAGGGTGGTGTCACTGGTCGTGATCTGTGCTGCTTTGTCTCCAATCTGCTATCAAAACACAAGGAGGCACTGAAGCAGAAGGTGCAAGAACTCTGGACTGCTGTAATCGTTAGGTGAACTGAGTCGGATGCCATGCAATCATAAACCTCGATCATAGCTGTAACCTCACCTTGCGGTTATATTCTTGCACTGGAAAAATACATTATATGTTGCAGTGATGGGTTTTCAGTCTGTCCACTGTGGTAGATACAAAGTCCAGAGGTTTTGTGAGTACATCTGTGGGCTAGATTCAGTTTGATGATACTGTGAGCTGCAATGGTGCTCCTTTCTAGTGACTACATCAGAGTTTCATCTCTCAACCATAGAAATCGAACTGGGTTCATATAACACGCCTTTCCTTCTGCAGGGGCATCACAAACAGTTAGTCCCTCCCTTTGAAATTCTTCTGCTTCTGGGGAGGAAATTTTCATCCATCCTAATTTACAACGGTAACAAAAGGGAAAAGTGCTCTACTTTACTCTAGAGAAGAGTCCTGGAAGCTCCAGTGACAAAAAATAGCTGGATTGGTTGACTTTCAGAGGCTTTTGGGGAACATATAGGAAAAAAAATAATATTGACATTGTTCATAGCAAAGATTTCTCCCAACATTTACAAAAGCATTATTCAAGAGGTAAATAGTGAAGGTGAATATCTCAGTCCCTCACAGGCAGGGTGTGGAGGAAGTTAAGGAGTAGTGTGTGTGGTTTAGGGGAGGTGGAGACTGGTAGTTCACCTTCAATCTTGAGGACACCCTACTCAGTTGTAGGGATAGAAACTACTTGTTAACATCTTTGTGAAAAAAAATAAAGGATACTGAGACCATGGTACCTTCTTTGGCTTTCTAGAAAGAACGCCCTGAAAGCAAAGATCTTTGTTAAATCTTCATGGCAGGATGACCAGGGACAATCCCAAACTAGACAATCCCTTCTTGCTGTTCCTATCTTCATGATGCCCCACCTGCAAGCTCTGGGTTTGTCAGCAGGACTCTGCAGGTGTCCAGCAATGCTACCAAGAACCCCCTTGTTCTGTCTGTGGTTTGTACTTGCCAGGCATGTGGGCAAACAGAAGCTCAGACTCTGATAGCCTTCTCCAGCCACCAGTTCCTACCAACAAATCCCTGCCCCTAGGCTGGCACTGCAGGATTTCTCTTTCTCTCCCTCTCTGCTGGGGTAGGTGCTGGTGTTTTAACCTGTGTCTGCCCTCGCTCTGCCCATCTGAGAGGTTGGAAGAACACAGAAACCTCTGTACCCAGCACTCCACCATCTGATCTCCTTGGAAACATAACTCCTTGAGGGTGGAGAGAAGGAACCGTGAACAGGTCTTTCTCCAATAAGTGCCCTGGGTGTCAGAGGGAAAATCTTCAGAAAATATTGTGGGCAGTGGATGATAACAACCGCGAGAGAAGGAAATCATCACATGGAGAGAAATCAAAAGATGGGATCTTAGTTCTCTGCAAATCTTTCTCTTTTCCACTGGTCTGCAACTGGTGGCTTGGACCAGACCGGTCTAGCATCTTCTGCTACTCAGAGAGGTCATTCCCTAGTGAATGGACTGAAGTTTTAACTGGGTCATGCAGTGAGCCAGAGAGAAGATCTGCCTTTTTATTCCTGGATTGGAGGGGAAAGGGGCTGAGAGGGAGGTGAAGGAGGCTGTCCTTCCTTCCAGGAGCCAGCTGTGATAGGGGTGGGTGCCAAATACTGGCCCATTTCAACTGCTACATATTTCAGATGATATTTCAATTTTCCACAGAGAGAGGATTACACAGGCATGTAAAAGACACCATGTGCTCTGTGTCATTCTGCTTGCAAGCCTGGGGAGTGCCAGTGCACAGGTGGTTGACTCATACAGCAGATGAAGGAGGAGAAAGCAAGAGGAATGTGTAGAGAACCAGACGCTGGAATCACCATTGCTGTTTATGAGAGGCCCACTGTGGGATGCAGGGGCTCCTGAGGAACCCCTGACTTGGTGACTACCTGTGTACACCCTAGGCAACCATGAGTGCTGATGGTTTCCTTTCATTGCATCCTCACAGCTGGTCCTCACCTTTTGAAGCTTTACTCTGTGGTGTAAATTAATGGAGTAATTAAATGAGATCCTATCAAAACTGGTTCTCCACACAGGAGCCATGAACTGAGCTGAACCATGAGGACAGCAGAGTCCAGAATACATGAATTGGAAGTATTTAGTGCGGAGAAGAGGTGCCTGAAGGGAAGTGTAACAGCAGTCACCAGTAAGGCTGGAGGAGAAAAGTGCCCAGTGACAGATACCTGTGCTCTTGGGATTAGAGAGATATATGAAAGAGAATCCTATTCAAAAAACCACTCAATGTTCATATGGGTCAAAACAAGCAAGTCAAATGCTGTGTATCATTGTGGCAGGAACAGAGAAGGAAAGATATAATGACTTTGACTCAGGCTATCTCTAGGTTCTGGATACCGTGTGCAGTTCTGCTCTCACCCCAAACGGGAGACAACTGAATGGGAAATAGGTCAGGGAAAATGAGGGTGTTCAGAGGTTTCAAGTGACTTCTGGAACAGTAATAACCGTTTACGGCTTTGATAGGGACAGGACAACTTCTGAGACCCTGAAGCAGTGTGATCCTTCTGAGGCTCTTGGGTTTCTTTGTAGCCTGTTTTTAGCCTGGTTGCCCAAGTGAAAAAAGCCCATGCAGTCCATGGATGCATATTTCTGATTTGTTTCTGTCCCCATTTCTGGCTACTATGTTCAACAGGATGCAGATATCTGAAAGATTTAACATTCTTTCAAATTTAATGGCATGACACAACCAAGCAGGGGACAGGTACATCTCTCAGTGGCTTCCTGATGGAAAGGCAGAAGTATGACCTTACTATTAGACAGCAGATAACTCATGTAGGGGTCCCTGTGACCCCATAAAAGTGAGTATGTCTGGGTAATTAACGCTTGACAATTGACATTGACAGCGTAGGTGCAACCACACCCTTCCCCCTGGGAAAGCCCCAGCCCAGGTTGGATACTTGGACCTGTTTAGATCTCAGGACATCCAAGCAGGGAGAAGCTGTTCTCTGCAAAAGCTGATTTCACTGACTCTGCAGGTCATGGGAGGAGCTGTCAGCCGTGATTCTCACTCTATCCTATACCAAAAGGCAGTGCTAGTGTAAGACCCCATAATGTGCACCTGTAAGATACTTCTGCCTTGACCTTTAAATGTAATTACAATAACACAACTCTGTACACCCCTGGACATAGAAAAACAGAAGATGGAAGCTATAATGAAGGTATAGCTACAGTAAAAAATTATCCAATGCAGACATAGGGTGTAACGTAATAAAGGACGCTGGAGAAGGGCCAGAGAATACTGCCCTCATCCCCGCTCTCATGCAAAATGCTAAAGGACCCTTAATGCCCACAAAGTGGTTGGGCGTCTGTCTTACAGCTCATCTGAAAGGCCATCTTACACAATTAACCACCTATTACTGGTGGTTAATTGACATCTAAAAGACATCAGGATTACAGTTAGAGCTAAAAGTCAATTAATGGCTCCTAGCTTTCCTCCAGCCAGTGTTAAAGTGCAGGAACAACCATCATCCCAGCAACATGGTGATGTGTTCCAGGTCCCCAAGCTATTGCTGACTGCTCCCTCTCCCTCTTCCTTGACAGTATCAATCATGATGATTGATGCTAACTGGCCATGGTTTCCTAATGTCGACAGGCCTCCACTTGTCTTCACAGAATCACAGAATAATATGGGGTTGGAAGGGAACTCTGAAGATTATTTAGTCTAAGCCCCTGCCAGATCAGGGTCACCCAGAGCATGCTGAACAGAAACATGTCCAGGTGAGTTTTGAATGTCTCCAGAGAAGGAGACTCCAACACCTCTCTGGGCAGCCTGTTCCAGGTCTCTGCCACCCTCAAAGGCAAGAAGCTCCTCCTCATGTTTAGATGGAACTTCCTCTGTTCAAGTTTGTGCCCGTTACCTCTTGTCCTGTCATTGGGCACCACTGAAAAAAGACTGGCCCCATCCTCCTGACACCTGCCCTTTAAGTATAAACATTGATGAGATCCCCCCTCAGCCTTCTCTTCTCCAGACTAAAAAGACCCAAGTCCCTCAGCCTTTCCTCATCAGAGAGATGCTCCAGGCCCCTCATCATCTTTGCAGCCCTCTGCTGTACCCTCTCCAGCAGTTCCCTGTCCTTCTTGGTTGGTTCTGCAACCTATTATGTTTTTTGATTCTTTAAATACTTTTTTTTTTTCCTCCATTCTAATCCCAGAGGCAGCAGTGACACACTTCAGCTTTCTCAAGTTGTCCAAATGAGCCAAGCCCCTGCTCTCAGTGGGGCTGAGCTGTGCTCAGCAGAGATTCAGGATGCAGCCCGGGTGGAAGTGAAGCTCGCTCCAGTCATCGCTTCTCCTCTACTGATGGTTACTGCACTTTTCAATAAAACTTAAGCTGTACACCAGTAACAGAAAAAGGGTAATTAAAATACTGAAATGATCTTTTATTTGAGGAGAAAGGCACGAGAGACTGTGGAAGAGCATTAGCTCTTCACAGACTGATAAATACAAAGCAGCCAAACTGCTTACTTATAGGTGTTCATTCCCTAAGGAAACACTCGTCCTCTGGGCACCCTCACAAACAGGGTCTGTAAGCAGGGAGTATGTTTAGATGGATTTTCTGCTTTCTGAGCAGTGTGGAACACCAAAGACCGGACATCTGTCATGCTCTCGTAGGGCCCTTGGTTCAGTCAGGGAAGGAGCTCGCTCTGCAAGACCTGCCCAGCTCCCGGCAGCGAGACCCACGGGGACACCTCCAGTGTCAATATTTGCCCATTAGGAGATGGACTATTAACAACCATAAAGTGAACATACAGTACCAGCGAGTAATTACAGATCTCGTCAGCCTTGCAGGGATAACGATGTAGCCAAAGATTATTTTACAAAGTAAGTGTGAAAGCAGAAAAAAAAGAAAAGGGGAAAAAGAAAAAGAGGGGTGAGTAAAGCCTGCTATGAACATTTATTTTTGCATCCTTAGAACATCCACTGAAGTCAGACTTTCTCAACTGCCTGGGTCCCTCACAAATGTACCTTTTTATTAGAGTAAGATACGGAATAAGTAGAAGGCTGAAGAAAAATTAAAAATATAAACTGGTAAAGAAATGCTCACTCACAACTGTAAGAGTAGTAAATAAAGTATGTAAAGTTACCATATATGAAATGTTCTCAAAATTATTAATAATTTGTATTTATCTGCAACCTACAATTTAGGCTGCAACAGGCAATAACTCACAACCTCGTTCAGCAGAAACAATCCCCAGGCAAAGTGCTGGCATCTCCCATCTCACCTCTGGAAGTACAAACTCCTTCTCTCAGCCCAGCACTCCCTGTGCTACTTACTGTTATTCCAGGGCAACTGACAATCCTCAGCCTTTCAGACAAAATAACATATTAATTTATCAATTATACTGAAATACACTATCATAAGATGGTGGTAATGAATTTGTTCTGAAAACAAATTGCAGCTGCCCAAGCTAGGGAGCACTCAGGTCTGGTACTGGCAAGTGCTGTGTCCGTCCAGAGGAAGAGCTAACAGAGTTGCAAGTATTATCACTTGTAATTAACAGAGAGGAAAATAATACACAGGTTTTAAACCACTGCCACTGAAAACATTTATGTACCTGTACAATAAGTAACAAGCACTTGATAGAAACCTGAGTATTTCTGAATTAACAGAGGTGTTGAAGGTAAACACGGGAGGAATTCTGCCCAGAATGGAAACTGGTTGTTTTTATTTCAGGTGTCGACGGGGTCTACCAGCTTCACCCAGATCCTGCCAGGAACACCTTCCTCCCCTGGGGCAGGTGTGAACACAGCTACAGGGGAGATGTTCCTCGTTCCTTGCTCCCAGCAGATGGTGGATTAGAAAAACTTCTCCCCCCAGACGTGATGCTAACGCCAGATAACATTCTGCTCTGCTGTCATTAAGTTAATTCTTTGAGAATTACTGTTGAAGATGGAAAAATAAAAGCTGTGGGTTCCTCAGCTCCAACCAGGATTTGCTAGTCATGTAGCTTGCTGATGGGGAAACCAACTGGTGCTCCCCCCAGCCAAGGCATGCCCCAGGGCAGGGTGCCGCTGCCAGGCACGGGGCTGAAAATTCCAACACTAAAGGTGAAAAAAATCAAGAAATGAGATGTGTGCTGTGTGGCACAGGCTGCAGCAGCCACGTTTCAGCCTTCCCTGAGGCACAGCTCAGCTGTGGCCTCAGGACGGCAGCCCTTTGCTGTGGGAAAGCGGTGTGAGTCAGAGGCAACACAATGTCACAGTCACACAGAAGATTAATCAGAAATAACCCGCCCACTGTTGGATGACTGTTAGTACAGCACAAAGTGCCTGCTCAGTTCTCCAGAATCACAGTGTGTTTCTGTAAGCTCACTGGATGACCAGAGCGAGATGATGAAGAGCACCCAGAGCTTCCTTCGGTGCCTGCCCCTGCGTCCCTGTCCCCCTCACGTCCCCCTCCCCGCCACCCCAAACCTCGCATCACCCAGGAAAACTCCAGGAAATCCAGCTTCTAAAACCTGTGGTCAGTTTCCAGGTCTGAAAAATGTCTTTTGGGAAAGGAACACAACAGCTTTCTGACACATCAGGACAAAACCAAAACAAATAAGGGCAGGATCAACTGCAAAAATTAAATTTTAAACTAGTTTATCACACATCATAACCCCAATGTGCTGCTAAATGGGTGTTTCTTATCTGCAAAATATGTACTTTTGTTAACCTAAATATTAAACCAAATCCTTAGCTGAACTGTCCATCCAGTTGGAAATTAAAGCAATCCAGAGTTCTTTCTCTGAAACAGTCCAAGACTACCCGAGCCCAGGGAAAGCCCCAGTCCCTGGACTGATAGCACCGAACTTTTGAAGCACTGTGACATATCAGGAACGATGGGGATAAGCAGACTTTATTAGCTTAATTGCTGCCCTATAAATACACAATACAGAGCTATAATCAAATGACAAAATTATCTCCACAACTGCCCATTCCCCATCCCACCAGAGGTGAGCTGGCTGTGGTGTCTCTGAGGCTGGATCCACCTTCAGCCTCACCTCCTCAGAGCCGCAATCTCCCGTGGATAAAAGCTGGTTTCAGCAGAAGTCTGTCCATCAGGGTAAAACGGGACAGATTCCTGCCTCTGGAATACAAACTCTTCTTACTGAGACCGATGATAGAATCATAGACTGGTTAGAGTTGGACAGGACCTTACAGATCCTCCAGTTCCAACCCCCCTGCCCTGGGCAGGGACACCTCCCACCAGACCAGGTTGCTCCAAGCCCTGTCCAGCCTGGTCTTGAACCCCTCCAGGGATGGGGCAGCCACAGCTTCTCTGGGCAACCTGGACCAGGGTCTCACCACCCTCCCAGTAAAGATTTTCTTTCTAATATCTAATCTAAATCTTCCCTCTTTTAATTTAAAACCATTACCCCTTGTCCTGTCACTGCACTTCCTGACAGAGTCCCTCCCCAGCTCTCCTGTAGCTCCCTTCAGACACTGGAGGGCTGCTATAAGGTCTCCCGATATGCTGCTTTCTACCCGCACAGCTTTCCACTCACACACATTACCCACACTTTATTTACTAACAAAAGAGGGAAAAAAAGTATTTCCTATTCAAGTGCTGTTTTGGAGGCAGCTCTGTGCAGAAGACAACACACCATGCAGCGCTACAACATTATCTTTTCTCAGTTATCTCTGAGAAGCGTTAACTGTTTTTCTATCACTCCCAAGTTCTCATCTCTTTTTTTGCTTTCTCTCTTCGGAGACAGCTTTTCATTAGGAACACATTAAACTTAAGCAGTCTGTGAAAACGAAACCGCCAGCGACAATCCCTCTGTGTATCAGGCTTTTTTTATTTTAGTTCGCATTTTTACATTGAGTTCAACAGCGCAAAGCTTTAACTACATCCAAATACATACCCAGATACTAGATTTTTGCAACTAAAATAAGTATGTCTAGTTCACCTCAACATTTATCTCGGCAGAAAAGGCCATTAGGGCACAAATTGATTCTATTAACATTACCATTTAATTAGTGCTTGTATTAAAAATTGTCCCATGTTTAATAGGATAGCAAACTGAACCAGAAAGATTGGGGTGGCGCAATATTTTGCAAATTAATCTGCCTTCCAACATAGCTTTAAACACGTTTTTCAGCTGTGTATGGCAAAGCAAGGTTAGACCTAACCCTGTGGCACAAGCCCCTGTGGAAGCTCTGCGAGAGACCGCCCTCACCTCCAGCTCCTGCTCCCGCTGCAGCGCAAACTGCTTGAAGGACTTGACGATGAGGCCGGCGTTGGAGCAGTCGTAGACGAAGATGGAAGGACTCCCCATCCAGGTCTGCAGGTCGTAGATGGAGAGGGGAATATACTGAGTATAGTTCTGGAAGAAGGTAAAAAAAACCACTCGAGTTACAAAAAGGCAGAGAGGAAACAGAACTGTCACTAGTGAGATAATAAAAGAGACACAAAAAAATTTCCAGTTCTAAAAATCACAAAATAAAACCTAGATTGAACATTGGGCGTATCAAGCAACACAAATACCAATCAACATCTGCTCATAATGAGGACCATGACCCAACGCCAACACAAATGGCAAACAGATTTTACAGTGGAATTGTCTAAAACACTAAACTCTGAACTAAAATTCTGAAACTCGGAGTGCTCTGATATGTGCTAACAGCCCCAACCAGTATTTAACAGTCCAATTTTATCTCACATTTCTGCAACACTGATAAAGGATGTAAACCAGCTGTCTTTAATTTAACATCAAACATCTCACACTGAAAACTCCATCAATAAATCAAGATTGATAATTAAGGCTATGTAGCCCATCAGCAGCTACCCCATCCTAGTTTAATGAGATGCTTCATAATTTTATTACAGCCTTTAACTTCTGTGCTTCAGAATTACCTAATAACATTAAAACCAACAAAGCCTGCCTTCCACAGAGGGAAGAACCAACAATTTAGCTAAATATGAAGTATTTTGTCTTTCACCCTAACTCCCCCAAATAATTGGAGGCAAGAGCTTCTTTAAATACAAGGAGGATAAAAAAATCAGTGTGTCAAGAGGATGGGGCCAGTCTTTTTTCAGTGGTGCCCAGGGACAGGACAAGAAGAAACGGGCACAAACTTGAATATAAGAAGTTCCACCTAAACACGAGGACGAATTTCTTTCCTGTGAGGGTGGCAGAGCCCCAGAACAGGCTGTCCAGGGAGGTGGTGGAGTCTCCTTCTCTGGAGACATTCCAAACCCGCCTGGACACGTTCCTGTGCAACCTGCTCTGG
>JAOXJK010000001.1:3406275-3419113 GCA_025774025.1 Xenus cinereus | reverse complement strand
AAGAATTTCTTCCTAATATCTAATCTAAATTTCCCCTCTTTCAGTTTAAAACCATTACCCCTCATCCTATCGCTCCACTCCCTGATCAAGAGTCCCTCACCGTCTCTCCTATAGACCCCCTTTAGGTATTGGAAGGCTGCTGTAAGGTCTCCCTGGAGCCTTCTCTGCTCCAGGCTGAACAACCCTAACTCTCTCAGCCTGTCCTAATAGGAGAGGTGCTCCAGGAGAGGTGCAAAGCCTCAGAGAAGTCCAAGTGATTTTGGATTTGTGTCTGGAGACAGGGATATACATAAGAGCAGGGGAAAGTGGTCCCACTTAAGTCCGTACAAGGAGAATGAACCAGGCCTGACTCAGGATGGAGCTTGGTCTTGGCATCATTTTGGGGTGTGCTAGCCAGCATTCCAGACAGTGCCCACACGTGGTCATTGGGTGAACATGGGTCAAGGACTGTCCCTGGAGATCTGGTCAACCTTTCCTTGGGGTAATGGAATTTAGTTGAACAAATATGAGCCATAATTACCACAGCAGGCCACAGGGTCTGGCGCAGATGCATCTGAAGGACCCAGTGACAAAACCCAGGAAACTTCTGCCTCACTATGAAAAGGAGGAGAGGGAAATTTCTGAGGAAGGGATGCTATATGGGTTTGTAGCCTCCTCAGAAAGTGCATAGCAAGGGAAAAGTTCCCCTCCCAGAGCAGGGCAGGTGATGTCAGCCTTAGGGAGTTTCTTGCTGAACAACCCTACCCATGCCAGAGGCCAGAAATGTCTTGTGTGTCCCTGTCACCAGCTCATGTTGAAGTGCCACTTGCTTTAGCAAGGGGAGCCCTTACAGACTCCACTGACTATGTAGCGTTTACCTAAGAATAAGCACTTAATGCCATTTGAGACTCCCTGTGGTACCCAGGCTCATCCCCACAGGACCAGCAGACATGACACTGGATCCACTGGTGATCTGAGACCTTAAGAAACAAAGGCTGAAGGCAAGTGGGATATTTCTAGGCATCTCAAATGACAAAGATATTTGACTCAAATGGAAACACTTGTAAGTGGACACCTAGATTCAGGTGCCTTGATCAGTGAGGTGAGTCCTATCCCTCCTTTAGAGAATACGAACAGCCATTGTCATTTAGAGTTAGCTCTTAGCAAGTAATATGAACTCTCTCCAGAATAACACAAGAATGGCCACATTGGCCAGCCGACAGACAATTTACCCTAGTATTGAGTCTCCAGCCATGACCAGCAGTGGTAAATACAAGAACGGGGCATATTTGAGTGGCTATTCTCTAATTTTAGCACCTCATCTGAAGTGGTTTATGAGACTCAGTATCTCATTATAGGTCCTGAAGCCTAAATAAACTAACTTTTCCTTACAGTCATTGCTCTCAGATGTTGCACTAAAAGCTACCAACAGCCTTTTTTTGCACAGCAGCATGTACGTTGAGTCCCTTACCCACTCTGTACTGGCACAGGCGTTGCAGGGGCAGTGCTGTCACCCCTTTGTAGGACCACGGTGAAGGTCAGACCCATCACACTTTGTCATGACAATAAGTTCTCTTCTACTTCTCTCTTGCTTGCACCACTGTAATGCAGCCACAGTATTTCTATTCTGGTTGCAGTTTTGCAACTGAAATCATATGGTCACCAGGTGTTCAACAGCTGTCCCTATCGTGTTCTTCAAGGTCTTTTTCTCCATTTAGATGCACATGCCTAGAATTCCCACTGCTTGGCTCTGGTCACAGGAAGGACATAAACCGTGCTCCCTGTTTTTTTTGTCTGTTAAGGTAAATGAAGATAAACAAATCAATAAACAGTGGCAGCTGGTGAGCTGCCTTCACCCAGATTATGCAGTTATGTCTGTGCATTTTTAAAAACAAAACAAAAGAAAACACAAACAGCATCAGTGAAGAAATCCAACACAAAGAAACAAAAAAAAAAGGCAAATCTTTGGTTTGCATTTGGGGAAAGCCACCACTCAGATTGATAGCACTTTAAATTGGGTTGGTCATGGATGAAGAAGAGTTTTAAACAGGATCAATTTGTTGTCTTCCTCTGAAAGACAACCTCTGTTCCTAGAACAACTTGTCTGATGGAGAAGAAAAATAAACTCAGCATGAGAAGTCTCCCCATGAATAAGATATTGAGGAAAAGATGGACTTGGGAATTTGGGTTCAGGTGCACATTTTTTCATGTTATTATTTTATTATGGGTCATGGACCATCTTTTTTGCATTAGGCTTGTACAGGATCTAGTCTAATGGAGGGCCAAGAAAAAATACAGAGAAAACAGTGAGTTTGCTTAATTATGACACTTCTTTACAAGGTGATGGAAGTCTGATTCATTTCAGCTGTCTCTGACCATCGCTATTTTATCTGTGGTGGATTCCCCTAACAAGGGGAGGAGCTGAGAAGCGAATCAGACTGCATTGCAGCAGGCTTACAAATCACTTATTTTTTTCTGGTTGAGACAAACCACACTGCAATAGCCATCATTAAAAATTAGTGTGATTAATCTAATTATCATCATCTTTCTCTCAGAGGGCTCCCAAAATATTTGAAAAGGCTGTCATCAAAAACATGTTCTGGTTTCTTCTGGTGTGAATCAAGCGGTGACTGCTTTGTCATTTCTAGTTGTGTATCCATGTAATGAGAACAGCCCTAAATGTTGGGAACTACAGTAATAACTTCACTATTCAGACTGTTTTTAGCTTTGTTTCTCACTAAAACAAGGATTGATTTCCTTTTTAAAGCACCAAGGTCAAAGGACACTTTTTATTTGCCAATACATATATGGGAGAAGGTAGAAAGAAATTTATCCAGCGTTGTAGGAGTTTTAAAGGACTTACAATATAAGTCCTTTACACACTATGGAATAAACTGGAGTTACTCTAATTTTAGGCTTGCCTAACTGTGAGCACAAATTTTCTAATGGGGATGTGAACAGGGCAGATTTTGCTGGGTCACCTCCATGTGAGGGTTCCTGAATATTGGAGAGGCTGGCTGGTCACGTAAGGACTGTGGTAGCCTGAGATTTGGATTTAGATCTTTTTCCTACCAATGCTGTCTGTGGGACTTGGCTGCATTTTTTGTTGGTTCCCTTGGGATGGATTTTTCTCGGAGGATGAATGTGTTACAGATGGGCTGTGGCATAATAGAAGGCTTAAAAATACAGACAAACTGTCTGTTGGAGGTAAATCCAGTTTCAGTCTGAAATGTTTGTAAAACTTCAAAAGGTTCTCTTGAGAGAAAAGAAATAATTTTACTCCAAAAGATTGGAATCACCACCCCCAGCCCACCCAGGTTCCCATTGCAGAGATTGTGCTGGGCAGGGAACGAAGGCCAGCACCCAGCTGGGACCTCTCAGCCCCCTTTTCCCCATCACTCCCTTGTCATCTAGGAGGGTCACTTAAATCTGACATGACTTCTCAGTGAATTATCTCATCATTACCAATAATCCTATTTGCTAGATGGGGCTGCCTCAGGAATAGGCCCCCGTGGACTATTTTCCCATCTCTGATTCTTCCATGTGTCTTCTCTTAATGACAAGCACTCCATTTGTAGCTCGCTTTCGCATCAGCCTGATGGATGCCACGTGCGAATTGATTGCCAGCTGGGGTCACGTCATCCTCTTCCCCACCAAATGAGAGGATTGCGCCGTTTTCCCGATGGCATGCAGGGTTGCTTTTCTTCCTTCCGATGTTGGACATTTGGGCCACCCTTAAATTTTGACAGGTCTGGATTGGTGTGCTAGGTCCTGAGTGGCCAGTACCTCTATTTGGCTCATTCTGCACCTCTGCAACCTGATGCAAAAACCTGATTTCTGATCACAGGCTACATCTTTATTAGAAGATGCGATGTCCTGGCACTGTTCTCCTCTACTCCAGCTACTGGTATGGCATGGCTTGCACTGACAGGGTTGAGCTCTTTTATCCCCAATAACAGCAAAAAGGGGGCTCAGGGGAGACCATCTTGCTCTCTACAGCTACCTGAAAGGAGGTGGGGATCAGTCTCTTCTCCCAAGCAACAATCGGTCAGAGAAGAGGAAATGGCCTCAAGTTGTGCCAGGGGATGTTTAGGATGGATTTTAGGAAAAATTTCTTCACTGAAATCGTTGTCAAGCATTGGAACAGGGAAGTGGTTGAGACACCATCCCTGGAGGTATTTGAAAGACATGTAGCCGTGGTGCTGAGGGACGTGGTTTAGTGGTGATTTTGTCAGTGTTAGGTTGATGGTTGGACTCGATGATCCTAAAGGTCCCTTCCAACCTAGATGATTCTATGATTCAATGAAAACAACTTAGTGAGAATGGTACTGTACTATCCCTTGAATACCTACCTATTTGATGTCTAGGAGTGGACTATTTGGCATGAGCCAAAAATCAGACTTCATGCCAAAAATTAAACAATGAGGACAACTAAAGGACAGGGATGTGATCCATTCCCAAACAAATAGAGCCAGACACACTGCCACAGTTGTTGAAAAGCTCATGAATGGTGTGGTGGGAGTGGAAGTCACAGTAAGGTGTCTGAGATTAGGTTCAGCAACAGAAGCCACATCCAGTCAGGGTAGAGATCACTGCTGGACATGTTCTTACCAACGTGAGGATGTGTTCATACTGTGGTTGTTGCTCTGACCACAGGCTGGATGTGCACATGCTTGCTTTTAATTAACCAGTTACTCCAGTTACAGCAGCAGGGGATCAGCTATCCATTTCACAATTTATGCCAAGTTTCATGTTGTTGAAGGCAGGTTGCTACTTGGTTGTTTAAAGAACACGGAAAAATCAGGCTCACAGGGTGGAAAATACCTGTATTCTTGCATTGGGATCTGTAGCAGCACAGAAGGGGGTGGAGGCACGTACATATCATGTCTACAAGTGTGCAGGCTCTCTAATTAACTCTTTTGAGGGTCCCTGAGAGACACAAAATCCCCCTACAATAATGGAACTTATTCAATATTTAATTGGACACTAATAATTAAAATATACCTTCTTTCAGCCCAAACCTACTGAGCTCACGGTAGCTGCCATCTTAATTATCAAGCCACACTGATTGCTTCATTTCCACAGTCCTTGCTTGTGAAAGGCAGCAGCGATGGTGTGAAACATGGCAACGTTGTACAATTAATGGGAAAAGACGCTTTTGCAGCTCATGGGAACGGGCATCCATTGCTACTTAGGGTTTTTCTCTGACTTTTCCAGCCTTGTATCCAAGGAATAACTGATGTGAAAGATCAGGGAGCCCTTTGTAGACTCCCACAAAGAGCAGAGCAGCCAGATCTTCTGCTGGTGTAACCTTTACCCAACAGACTAACAGCTTAGGGGCCTGGACAGAGGTTTTGTTGTTTCTGTTGTTTGTTTGTTTTCATGGTTTTGGTTTGTTTTGTTTTAGCAGCAATTGGAGAGCTTTTTATACGGCATTTTTCGACCGACATTCGTAATGAGCCCATTTTCAGACCTGAGATACTAGAACAGCGAGCTGAAGAAATCAAATGCTATTCCTAAGGCAGAAGCCAAACAGGGAGATTTTTGCCCAGGTCTTGGTATGAACATTTAGGGGAGGACTGAAACATTCAGAAGGAGGGAATACACTGACTCAAGATGTGAAAACTCGGTGCCTGGGGGTTCTTGTAAAATCAGTGAGAGCTGGACCAGCTTTGTAGCTGTTTGTCTGAGAAGGCTGGAATGCTGTGCTATTTATTACTATTATTATTATTATCAACACCCCACTTGAACTTAATGTAATTTTTAGCTAGAGGAAAACCAAGCAAATGTGCCGGTCCACTGTCTCAACGATGAACCCGGAGATCAATAGCAGGAGAATTTGTTGCACCCTAGAAGACAGGGCTCTTTAATCTGACCAAGCCTGAGGGATTATTTCCCTCCTTCCTTTCTACCAATACTGTCTTAGTGCAAAGGTTAGAAGAGCTTTTCAACTGGCAGAATTATTGCCTGGAAAGACACAGACAAGTTTACAGCCTCGGAAAAAGAGGTGCCATGTGCTCAGCTTCTCAAAGGCTCTGCCCAGCCTGCTGTCTCTCCAGAAGCTGACTTTTATAGATTTTTCCTGCAACTCCACAGAGGTTTTGATCTGTCCCTGCTTTGCCATAACCCTGCTGCAATGTTTAGGGCCAGGATAAGCAGAGACTTAACTCCTTCCTCCCAGGAGATCTTCTGACCCTTCTTACAAGCCCCTTAGGATGCCCTCATTCAGTCTGCCCCGTGTCGCATGATTTGCTGCTGGTTTTCATTGCCTCTTCAAAGCCAGGATCTGTGCAAAGTGCCCTGTAAAACTGGCACGGGGATAGCAGCTAGGGAGCTAACACTGTAGACGTATTTTTTTTCATCTCATCTGTCCTTGAAAGTTTGCAGCCTCTATCCCCAAATCACCAGGGAATGAGCCCTGATATTGCCCAAAATCATCACTGTGCTCTTGGATGGCCTTTGGAGAGAAACAGGGAATTGTCACGGAACTGGGCTGCTGAGGATGTGTTTTCCCTGATTTTTTTTCTTGGCAAGGACACCAGTGATGATCACTAAAGCTTTCTGTTTGTGTTTCAGACTCGGTTACTTCCTACCCCTTTATGCAAGCAGAGATACCTGCTTTGCATCTGCTGTGCTGTTGGTCTGATGATCTTTTAAGAGGAGCTACTACATCAGGTCATGTCTAATTAGCTCGGCACTACCTAGCATGGAATAAAGGATGGTTTTGATAGGAGTTGTCAGAAGGGACTGGATAGATCAACCAACATGGCTGTATGTCTTTCTGTTAATCGTAAGGCAAGAGAAGACTATCTTAACTGATGGGAACAAACCAAATGACACTATTCATTCAGTGGGACAGACACTGTCGTGACCCTTCCTCTTAGATCCTCCAGCTCTGAGGAACAGCCCTGTCCACACAGCTGCCCCTTTACTCCATCACGTGCACCCTTCATGCTTTCTCAGTGGTTGAAGCCTTGGCCTGTTCTTGTCCTGGTTTTCCGCATTTTTACCTGAACTCTTAGTTAAAAATCGGCTCAAGCTGGCCATCTGCCAAGATCCATGTGTACACCCTCCTTTGGGTTTTTAATGCACGCAGGGGCGACTTTGCAGAGGGAGACTTTGGAAAAAACCTAAGTTAATTTGAGAGGGGAAAATCTACTTTGCAATTTCTTCTCTTCCTTCCCCTCTTCATTTGCCCTTGACTCACTCAGCTCCTCCGTCACCAGTTTGCTGTCTGGCCAGGGCATGCTGCCAGGAATCCCTTGCCAGCCTTGAATAATAAATACCAGCTAAGTGATGGACTAATGCCAGGGTGAACTGCTCAGAAATATTCCCTCTAGGTCTCAGATCAATAACACTTAGCTCTTGTTCTGTGATTGAAGACAGGCAAAAAACCACATCATCTCCCCAGGAGCACAGGAGGAGCCTGCAAAGAAAACCATTTACCCACCCCTCAAGTCCCCAGGCATTCACATGTGCTTTAAAGAGCAGACCTCAGGTGTGTGCTTTCTGCCTAGAAATACTTAGCTAGGACACGAGATACTGGACAGAAGATGGTTGATACTGGGGCCTGGGTTGTGGAGGGAAAGATACAAAAATTCGGCCTGGAGAGGAGAAGGCTCCAGGGAGACCTTATTGCAGCCTTCCAGTACCTAAAGGGGGCCCTACAGGAGAGATGGGGAGGGACTCTTGATCAGGGAGGGGAGCGACAGGACGAGGGGTGATGGTTTCAAACTGAGAGAGAGGAGATTTAGATTAGACATCGGGAAGAAATTCTTCAGTGTGAGTGTGGTGAGACACTGGCCCGGGTTACCCAGGGAAGTTGTGGCTGCCCCATCCCTGGAGGTGTTCAAGGCCAGGCTGGATGGGGCTTTGAGCAACCTGGTCTAGCGGGAGGTGTCCCTGCCCATGGCAGGGGGGTTGGAACACCCAGTTCCAACTTAAAGATCATCCAGATCTTTAAGATCTTTTCCAAACCATTCTATGATTCTACGATTAGGAGCCTTTTAGCAGAGACCAACAGGTTTCCTTCTGCTTTACCTTCCACATATCCTTCTAAAACAATACAGCAAGGTGTTTTTGAGAGTATTCGTAAATGTCAAGGCAGGGACAAGATCATGGCAGAAGCAACTACTACTGTTGTGGCACCATCCCATGCTTGGAGGCACCGTGCTCTTTTTGTGCTGTGTAGGTGCATTTTCCCCCCGTGATTTATTAATGGCTTGCTTCAGTGAGAGAGTTTGCAGAGGGCTGAACCACTGAGGTGTGAATGAAGAGCAGCATGAATGATGTGAGTCAGAGACCTTCCCTCAGAATCAACTTTATTATGCAAAGCTTTTTTTTTTTTTCTTTTTTACAAGGACAACTGAAAAAGTGTTTTCAAGAGGCAGAGAAGGCATCTCGCAGGAGGGCAGGGATCAGCTTGCCTTGGCTTTTGCAGTTGAGGAGAGCTGTCCTGGCTGGAGAAGGAACAGGTAGGTTGGCAGGGACCTGAGAAGGCCGACATTCTCTTGAGCCTTTCCAGAATGAGATGAAATTTTGCCAAGGCACCATCCATTCTGCAAATGTCCCATCCTTCGGTGGAGAAGTCTGGCCTCACCTCCTTTTCCTCCCGCCTTGATCAGGCTGCGGTATCAACTCTCCCCTTCCTCAGCACTTGTGTCTGAGCCTCTTTCCAGCTTCCTCCGCACGCCTTGGAGCAACAAGCTCGGCCGCAGATCTCACCGTCAGGGTTTTCCATCCCTGCAGATACCAGTCACTTCACCCCTTCCCTGCTTTGCCGTGCTGAACTGGCCGCTATGGTGGGAAATAAAAACAGACACACAGACAGGCAGGTATCACGAGCAATGTCCCAGCTGAAAGCATGCTGAGATGGGGGTACATGCTTCCCCCCACATCCAATTTCCCTCAGGGACCTAGAAATGGCAGAAGAGCAGCAATTAAGTCACTGCTCCCTCCCCTCTTTTACACAGAAAGCGTGAAGAGCTCCCACATGCCTGAGGACCAGAGCAGGAAAACCAATGGCCTTCAGGAAACAAGAGCCTTGCCAACTCTCACCCAGCCTGGATGCCCAACTGGCAGGAAGAGCAGACAGCTGAGCAGGTACTGTTCCCAAACCGCAGGACAGAGAGGATTTCCCAAGCCCAGCAGCCTCGGTACTGACCCTTTTTGCCTCTCCAAGTCTCCCCACACCAGCTGGAGAACCGGTGCTCAGGAAGGATCAGAGCTTTAGGCAGGGGGAGCAGGAGCAGGGCTGGGTTCACCGTGTCCCTGCTGGGTTTCCTGAGGTGCTGGTGGCCCCTGGTGGCAGGCAGGCTTGGTCACACCGTGACCCCACCGCTCTGCCGCCCGCAGAATGACATTCTCTGCAGAACATGAGGCTGTGGAGGGACAGCCAGGGCTGCACGCTGCCAGAGAGCATGTGATGGCAAACATGCTGACCACCACATCCCCCTCCTGCACGTCAGGGTCACCACGAAGGGGACTGCTTGGCAGGGGACACTGCCACCACAGGGACACCTCCCACAACCAGTAAGTGCTGGTGAGCCAGCACCTGGGCTCTGGGAGGGAGAAAAGGCAGCAGTGGAAAAAGGCAGGGACCCTCCTCATTAAAACAAGATTAAAACTGCCTTTTAAAAACACTGCCTGAAGATCTCTGCTCCCTCCCCCACCTAGCACAGAGAAGGAAAGGCAGCATACCTGTCACCCTGGGGGTCCTCCTCCTGCCCAGCGTGGCTGCTGCCTCCACCTTCATAGCTGGCTCCGGCGACAGCCCAAGCAAATCCCGAGATCCCAGCCAGATCTCTACATCTCTCCGTTCACCACTGCCGGCCTCCTTGAGCTCCCATCGCATCGCCGCACGCAGCCTCCGCGCAGGCTGCCCAGAAGAGCGAGGAGGAGGGGGGGTTGAGTCCAGCTCTTTACAGACCACACGCCATCCTCCACCCTGCACCCTTGCCAGTCTCAGCCCGGTTCGAGCCGCTGGCCCCGAGCAGCCCCTCCTTCAGGTGCCAGGACGCAGCGAGATCCCGGCAGGGCCGATTTAGGCAGCTGCCCATCCGTTGGGAACGCAGAGCCCCAGTGCCACACAAGGCAGCCTGGTCCCCAGGATGGGCAGCTCGTGGGATGCCAGTCACGGGCCACGAGGAGTACTGTTGGTAGAAGTCAGCGCAGACCGGCAACCCCTGCGGAGGGGCCATTAGCCCTCAGGGAAGCTGGCCTTGCACAGCAAGCATCAGGCGAATAAAGAATATGCTGCAGCGTCCGGGGAGTCCCGGAGAGGCCAGCCCTTCAGCATCTCCTCTCTGCTCCCACCTCGCACAGGGGAGAGCGAAGCACAAGCCAGGCCGGACCTCAGACCTCATCCAGCGATAACGGCCGAAGGATCTGCTCCCCACAGAGAATAACACCCCCACCCCAAAAAGCACAGGCACCCCTTCCTTGAGAGGTGGCTGCCAAACATCCCCTTTCTCCAGCACCACCGCCACCACCTCTCCGTCTGGACTGTGGAACACTTACTTGCCATGCTGCCTCGCTCGGCTACGGGGGGGCGCTCCTGTCTACCTGCAGGGAAGAAAACAGGAGAGTCACTGACAGCTTAAATTTCACCCCCTTGAAGCCCAAGACCTCCATTGCCCAGGGTCAGATTCAGGCAGAAAGGAGGGACAGTCCCCAGCCCAAGCAGTGCCTCTTCAGAGAGCCAAGGACTCCGGCTGGAGGGACTGGAGGTACTTGGGGCACCCTCAGCTCTCTGAGAGCCTGGGGTAGGTTTCTACCATCTTTGTGCTGCACCAGCCCAAGGGGAGCCAGGACCCTGCCCAAGAAGCCCAGGGGGTGGTTGCAGACAAGGGAAACAGGAAGGGAAGAACTGGATGAGGGAGAGTCCCCGTGTCTCACCAGCAGAAGAGATGACCTGCACATCAGAAGCTGCTGGGAGCAGCCGGGTGCTCTTCCCTTCCGGAAGAGATTGATGGATACAGGTAAAACTGTCATCCCGTTTTAAATAAATTTCACAGCCGTGCCCGTTCTCACTTCTGCAACTCCTACCCACAATCTGCAATAAACAGGGCCACACCGTTTTCTTCACTGCCATAAAGCCAGAAAGAAAAGCATATGCATCTCCTAAAGGTTGTTGGGCCAAGCTAAGGGCAGCAGCAAGAGTGCCAGAGCGCCCTGCACACCCAGGACAACAGCTCTCCAGCTGGAAAAGCACCTTCAAAAACAGAATTGAAGTAAACAAATCCCCACAAGAGTGAAACAAAGTCCTGCAGAAGCAGAGTATATCCCTCTCTGCTCGCAGGAGGAGTTTCACTCACTTGTTTTTCACGCTTTGTCTTCTCCCTGTGCTCGATGCCCCACCGACCAGACCACCCTGGGCAAACTCATCTCCTCTCACCTTGTGTGACATCAGGAGACAGCGGGGACGGGACTAACCTACAGGGATTTATTGTGGATGAAGGAGCAAACCCGGTCAGCAGCAGCAGGAACTAAACCGCGTGCTGATCCAGGACTTCACATATTCAAAGTTATCCCAAAAGCACTTGAATCCACTCAGCTGGAGCGGGGTCAGGGACAGCACAGGGCCACCACGAACAGGGACAGCGGGGGCTAGAAACGCATTTCTCATTTCATGTAAAAGGCAAGAATCCAGAGGCACAGAAGGGCTGGCGCACACCACCACAGCAGGCACCACCTCACCTCACCTAGAGCCGCCCTCTCAGTAAATTTAACCCCTCTCCTGGACAACATCAGGTTTCCTGCGGTTTCTGAGGTTCCTGCCCCAGAAGTGGCAAGAGGCCAAGCAAGCCCGGAGGCAGAAAGCAGCTTCTTTCCAACAGTTTGCAAACCTCAGCCTGGAGTTCAAGCAGGACTGAGGGAAAGCAGCAGAGCACCGGAATTACACAGGAGGGGTCTGCCGCCTTCTCTGCGCCCCACAGCCCACACCGGGAGGACTTTTCTCGAGAAATTGTGCGCCCAACTCCTCTTCTCTGAGCTGCTCTGGGGGATGTGAGAGCATCTGAGAGGCCTCCGGACCCACGCGTTGCCCCACAGGCTGCCTCAGCTCTGAGCAAGGACTACCTGACCTGCCTTTGTTGTCATCGGTTTTCACAAAGAGACCCAAACCCACAGGATAAAAGAGCACACGGCACGGAAAACTTGCCACAGCTTCCATACAAAATTTCTGTATTGCTCATTATCACAGGCATTCTCCTCCTTTAAAAGACAGGAGGGCAGGGACACAGAAATAGCCATATTCAAGACCAGATTTGTCAGGACCCCCAGCTCCATAACCCACGTCATACGTCAGGCAACACATTTAATGCGTCAGGAAGATTTTATCTTTTCACTTTTTTTTCCCCAAATAGCAGTGCCAAAGCACCCAGTGTCAGAGCTCAGTTTATTCCAGTGCAACGACAATAAGCCAAGGTCTAACACAAGCCCAGGAGCGACGCCTGCGAGAAGGGCAGGCATCCCAGACGCGTATTTTGATTTCCACCCGCAAATTCCCCAACCACCTTCCCCCCCCCGTCCTCCCTGGGCTCCCACGAGCAGGAAAAGCTGGACCACGGCAGGCGCTGACGCCGAGGAGGAGGAGAGCAGCATCCCTCCCTCCTGCCCCCGCAGAGCCATGGATGCTGAGAGAAGCCTGGAGCTGGAGGCTTGACCGAGCAGACGCCCACCCGGTCCCGGTCGTCCCCCCCCCCGCCGCCTCCGTACACGTTCGTCTCCTCTATAAATACCCCATCAATAGGAGGTTGCCAAGGCAACGGTGAGGAGGCGCCAGGGATGCGGGCCGTGAGAGTAAGGATGCTGCAGTCGCACATTCGTGTGTCTTCCCCGCTCCCCCCTCCCTCCCCCC
>JAOXJK010000001.1:3370954-3382497 GCA_025774025.1 Xenus cinereus | reverse complement strand
GAAAAGACCCACAGTAGCTTTAAATGGGTTAGCAGACAAGCCACCACCCTCAAAGGAAAAACGTTCCTCCTCATGTTTAGATGGAACTTCCTCTGTTCAAGTTTGTGCCCGTTACCTCTTCTCCTGTCACTGTGCGCCACTGAAAAAAGATTGGCCTCTTCCTCTTGACACCCACTCTAAGTATTTATGGGAGTTGATCAGATCCCTCCTCAGTCTTCTCCTCTCCAGAATAAAAAGACCCAAGTCCCTCAGCCTTTCCTCGTAAGAGAGACCACTGCTCCTGATAACAGATTATTCTGAAGAAGGTGCCAGATGTGTTCATATTTCAGCACTGATATTTCTGCCTCCAAAATGACTTCAACAGTCTATAGTTAATGAGAAATCCAACTGTATTAGAATAATTTAATTTCAAGAATATTTAGTGTCTTTTACTGAGTTAATTTCTGCTCTTCTGTGCTTCTACAGGTCCTATGAAGACGAACACAGCAGGGCAAAGAGATTTCTCACCAGACCCAGTGTACACAGGTCATTTTTTTATGTCACCTGTTCAGTTTCTTTCTGGACTCCACAATTGAGAGCTTGCAATTCCTGGAAGTTATTGACCACTGTGCATTCATGCTGGATTCCCTGTGGAAGAAATAACATATTGTTGCTATTGCCATCACCTTTTCCCTTTTCATATTCTCTTGTTGGGCTGTCTCTGACAAATCACTCTGGGATTCAGCTGGATTGACTCCAAATACTGGCATTCATAGATGCGTGGAAAGATAAGGAAATGCACTTGCTGAACTCAATTATCTCAAACACCAATAACACTAGGAAACTGGCCAAGACATGGTATGGTCAGAGTTTTGCTCCAAACGCAGAGTGGAGATTGTTAAGCACCACAATAATCAGAACAAGTCCAATTCTTGGCCAAAATTCTGCATTCTTTTTTGCAAAATGTGCATGGAAACAATGAAAAACTGTGTATGACATTGGAGAGTCTCTTGTGAAATGTTAAAGGGACCAAAGAAGAGAAAAGTGGCACTTAAATACCTACCAGGCTGGGCTTGGACATGTCAAGTGTATTATGGTTGACCTAGGGTCCAGAGGTGGTTATTAAGCTTGCTCAGCTAGAAGAAGGAGGCAATTTTATAGGCTGGGAAACTGATGAAAGATTTGTTGTGTTTTCTATGGATTCTGTCTCAGTCCTAGTGAAAAGGCAAAGAGTTTTCCCTGATGGGAATTGGGTCTGCATCTGTCCACTGCTCTGTCAGGCTCTGCAGCCAAGTGTCCCCAGTGTAACCAAGACCGTGACACCATTCCTCCTTGCCTGTGTAACACACACCTCCTTAAACTTATGTGTCAGTGCCCTCCCTCAATAATCTTCCTTTTTTGGCTACGCTGACCATTTTTCCCAAAGCGGATGTTGGCAGTTCAGTTCAGAAAGTGATGTATCACGGAGGGGGAAGAGCTGCAATATTTGAGAAAGCCCATAGTCGTGTTCCTGAACCCAAACAATCTGCCCTGTAGCTGCAGCAGCAACTTAATCAAGAGCAAGATGTTATATAATAGCTTAAAGCAGAAAATGTGAATACAGCGAGAGAAACACACACATGCAGAGTATAAAGCACTGAGATAAAATGAAGGTAGTATAAAACCTTAAGATACACAGGAACAAACTTGAACTGTGGTGCTCATTGTCTAAATGAGAAAAACCTGTAGGAAAGCTAGAAATAAAAGAATAGCTCAGTAATTGAAATTTCAGGAGAACACAAAGAAGCAGGCTGTAATTTACCGTAGGTAAACATCCTCTCTCCTCTTACAAATCACCCCTGTGACACACATCTTATAATCTTTATGGGTAGAAGCCTAGCAGCGAGAATATACGGCTGTGTGAGAGCTAGAAATCTCAACATTTGTTTTTCCTCCCAGTCTTAAATGCTGCTATAGGGTGGATGGGGAGGTGGGGGGAGAGCCGGTCTTTGGATTTCAGTTCCCTGAAGTTGAAGTGCTGAGCTGCAGAGGTGAGGTAAGAGACTGGTTTGAGTGTCAAAAAGTGGCAATGGGATGCTCAGAAGGGGACGCTCTTCTGTCCATTTGCACCCGTGGTACGTGGCAAAAGCTATGTCAGTCTCGGTGATGACTTGCATGGTTGTTTGAAGTGTGTCAGGTAAAGGCTGGAGGATAAGGGAAAAGCTGACCCCCTTTTCTAGTGAGTCTGAACTGGCCCAGAAAGTGGCCCCAGATAGGAAACCTCAGGGGGAGATGCTCCAAGAAAACTTGACTGTCAGCCTTGCAGGTGAAAGTGAGCTCCTCCTGGCCTTGGCACAAGGACTCCTCCTGTTTTCTGGGACCATCTCAGCACAGGTGATGAGGCCATGCATTTTTTTGTTGCCAGACTCCTGAAGAATGCAAGTCCCTCATGTTTTTCTGTGGGAAATAGGTTGCAGCCTTCATAACTGGTACTGGGAAAACCTCAAGCAGTTGAGCAACTTCATCATAGGCCTTGTGTTTTAGGGTGGTTTTGTCCTTTCTGTTTTTGAAGAGATTTGTTTGGTCTCATTTTTGATACTGCCCCAAAAAAGGAATTTTTGGGACAGCTAAAATGATTAAGTGAACTGCTTTGCGTGTGACCCTCATTTACTTTCTGTGCCATAAGACCTTGCTGTACAGAAGGTATAGGTGAGCAGCTGTGTGTTTGTGAGAGCTGGGTCTGGGATGAGAGTCCACATGGATGTCCAGGTGCCAAGTGTGCAAAGCCAAGTGCACTAGTAAGCATTTCTAGAGACGGGAGCTGAAAACACCAGGAGCATTGTGGGGGATTGGGAAAAAACTTTCCCTGCAGTTTCTGCTGGGATGAGAGTTGGTGAGTGAGCTAGGGGCTGACCAAGAGCAAAATAAAGAGTTTGAAACAGAAAAATCTGGAAAATAAATCTCACTTTTCCCTTTTCAAGGGTGGGGAATGAAGAGGTGAAACATTCTCTGTACCCCAAACTAGCTTCATCCCAGTCCTTCTCTTCACTCTTGGTTTGTCTTCAGGTAGCTGCTTCTTTTGTGAAATAGCCATCGGTGAAAGCAACGGTGATCCTCCAGGCTTCCTGAAGAGCGAGCTACAAGGCTTGAGAGAAGCAGTTCTGGCTCTGGGGGACGTACCACCACCAGCTCTTGCTTGCCAGAGCTTCTCCTCCCTCCTTCTCTCCCTCCCTCTCTCAGGTATTTGAAACTTGTCTTCGACATGGACAACATTCAGCCAGTTCTCAAGGGCCAGGAGTAAGACGACAACTACACATTTTTTGGTCTTGTTCCCAGGACTCACAGTGAGTTCTCAGTCTTATGTACCAGCTTGTTTCCCCATTTTATTGTCAAGACATGCATAAGACCAGGCTCAGAAGTGTCCCTAATACTGTTTTCTGCTGCTGCTGTGGATTGGCTGCTCCAAGCGTGCCCTCCTCTCCTTCCCAGGACACTGGACAAGGGCAGGGTGGCCTTCATGTACCTCACTCATACTTCCTTACAGCAAAGAAAAGTCTTTCCCTCTTCTTCCTCCTCTGACCAGCAAGGTCATGCACAGGCACTCTGCAGATTTCCCACTCTGCAGATTTCCCACATCACCAGCTCTTTATCCTCTGTACTGAGAGGACAGATGATTTGATCAGGAAAGCTATTTTCCTGCAATGTAGATTATAATGGAAATCTGGAGAACAGCCCTGACTCTGAGTCTCCGCAGCTTTATCCTCTTAAAAGCACAAGCCAATTAACCTCAGCCTGCAGGGAAAGAGCCCCCCTGTTAGAGGCTGGGTCTTGGAAAATGAGACATAGGGGATTTAAAATCACAGGGCTCTGAAACTCCAGCCCAAGCATATAGCACTGCCCATGCCTGCACAAACCTCTATAGTGGTGCCACGGCCGTGGAGATGGGGCTGTATGCTCAGGATCTGGTTTGGCTTTCAGAACCCCTGCAGTGGTGGGGTCCATGCCAGGGTCTCTGCAGCTCCCCCAGATGTTTCTCTACTCCCCTCAGGCTGCTGTGGGGCTTGAAGGGTCATGCTTAGGGACAGGACTTCCTTGGGCCAGGGATATAGTTTGTGTGGAGGCAGTTTGTGGAGGACAGTGTCAAGAGCTCTCTCAACCAGAGATGTTCATAGATGATAAAAAACAGCCCAAGGCCCAGGGTCAATGGAGAAATCATAGTAACGATGTTCTCACGATGGGAACTCAAGAGCACATGAACTAATTAGGTCCTAAGGGTTATACCATGAGAAAGCAACTCAGCTCATCTTAAAGTAACAAAGATACTTGGCTCCTGGAAACATCTGTTTCATTTTAGGCACCTGAATTGGCGCTGACTAGGTGAGCCAAATCTGAGTATCATTGACACTTCTTTCAGAAAAGGAACATGTCTCTTGAATGACAGAGACAGGGCTTTTTTCACAACTCTGCTGGTCTTCCCCATCTAAATGTTCTCTGCTTACCCCACAAACCTCCTCTGCCATCTGATGTGCCACCCTGGCACCAACTGTCTCCTTGTGAGCTGGGGGGAAATGCAGGCACACATAAAATACCCTCTCCTCAGACACCTCTCCCAAAGTCGTGCTAACTACCTGTCTCTGCAATAGTCTGTGTTCCTTTAATGACAACAGCTCTTGTTTGAGATGTTAACATCTCCAGACATTTGACAAGCAGCTGAGTAAATGTCAACACCCTTCTAAAGGAAGTGTGGGATTTAAGTGAATTGTGCGCCGACTAGGAAATTGCAGTTGATTCTGGGGTGTGACTGACTGGTTCCTAAGAACTGAACGAATGCCAGCATTTTAGGCCAGGCAGCAAATACTGCTGTACCCATGGAGATAAAGGATGGACCCTGCTCCTTCTAAGTCACAGCCTATGAGGGTTTTTAATGATGGGGGACATGATTTGGGGTTAGAGCACTGTTCTGGAACAACTGGAGAAATACATTTAATACTCTGGCTGAGGCAGACTCCCTGAATAGCTGTGGATGGTGCATTTAGTGCCTGCTGGCCTTAGACCCACACACAAAAATTCCTTGCAAAGGTTTCCTTAGCAAGTCTGCTCAGGAACACATTGTACTTGCACTAAAAGTAATCCCCTGAATAACACACCAAAGAATTGCTTCAGCACGGCCTCAGTGGAAAGAAATCCTCCCTATTGATTGTAATATTTAATGAAATACAGTATTTTCCATTGGCTCCAAATATTCCAGCAGGCCTTTTCTTGTGAGCTCTTAGAGCTTCCAGGCCCACAGCCCACACCAACGTGGTCACTTCTCTATGACCACCTATTTGCCACCTATGGCATCTGAGCTGGGGCTCATTTTGCTAGAGCTTGGAAGTGAACACTACAGACACCTTCCTCCAAGACTAACATCTTCATCCCTTTTTAAGGAGGAAAAGACTTTATTATGGAGCAATCTATCTCATCTGGATATAGATACATGAAAAAGATGAGATGAACATCTCCAGGACAATGCCTATTTCTCTCCTTTAATAGGTCCCATGGGGAAATAGCTCTGATAAATCTCACCTGTTGCACCTAACATTTATATGGGAAAGATGCACACAATCACAGGGCATTGAACAAGGTTTACTGTGTCACAGAACTCTGTTTCTGCATATTAGAGATATCTAGTATGAGATGAGCTTGAGTAATTGTCAGGATTTAATCCCAGCCAGCAACCAGGACCACACAGCCGCTTGGCCACTTCTCCCCACAGCCCCCAGTTAGGGTAAAGAGAAGAGGAAGAAAAGGAGGGGAAATGTAAAAATCCTCATGGTTTGAGGTAAAGACAGGATAGAACTGTATTTGTAGAACAGTATATTTTATATAGATAAATAGAACAATAACAGAAGAGGAAAATTACTACAACAACAATAATAATACTAAAAGAATAGTATTATTTACAAAATAATACAAAAGTTATTTACAAAATAAAGTGATACAACACAAGTCACTCTCACCACTCAATGATCAGTTGCCCAGCTTATCCCAAGCAGTGATTGTGAATCCCCACCTCGCAGACAACCCCATTTATATTCTAGGCATGTTGTTTATGGTATGGAACAACCACCTGGCCAGCTTGTCCTGTTGATGCTCCCTCTCAGCTTCTATGGGAAGCTGAAAAAGCCCTTGGCTAATATAAACATTAGCTAGCAACCACTAAAACACTATGTGCTATCAACATTCTTCTTATACCAAATCCAAAACACAGCAGCTATTAGAAGGAAAATTGAACTCCAGCCCAGCTGAAACCAGGATGGTATGACTTTTCCATGTGAGTTTTAGAGGTTGTAATCAGGAAGAAAGCATGAGGAGAACTGCTTCCCTCTTGTTCTTTATAATTCTTCATTAAGAGCTATTACTATTTTAATGCGGAGCACAACAGACTGGTGGAACTCACTGCTGCAGGATATTAGAGTTTAGTGTGCCTTTAAGTGGTAGTTGCATTGGCAGTTTGTGTTATTAAGCAGTAAGTGTAAGCCAATTGTTATTATTGTGGGTTTAAATTTTAATGAAGCTCATTTACCGAAGACTAATGATAGAAAACATTTTCTAACTAAAATAGGAAGTCCTGGAACAGACTGTCCATGGGGGATGTGGAGTCTTCCTCCCTGAAGGACTGCAAGAAAAGCTCTCGCAAACATGCAACACCACCAGTTTGGATGTCCCTCAAGGTGCCAGCGGTAGGGGGAGGCTTAAGTGATCACTCAGGACCCTTACCTGTTCTAATTTCTGGTAGTATTGAAGCCAGTTTTCAGCATCTTTAAGAAAAAAAAAAAAAAAAGCCACTGGATGGAATTGTAGAATAGCACAGGTTGAAAGGGACCTCTAGAGGTGTCTAGTTCAACCTCCACCTCAAAGCAGGGCCAACTTCAATGCTGGACCAGGGAGCTGGGGACCTTCTGCATGTGAGTTTTAAAGATTTCCCACACCACCTGTGTGGGCCCCAGTCCGGGTGTTTAGCCAAATTGTGAAGCTTTTGTCCTTATTATATCCAGCTGGAACTTCCCTCATTACAACCTGTGACTGCCACCTCTTGCCATTTTTCTCTGCATCTCTGGGGACAGTCCAGCTCTGCCTTGTCTGTCACCTGCTGTAAGTGGTAGTTAGAAAGCAGATAGATCCCCTTGAAAGCTCCCAGCCTTCTCCAGGCTGAGCAAGCCCAGGATCCTCAGTGTTTCCGTGATAAACTGCATCCTCCAGCTCACTAATGGATTATTTCATCTGGCACCCCATGTAAAGGGGCCAGGGAGTTTCACCCAGCTCTCCCAGTCCTCACCTTGACTTGTGTCAGGATAGTGCCCACCTTCCCGTGTGCCAAGGTGAGACCTGGTGATTTCCCTTGGGAAGTGACCTAATGCTGGAACACCTTGTCCTCTGGCTCCACCAGGCTGGGCTTCAGCTGGGGTCAGGAAGGAGATGTCATACACCACTACATACAGATGGGAGGTGGTAGTACCTGCACTTGTTGCCACCATAGGAGGCAAAATACCAGCATCAGCCTCCATGCAGGCAGCCTGCCCAGAGCTACTAGCCCTCTGCCATGCAGGGACAAGGAGTCTCCAAAAATCCAGATACTTCATTGCTGTGTTTACTGCGGCCTCCATCCCTCCCTCCAGTTGCTAAGCGATATCTCTGCTCTCCAAAGTCACTGATACAGACCCTTGGCTGCTGCATTTCACTATTCAATTTGCAATTTAAATTCTCTGACAGGCAGAAGCAACCAAGCTGTTCACTTAAGATTGCAAGAAGTTATATTGAAATCCAGGAAATCGCCAATGCCTCAAGCTCTTCATAAATTTCACTTTGATAGTAATAGAGACAGAGGTGGGAAGATGGAAGAAGAGAGAGGAGGGAAGGAAAGACATAGGTGCTCATGTGGGGGAGGAAAGATGGAGCAGAGACAGGGGGGAACAATCACAGGGGAGGAGTTACCCCTTTATTTCTGTTGGTCGTTGCATGCTCTGACCTCTAACACCTGGTGCTTCTGCTTGGGCTGAATAAATGCCTTTCAGTAAAGTTAAATACCCACTTCCATGTCTTTTTCACTCCCACTCTCCTTTATTATGGCTTCCCAGAGACAGAGATAGGTCCCCTTTGCATTGTCTTTTCCTTTCCTAAAGCACCCACCCAGCAATCAGGGATGAAGGACTGCAGGGTGGTGTCCCTTCTGCAAGGCAGGGTGCTCAGGTCCCGCATAGCCACTGCCTGTGGCTCTCCTGGCCATCATGTAGGGCTCATAACTGCTGCCAGGGATGTGGTCTGAACGTGAATTGGGGCCACAAAGAGAGAGGTTTGTGTTTTGTTACTAGTTATCTGGGTCCTCCTTGCCCGTGCGGGATTTGTTCTGCCTGGGGAGGAGAGCGGCATCCTTATATCAGAGAGAGAAGTGTGCATAAATTATTGGGAATGGGCGGCTCTGGAGAGCCTTGGGAAAGGGACAAGGAGTTCAGTGCTGGGGAAATAGGAAGCTGCATAGGAGCAGGAGTCGGGGTACTGATGCAAGGGGAGGTCGGGGGCCCTCCGAAGCCAGCCCTTCCCCTTTCAGTCTCATAAATAGACATTTCCCTGCACTGAAATCCTCTGTGTGCTCGCAGTCGTGGGTTTTCAGGCCAGTAGAGGGAACCCTCCACCACAGTTATCCCAAACTCCGCAGCTGCAGGGAGTGGTGGGCATCGAGCTGGGGAGCACTGTGGCGGGGGGATTGCAGGCAGCCGCTGGCCTGTATGGTAGAGCAAAGTGGTTGATCCCCCTCTTCCTCTCCAGGCTGTCAATGCCAGGTGGAAGCAATCCCACCCAGTAAAGGGGAGCAGCTCCACACATCTCTTAAATGCTTTGTAGACATCAACACCCCTTTTGGCACTGTTAGAGAGGGTCCACGCATTGGCCAACCCTTGCCTCATTAGAAGGACAACTGAGAGCCGCCCTGCATTGTAAGGAAGCTATGGGTCAGAGAGGGGTAGGGACCATCCCTAAGGCCATCAGCAGCATAAACCAGGCAGCCAAAGCCCTTTCCTTAGCCAAGAGCCTCTGACTGAGGGAGTCTAATGCAACGATTCTCACTGGAAGTAAACGGCAGAGGCTCACGTCTCTCTGTAGGGACAGGAGCATGCCACAGGTGACATCCAGCATGAGCACGTCAGATACTTTTCAAGAGGCACACCTTCACTGTGTATTTCTCCAGCCCCCGTGTCATTTGTGTGAAGCACAGGACAGTTTGGCCAAGCACCAGATCACTACAAGAAGGTCTCAGAAGTTTCTCATCAAGACTTTTACCTAGGCAAAGGACACCAGTTACACTCAGGGAAAGGAGACATCTCTGAAGGAGGTTGGTAGAGCTTTGTTTTTCACTTTCAGCCTCCCAAAGTTCCATGTTCTGACAAAGCTTTCCCCACAGTCTCCAGACAAAGTCCCAGAGTGTCTGTCCTCTAATTGTCATCTGTGACAGTATGGGACAACCCTGGAGTTCCAGGCTGCTTTACCTCCATTGACTCTGTGTCAGGGAGGTTTTGTGTAATGTCTCTCAGGAGGCAATTCTCTCCTTTTCCTGGGACTAGGTGATATCAGGCTACAGACTGAATGTGACGGGCAGCAAACACTGCTCACCCTCTTTTATCCTTGGTTTCTAAGCGCTTCACAGGGCATCTCTGCATTTTTCCATCTTGAACACCTCATGTCAGTGAGTCGCTCCAGTACCCTCAGGACTGTGTTAAATATCACACAAGATTAAACTGGAACCAGCAGGGTGGTCAACAGCGTGCCACTGCAAAGCAAAGGCTTCCATTCTTAACTGCAGTGTTGGAAATAAAATAAAGGCTCCAAAAGAAAAAAAAAGTTCTCAGCCAAAAAAAGCTTATTTCTGCTTCCTCTTCTAGCACTCTTTTGGGATTATGACTATCTTGTTTTCAAAAATATGTTCAAAATGAATATTTTGTGTTGCAGGTAGCACAGCAGGATTCTTGGCTAAGCTCCAAAGGGTCCTCTCCTTCCTCCTCACAACTCAGAGTGGGAACTCAGCATTGCCTTGCTGGTGAATCTCCACCTGGAGGTGCAGCACCCACACCCTTCCTGTGTTCTACCTTAATCCTCTGTGCTACTACTTCTTCATAGGACCGGTAATGCCAGGTAGCTCCAGGTCTTGGACATGTTCAAGCTCCTCGTCGGTAGACACTCTCTTTCCCTCCAAAGCCTTTCAGTCCTGAGTTGTTTAGGAGCTCTTAAGCTCCCAGCATATCCCCTCCTCATCCTCTCTGTTACTCCATGGGGTCACCAGCTAGGTGATGCCCTTCTGAAGAGCATCGGGACACTAGGATGGCTCTCCTGCCTTCCCTAAGGAAGGGCTAGGAAAGAGGCTGTTTTTTCCTGCTTCCCTTTCCAGTGAGGTGTTCAATAGGAAGGATAAAAGCAGTGAGTGGAGGCAGGGGTTTTAAGCCAAGTCCAATCACCTGATACCTTTGAGTGCTTCACCTCTGCTTTTGCTTTCACTCTTTGTCCATCCTTATTGGGCCTTTACTGCTCTTGAGGCCACTGCCAAGAGCAGTGGACACAGCACACAGATGACTCCAGTTTCAGATGGAGATCCCTTAGGAGGATTTTTGACAGATTTCGAGTTACTGGACATAGGGTGGGATGCTATTCTGGATCCTCAGTCCTGACCACTGCATTTGTTTCTGGTGAAGACTGGTGGCCAGGGCTGGCCTCATCCACAAGAGAGCTGATGGGTGCCCACCTGCCTCTTTGAAGGACAGGGGCTGTTGGTGGCACATCTGGCCCTTTATTTCTCTCTCGCTGCTCTTGCTATAGTGCTTCCTGGTAAACTTTCAAGCCCAGATTCATGTCTTTTTCTCAGGTGGTCGAAAGCAAGAGCTCACTAGTCCTGGATGCCGTGCTTTTTTAGTTTAGCAACAAGCCATCACAATTAACTTCTCCCTTCCTCTGGGACATCACAAAGGCTGTGTTGGGTGTCCGAGTTTGGGGCCATACCCTCAATAGGCAGTTCCTGTCCTTGCAGCCCAAAAATACTTTGGTGACATCAAACTTTTTTCCAATGTGACAGGTAGCCTGGTAGAGACCGGCTGCCATCCTCACCCCTCCTTAACCCAACTTCACCTGTGTGCAGGATGCAATGGGCACAGAGAGCTGGATTTGAGGCAGCACCTGGGAAAATGCCTGCGTGGCACCCTCCCCTCCCAGCCCCATGCTGCAGCTGGGATGGGACGGTGGGCTCAGGCCCCTGAGCACCACCGTCATCGGACTCATTCCTCTGTTCCTGTGAAAACAAACAGGCCTCTGAGCTGCAGCAAATCGATTCGCTGCGCTGTAACTGAATTACAAGCCTGAAATGCTCCCCCTCTCTGCCTCTTTCATCTTCTCCCTACTGTTCCCTGCCTCGCAGAGAGAAGGAGCTTTCCTCCCAGCAAAGTCAGGGATGGAGGGAAGGGCTCTGCTGTGACAGAAAGAGTGGTTGGACATTGGAATAGGCTGCCCAGGGAGGTGGTTGAGTCACCATCCCTGGATGTGTTTAAGAGCCGTTTAGATGCGGT
>JAOXJK010000001.1:3356772-3370854 GCA_025774025.1 Xenus cinereus | reverse complement strand
GGGAGAACTTTGTAGAGTAGGGTAGATGGTTGGACTCGATGATCCCAAGGGTCTCTTCCAACCTGAATGATTCTATGATTCTATGATTCTATGACCAGACTCCAAGGATAGCTCAACATCAGTGCCTGACCCTGAAGGACAGCTTCACTTCCGCCCTCTGAAGTGCATCTGGAAGGAAATTAAACAAACATTGGTGGGGAAAGGTCAGGAGACAGAGTCAACACAAGAACATGGAAGGAGATGCTTAGCTGCCCACCTGTAGGTTGTCTCGGGAAGAAGTTACTGAACTCTGTGTTCTGCCCCTGCAAGCTGTAGTAATGCCCCCAGTCAACCATGCAGAAGTACTTTTGGGGGAAAAGGAAGTTTAAGGGAGGAGACCAAATTTTTCTGTCTTAAAATGGTGATGGAGATAAAGATCTGCTCTTTCAAAGCTCCACAAAGCGAAAATGGCTGCAGTGGGTTTTGGGGTAACAGACAGTATCCTCCAAGGTGGAACAAGTGCTCTCAGAAGCTCCAGTTCACAGGATAACGGCTGATTTTGGATGAGCGCTCCTTTTTGTTTTGTGTATCTACTTCCCATCTACGAGCTATGAGCACTGATCGCATGGAGAGACAGAAATGGACTTCACTCCAAGGCAGGCATGGGATGAACAACACTCTTAACAGACCTGGGATATGGGGAATATAGGAAATCTGTGTGTCTTCCAGTGGAAAAATGGCCTGTGTTCACACTAGGCTTGGTTAGTGCACGGAGCCACTGGGGGAGCGCAGGCAAGCGACAAACAGATTTTCAGAAATCAGTTTACGGCTCCCAGAGAAAAGGCAGGTCAAACACTGAATGCCCAGAGTCGGGGCAGAGGAACTGTGACTGCAGCCCGGATTCATGGCTGCTTCACAGTTAGTGTCTGGTTCTAAGGCTGTCATCAAATTCCCCCTGTAATCAGCAGAGAGAAATCAGAGCTGCTTTAGGGTGATTCAAGTCCACTTATCTCAGACACCTCTCTCAGGAGGGCTGAAATGTCCCTATCTGCTTCCACAGTGTGGAGATTGGGGTGAGGCCAACAGCTTAGAAAAGAAACTGAACTCGCAGGCAGGAAGAATTAGCAGAGAAAGCATCCAACCCCAGGAGCCCTGTTGAAGACTTCTGCAGGCTTCGGAGCAGACCCATTGATTTCCAAGCAGCTACACAGATGCAAACCTGGCTTATGGATTGCACCCAAAATCCCCACTTTGCACCCCTGAGGGCTGCAGGGTTTGCTGCTGGCTGCTACAATTCACCTTTGCCTGCCTCCAGAAGAATTCACACCAGGAGAGATGGGCTTGGGGACCATCAGCATCTACGACACCAGCCTGTTGAGGAAGAAACAGATCTCTCCCTCCTTCTCAACCTGACTTTTCTGGCATCACCCCGTCTTGCACATACACTTTTGTCAACAGCCAGAAACCCTGATTTTGCTTTCCTAACACACAACTTCTGATCCCCAAGTCCTGCTCCCTAGCTACGGTGAGGATTCGTCTTAAACAGGTAAGACAAAGCTGTCCAAAGTAAATGAGAAGCAAACTTGTCCTGCTCTCCATGCCCAAGGGGACTCCACGCTTAAAACTCAGCTCCTGCACGCATGTGATAAATGGGATCCACCCCAAATAAATAAATAAACTCAGAGGCACACCAAAGGGGAGCAAAATCCCTAGGTTATTCCTGTATTACTCAGTCATCTCAAGGAGAGAGCAGCTATCTGCCAGCAGCTGGCTGAATCATCAGCTACCTAATGCTGCTTGGAATGAATACAGATGCTTTGGAATTGCCTTGTGTGAGCACCACAATAAAGACAGCTAAAGCAGCTTTGCTATCTTCAGAATGGTGGCTGACAAATTCAATCGACAAAGTGACTCTGAAAGCACTCCTGGCAAAGTATGAAAGGGGAATTAGAGGCACTGCAAACCCCGCTGCCCGTTGCCTTCGCATCTTTGCTAAGGAAAAAGACTGGCAGTGCCCTGGCCAGCTCGCCTGCTTTGTTCATTTAACACCTACTAATTCATCACAGCCACTTGCTCTTTTGGTGATTTATTTCATTGCTTTCATTACTCCCAGAGCCTCTATAGCACGTGAGTGTGCCTGTGGTAGGGGCAACAGCCCTCTCCATCATATCTAATGGCAAGGGTCTGTCAGCAGGGGCCTAGAGGGATGAAGAGAGCGGGAAAGACACGTTGGGATGGATGGACCACCAGGAGCATTCATCTCGGCTGTACACAGGAGGCAGTGAGCCTCGCTTGCAGGACTGACATTTAGGGATGGGATTTCCAAGGGGCTCACACAGGACCCTGGCATCAGCGGCTCAGTTTTCCCCAGCAGAGACTGAGCGTCTCCAAGAACCACTGTGCCAAGTTGAGCTCTGCCCTCAGGGCTGGGCAATGCCAGTGTAACCACTGGCATTTAGGTGTCCTTTGCTTTGTCCCCAGGGAAAGAGAACCTGGCTGGTGCTCAGTCTGTAGTGGCTTGGTTTTAAGTAATGGATGGCCCTAGATTGAGCTAAAAAATAGTGAGTACAACATCTACTGCCAACTCATGTTCTCCTCATGCTTATGCTTAAGAGGTTTCCAGCCAAGGTGAGTCCGTGTGCAGTAAATATCAGTAACCCGCAAGGAAACATTCATGCTTAACTTATTATCTTCCCACAGTACCTACTCTCTTTCGTACTCTTTCTTGTACACTCTCTCTTTTCATACCAGCCATATATGTCATTGCACTGTCTCCTCCTTTAGCTCCTCAGGGTGGTTGGGAGTGGGGACAGTTTCTCTTGAGGGACCGTGATTCCTCTCACCAACCTTGATTTGCCGTCCTCTAGCAAACAGTGTTGGCAGGGCCCATGCATTCGTCTGAAGGACATCTTGCACAGGATGGACTACCCTGGATATCAAGCTCAGAGCTGCCGTGACAATGTCATCAAGATGCAATTACCTTTATTGCAGTAAATGAAACACAGTGGGGGTTGTTCCCATGTCTTAGGCCAGCTGTCATGGAGTGGCGGCCAGCAAACTTGTTGCTACCAAACTCCCTTGGACTCCAGACCAGGCTGTCTGTAGACACACTGCCTAATGGGAATGGCCAGGGGTAAAATGTTCTTGCTGGAAGAACGCCCAAGCATTGCCCAGGGGAGCAACTTTGACTACAGGTGAAGACCCTCTTTGAGCAGGGTTGTGAGGTGGAAGAAAGCCTTCAGCTCCACAAACTGCTGCAAAACTATTTGGACTGGTGGCTTGCGGCAACGTGACAACACCAGAGACGTCCTGGCTGGCCAGAGATTCGTTACAAGCTGGCACCAAGGCATGTTTGTCCCCAGCATGAGAACAAGTAGGACTTGGGCTCTGTAGCAGCAGATGCTTTGGGTGGGAGGAAGCCCAGGACTTTGGCACATAGCAGGAGGGTTTTGGGTGCTCGTCCTCAGCTGAGGGAGAGGAGGAGGAGGGGTTGCAGAGGGGAAGGTTTGGCAGCAGGAAGGGAGGGAGAGAGTCTCTCCCTCGCAGGCTGGGAAAGAGGGTTTAAGCATCAGGTTGCCTGGCAATGAGTTTCTAGGCATCAGAAATTGCTCTGATCTGCTCAAATAGTGTGCTGCCTCAGAACAAAGCCCCTCTCTGTTCCTTTAAAGATGAGGAGGAGATGCAGGCTGGAGATGCATCACCTGGCAACAGGATGCTGCCCCTCCTCTTGAAGTTGCACTCAGGATGCTCCAGCATGCGCCAGGCTCAGCCAAACACTTGGAGCCCCTGTGGGATGAGGGACCCCAGGGAAAGCCAGGATGATGGGAGCTGGAGGAGGGGCAGGTGTGGTAAGGGAGGGATCCAGGCATCCAGGCTGCATTGGAAAGTGCCACAGATTGGAACGTCACCAGAGCTGGGAGGCAGCCAGACTTTGAGAGCAATGACCTGTGTTGGTCACTAGTGGGGTGAGGTGGCAGGTGGGCTGGGATGACCTCTGGGGAAACCGGGATCAGGAGATGACCAGAAGTATGAATTATTAAAAAGCTGGGATTGCAGCTGGATGCCCCAAGTTGGTCTTGCTTCTCTGTTTCTGTGCATTCAGGAAAAAAAGAGACCATGTCCTCCTCTTCCTACCCAGAGCCCTTATTTCATAGAACTGGAGTCAGTAATTTTTCACAGGTGTCCAGGAAACACACAAACTGAGCTGACTTGCCCTGTATATCCTGCCCCAGACAGCAGGGTTTGATCTCCACAGATCTCATTGACTCCAGCTGCTAGAACAACCTCTCCCTTCCAAGCTCAATTGTACCATATGATTGTGCATTAATTTAGAGCTAATTGCCAGGTAAGGAATCCAGTTTTGCTCACTCCATTTCAATCCCCTTCTGCTTCCAGCTGAACGCTCATTTGCATCCCACTCCGGACCCTCTTCCAGGCCCTCTGCTCTCACCCCAGCTGCTGCCTTTGCCAGTGCATGGGATGCAGCAAGGGAAATATCGATCTTTTAAAAAGAGCAATACCATGTAAGACCATATAATACCATAAAAGAGCCGTAGGTTTGCATGCAGACAGGGACAGAGCAGCTTCCAGGTACTTCCAAACCTTTTTTTTTTTTTATTTTTGGATACAGAAGGGAACTGAAGCATCTTGAATTATTAGGACAGAGTGTTAGGGACCAGCTTGACACTTGGTTCAAATCCCTGGCTCTGTCCCTGACTTCCCGTACGTCCCTGAACAAGTTTTTCCCTTGCTTTCCTAGCTGCAAAAAGGGCTAGCAGCAACCTCCTCCTTCACAGCGTTGTGTGGCTTCTTAAACACTGCAGAAGCACTCAAATTTTCTGAGGTTTAGAGACATTCCCTTAGCTAGATCATCATACTAGAGTAATGACCAGAAATATGGTGAAAACCAACCAAACGAAACACTTCTTCGCTGAGATTTATCAGAACAGAGAAAGCACCATCTACATACCAAATGTATTTTGTAATCCTGTAGGATTTGGGGAAAGTCTGTTTTTTGGGGGGGGCAAGCAGGGAAGGGATAAATCTTTCCACTCATCATAAAGCGCCTGAATTTGAGTTTGCTGGGTTGTTTCGGTTTTTTTTTTAAAAGCCCTTGCCTCCCCATTGTTTTAAATGACAGGAGCTACCCTGGCGAAGCCTGTGCCTGCACGAGAAGGAGCAGCGGGACGCCGGGAAGCCGAGGTGGCGGATCATGGCTCTCAAACAACACTAATGGGAGTGCAGGGGAGAGCTCGTTTGCGTCCAGGTAGAACGAGTTAACTCTGCGGGGCATACGGCAGCGGCTGGCTATGGGAGAGGGAAGGGGTGGCAAAGCACCTGATGACTTTGGCAATGACAGCCTGGGTGGGGATGATGTTCTTCTGCCCCTGGGGCTTAGCGCAGATCCCTGTTTGTCAGCCCAGGGAGCTGCGGCGCCAGCCACGCGCCTGCTTCCAGCACAGAAGGGCCTCAAGGGGCAGGAGGTAATGAATGCATCTTCTGCAGACTACAGGAGCTAATTTCCAGTGGCGGCGAGCGCCCTGTCAGCCTCACAGGGAGGTTCAGCCTGTTTGGAAATGGTGAGATAATCCCCACAGCATCCCTGTGCAAGGAGAGAGAAGGGCAGGATTAGACCTTTATCTGTGTTAATGCAGAAGGATCCGGCCTCTAAAGAGCTTTCACCCCTGTCAGGTAGCCCCTAGCCATGGTGTGAGATCCAACAACACCAGCTCCCAGCCTGAGTTTGACTCCAGGAAAGGGGGGGGGTTAAAACCCTCATTGTGACAGACCCTAGTGCAGGTTTTGCACATCCATGGAGGGATGATATCAGGCTGCAAATGAGAAGCAGAAGAATTTTCCACTTTGTGTGGAAAACGGCAGGTTCAGACCTGGAAGGGAAAAAAAAGGGGAATGGAAGAGAAGGATGAGACACTAGGCATATCCCTCTCTGACCTGGTTCCTTCATGCCTATGCAGCCGCATGCAGATACATTTGCAGATCATGAGGACTGATGTTACCTTTACTACCCCCCTTGCAGATGTCCTGGATAACCTTGGTGTCTGCAGTGGCACTAGACACCAATGTTTCAGAAGCTGGATGAAGCCCAGAACACCCTGCTTGAGATCACTCTGCTACATGGCACGTCAAAGAGCACACATCTCAGAGAAGCTGTGGCTGCCCCATCCCTGGAGGTGCTCAAGGCCAGGCTGGATGGGGCTTTGAGCAACCTGGTCTAGTAGTAGGTGTCCCTGCCCATGGCAGGGGGTTGGAACTTGATGATCTTTAAGGTGCCTTCCACCCCCAGCCATTCTATGATTCTATGGTTCTATCTCCTGAATCCATGTCAGTATTTCCATTAAAGGTTGCTCTTTCTCAAGATGTCCATGAGTTACAGCTCACTGTGGGCCTGAAAGAATGTTTTGTAAAGAATCACTCCACGCTTACTTTTTTTTTAAGATAATCTCTTGACACCTACTGCTGGCCACTTTCGGCAACAGCACACAGAGCTGGAGCAATCCGTTTGACGTGCTATGACTGTCCTTATTCTTTAACTCCCATCATCTCTGTCATTGCTCCCTCATTAATATAAGCAATGGCTCTTCTGACAATTTCCTACTACACGTCTCCCATCCGCATAGCAAAGTGCTTCAAAGCTTCCACACCTGCCTGTGGGATTGTGTGAGGGCTTGTGATCAGTACCGGTCTCTAACAGCAAAAGGAGAGCTGTTGGATGGATCTCTTATTTGTGAGATTTGCATGGAGCACTGTGAGCCTGGCTATGCAGATGGTGAAGGCACCAAGAAAAGAAGAGAGTCCAGAGCGCAACCACTATAGGGATGCTCAGCATTAGCAGGGGAGGCAGTGGAGGAAAATAATCCATGGTCCAATGTCATATTGGTAAGTTGTAAAAGAAGGAAATTTCCTCCTGCAGAATAAGGCAATGAAGGAGGTAAATAACGCCGGTGGGAGCACCTGGAAGGGCTGGGTGAAGGGTGCCAAGGAGCAGAGGTGCTCATCCTCTGTCATGCAACATTGGGTGCTATGGACCTATGAGCATCCCATAAACTCATCCATGCTACGGACATGCTGGGTTACAGAGTGAGGAAGGCGTTCAGGATTTAGGACAGCCCGGAATCCAAAGAGCACCATGAATACTCTGTAGATGCAAAGCTAACCCGCACAGCTCACATCAGCCCAAGGGACTGTGCTTTTCTACTTCAAATGAAGGACTTCTTCAAGGAAAGAGAGAAAATATTTTTGCAGATTAGGGAAAGTTTCATATTTTAATGAGCTGCTGCAGCGTTTATTTGACCCTTCATGGAGGATGTTCATTCAGGCATTGTCTGTGTTAATTAGTTTTCATCTCACACTGTTTAAGGCTGCAAAATTGATCATTTTTTGGGGGGAAAGGGAGTTGCAGGTGAATTCATGGTCCTTTGTCTGTGCAGCACTTGTGTGCTAGGGCTGGAGGAAGAATCCTGTCCCCTGGGTTTTGGACCTTCAGTCCAGCCATGCGTGAACTTTTCCTTCTGTATACAGACGACAAAAGGATTTACACCCAGCAACAAGACAAGGCTGCAAATGCTCTTACATTCAGACATAGTTCTGTCTCAACAGAGCTGCCCCAACTTCATGTTTCATCTTGATGAGGTGTTGGATGACGTGAAACTGGAACAAGATGGAGCCATTCTGGAGTGTGCCATTAACATCCAGCCATAGATGTGTTGCTTCTCAGGTGACAGTGCTTAATAAGTCCCCATGGAAGTTTTGTCAATATGCGAGCACGTGTCCTTGTCTCAGTCCAGCTGTACCCTAGTCATCTCCCCAACTTTCTTCCCAACCTCCTTCATAGATTAGCTCCAACAATTTAAATAGTACGACGCTGCTGGCCGAGCTTGTTTGGACTGAAATGGTCTGAGTAGAGTTCACCCAACACTTCAGGGTGAACGTGAAGTTTGCTTGGGTAAGTCCAAACTCACAGGTTGTTGGATCAGTCTGGTCTACAGTGTGGTGTGATTTAGGTATGTGAGTTCAGGATGTTCCTGCTTCTACACACTCCTGCTCTTATCCCTTCCCGTCTTGCAGTTATGCTGGCAGAAATACCAGGGTCCACAGGGTGGACAAGAGCAGGGAGGAGGCTGGTTTTGGAAGAAGACACTCAGAAAGTCTGTAGAAAAAGGCAGATATTTTAAAGATGGGTCTGTTGTGTGCTTCACAGCATGGCCTGTACACCCTTGAATCAGCCCACCTAAGAGGACAGGACCAGGCAAGGACAACCAGCAAGAGGAAGGGATATCTAAACCTGCTTCCGTCTCCAAAGACTACACATCATCAATCCACAAAGGAATATCCAGGGGAAGATGGGAATACTTTAAACCAGTATCATCCATGAACATTTTGTGCCACAAAAGACAAGCCACAATTCCCCCATCCATCCCTCTTACACCAAGTCAAAAACCTTGGAAAACCACACTGGAGGGCGCTGAACATTGGGCTGGCAGGTGCTGGGGCTTCTCGTTACTGGGAGCGGTGATGGGAAGCGACGCGCAAACGATGAGTTGATTTTCACGGTGTTGAGGCCCCGAGGGGGTGTTAATCTGCACCTGGGAAATGTCAGATCCAGTCAGCGAAGCCCTAATGGATTGTTTGCTTTTCGGCAGCGGGGGAGTGGGAAATGTGTAGCTCGTGTAGGCTTGGTTGAGTCAGAAAAGAAACGGCTATTCCCCTGTGCCATCTGGGACAAGCAGGATGCGGTGATTGCGGAGAGGATGGAGGGCCGTATTCAGACACTTGCTATTCAGGATGCTGTGCCTCTTCTCTCCAGGGAGCCAGAATCTAGCAGCAACTGGCAAGAGGACATCCGAAATGCCTTCTCTTTGCTCGAGCTTAGATGTTCTTGTAGCTGTGAAGATTCAAGTTATCATGAGCCAACCCTACCCCCTCCTGAACAGGCAATCCCTTATGCCTCAGTCTCCCTATGAATCTTTCCGCACAGCTGAGAATTTAATCACAATCCATATATAGATATGTGTACACACTCACATATATGTATATACAGAGAGTAGTAAATACCCTTAAAAAAAAAAAAAAAGGCAGTTGGGAAGAAGTCTGAAATTATTTGCAAATTCACATTAAATTTAATGAGCAATTTAGGCTAGGAAAGAAGAGACAAAAGGGAAATTTCAGAAAAATGAACAACTTGTGCTTGGGCAATTTCAAGAAGAATGTTTCTGTTGTTTCAAAGTAGTATTTTCATTCAAAAAATAACCCAAATTTCTAAAAGGACAAGGGTCAAAACTGAAAACATGAAAATGGGAAAAAACTGTTTGTTCAATGTTGACTGAAACATTTTGTTTTTAAAAATCAAAATGCAAACAAAGCTGCTTAGTTTCAGGTCAGTGAGTCACAAACATGATTCTCCATATTTTCTATGTTTATTCCGCTTTTAAAATAATTATTTGGGGTCAGAAGAAACCAGCTTGCTTTCTCACTTTTGGGTTCTTTTTCAGCTTTGATATAAATTAAATCCATTCTTGGGCACCTCCAGAGTCATCAATGGAGATACTTCATTGCCTTAATTTTTTCTCATAATTTCCTGACTATTATCTTGCTCTTTAGGTCTGTCTACACTGGCAGGTATCTGTGGCTCTAAGTCTCTTCTTCACTCAGATTGACCTGTCGCCTGTGCTGGTGTGTGTCCAGCCCTGTAGCCCACTCAATATGATTTCAGCTGTCACTTGCAGAAGTCCATAGACTTTGCAGTGACCCAACACTGCAGGGTCTCAGGATGTCTTTGGGTTTCCGTGCCCTGAGCTGGGCGTCCTTCTCATCACAAGTGTCCTACGACCAAGGGCTTGTGCCAGACCTGCCTGAGGTCAATGCTGAGGACACCCCGCATGTCCAAGGGCTGCCGCCCAGGGCAAGCACTGCCCAACAAACACCAGCCCTTTATGTGCCCGGGCTGGGCGCTGGGCAGCTCTGCCACTGGTGCTGGGGACCATGGAGAAGGGAGCAGGTGGTGGGGAGAGGGAATGAAGATACCCCTGGGGATCCAAGAGTGAGGAGGAGGAAACCCCACCATGAACTTCACATTCCTTGCAAAGACATCAAGTTGATGACAACTCACAAAGTCACCACTTTTCTGTTGGAGATGACTGCTGTCTTTGATTGTAGGGCCAAGAAGGATGCTACCAGTGTGTGCATCACAGTAAAAAAAAGGGGACACTAAGAGGTTTTTCTTAAATAACCATTTTGCAGTAGAGGAGGAGAAATCTAGATGTGCCTTCCAGGCAGTTTTAGTCCAGACTAGCACAATAGCATTTGTCAGAATTTGGGACCGATTTTGAAGACTGCAGGTGAAAATAGTTTGGAGATAGGCATGAATTAAGCCTTAAGTGCCATGCTGAGATGCAAAACAGTGTTCCTCATTAGCAGGAAAGGCTCAGGGCCATAACAGCTGCCTGATCACATCATATTGACGGTAGAGCACCCTTCTCAACTATGCTGGGGTGAGCCTTGGAGCTCTTTGCTAATTCCGCTTCTATATAGATGGGATATGGTATTGTGGGCACAGTTTGGCTGTCCCACCTAACTCTGAGGCAATAGTCCCAGACATGTCACTGAATCCTGGGTAGACTGTTATGTGGGCTGCTGGATTTGGAGCACTCAAAGGTCAAGCTGTTTACTGAATGCCTACAGAGGACAACATGTAGGCCAATCTGGAACCTACATACCAAGTGGACTTGGATTTGGGCTGAATTTAGGTTTGTTTTGGTTGAGGTCATAGCTGGATCCCATTGGCAAATGCTCCCCAACACAGAAACCCTTTATTTTTCATGTCTCCTCCTGACCTACTCAGCTAACTCACTCTGAGCTTTGGGATGTGACCTCTCCATGCATTTGCACAAGTGAAAAGTCACATCTTCCTGAAAAAAGATCACTTCCTCTTAGCATCATCCCAGCATCTTGACTTTGAGCTTTTGAACCTGTCATCTTTTACTTATGAGCTTGAATAAGAAAAGAGAAGTTCCTTTTGGAAGTTGAGAACCTCAGTCTGTGCTAACATCAAACACTTCCCCCTCCATCTGCAGTAAACCCAGATTCTCTCTCCAATCTCTTTGTTGATGTAAACTAGCCTTTCTTAGCAAAGATGTCATTTACTGGTGCTTGAAGGCTTAAAAGCTTACAGAGCTGCCTGAATAGGGGAATTTGAAAAGAAAACTTTTTTTTGTTAATGAGAATGTTTTTAGCAATTACGATGTTTTTAGTTATGTGACATTTTTTATCACAGTACCATTGTTTAAAGGACTTACCAAGCAGTCAGCAAAGCAAGTTCAGCAGAGCAAGAATATCTGTCAAATTCCTTACTTAAAGAAATGTCCACAGCAAATCCTTTCTGAGGCGATAGTGTTTCAAACTCTTGGCAAGGAAGACAATGTCAGAAAGTTCACTCCAAAAGTTATCCTTTTCCAGCCCTCAGCCAGTCCCATTTGTCTCCCTGGTGACTTTGCCCCGGCCCCACTAAGGGCAATGGTGGGTATATCCTCTCATAACGGGATCCCTTGAGTTGATACTCCAGCTCAGACACTCTGTGCAGTGCAAGTGACACAGCTCTGAAGGTCAAAAGTGGAGACAAAAAAACCTTGCAAACCCCTCCCCTTCTCTGTGAGCTGGTTCTGGTATCTCACCAGGCAGCAAAAAAATTTAGGCATTGCTTTTCCTTTCCCTTGTCTAGTGTCAGGGGTGCCTCTCTGAACTAAGGTCCCTTAAGGCTGCTGAGAATTTGCCTCTCCTCTATTGAATTCATCTGACTTCTTATTTCAGAGCTTCTCTTATTATTTGTTGAAAATTTCTGGAGAGTTGGAACTGGCTTCGACAGCAGCTGTCAACGGTTCTTGTTTAATTACAGGGGAGGGGGAGAGGGGAGGTCCTGGGAGAGTTTGGGGTACACAGGCTTACCAAAATCTGTATGACAGGAAAGAATAAGAGAAACAGGATGTACTGAACTTGGCACGAAGTTGGGCAATAGTTATCCTGGCACAGAGTGTGCCTAAACATTGTAAAGAAGCAGGCTGTTAAACTGTCAGCATGCATTTCTGTGATCCAGGATGATATGAAACATTTCCTCGCAGCTTGGGATTCAAGAGAAAGGAGTATTTGAAGTGCTGTGCAGATCCTTAGAAATCAGAGGTTTCCCATCCATTGTGTTGCCTAAAGTCACTGTGATTTTCTTCACAGTGATATTGCCAAGTGACCAGTCCCACCTGAACTTGACACCCCATCAAAAAGAAGAACTTGAGTCTCTTTCACTCCAGACCATGGTTCAGCCCCTGCCTGGATCCTGGCTTAGGGTTATATTCTCTGCTATATCCTAGAGACCTGGCTTGGGGAATGGCATCTCCAAGCAGTCTTTACACGTCTACATTCACAGCCTGCCACAAACCAGGATCCCTCCTATTGATTTTTAAGCTGTTCCTTTTCCTCAGCAGGAGACAGACCCTGTGCCTTCCACCTCCTCCAGCCTTCCTCCATCCTTCCCCATGTGCTCACTCCAAATACCATCCCAGCACAGGACTCATTGCTGCACTCAGGAGACTTCATTTAGGTGTCTCCTGGAGTATTTTCACCATGACCTAGACTTCTCTAGAGTCCTGGAAGTTTCCTAGGCTCAGTTTAGTTATACCACCACCCCTGCCACCCCTTCTTGCTTCTCTGACCCCTGAGCACCTTCCTTAGGGAGGGTGAGAACATCCCATTTTGATTTCCCACATACCCATGGGAGGAAAGATAACACTACCATGATGATGTTGGGGGAAAAAACACTTCCCAGGGAATTTTTGACACCCTAGAAAACCACAGCTCTCAGAGCTAAAGTAGATAAGCGCCATGGTTGGGTGCACATCCTACCTTCTTTGTGTAGACCCTTCAGAAACACACATTCCAACTGCAAAATTTATTTTTCTCTGTGATGTGATCTGCTCCTGGGCTCCTCTCCTGTCCCCTAACCACTTGTAGGGTTTCCAGCACGTAGAAGTTGAGATAAGCCATGAGGCATCTCTGCAAAATGTATGAGCATCGGCTGCCTTGTCTATTTTGCCCAGAAGCTCTCTTGGCCTCAAATCTCACTCATTGCCTGTGTAGCACCTAGTACGGGCAGCACGGTTCTGTTTTTGGTGGGGAATGCTACCACATTGCTAATAATTAATAATAATATGGGGCTAAGCCCAGCACCCTAGCAGAGCATTGACTGCAAAGCCAGCCACACAGCCAAGAACGAAGATTAAAAAGGGGGAAGAAATCTGGCAGAGAATTACTTAATTTAGTACATTTGAAACCCAATAATTATTTCTTTAAAAATAGAATTTGCTGAAGCAACTTCTAGCTTTTCATTCTTTTCTTTTCCTTTTTTTTAATCACTTCATAATAAAGTAATTAGTAATTTGTGTCAGTTCTGTAATTTTTTTCTCTAGTATAATCATAAGGGGTGACACATTTCCACAGCACACTTAAAAAAATACAATAAAGAGAGGCAAAAATCAGAGCTGGTGTTTGAACCCTATCAAAGTAAGTAGTACACGTTATGTTTCCTCAAAATGATGATTACATCACTGTCGACAACTTATTAATTAGAGAATCCCTGGATGGTGGAGCAGGGCAAATAGTCTGCAACAGATTCTGCTCTCAGCTGAACCCAAGGAAATCCAGCAGCTTCCTCAGGGTGAGGCAAGCAGATGCATCACTCCACACTGATAATGGTTTCTTGTCTGCATTTTATTTGGAGGTACAAGACACAGCCCAAGTGTCCCTGTTGTGCTAGCGGTTGGTGTTTGCAACCAAAATGAGGAAGGAAGGAGGAAAGAGAGAAATGCTTGGAGTAAGAGATTGGGAATGTGACCTGTTCTGCAGAAGACCATGGAGGTGAACCTCAGCCAGCTGCCTCCTTGTCTCAGCCATCCTTGGGGAGCTGCAGACTTCTCTCAACCTTGTGCCTCACTTGGGGAGATCTGTTTGTTCTATTTGAATTTAGGACAAATCGAGTCTGGAATAGATTTACTAAATATTTATTAAGGTAGGAAAGCAAAAGCAGCGCTGGGCGGCCGGGGA
>JAOXJK010000001.1:3310015-3356672 GCA_025774025.1 Xenus cinereus | reverse complement strand
GATTGGTACAAAGGTTTTAACAAAGACACAAGTTGCCATCTTTACATGGTGGATTGGTACAAAGGTTTTAACAAAGATACAAGTTAACATAGCAAGATAACATTGTGGTCAAGTCTTTCTCACCTGATAGGGTGTTCCCCTGTCTGGTGTAGGAGATCTGCCCTCTTGCTTAACTCGTTTGATCAGCAAATAATCCGTAGTTACTTATCACATGTTTGTGTGGCAGAAAAGATGATCTTCTGTCCACCTTCATTCAGCCCATGGCTTACAAAGACCCTGCTAAGGTCTTAGAGGGATTTTGCAGAAGTTTCAGTAAGACCCTCTGTGTTCTCCATGCAAGTCATGCAGCCTTCCTCTGCCTTCTGATATCTTCTTAATTCAGTATGTATCAGCAGCTGGGCAAGGGGCAAGAGGACTTCCTTGTATGTGATTTTCTAGCCCCTCCAGGCTCCCAGGTGATTCAGGACTTGCTAATTGCTCATTCCTTTTAAGGGGCATATCTTTGTTCCTTCCTGGTGCTCTGCAAAGCCTCAAAGGCAGCTGGAACAAAGCCCAGAACTGGACCCTGACTAACTGCTGACACAGATGCAGGTCTGTCAGCCCAGAGTTTGTATTACCCTACCCTCCCTGCCAAAAAAAACGTTTGCAGAGTACCCCCAGGTACACAGTCCCTCCCTGGCCCGAGGTGACTATGGGTCACATTGCTCCTTTTTCCTAATAGAACACTGGGCTGGAGGCTGGTGTGGGTCCCTGTTCCGCAGGGAAGGACACAGGACTCAAAAGCAGCTCGAGTATTCTGGCTTTGTAACACAGCAGTAAAGCAAGATTGAGTCCCGGTTCCTTTTCCAAACTGTGCTTCTGGTTTTGTCCCATGACTCACTCATGCAAAATGCATAAGCAGTGGCTGGAGCAAAGGTGAGCCCTCTGGATTTACCTCTTGCCCCAAAACAGGTGTAAGATAGACTCCTTGGGCACTGAGGAACCAAAATAATGCTGACGCTCCTCTCCCTCTCTGAGCCTGACTTGTCTGCAGACCAGGGCTGACAGAGTGGGGCCAGCAAGCAGTGGCTGAATTAATTCAGAACCCTCCCTCCCTGAAGACCAGTCTCATCGCCTACAACTTAAACTGTGGTCTCTACAGCTCTTAGACTGCTTGCGTCTGGCTTAGACCTCCCTAAGCCCTCTTACCCCTGCCAAGGAGGTAAAAACACGTAGGTCAATGGCTGGGTTGAGAACTTCTGTCAAAAGGAGGTACCCCTTGCTCCCACCCTGATCAATGCCTATTCCTCCAGTTTCTCTCCATAATGGTCACTGTCCTCCCTTCCCTCTCATCTTGGTGTGCTTTTAGACAAACCCTGAGAGACAACATTTTTCTCTTCAGCAATCCAACTTTTCAAAAAATATCAGAGCCAAGAGATCATGGAGGAGCAGTGTCCTGCTACATACATATTAATGTTGCCTTTAATCCCTCTCAGTCAATTTGGAAGAGCAAAGTGGGAAGTTTAATATCCTTAGGCTGACGGGTTGCTCACTCCTGTCCCTCTCTGCTGACACACCATGTTCATGTATCACCTCCAGGTTCTCCCTGCTGCCAGACATCTTCAGATCACCTTCTTGCTCATTCCCTGTCCTGATTTCCTCCCTAACATCACACAATAGCCACCACATTTTCCTTACATCAGAATCTCAGATGGACAAGTTAGAGACATCATGTTCAAATACAAGTCAAGCCCCATCCATTTTTTTAGGAAAAAGAAAAGAAAGATTCATTTTTGAAGCCTCTTCTCCCGAACTTTCTGCAGTCTAGGTGTCACCAGCGGCTGGGTTCAAAGTCATTAGCCTGCACCCTTCTTGTTTGCAGAGCAAGACATCATCTGAGACCCTCCATGGGACTCATAAATGACACCTGACCAATAGTGACTGTAGGGAGGTGAAATTTGTCATTGTGGCTTCCATGAGGCTGGTTTGAGATGTGACCTTACTTGGGTTTGCAGGAAAATGTTGGCAACAGTAGGACCCCAGGATGCCATCTCCCCCTTTTCCTCTCCACCACACTGCCCAGACATATTTCTTTCTCACCACAGGGAAGGTGGTTTCCTTTGTGTGAGTCTTGTCTGTCATTTCAGGTAAAAGCTGTGTCTTCAGAAGACTCAGGATTTAGATTGCAGATGTGCTGAGACATCAACTGACCCATCAGCCCAGCCACTGTCTCTCTTCTTGCCCTCACCATCATCTTGTTGCCTGTTCCCCTAGACTCTGAAGTCTTTGGGCTCAACTCAAACAACTTCTTCAATATTTGTGCCATATCTATGTCAGATTTCTCCACAGTTTGCATCCATACAAATTAGTTAAAAACAAACAAACAAACAAAACCCGGTTCTTTGGACTGTTGGCTGAGATGCTGCCTGAGATGGCTGCATACCAACTGCCTGTTGGGAATATGGATGGACAATGCTTATCCTCAAAATATGCCTGGGAATTGCACAGGAGCATGCAAGCTGGTGTGGACTAAAACCATTTCAGAAGCCTTCCTCACAACAAAACACTGCAAGCATCTGTGTTCTTGTTCCTGGGAACGTTCCTGCACTGGTGATTTTCCATATGAAGGTGAAACAAGGAACTAAAGAAAGGTTGTTTTATTATTTTTTTTCCATCAAAATTGCTGGAGGCAACTGGCTTCGTCCCACCCCAAGAGCTGCCATCACCAGAACTCCCCAATACTTCACAAGAGCTTGGGTGGATCTGCACAGAGGCAGGTGCATCTATAGGCTGCAATTCTGAGTTTCTTTTGGGATTAAGCACCATTGGCTCCAGCTGGAAGGTAATCCCACTGCAAAATCCTTTTTGTATTGTCCTTACTGTGTTTACTGAGTGCATATGTTTCTGTGTGAGACCGTCTCACAGTCCTTTCTATTGCAGTGATTTTAGTTCTTTCTCATTCTTTTATACCAGCAGCCCAAGAACTCTTCTGTCTCCTGCAAGGAACCATGTGAAGGGCAAAGGGTGCACAGACAGGTTTTGGTACATGCCCTGCACCCTTACAGAGCTCTGGGTGTTTTGTCAGCTCCGATGTAAAACAACATTCATCCACCTCACATTTGGGTCAGGCTTTCCTTGAAGACTTCATAGGGGGGTCAGTTTAAACCCCAGGGGAGCATTTTGCTTTGCCACATGAGCAGACAGAGCTCTCCTGACTTTCCTACTGCAGCATCTCAGCTGTCAGCGCACAGTCCATACTTTGGTGCCCTTTTCTTTTACAGCCTGTGGTCATGCTCAGCAATAGGGAGTTTTTCATGGCGGACCAGAGCTGCAAGGAAAGGAAGTTTCTCTCTGACGTTATGCACAAATTTTCTATCTTCACCGTTGGCCAAACTTAAGCCCAAGCCAGTTCTGAAATCCAGATGTATGGGTTGTCTAAAGGCAAGGGGTCCTCAGGCTGGCCAGAGATGGTTGGGAGGGTCAGGGCTGCCTGTTCCACATTCTAATTGAGTAGCAGATATCCCGAGGCCAGTTCTTGCTCGAACCTAAGGTGGAAACAAAGCGCCAACAGCACTGCAGACTGCAAGGGGGATGAAAGCAGCCAATTTGAGGAAGGCACCCATCAGGTGGGATCCCCTTCACTACGCTCTCTTGTACAAATTCCCCACCTCAAAGGTAAATGCAGACCAAACATATATAGTTTAGTTTTGGGGGACTGCTGAGGGGGTGGGGGGAAATTTGTGTAGCTAATGAAGGAATCTGATGCATGTTTCGATGCTGTATGAACTTTGTGGCAGAAATCTGAACCATTTCAAACAGAATACTTACTTTCTTCCTACAAGCTTCACTGCCGACAGTTGCCATGGGAACTCAGCCCACTCACCAGCCAATCACGTGTATAGATTTGTTTTGTTAGTAGTAATATTAGCATTATTTTTGGTACAAGAGACTGATCATCGCTGCCACTTATGGTCAAATAACCCTTTACTGTAATATCTTTGATGGGATGTGTGCCTGTGCCCAGTGCTGTCTGGATGAAGAACTGCTGGCAAATGTGCCATTGGTCCTGAGTAGCTAAGAGAAACCTTTCCTTCATTAGGAGATGATCTATTTGCCTGTTGCTGTTAGGTCCTGAATCCCTGTGCTAAGAGGGAGGGGAGCGAGCTATGAATCTCAGATTGTCATCTGAGCAAATCTGATGTCGGAGCCAGAGAAAAGGAAAAACAAGAGCTGTGGGGAGGTGAAAGTGGGAGTGAGTATTGTAACAGCAATAGAGCTAATGAGGAGAGTCGGGGGACTGAGGAGGAGAAGATTAATACTAAAGGGAAGGAGCCTGCACTGAAGTGCAGTTTGTCATGCTGTTTGCAGATCTGGTCATGCAATTTGCAGATCTGCTCATTGGCCATAATAAATTGAGCACGCAATACATCATATCTGGAAGAGCAGATCCCTTTGCAAGTGACAGCCACAAAGACCCCTTGTTAGCAGAGGAGGACTTGAATAAAAAGGCAAGTTGAAGCAAAGGATGATAAACGAACAGTCTCTGAGCAGCAGAATAAAGGTTATGCTTTGTCGGACTGTGTGCTTCCTACAGAGACAGAGGTGGGTATCTGAGCACTCTCCATCTCTCTAACTCTGCTGATATGCTGTCATGGGGGTCACTTCTGTGCAAAAAAAAGATGTGGGTAGTACAGTCTACATTTACAGGAAAATTAGAGAAAGAAAAGCATTCGTGATGAGTTCCCCTTACAGGGAAGTGTGAACTATTCCACCCTCAGAAGTGGTGCCTCTTCCAAAACTTCCAGAGGTCTGCTGCAACACGGCAGGGAAAAAGGGTCAGGAATGAGAAGTCTGAAATTTATGAGCCGTTTGCATTTTGTAGTCATCAGAACCTGATACTGTAGACTTGTAATCCATCCTGTGCCTTCCAGGACTCCTTGGAGTACTTTCCGTTTTCATGTGGGAAAATCTTCCCCAGTTGTGAGGATCATCTATACATGTGCGTGTGGATGAGTGGTATCTGTATATATGGGATAGGACAGAGAGAACGCACCAGCGAGTTGACATAAATGCCTTCCTCATCTTTGCTGCCAGTTAGTGAGAGAGATATATAGTTATTCCAAAGCCCCAAAGCTATGGTAATAGCACAGGCAGAGATCATAGAATCATAAAATTATTATAGAATCATAGAATGATTAGAGTTGGAAGGGACCTCAAAAATCATCTAGTTCCAACCAAGGGGTTGGGCAAGCCAAGGGCAGGGACACCTCCCACCAGACCAGGCTGCTCAAAGCCCCATCCAGCCTGGCCTTGAACACCTCCAGGCATTGGGAAGCCACAACTCCTCTGGGAAGCCTGGGCCAACATCTCACCACTCTCACAAGAAAGAATTTCTTCCTGAGATCTCATCTAAATCTCTTTTCTTTCAGTTTAAAACCGTTTGTCCTTGTCCCATCGCTCCACTCCCTGATCAAGAGTCCCTCCCCAGCTTTCCTGGAGCCCCTTGAGGGACTGGAAGGGGCTCCAAGGTCTCCCCGGAGCCTTCTCTTCTCCAGGCTGAACCTCCCCAGTTCTCTCAGCCTGTCCTCCCAGCAGAGGGGCTCCAGCCCTCTGATCATCTCTGTGGCCTCCTCTGACCCTGCTTCAACAGGTCCTTCTTACGCTGGGAGCTCCAGAGCCAAACACAGCACTGCATGTGGGCTCTCACAAAAGCCTAGAGGGGCAGAATCACCTCCCTGGACCTGCAGATCACACTTCTTTTGATATAGTCAAGGATATGGTTGGCTTTCTGGGCTGTGAGTGTATATTGCCAGCTCATATTGAGCTTCTCATCAACCAACACCCCCAACTCCTCCTCAGGGCTGCTCTTAGTCGGTTCTCTACCCAGCCTGAATTTGTGATTGGGATTGCCCCGACTCATGTGCAGGACTTTGCATTTGGCCTGTTTGAGCTTCATGAGGTTTGCATACGCCCACCTCTCAAGCCTGTCAAGATCTTTTTGGATGGAAGATAAGCTGTTCTTAGTGGTTGCCAATGATTCCTGAGCTCATGCTAAAGCACCGCAGCATGATGTGTTGAGACATGGGATGTGTTTTCAGGCTTGATCAAACCAATTATGAGCCTCTTATCCTGCAACAACTTTTCCTGTTTGCAAACCATTTTTGGTATCATCAGCATCATAGCCATGAAAATAACATCACTCATGAAATGTGTCTTACTGCTTTGCCAAAGTCTTTCCAAGGAGATGCCCAAGATCTCTTAAAATATTTGTCAGGACATTAACCTCTGAAAATGCCACATATAAGTCCAAAATATCCTCTATTTTTTAATGAAAATAGAATAATCTGTGGTAGTGATGTGTTGATTCAAAAATTCTGGTAACACTGGTGTTACGGGAGACATAGGCTGGTGATTTACCTCCTGTGGATTTTTCCCTTGCATTTGTTAGCCATCACAGCATCATGTTTGTTATTCTCATGCTTGGTAGAGTTCCCAGTGTTGTCAGATTTCCCAGCTGAGACTGAAGCAGTGTTGCATATATTCTGCCATCCAGAACAACATGGGATGCTCCAGAAGAACCTCAGTTCCAGAAAGCCTAGCCGGACCTCTGCACTGCTCCAAGATGTGACTTCAAGGTTACCAGCTGCTCTAAGGGTCTGGGAAAGAGTTGTTGCCAGGACCTGTTTATAAGTACGGCAAAGACTTGAACATCAGCATCATGAATCCTGCTCTAGACCATGCATCTTGCAATGTGATCCTTCAGTTACTCCTCCTATCAAATTCATATTAGTGCTTCTTAGAACTTTGTCATAGTTACTAATCAATAGCAATACTAACAAACATCTTCTCTGTCTGACTAAAGAATATACTGTCTTTGTTTTCTTTTTTTAACCCACAAACCAGATTATTAAAGTATCTTTTTTTTTTTTTCTGTAACAGAGGAGCTTTTATACATAATTATACCCATTATTCAATTTATGTCAAGTGATATTCCCAGGTATAAATCTCCCTGCATTTGCTCCTACAGAAGGAAAAAGAAACCTCAGTAGGGTCAATGCGGTGCTGAGCTATAAAGAACAAATGCTTTGGTTTCCTGGAGGAGCCACTCGCCAAGTTTGATGCCATTGTATCTCTCTCTTTTTAATAGCCTGTTGTTTGAAGCAAAATATTCCTCTGGTGGGACTTTTTTTCAGAGGGAAAGGTGAGAAACTAGTCTACTAGAGACCTTTGGCAGCACACTATTTATCAGAAATGTTTTAAATCAGCTTTCTAAAAACAAAGCTTGTGTGAATGGAGCCTGAATGGAAGGGTGGAGTTCTTCTCAGGTAACTGCAGGTATCTACAGGTGAACATCACCATCTGAATTTGTAATTCGACTTTTTTCCCAAGGAGGAAAAGCTACTTCAAGGGAAACATTCATCTGATTTATCTTAGATAACTGCTTTAGAAGACAAGGTCATGCCTGAAAACCCGTTTCCTTCCGTAGATTATGAAGTAATGTAGACCACCAGATCACAAGGAAAGGTCCACTCTGCAGACATCCAGCAGCAAGTGAAGGAGTAGCTATTCCAAGAGCAGAGAAGATCATTAATAACTATCTCACTTATTAATAACTATCTCACTTTATCACAGTTTCATCCAAATTGACCTTGACCAACTCTACCACAAGTCACAATGTTTGATTAGATGTTGGCTCCAATCACACTAGATGAACTTCCCCTCCAGCCTGGTATGAAAGAAACTGGAAAATGCTTATAAGAGATAATTTTTTTTAATTAAAAAAATAAGAGGAAAAGTGTTGTTTAAGAATGACTGATGGATGCATAGCTTTTATAAGCGTTATTCTAGCCAAGTGACGTAGATAACTATTGGCATATGTCAAGACATGAAATGATGAACCACTGAAATTGTTGCCCATGGAGATGGTCTTGAAGAAGACATATCTCTCAGGCTGAAAGACAAGTAGTTATCATCCAGCAAACCTAAATGTAGCCTTCCTTAGAGCAAGGGTGGGGCAGGCTATAGAAACTTACTTAATTAATCAAGTGGTCCACGTTATAATTAAGCCAACAGCAGAAAAACAATTATCTGGGTAACTGCTAGTTAAAGGGCACTTCTTCTAATGACTTCGTTCTGTTCCATTTTTAGTTGTGATGAGATGAGCTAGATATAAGGCTTTCCTACGTAATTCTAAGCTAAGGAACGCTGGATCGTCTCTGCTTAATTGTGAAAATTACAGACTGAGTGAGAAAGATATGTGTGTACAGATCTGTATTCCCACATACACACACTTTTTATTCTCCATCCCTGGTATACACCATTAAAACAAAGTGCTCCAAGTGTAAAACAGTGGAGCATTAAAAAGTCATTAATCATTGCTTTGTATTCCTTCCTGCTAGATGTTAATTTCAATTTACCATCACCTATTCTGTTCCCCTTCAGCGGAGTGGCTGGCTCTGTTCCTAAAGGCCAGAACAATGAGGGAAGGGGGAGAAAGTCACCTCAGGCAGAGATGGGGAGATGGGGAGGGGCTCCCTTGGGACACCATTCTTCTCTTCCCTCTTTTCTCTGTATTTACATCAGGAATTAGATTGTCCAGATGGAGGAGCTTTCAAAGTCTACTGAAGGGGACAATGACATTTCCCAGCTGTTCTTAAAAAAAAAAAAAAAAAAAAGAAAGAAGGAAGAAGAAAATTGCTGATTAATCATGTCTGGCCCATGGGGTAACAATTATCATCATGTTAATGAGAAAAGATTCAACAGTAAGGAAATAAGGAGATGATAGACTGGGCTCCTGCCAGGCAATTTCTACCTTCTGAAGAGATGACTTTAGCCAGTTGTGGGGACAGAGCCACGTGCCAGCCATGTAGGGAGGGTCAGGACTAAAGCCACCCCACCAGACTTGCAGGTGAGGGAATGGAGAGCTTCAGGGGGTTGTGCTTTATGTTGGCACCCAACTTGTCCCTCCTGGGCTGCTGGAAAAGCTGGAAGTGAAAAAGTGTTTATGAAAAGCTGGTTGAGACATCTCACTGCAGTGCTTGAAAGGAGCTGAGGTGATGGATCAGTTTGGGTCCATGAGGTGAGGTGTTAACAAATGTTTCATCTCCAAATATTTGACATCATGCATATTAAGTCATGGGGTAGGGGTTTGTTATGTATGGTCATGACATGAAGGAACTGTGGCATTGGCCTATAATATGAAGAAGAAAACACCATCAGATTGTATTTCTTTAATAACAAATCCTGGTTTTGGTTATTCTTGGAGTATCTACAAGTCCTGTTGCCTGTCCCCACTGTCCCTCATTCCCTTAGGGATGCTTTGTTCAGACAATTCATTTCTTCTTGAAGTTATAGGGTCTTATGACGGGGTTAAGGGTTACTCCAGTTTTCCCAAAGCAGGCACCCTGATTTTCTCTACACTGCAAGAAGAACCCCAGCCCTGCAAGCAGGCAGGAACATACGGAGCTATGAGAGCTCCTCTTCACATCACTGGTTCCAGCCCAGCCATAACATGATCATGCAGCATCCACTCCATGTTTAGGAAGCCTTGAACATGGCACTGAGATGTATCCCACTATCCTCCATCACAGAAAAAGGAAACTCCTTCTAGGTCTTCTGGTATCCCAGAATACATGGGATTCCATTTTTTATATATTTTTATATATATATAAATATATGGAAAAATTATATTAAAAAATATGGAATACATATATAATCTATCCAGCACACATGGTTGAGGTGAATAGTAGCAGGGTGAGATGGTAAGTCCTCAGCCTCTTCTACAGGTGTACTGTAGTTGGATTGGTGGGTCTCATCTCAAAAGTGACAGTGACAGTGCAGTGAGGAGGCAGACCAAGGAGGACAACATCTGTACGTTCGGGGGCTATGAGCACGTTCAGAGGGCTCATTCCTTTAGAAGGAAAAAACTTCCCTGTGATCCAGCTCTGGCTTCTTCTGGACTCTGTGTGGGGGTAGCCAATGACATTGACACAATATTTGGTCCCAGTGAAGCTATGCTGTTTGGCAGCAAGGTATGCCATGCCCCGCAATGTGTTATTTTCAAAGCTTGATGCCAGAGTATGTGTTTTATGACCCGGAACGTGACAGAAACTTGTCTGAGTGAGCAAGGCCCATCAGGACAACATCGGTCCCAGTCAGTGCAGCATGTGCATTGTGTCTCTCTGGAGAGAGTCCCAGGGAAATTGTCCTGTCAGCCTGCCCAGATTTCTGCCTGCAGTGAGCCACTGGTTCACTCTGGAAGGAAGCCTGGGAGCATACGTGCAGGATGGATGCCCAGGAGACCAGGCACTTTGAGAAGTGAGCCAGGGTCCCCTCTTGGCTGTGTGCAGGCTCCGCTCAAGAAGAAAGAGCTGAAGCAGGTCTCTACCTCCCGTACCTCCTCCTGTGAGCATCTTTTCATATCCGGCAGATGGGTCCAGCATGGCACAAAAACAATCAGAAATAGCTCTGGCGCAGCACTCCGAATGATTTCAGACTGTGCATTCTCTGGCCATGTGGCCAAGCTGGAAGAAGTGTTGGAAAAAGTCAACTCTCAGCCCGCGGAGCCAGGATCTCATTAGGCAGGGCAGAGGGGAGCATGGAAAACAAATACCTGGCACCACGATTTCTCTTTAGAAAGAAGGGCACAGATTCTGGTTTAGAGGCAAATACAGCGTTTGCAGCAGCTCCTCCCACCTGTCATGCCCTGGTATGGATAGAAGGTCTCATTAAAGTAATCAGCTCTGGAGATGACACTATTTGTGCTCGCAGCTTAGGCTGTGAATTGGTATCAGGGTCTCTGAAATAGGCAGGCTGCTGAGGATGCTGCAGTATGCATGAGCAATAAGAGGGGTCTCCTATTAGCACCGACCTTTGGGGGAATGAAAGTGAAGAGAGGGAAGAAGAAATAAAAAAAAAAAAAATCAAGTCCAAGCCAGTGGAATGTCTCTTGCTTTGCCTGGTTTATTCATTGCTGCCTGCTTCCTTATTTACTGTTTATTTATTTACTTGGAGGCGAGGTGACCTTCAAAGCTGCTGCTTGTCACTAGCAGCCTCTTGGTTGCAAGTTGCATGTTAATTTTGGCTTAGACACTGGAGCTGAATGTCCTAGGCACACTGCGGTGGAATCTGTGCCTCTCATTTTCTATGCTGTTTAAAAGCAGGGGTCTGCTTTGGGTAGCCAGGCTGGATTTTCAGGCCTAAACAATAAAAAGCTGTAGGGAACGTGTTGGCCTGCTGATGCAGACTCCCCTCAATTTTATTCCACCTCAGCCCACTCATATCAGGGATGGTGTGACTGCCTGCCATAGAGGGATTATTTGCAGGTCCCACAGCAGATGTGGAAATGTTCTCTTCCTCCAAACTCTGCCTTTGCAGGGAGCGATCATCAGTCTCCCACAGATTCAGTGCAACAGAGTCCATTTTCGTTGTTAACGGTCTGTAAAACCAGGCATCTTCCCCCCATCCTTTTCCACCATTCCATGCAGGTCTTCAAGGTGAGTTTATAGCCTCCAGAGCAGCAAGGTCACCGCGGTGACAACCACGACCGCATCCAAATAGTGTCTGTGGAAAATGATCTACAGAGTGACTGCACTCATGATGACACGATGAAAGGAGGGACTTCCAGGGCAGGAGCCAGCGGAAAATATCAGGTGCCTGTGGTATTTGTACCATTGCCAAGGTGACAGTAATGATTTGTCAGCAGCCACACACCTCAAGCCAGGACCTTGCAAGCCAGACACCTTGTGGCAGGGTCTATAGTGCGCCCTGGACATGTCCCATTTGGGACGTTTATCTCTCTCTTTCTTTATTATTCCAAATAAATATGGTGCTCTGCTTAGTGTCCCAATTAATGCAGCCTGCTCTGGAGCAGGGGCTGACTCTGGGCTATTCTGAACAAATAATAACATTCCCCTGTGAACTAGACAGACGCCATACTTCACCCAGAGATGGAATTCTTTTTTTCTTCTGAGTGAAAACTTACTGCCCTGGGTCTCACTTGCACAAACAGAAAATTTTGCTTCTTTGAAAAGCAGAGGAAATGAAGGCAGGAAATGAAGGCAAGCAAAAAAAATAAAGGCAGGCAAAAAAATAAAAGCAGGAAACCAGTTTCTTGAAGGGGAGGGGTGTGAATGGTATAAAGTCTTCCTTTTCTAACCTTAAAAAATAATTATGGCGAAAATTGTCCCAAACAGTGGAATATCTCGTTCAAGATATAGGTGCCCTTTTTGTGAACAGTCAACCTTAACTTGGCAAATCCTACCCATAATTTAGGATGAACAGCCCTCTAGGAGGAGCTATTTCTTTCCCTTGGCGACGGGGTTTGCTTCAAAGATAAGAACAGACAGATGTAATAAGGGAAAAGGAGCTCTACAGCAAACATTAGAAAAAAGCCTTGCAACAGATGAGTGGAAACGCAGACACAGGCTGATTTCAGGTAAGCTCTGATTTCTAACCAAGATCCTGAGAGCCTACTGCTGGTACAGGGAAAGAGGGAATCTTCAACAGAAAATCAGACTATTTTGGGTGTCTCTGCTGACTACAGGACAATCCCAGTGACTGGCCTCCCACTGGAGGCGCATCAGCTCCATGCCTTGAGTTAGACAGATTGATCCCAAGGCATAGAGACAGTTGTCTGGAAATGTTTGCTTTTCTGAATAAGGCAACCCTGGAGCGTGGGCAGAAGGATGAGAGCCTGTGCAGGAAAACAGCAGTTCCAACACAGCCAAGCCAGTCCAATGACTCAAAACAAGGTCTTAGAGCAATGCCCTAAATTCTGAAGAGCTGATGCAAACCTCGGATGCATAACCTGGGGCATGTTGAGTTAGATGAAGCAAGTCATTTTTTCTCTGTGTATGGAGGAAATGGGGAGAGCCAGTTCTGATGTCCATGCCTGCAAGGGAACATCTGATGCTTGGAGAAATAACAGAAGAGAGCAACAAAAATCACTCAGAAGTCTGGAGGAAAATCTCTGATGGGGCAGACATTTCAAACACTTACCCTGTTCAGTTTATAAGAATGAAGTCTGAGAGGTTACCTCCTTAAGTAGATGACATCAGAGAATGAAGAAAAGCATAACTCAAGCCAGGCTGGAGGAAATAAAGAATAAGGCGAAACAGGGAGAGTATTTAACATACTGGGACAAGCTCCCAAGGAAATGTGTGGATATTCAGGCTCTTCAGAACAAACTCTGGAAATTAGACTTTAATTCAACACAGGGCATTGGATGCTTGACGAGAGTAGGTGGGAAAAAACAAAGTTGGTTATGATGTAAAGATAAGATTAAATAAACTTAAAGTCCTAGTTAATTTTAAGTATATAAATCTGTTAAATGAAGCTAAGGTTCAGGCCAACAGAATGATGCTGGAGCCCTTCCCAGTTTTTGGAGCAATATACAAACTGTCTGAACACATTTAAGGCTCCATCACTTTGCAACATTTAATTTTGCAGCCCTACTCGGGTAAAACAAGGGATAAATGGTTCCAGGAATACAAAGTGAATTGGATGGAGCACTAGTAGATGCAAAAGTGGAAGAAAGTCCTGGAGTCTAATATTTTTAAAATTTTTTTATTTTTTACCAAATCACCAGTTCCTCTCTCTTTCTCACAGATGCATATTCTTCTCCTACCCCCAGCGGCTTGCAAAGATCTTGTCCTACCTCTGCAGCCCTGCCAAGGCTCATCTAAGGCCTCATGATCTGCTGTCAGAAATTATAAAGACGTTCCCAATTTCTAGGCTGAGCAGCCAGGATCACATTTGCAATCAGTTTTAATCACAAGTGTAACTGAGTGGATTGCAAGTGATAAGCCCCGTCTGCAGACAGCTGTGATGTAATGAATATGACAGTTCAGAATTGGGTCTGAAGGTTATTTTTGGGGAAGGCAGAGAACCACAAAATTAAACTCAGCGCAGGGGAAAAGGAGAAAGATAAAAAGAGAGCCAGTGCTTCAAACTCCCACCGCTAGGAGATCCCCTCCCTGCCAGGCAAGACAAGCTTAAATAATCAAAATTAATTTGTGGAGGAAGGCAGCCACTCAAAGAGAAATCTAACAGGTGACCACAGCTGGCACAAAATTTCACAGGATGAGAAGGCAAAAGGGCTGAAATGAAATAGCTACCAGCTGTCCCTGCTTTCATGAGCCTAGAGAAATAAAGACCCCCGTTCTCAAAACACTCCGATGCTGAATATGTGAGAAAAAGCCCTTTGGAAGAAGGGTCAGGAAAAATCACCTGAGACCAAACCTGGTGTCTTCAAATGCATTCTTGGCTTCTGCCAAATGCAAGTTACAGGTTAGCCAAGTGGCACATGTCGAGTGGCGGATATCACAGCCTCCTGCCTCGTGTTTCTCTTTCCTGTGACCACAAATGGCAGAGTCCTTGTCATAGTTTCTCTCCTCTGATGGCCACATGCTAGATCCAGCCTCGTCTGCAGTCTACAAGTGCCCTGCATCTTTAGATGGAAATTATGGAGCAACAGAAGGGCAGGAGAGCATTGTGGGGCAGATGGTGCCTGTTGGGCAGTTTCCTTCCCATCACCAGGCTTGGCTCATCCTCAGACTTAGTCATCTCACCAGCTGTGCTCCATTGCCCTGCACCAGGGAGGATGCTATTCAGGAGGCCTGGGGCCATCATGGAACAAATGTGCTTTGCTGGAGCCGAGATTGAGGCAACTGGAGGGAGTTGCCTGATTTGCAACAGAGGGGAGGGGAGTGTTGCATCCAGCCCTGGAGTCCTGAGCACAGGAAGGACACGGACCTGTTGGAACGGGCCCAGAGGAGGGCCATGAAGATGATCAGAGGGCTGGAGCACCTCCCTATGAGGACAGGCTGAGAGAATTGGGGTTGTTCAGTCTGGAGAAGAGAAGGCTCCGGGGAGACCTTAGAGCCCCTTCCAGTCCCTAAAGGGGGCCTACAGGAGAAATGGGGAAGGACTCTTGATAGGAGAGTGGAGCGATAGGATGAGGGGTATTGATTTTAAACTGAAAGAGGGGAGATTTAGATTAGATATTAGGAAGAAAATGTTACTGTGAGGGTGGTGAGGCACTGGAACAGGTTGCCCAGAGAAGTTGTGGATGCCCCATCCCTGGAGGGGTTCAGGGCCAGGCTGGAGGGGGTTTTGAGCAACCTGGTCTGGTGGGAGGTGTCCCTGCCCAGGGCAGGGTGTTGGAACTCAATGATCTTTAAGATTGTTCCAACTCAAACCATTCTATGATTCTATGATATTAGACCATCAATTAAGTACTGTGTTCTGGTAAGAGAATCTATGGACTTGGGAAATGGAAATGGTTTGGTTTGTGATGTCATGAGATCTTACACAATAAATCTGTGATCGTATCATGAGCTAAAGAAGGCTAGTTCAGGTTTGTCCCATTGAAATGTGAATGGACACAGACCAGAGGTTTTTACTGCTGAACCAGGCCATGGGACTCTACCCTGCCCTTGCTGGGTCATTTCAGGCCATTGGTCCATCCATCGGAAACTCTCCTCTTGTCACAATGGATCACGGCATCACCCGTTTCTGCATCCTGTGTCCTGCTGTACTGCTGGTGTGCTACTTCCTGGCCTGTCAGATCACATCACTGGCTTCTCCCGCCTCCAGCCATTGCTAATATTCAATGAGTCAGAAAGGAGCTAAGATCAGCTTGACCTTCATCAATAGGATGATGTCACATAGTGAAAGACGGACATGATCAAGGTAAAAGCAGGCAGTCTGACATCCCTCCTGATTTCTGCGTCCAGAATCGTAGACCACAATAAAAGTGTCTGTTCCTAAGGAAAATTCAGCTACCTCTGCTGACCTCAGTCTGCCTGCTGCGTGCTTGGACACAGGTATCAGTCCAGAGAAGAGCAACCTTCTGCATATGCACTCCCTGAGTAAACTCTTCTCTAAAGCTGAATTGGGTGAAAGTCAGTCTGAATGGAGGAAAAGAGAAAGGTGGCCAACAAATTTCACTTAAATCGTCTTGGTGCTGTTTTGTCCTAGTACCTGGTGCCTTTTTGTCCTAAAATCCCAGGACTCTGTGAGCTTTTTGTCACAGGGAAGTAAATCCGACTGAACTATTAATGTGGATTAGCTGAACTGCAAGAAAGCACAGATATTTTCATTCAGAATTACAGTATCCTTAGTCTGACTCGTCCTGATCCCTTTGGGCAGAGTTATTTTCCCCACAGTTATGTTTGACTAGTTCACCTGTCCACTATATTAACCACAGGTTATCTCTTCCAAATTTCTCTGTCCAACCCCAGCTTGCACGTTGCTTGTGCTGCTCTTCAACCAAGGGCTGAGCGATGCTATAAGAAGGAAAGACAGGTCTGATGGACTGTCATGCAGGACATGTGAGTTGAATTTCCACTGGGTGAGTGACCTTAAAGTTATTTAATCACCCTGCACCTCCTTGCCCCATGTATCAAAGCACAGTGTTGGCAACCATCTGTTCTGTCTTCACACCCAACCCACATGTTTCTAAGATGCTTTTGACACAAGCCTTGGTGGTGCAGGCTCGCTGGTCCTTGTGGTCTCTCATCACCACTGCAGGGCTGAAGATAAAGAGTGATTCCAGTGTTATGATGACAACATCTTGGCTTGCAAATGGACACTGGGAATCCATCATAACAACTGACCTCTACCTCAGTCAATGCTTCATGTGAGATGGAGAGAGAGGGAACAAGCCAGGGAATTTGTAGGACACTAAGACAAAGACCTGTCCAGAGTCATTCCACCACCCGGTTAGACTATGGGACTGGCATTTCTACTCATTCAAAAGGGCTCTGTGTTCTTCAAGCTATCTTCTGCCTCACCAGTGAAAATGTTCAGCTCTGTCCTTAGCAGACATGGTTCCCACTGATTCTTTTTGTTGCTGGATGCCAGTGAAATATTTCTGAATCATCTGCCTGCCTATATTTCCTTAGATTAGCTCACTAATATCCCACAACTGAGTGCTTTTTTTCCCTATATTAAAAGAAAAGGGGAAAAAAGCCCCCCCAAAACAACCACAATTCTCCTTATGGACTGCAGTATGGAAAAAATGGGCTGGGACCTTTTTAAACCCATCCAGAGCAAGGATGTTTCACCATCAGGATTTGTGTCCAGTAACTTTGGGCTAAGTCAGCTCTCCTGGTTCAACTGGCATTTTAAAGATATTTTCAGTGAGTAGAAACAAGCAGTGGACAAAACGTAGTCCACTGGAAGCTTGTTTATCTTTCAAGGGAATAATCTGAGCAAATGCAGATGACTTCTCAAGAACAGAAGAAATGCAGTGCAATGCTAGATTGATGGTCTAGCTAGTCTGACTGCCCGCCTCACTGGCCATATGAGAAAACAGTTAGGAGCACATATAAACCCAGCTATTTCCCATAGTTCATCTCCTTTGTAAGTTCCCATCACCAACAGCTGCTGCATTCATAATTTTAGGTGCTTTTCCCCTGCTTATCCTAATTACGAGAGTCACCATGTGAAGTGATCACTCCTGGACACATTTAAAGGCAATAGAAAAATGTTAATACTTTTAGGAAATTTATTTTGGATTCTTTCTCCTGAAATAGGTGCCTCAGGACAGATGTACTGTGCCCTCAGTCCACTCTGACCACGAGGGGAGTGCAGAGTAACTAGCTCACATGTTGGCAACTACCTTGCAGTTGATCAAACTTTGGTGAGATATCCCAGTGTCAGCAGAGGTGAGCTTGTGTCAGTAAGTCATTCACTCTGTAGAGGTGTAAGCTGTTGTTGGATGGAGTGGTGGTCGTGCTCCTTAATTAGATGTGAGAAATCAAGTGAGAAATGCTGGATGGGATAAATTAGGAACTTATAGTTTCCTTGATCAGTCCCATTCCAAGCATTCTTTGCATCCAAAACCTCTCTTCTCTTGTATTGTGTTTGCTCTGGAGGAGTTTCAAATCCTCAACAAACTTGGTCTGTGTCTGCACAGACAGCTTCATCTACTGCCAGATTTCCGGAAGGATCCTAATACCCTTTATACTACCACAGAAAACAGTCTGCAGCTGTTTCCAGACCTCCAAGAATACTCATCTGGAGCTGGAGATCAGAGCTCTGGCATGTCACCCAACTGCATATGGACTTTAAAAACAAGACCTCGAGGCATAAACAAGTTCAACTCCTGAGTGTTCACTTTCACATGAATGCCTAGACCAGAAGCTGAAGATCTGTCAGCAGATGCTTCCTCCTCCTGCATAGCCAGACTTCACTCATCCACCCAGTGCCATCAGTGATATGTGCTGCTCCAGGCTGTGTGCCTCTGGGTTTCTCCTTCTGTAATCCAGATCGCACCCTTTGTGACCCTACCCCCCAGAGACCCAACAAATCCCTTTTCAGACCCATCATCTACCAGATGCTGGTGATGTGTATTGTCAAAAAGCTTTGATCTCCATTGGTCTCCTGGTAAGACCAGGCTGCTAAGTTCTATGAACTAGTCTGGACTGAAACTGAGAGACTATAATGACCATCCTTGTGGGTATTAATCATTTGCATTTGACATGTGTGGACGTGAGCCATACTCAAGCAAAAATGGTCATGACATTATCAGTTTGGCCGTCTTTTAACTCAGTTCTCCCTGAAAGAGAGACAGCTTCACCATAAATAGGAAAGCTTTGCTATATATGGGGAACCTGATGTACAAGGAGGTGGTGTACCATGGATGAGATGATACAGAAAAGGCAGCAATGCAGATCTCATGCCCTTTCTACCGTGACTCTGTGTCTCCTAGAAATAATAGTGTACAAAAACCTCATCAGGGGGCTTGAAGCTGATCAGAAAAGATGTCAGAGTCCTGCCTTCCTAAAGGGTCACTCTGAATTCCCAAATCCTTAAACACAAACATTGAGGTGCTGTCTAAGAGACATGGTCACCAGATGACAAAAGAGGCACTAGGGAAGCTGTCTTATGTAACAGTCTAGAACCAGATGTGATGGAGCATCCCAAGAAAATTCTGCTAGAAGGAGGACTGATGTTTCTGGAGGTTGATTCTAATGATTCTAATGACTCCGAGATGAGCATGGCTGGGAGAGTGGGGATGACTGTGTCAAGGACAGAATGAAGCTTCCATTCTTTGGAGAAGCTAGGAAATTAACGTGATGGTGATTAACATAAAGCAAGCACTGGTAACATCCATGGTGGATCCCATTGTAGGTCTACGTAGCCCAGTATAGGGAAGAGTATACAAGATCAAGTGCAGAGAAATGCCTATATTTTTACAGCTTCTAGAGGAAAAAAATCATAAATATTCCTAACGTATCTTTGTATTTACTAGGAATTACATGACTCTTTTTCCCATTGGGAAATCTTTAGATCAAGTAAACTTTTAGCACTTGCAGTCTCCTTAGGCAAGGGGGGATTAACTGCAGATTAACTGCACATTGTGTGAAGCAGGTTCTTTCTTCCGACCTGCTGTCATCTCAAGCACTTTTTTTTGTCTTTTCAAAGAAGCAAAAGATAGTTGGTCTCTTTCATCCTCTTCATGCCACTCATAATCTGATAGGCCATTATCATACTCTGCTTCTGTCATCTCTTATTCAGATGAAATATTCCTAGAGTACTTCATTGTTCTATACCTTTGATCAGTCTATTGCCCTTCTACATACCTTTTCCAGTTCTGCTGCATCCTTTCTGGGAGGGGAGGGGACACCAGAACAACTCAAAAGATTCAAGAAGCAGGCCCACATTGAATTTACCCAGGGACATAATAATGCTTTCTATTTTGATCTCTATTCCTTTTCTATTAATTCTTAACATTCAATTTGCTTTTTGTCACTACCATTGAGGACTGAGGTGACATATTCGTAGAACTGCCTATTATAAACACCAACTCATTCCTGAGTAAGTAATAGTCCATTCAAAGCTCATCACTGTATGTAAAATTAGGATTGTTTTTTTTTCCCCATGTGTACCACCCTATACTTATTTCCACGGAATTTCAGCTGCTATTTTATCATAAAATCACTCAGCAGTGTGACGTCCCTCTGCAGTTCTTCCACATCATCCCTCATCATTACTACCTTGTATAACATCATCAGAGGATTTAAGTCACCTCATTACATCACTCAGCACCAGCACACCTGATTTACATCTCCCTTAGGGGCATTTCCCCACCTTTCCATCTTGATGGCCAGGCTCTCATGTAAGTAGCAGTAATGCAAAACCCTACAGAGAAAACACACTTACGCTATTTGTTTCTTTAAGTTCTTGGATACAGGCAGGTAACACTGACACAAGTAATGGCTTTGCCTTTATTTGCGAGTGGTGAGTGCATGTTCTGAATTCAGAGCAAGCTGTTTTGAATAGGCTGTGAAAGGGGAGCCTCTGCGTGCGTGCGCTTGCCTGTGTATCTTTTCATCTCCTTCTTTTTCCTGGTGCGCACGTGACTTGGTGTGTGGCCTTCCTCTGAATTTCTCTTGCTTGCTTTTTGATTGCAATAATAATAGCGGTGTTAAAAAGAAACCTTCTCCTTTAAATTCCCCAATGCCAAGAAATGAACTTTGAAATATGAAGGTTAGCAAAGACTTTGGGAACAACTTTGAAAGCAGCTAAGCTGTAAGCGATCGCCTTGTCCTTTAATCAGATGCTTGGCTTTGCAGCTCCAGCCATCTTCACGGATTAACTCCCATGAACTTTCTGAACTGCTTTCATGGAAAAGCACATCAAACAGATGACTCTGCTAAGAAGGAATTAATCAATTAAGCAGAAGCAGAGAACCCTACTCTGCTGAGAAACTGGTCTACTAGCATCTTCCCCCTACCCACCTCCTCCCCTCCACCTTGCTTTAAAACTTGTTTTCTTTATAATAGATGAAGGATATTAAAATTTAGGTGGAGGTTCACCCCCCACAGAGCTTCCCTCCCTGGCATTTTTCTTCTAAGGCAGATACATTTTGTCTAGTCTATAATTGTGAGCTCTGCAGGGACCAGCAGTCTCCAGTTGTGGCAATATGCATTTCCTAGTGAGCCAGGATGAATCGACTGAATGATCTTGCAGTGCCTTGGGTGATGAGTATTTGTCTCCCTGTGGTGGAGGGTCATAGGTTTTCCGTCTGCATCTCCAGCAAGACCTATTTAGGATCTGGTATTTCCATAGCTATCTCGGAGGCCAGCTGTGTGCCCCAGTAAATCAGTGAAGAGGTAACAGCAGAGTGGCTGGTACCCTTTAGACTAAGTGGGAACCAGTTGGATGCTAAAGGCATAGTGGGGTCTCCTAGAAGATTACCTAACTTCATGCCTAGGGGAGGACAAAATGAGCTCAGTCATTATTGCACAGGAGGAAGGTACAGGATAAAGGGATTCACACTGTGCTCTACCACAGCACTGCCGGGTCACCTCCCTACTAAAGACTACTAAGTACTTCCTGAAAATCACAAGTTTGAGCCTCTAGAGGCAGCTATGAGCTCATGTGTTCTCATTTGTGGTGACTGACACGTTATGGGCATCATTGAGGAAGCTGCACCCAGTGGCTGGGCGATCTGAGATGGTGGGTGAGTTGTGTAGTCTTGAATTCAACTTACAGCTTCAGCCAGGTAACAGGCATTCTAGTCTAAATTGGTCTTCTAAGGGGCCTTCTGTTGTCAATGGAGAGAGAGAGAGGAATTTCCAAAGAGAAAATTACCCCTTCCTGAATTGTGTAAATCAGGTAGTACGAAGTGGTCACTGGAGGTGTGAAGGAAGGAACCAAAGTGATTTGCAGGCCGTGCTCCTACGTGCCATCATAAATATCTGTACCTATATAGGGCACCCACCAGTGTTCTAAAATTGGATTCACAGTATTTAGTTCCTCTTTGTATGTCAATATAGAGAAACTAGGGATGCAAGCTCAGATTTTCTTTTTTCTCCCCCAGATAAGGCTTCTTTTGACTTGAAAAGGGATGATCTTTCATGACAGGAAGAGTTATAAAATTATAGTGTTGCTGCAGATGGCATTTAAGGGAGGTTCCTCCCATCTGTTTGCTCTTGAGAGTGTTAAATTCCTGATGTTATAGGTTTTTGCAAAAGGCAAAGCATATTTCCAAGAATATGAAGTCTAAGCTACCATATCAACCTTCACAGCCACGTGGACAACATACACACATATATTTGGCTGCATGGCTTCTGTAAAAGCAGTTCTGCCTTTCTTCTGCAAGAAGTGAACTTCTCCCAGGGCAAATCTATCTACAACTTCAGGAATACTTGAAGTCCAAGTCACAGCTTCTGTTAACTGGGGAGCTGGAGATTCTCTTGCAGAAATAAGATAATTCCTGTAGTTCTTCTCAAAAATAATCCCTGAAATCTTGACTAGGGCAGACTGCATCATCAGGCCTTTCTCTCCCCCGTCACATTCACTCCATGATATCAAGGGTTTAGGAGACATCTTAATACTTCTGATTCTTGGCCATACTGGTCCTAAAGGGAGGGTGATCTACAGGAGATGGTAAGAGTTTTTCTTCTAATTCTCAACCTAAAATAATTCTTCATCTATTTATCATCATTTTTACTCATGTTAGCACTGTCATTTTTCTTAAGTGCTTCTTCATCCTCCCTGGTGCTTACACCAGGTGTATTTAGAAAAGTGCTTTTATAAAATGGAAAAGATCTGTTGGTTTTCAGCTTATTTCCAGCTGGGTAGGTGTTTGAAGTATATCTGTGCAGGTCTCAGGTTGTAGGAAGATGGAAATGTATCAAAGAACTAGTTAACATCAAAGCAACTCCCTCACAGAGAGATTTCTCCTTCTTCCAAATAGCACCTCATTAGATTCTGTACAATATCTCTTATTTCTGGATATCACAAGAATGCCATGGTCTAATGACTTCTACTAGCCATGCATGGATACTTGCCTGCTGTCACCCATTTGGTTTTACAGGTGATTCAGCCTTTAGGCCATGGTTTGGGATATAACTCTAGTTTTTCAACTCAGTCATTCCCCAGTGAACATAGAGATGCTGGAACACCCTTACAAGGCTCACAACCTAACTCCAAAGACGGGTGATTTCCCTGCTTATGTGTAGTCCTTATTATACACTATGGATGTGACTGTTCCACTGCCTCCACGGCTGCTGGAAAACCAAAGACACTCTCCTGATTGATTGAATTTTTCTCGGTGATAGTCTCAAATGAATAAACTGACAAACTGCACTGCCTGCACAGGTAATTGTGGGATCCAGATAAAGCAGAATGTGAGCACTACTCTTCCACCCCAGAGCCCAGGGCACACAAAGCCTTCCAGCATCAGCAGAGGAGGATGGAACCACAGACCAGATGAGGTTGGAGACACCCCTGGAGATCATCTTGTCCAACCGTTCCACTCAAAGCAGGGCCAGCTAGAGAGGTTGATCAGGCACTTGGCTGTTCGGGTATGAATATCTCCCCAGATGGAAACTCCACAGCCTTTCAGAGTAACCTGCCCCAGTGTTCGATCACCATCACAAGAAAAAAGGTATTTCTATGATTTTGAACAGATATTTTTTTGTATTTCAGTTTGTGCCCATTGCCTCTTGTCTGTTCTCTGGACACCACTGAGAAAAGTCTGGCTCTGTCTTCTTTACACCCTCCCATGAGGTATTTTTACACATTGATAATATCCCCATCTTAAGATGAGCCTTCTTTTCTCCAGGCTGAACAGTCCCAGCTCTCTCAGCTTCTTCTCACATGTCAAATGCTAAACCCATTCATCACCTTTGTGATCCTTTGTGGGACTCTGCAGAGTATTCCTTTGTCTCTCTTATACAGGGGAGCTAGATATATCACTCCAGATGTGGCCCCACCAGGTCCAGGCAGAGGAGAAGAATCACCCCCCTTAACCAGCTGGCAATGCTCTTCCTTAAAAAATGTCCTTCCGATTTCAAAAAAACTGAGATCTGAAAGCAAATCTGTGCTGTCTGTTTGCGAGCTACAGCACACAGCTGAGTGTTTTCAATGCCCAGCACACTTAGTCCTCAGCGAAGATATTTTTGCAGCAGGGAATTCCGATAAAGGTAGGGTATCTGCGACATTTTTAAGGTTTGTCAAGATCACTCCTGCAGCAGTAAGCACTGATGAAATGGCTTGTGAAGAAATAAAAGGGAGAGGAAAAGGCACATTTTATTTTTGGATTGAGAGTTAAGACCTTTCAGATAGTACCATTTCCTGACTTTAATGAGTTAGGGTATCTTGATCCAATCTTTTTCATTGCATTTTTGTCCCCCAATCATAGGATTTTTATTTTAAAGGACACAAACCTGCAAACACTGTAACCAGCTCTGCTTGAGCTTTCTGGGGAATAATATGGCAGGTTTTAGAGAGGATTGCAAAGAGTAACTGGCAACAAGACCGGGCCTGTGATTTGTATTTGCACGTCATTTAGAAAAACAGAAAGTGTCTGATCACAGAGAGATGATCTCTATGGTTCAGTGCCCCTCCATTTCATGACCCTCAAAATCTTGTTACTGTCAAAAAGGACACACTATATCTGTAGGAAAAAACACTCTTATTGTTAGCCTAATTACAGTACTAACAACTGGATCAAAACATAACACTTATTATTAGTCCAGTTACACTTATATTAACACTCACAGTCCAAAGTAACAGAGAAAAGCATCATTAGTAATAAAGGCAAAATAATTATGCCAAATAACTTCCCTTTTCTCTGGTGTGATGCTCACCCTGCTAACATTCCTCCAGGGCCTACAGTACAAGGCACTAGTGTCCTACAGTAGAAACTTGAGGGCTGTCACTGCAGTCTTCACCACCCTGAGGTCTTCCCTGGCAGGACTGTGATGTCCATGGTGGGGTTTCTTCCTCCTCACTCTTGGGTTCTTCAATGGGTATCTTTATCCCCCTTCTCCGCACCACCTTCTCCCTTCTCCCTGATCCCCAGCACCAGTGGCAGAGCTACCCAGGGCCCAGCCTGGGCACACAAAGGGCTGGTGTTTTCTGGGCAGTGCTTGCCCTTGGTCATGCAGGGTGTCCCCAGCACTGAGCTCAGACTGATTGGGCATGAGCTCTTGGCCATGGGACACTTGTGATCAGAGGGACACCCAGCTCAAGGCATGGAAAACCCAGAGGCGTCCTGAAACCTTATGGTGTTGAGTCAGTGCAAAGTCCATAGCCTTCTGCTAGTGACAGCCAAAATCACTCTGAGTGGGCTGCAAGTCATTCATGGCTTCTCGGAGGAAGTGGGATTTAGACCTTGGTTATACTGGGCCACAAATCATATTAAAGACTTGGGTTAAAGGAGACTCTCCCATAGCTGCTGGTGTCATATGGATACACTGCTACTCAATATTGATCCCAGCCATGTCAGCACATAGTCCACTCTTGTTTTCATCAGGACCTCAAGTTCTTCTGCCTTCCATGCCCCACGTTGCCGTAGAGGCAAGTTCAGCTGTCCTTTCAATGGAACTGAAGAAAGCAGAAAATAGATTAAGACAGATGAAGGCTTCCACTAAGACAACCAGCTGCACTTTAGCATGGCTGTAATGCAGAGGGTGGGATAAAGTTGCCTACACAGACACTGAATGCCATTTGAGATGCCCCTGGGTGTCCTTCCTGGACTCTACTACCAGCCCAGAAGGGCTCACCTCCCCACTTGGTCCTGTGCCATATCTGCCAGACTCAGACAACCCAGGGCATCTCAGATGGCACTTGGTGATACATTTAGAAAAGTGCTTCACAACTCCTCCGACCTCCAGGCCAGGTGGGCTGTCTGACATCCGCTGCTTTTCTAAATATAGGCAGGTACCAGAGGAGACATCTGAACTCTGCTGGGGCTGTTGTCTCCAAACTGTTCCACAGTCAGAAATCAAAGAAGAAAGAATATTTCTCGTTAACTGCTGTGCACAAAGACCTCTTCATCTCGGTTTCATGAGAACATAATTGAAAGCCAGGCTGTTTTTCACTTCATTTTGTGTTTGGGCTCATCCCCTTTGCCACAACTTCCCACAGCCCTTTTAATGATGAGAACAAAAGCCTGTTTTCACAGAACATCTTTTCCTGTGGTTTTGGTCCTGTGATATCCTAGAGAAAGGAGGCACAGAGTAGCAAATAACACATCAGAGTTTGCCACGTGGTAGTGGCCTCCTCCTACTCTCTTTCTTAGTTTAACAATTTCTTAAGCCTCCTTTCCCTTTCAGATGTCTTATAGAAGTGGAACAGTATATAGGACTGGCACTTGCTTTCCTGCTATAAAGCTCAGAGGATACCCAGTAGAGGTCCATAGTCAATGAGATGTCACACTAGCACGTACAGCTGAGGTCTACTACCAAAGCACAACCTGCAGATATTTATCAGTGGGGGACTCCACCTCATAATGGGGGTGGAAGACTCTGGCACTCATTTCTGAACTGGTGGATGGTATAATTGTTTCCCTACCATCCCTTTCCTGACTGCCCAGGGGAATGGTACCACTTTTACTTGGTGTTTTCAAGCAGTTTGACCTGTCTAAATAGTTGCAAGGCTGTTCTTACTCTCATATGTTTGCTTTTTTTTTTTTGTCCTGATCTCAGCTCTGACAGAGTTCTAGCTTCCCTCAGCAGTGTGGAAGGCAAACAGGGTACTCTGTCTTGTTCTAAGTGGCTGGGATAAGCTTTCTGCTGGAAATAAACCTACACTGTAAAACATGATGTCCCCAGAGTGCAATCCTGGACAGATCTTCTATATCTGTCCCCAGAGTGAAATCCAGCTTCTCTGAGTCCACAAATCTTTCTGTGCCTTGCAAATAAACATGGGACTGAGCCTCTCCACATGTCTTAATGCTGATGACATGTGATGGTCTGGTTGCTGCTGAAGCACTCACCTGGCACGTCCACAATAGCTGGTTTACACATGAGATCGAGAACTCTTCGTAACCTTTCAAGGCTTATATTTTGACTGGATTAAAAAGGTTTAATTATAGCTTTTAGGCCTGGTGATTTGCAGTGGTGAATCATAGAATCATAGCCATGTTCTTCTAGCTGAAGCATGGCATACACCGAGGCCTGGTGACAAAAAGTTTTCCTTCACATCTGTATCTAGAAACATCAAGGCCAAGGACTTGTTGCTTGTTGGCCTACTCTGAGTTAATGAAGTAACAAGTCATCATGGTTCAACCATGGAGTTCCACCAGCCGTGCTGCACCATCCATCTGCTCCGAGGCAGAGAGAGAGAATTACCTGTACCTACTGGTGACCTCTGAAAGCCCATCACCTGGAGAAGGCTATAAGGTGATGGCTTTACTGGTCAGGGCACTTGCATACAAAGTGGAGAAGAAGTGGAGAAGAGGGAAGAAGTGGAGGTAAAGTGCTGCCAACCCTTATTTGCAGATGGCCCCGCTGCACTGCTGTTTCTCTAATTCAGGTGTGAATGTATTGAAACATCTGATCTGCACCAGGCAGAGAAGGGCACAGAGGTATGCATGGGGAGGGTTATGACACCCTGGTGAGACCTTTCTTGAATGATTTACACATCGGCAGGGTGGACAGCAGCTGGGAGGTCAGCGGAGGCTGCAAGGAAGAGACACAGCCTGTAGTGTAAAAATTAGGAGCACAATGGTGCTGAGGGATGGGGGTTGTACAGCCACAGCTCCCTCTCTCAGACCTGAGGACATGTGACATGACTGCAGCTCGGTGAGGGAATGGTTTAGGAACCAAAAGCACCTATTTTAACACCTGTTTAATCCCATCTTGAAGCACTTGTTTTATCCTATCTTGAAGCCTTTAAGAAAGCTTTTCTGGTTTTCAGTTGCAGGATGTTGTTTCTGGTCTGGTCTCATGTACTTCTCCCTGCCTTATCCTCCTGCTGATGGTGTTGGCTGCCCCATCATGTAGCCCTTCTTCTCACAAGCTGCATTCAGAGGCCATCTCTGAGACCCATATCACTTTCTTGCACCGTTGGTCTCTTTATATCTTAGATTTCACCCTAATGGTAGTGGGCTATACTAGGCAAATTTCATGTGAAGAATTAGGGACTGATGGGCTTTATTCTGTGATTGATTAACACCTCTCTACCCTTCAGTACCAGAGTAATTGTGAACGACAGACAGCCCTGGAGGAAAGACTGGTGGATTTGGGTTAATTTTCCCCTTCTCCCCTGCTTCTTGTTCATTGTGACAAGAGAAAAAAGGGAACAGCAGAGGGGAAGCTTGATTCCTCGTCTGACAGTACCCCTGGAAGGTCACAAGAACACCAAATCGTGATGAGACTGGCACATTTTTAATTCTCTCTCATTACAGCCTCTGTTAAAGCTACATTACAATAATTGCTTTAGTTCTGCTACGGTGTTTTCAGGTCTCTTAATGTAGCTGTCAGCTCAGTGTGCAGGGAACTAACACCAGCCGAAGAAAAAAAAAAGAAAAAGGAAAGGAGATGAGAGGAAACACTCAAATGAAAGCCTGGTAGACTAGCAGAGAGGGTCCAGGACTGGGCTAAATTTTGGGTGAGAGTAGGAGGTGGTGAAGTCCAGGCTTGCCAGGGGTGCTGCTCAGATCCTGCTGCCAAAGGACCTCTGTGAGCTGGAGGCAAGGCTTGGATTCTCACATCTCACAGCAAAGATTCCTGTAAATCCATCTCTGGTGGGAGAAATGGTGGGGTTTTACACTCCACGAGGTCTGGCACAATGGAAAAGGGACACTGCAGTGGCATTTTGTGTTTGCTCATAATGTTTTGAATCAACCCTCCATACCTGGGCCACTATGAGGCACTCAATCTAACAGCCTTCTTCTTTGGGCAGCAATCTGGGATCATGATGCCTCTATGGATTCAGTGCAGGATAAATATTTACTCACAAGACACAAACCACGGAAAGGGAGCATTCATCATCCACTCTGAGGTGCTCGCTCAGCTCATCAGCCCTCCCAGGAGCTGTACTCTCTACTATTTCAGCCTTGGTTCCTTTTACAGTCACTCCTGGCTTTTCTGTTGCCATCCTTGGTCGAGTGAACCAGCTCTGGTTGTGCTCTCCAGGCTTGCAGAGCTTTGGCCACCCCACAGCCCCTTTGCTCGCAGCCAGCCAGCTTTGCTTCTCAACCCCTCATGCTCCTACACATCTGCACCCCAACCCTACAGTTCAGCAGGTCCTCCTGCAAACCCTCCATCCCACTGCAAGAGAAACAACCTCTCCACCCTCAAAAAGGCTCCCCTAACCACTGATCACTTCAGAAAACCATGAATATGACACAGGCACACCCTTGAAAAAGCAGGCACTCCTCCCCTCCCACACAACCACGGTACAGCTGTGGGCAGCCTGTCCTTTGCTTCCAAGTGTGCTTTCCTCCCTACACGTGCTGTGCATTCAAAAGCATGCCCACCATGAAGACATGTCCCTTTCTCAAACCCACAACCTTCCACACACAACACAAACACACCCTCTCGCACTTTCTCCATTCCCACAGCCACCCCTTCTTCATTAAGGTCTCCATAGGAATTTTCAACCACTTGAAGAATTGATCATAATTAGTTAACAAGAAAGAAAAATAAAGTCTCCTAAGCTGTCAGCAATCCTCCAGAAAACCAGCAACAGATCTGAGCGCCATTTGGTCTAATTAGTCTTGATATTTCACACAACATATTTCTCAATTTTTGGTGGAGAAGGGGATAAAAAAAAATCCCTCTGAGGATAACAACAGGAGTATTTTTGTAGAGAGATTCAGTGGCAAAGCCAAAGGGAACTCTTAATAAACAAATGTGCTTTTATATTCCTTTACTGAATCTTTTGCAACAGTTGCTTCATCTTCTGCTTCTATGGGCATACACAGGCCTGGGGTGGGGCCTATCTGCAGCTGTCATGAATCAAAATAGTTCTTCCCTCAATATATCCTGCTCAGTTTTCTCTCCTGTGGTGAGATTGAAGGCCATTGGTAATCAGTCTGTACCTCCCATCCTGCAGGATAGTGGTTCTGTTGATGGAAGGGTGCTGAGATACCCAGGAGACGATCCAGCTGCATCATGTCCTTCTCAACACCTTCATTACCTCTGTAGACTGCAGCTAAAGTTGGGCTCTAATGTGACCAAACAAAACTATACAGAGCAAGTGAAGTTTGCCTCCACAGACAGGTACTTCTCAGTCCACACATGGCATCTCCAGGGTTCCTCACATGCTTGCAGGTAGAAGGCCAGTTTTTGTGAGTGACCACCTCTAATTGACCGTGATGATGGTGGTGTCGCACAGCTTGAAGCAAATTAACAGGTTGCCTATGCGAGATGTCTACAAGAGCGGAGTGTCTACGTCCACTCTGCAGTCACTAGAAAAAAGATGGGTGTTGTCATCATGTGAGGCATCTAAGATGGAGGCATGGACTCATCGCCCATAAGTGTCAATCTCATTAGTGACTGTGGAAGGAGTCTAGACAATTATCTGGGGATGGTATCCAACAATTACAAAACAGAATCTGTCTCTGAGCATGTCATCTTCAGCTCCCTTTACCAGAAGAGACAGTCAGTGTGGGCAATGAAATTTAGCGTGATTCATCTCTTGCAGAGATGACATCCACTTTTCATCGCTTGAATGACAGCTTAAATTCCACTGATGGTATTGACTCAATCTCAATTGTCTGCAAAAGGAGCCGGGACACCTAGGTCAGGTGCACACTCGTACTTTAAAAATACCCATGGAGGGGAGCGGAATTTAGCTGTGTAAACAAAGATGTTCAATGGCATTTGCGATGCTGCAGACAAGGACGGATATACAAACAGTCCCTCATGTATGTTCATGAAGCTCTCATCACTAAAGTAAATGAAATCCAGAGCTCACAAAATGCTGGAGTCTACTGTAGGGTGAAATGAAGCACTTTTTATTGGGTTTATGTTTTTGTTGTGTTTGGCAGGAGAACAGACACCCAGATCATGTGGAGATCCATTCGGAGATCCATGCCTCACAGACTCCGAAGCTGGTGTGTTTCCATCTGAAGCTGACTCCCACCCTTAAAGTTAAGCAAGACAAAACCCACCCATAGAATATACCTAAGTTTCAGATGGAAAGGGTCATCTGCAATCAACCTAAGACTCAATGTTCAAGACAGAGCACAGAGGAGGGTCAGAGTCCAGTGAAATGCAACCCCCAGGTTGTTTAAATATTGGTGGTAGGAATGTGATGGATGGTGTGGGAAATTAATTCACAGAGATATGTGATCTTCCAAGGTGTTCTGCTGATAAACATGCTGGCAACTTAAACATCCTGAGGTAAATGATAGTTCTGATGAACTATCAGCTAAGAAACTGTATAAATGTGTCCCCCCCCCCAAAATAACCTCTGCAGGAAGTCTATGTAAGATCTATGGACCTCACAGCTCTTAGTCTGAGGGCTTGAAAAGGATTTGAGTTATACTCGCCAAAATTTTTTAATCGATTTGTCAGTTATTTTTTTAAAGTGTTTAGGAAAAAATCAAACTGTGCTGTCAGTTGAGCCTTTGGCAACTCAAAAAAAAAAACCCTGTGGCATGGATTATGCTGAACCTTGGCAAACCTGGGAGAAAATTAGTCCTGGGATTAACTGCAATGTGGACCTCTGCAGTATTAGGTTTGAAGGAAGCAATACGCCTATGACTAAGCAGTGGACAGCCTTCTTTGACATAACTGCTGAAAAATAGACCTTCTCCATCCTAGAGGGATGGTGGGTCTCATAGGACTTTGAAAAAAGAAGCGACATGAATTTCTTTCTCCAGACAGAGCAATTGAGGCCCAGAGATGAGAGGCCAGCAGGTAGTTGCCCAGCAGTGAAGAGCGATGTTAAGGTGTCCTGCTGTCTCTTGGGACACCTGATGAGCCCAGTACTCAGCATCCCAGGTCGCAGAAGCAGATTGGCCACTAGCCTGGGAATACTCATGGTAGTCCTCTACTCCCTCATGAAGTAGACTGGCATGGGAATGAAGAGTACATAGAGAAAACCAGTGTGGTCTTCTACCTTCATATCAAGCCCTGTAACCTGATTTGGGATTGCTGGATACTGCACTTTTCAGATGAGAGGTGGAAAAGACTAAAGTTAGAAACTGCCATAGTCACATTTTCCAAAATTTTTGCAGTCCTGTCTTAAAGCATATTTCAAGAGTTAAGAGTAAAGATGATCATCTAGTGGTATTTTCAAGGTGTTTAGACAAATTCAAAAATCTCAACCTTAAGCTCTTAAGACTTATTATCACCTTAGGAGTCCAGTGTCTCCTGGTAGACTAATAATCATTAGTTCAAGAAGCAGGATCACAGAGTGTTTGATGGGGACAAATTTAAAGATTTCCTCATTCAACCTTAAATACAGGAAAGCAACAGGAGCTGACTGTTTTATTCAGAGCCTTCTACATGACATCAGGGAAGGAGGAGAGGGTTTTCATGGAAGCAGAGGCATTAGCAGGGGGAGACATTTAGCATCTGGATTGGAACCTGACTGCAAGTTTAGCAGCTGTTTTTACCAAATGGGAGCAAACCTCTCCCGGAACAAATGAGCCTTGGCATGTACAATGCTAAATCTTGAAGGAAAAAAAAAAAAAAAGAAGATCGGTGAGATCTAAAACTGGCCAGCTCTCACCATCAGTGATACTGCAGGGAATTCTGCTGTTGTTGAGAGGTTAATCTGGATACTAACTGTCCACCTGACTCAGCCTCACTGCTCCTCTGCGGTGGATATGGTAAACTTTGCGTTTGCTCTCCTCAAGTATGGTATAGCACAGCTAGGGACCGGTAATGGATCTCAGCAGGAAACAGCTGTGCTCATCTATTGCTTTGGGGATGAAAAATGTCGCCTCAAATACACGGGAGAAACCAAATCCCTCCTCACAGCAAACCCTTTGTGACCCCCAATGTTTAGTAACTGTAAGGCAGCTTTTCTGGCTTCAGTGGATAAGACCCCAAGGCTGAAAGAGGAGAGACTGAGCAATAGTAGAGACACCGTACTTACCACTGGCTGTAGGTAACACCCAGAAATGTTATCACCACGCTTTTACTCACTCCATCCTCTGGCACAGAAGCCAAAGGAAGTCCCTGAACATTATCCGGTGTTGCTGTCCAATACCAGAGATGGCAAATGACGCCTCAGAGAGGTAAATCCAAAAAGAACTTGGGGGTACTGGTGGATGAAAAGCTGGACATCAGCTGGCAATGTGCACTTGCAGCCTAGAAAACCCCTTGCATCCTGGGCTGCATCAAAAGAAGAATGTTCAGCAGGTCAAGGGAGATGGTTCTACCCCTCTACTCCACTCTCATGAGATCCCACTTGCAGTACTATGTCCAGCTCTGGGGTCCTCAGCAGAAGAAAGACATGGACCTGTTGAAGCATGTCCAGAGGAGGACCACAAAGATGATCAGATGCTGGAGCACCTCTCCTCTGAGGACAGGCTGAGAAAGTTGGGATTATTCAGCCTAGAGAAGAGAAGAATCCAGGGAGAACTTATTGTGGTCTTTCAGTACTTACAGAGGGCCTACAGGAAAAATGGGGACAGACATGTTTAGCAGGGACTGTTGCGATAGGACAAGGAGTAGTGGTTTTAAACTAAAAGAGTGTTAAACTAGATATAAAGAAGAATTTATTTACTCTGAGGGTGGTGAGACACTAGGCCAGGTTGCCCAGAGAGGTGGTAGGTGTCCCATCTCTGCAAACATTCCAGGTCAGGTTGGATGGGGCTCTGAGCAACCCGATCTAGTTGAAGATGTTCCTGCTCATTGCAGGGGGATTGAATTAAATGGCCATTAAAGGTCACTTCCAACCCAAACTATTCTATGATTCTAAGTGTCTGGGATGCTCTAGGAGTAGGAAGCAGCATCAACTAACTCTGCCCTGGTACTTGGGTTGATTAAGCCATGGCTACTTGTGATTGCGTTAAGCTGCATAAACTCGTCTGCTAACCATTCTTTAGGCCCATGCTTGGAGGACCATGCCTTTGTGGCTTCCCTGAGACCACAGAGTAATCCCTGCTCCTGTCTAGGAGACACATGTTATATGAGAGGAGGGGTGTCCTCTACCCACCAGAAATCAGTGCATGCCCTGTTTAGGTAATTGTCCACATCTTTCCACTTTCCACTGGAGCAGTGTCAAGAAACCCACCCTGAGAACCCATCTTGAGTTTCATCTGGGTCTGCAGCCTGGTGGCTGTCTACCCACAGCAACACCACACTCACGGCAGCTGGTGCAGCATCGTCATCCATGTGCACGGCTCCAGCCCTGAGGGGTTTGGCTGCCAAAAGCAAGCGCAGGAGGTGACAGGGAAAAAGCTTGCATCACACATGGCCATGGGATGACGTTACCATCAGACGAGGAGCAAACACCGTGGGAACAGCCTGGGCCCCCCAGGGAGTCTGGAAGGGCTTTTCCACATTTCTGCCACACATCCGGCAGATATAACTCAATTTATACAAGGAATCAGCTTGCCAATAAAGGCATTTCCTTCTACAGCCATCCAGAATTGTAAAAAAGCATTGCACTATGAGAAAGGTTCCCCTTTCTTTCTTCCTTCCTTCTATCCTTCTTTTTTCTTTCTTCCTTTTCCTTTTCTTTTTTCTTTTTCTTTTCCTTTTTCTTTTTCTTTTTCTTTTTCTTTTCCTTTTTCTTTTTCTTTTTTCTTTTTCCTTTTTCTTTTTCTTTTTTCTTTTTCCTTTTTCTTTTTCTTTTTTCTTTCTTTTTCTTTTTTCTTTTCTTTTTCTTCTTTTTTCTTTTTTCTTTTTTTTTTCTTTTTTTTTCTCTTTCCCTTTCCCTTTTTTTTCATACTTTATGTTTTATTTAATCTTTTTCTATCCCCTATCCCCTCTTTTCCCTATACCTCTTACGTGTCCCATGAAGTACACCCTGCCAGAAGATGTGTCGACAGTCAGCAGGGCACACCAGCTTTGGTCTCACCCAAGGATTTACCTACCGCAGGGGCTTTCTGCCTCCAGCACAGCTTCCCGCATCGCTGCCACCTCCCTCCTCGGGGCGGGGAGCAGGACGGAGTGCTTTATGTGCCCTTGTCACCAGCAGATTAATGAAAGCTGGGAGGACAGAGGGAGGCTGCAGCACGCTGAACCGTGACCGGATCCCACTGCCACCCACTCTTCTGACACAGCTATGATTTCTGGCTCAATCTCTCACCCTGCCAAGTTGCACAACAAATGGTGAGGACTGGTCATAAAAAGGACCCTGTTCATTAATCGAAGGGCTATCACAGTCTGTATCCATAAGGTGGACTCATGTCCCTGGGTTTTTTCCCCAGGATGGGGTTGTGGTGCTGAGGCTAGGTAAAATTTGGGCTTTCCACACCAAATTGTTTAGGTTAGCACAGCCTGGCTTTGTTTTGCATCTCCCTTTGACGTAGTCTTAGAAAATACATTTTCATTTCTAGTAAGACAAGTATTATACATTTCCTTGCACACAAGCTTTTTGAGCTGTTTGAGATGCTCTGGGCCAGTAGGTGTGACACAGCCATGCAGCAGATGTGACACAGGGTCCCAAACTCTTCGGAAATGGTACTGGGGGCCAGGTAGGCAATGGGATTTCTAAAATGGTACCCAGCACCTATTTGTAGACAACCCAAGGGCCTGTCTGCTCCCACGCTCAGCACGGGCCGCGCAAATTCTTCCCCATTCTGGAAACTCACCTGCACAATATTGCTCCGAATTTCATGGTGCCCTGCAGGAGGAAGATCTGAAGTCACCCTTGAAAGTCACGAGAACTTTTTTCACTGAAAGAGTGCCACCACTGCTGCTCTCTTCAAGACTTTACAGTGATGGGCAAATAAATATGTCAGGGAGCAAGAAGTTATTCTAAATAACTAAGGTCCCTACTGACATGCAAATTGATAAAATAATATGGGATGAAGTCACAACGTTTGTTTAGCCTCAGTTCTGTGCTATTGCCTGCATCTCTTCACAGCATTTTTAGACTCAACCAAAATTTATGCAGAAAAATCAATCTGTATTGTGACTTAGTGGAAAAGTGGAGAGAAAGGAGGGAAAAGCTTTACATTTGGGGATTTGTTTGGGTAGATTGATGCGTGTTTGACTTTCCCTTGGAAGTCTGCAATTTATTATCTCTGTCCCAGCTGTTGGCTGTCTGGAAACCTGAGAAGGAATTTGGATGTCTTGCACCTGGAGAGCAGGTGAATTTTGGAAAGGACATTGAGGAGACTGAAGTTCTCCTGAGACACAGCCCAGTCTCCCAGGAGCAGCTGATCACGTGCTCCAAGACTGAATTTTCACTGGAGACAGAAGCAGTAGAGGGACTGAAGAATGAGGAATGGTAAGAGAAATTAGATGAGGAGGAGGGAGAAAAATAATTACCAAATATTTCCAAAGTGCACACCTGTTAGGAGAGAGTGTGAAAAAGATAAATAAAAATAAAAATAAAAATAAAAATAAAAATAAAAATAAAAATAAAAATAAAAATAAAAATAACAACAGGAGCAGAAAACTCAACTCTCCTACCAACTTGGCTTTGAATCCCTCCTTTTCTGCCTTGTCCCTCTGGCAGCAACAAATCGGCTGATGTTCTCCTCCCAGCCACATCCCAAGCTCTCTGTAAGGAAGGGAAGGACTCCTGGTGACTCAGAGGTCTGCGGAGCATAGCCAGGGTGACAGATGCAAGAGGAAAGTTGAAAGAGAGAAACAATTTGCTCAGCAGAGCATCAAAGGCAAATATTCCTTCGCTTCTCTCATTGATTCTACACCTTCTCCAGAAGTTACTTACTGTCATTTGAGTCACTTTATCCTACTAATCCACCACAGGCAGGTGAGATCAGGATGGGTTAGCACAGAATTGCAAATATATTATTGGGATATTTTCTGTGAAGACAAATAGACCTTAAAGCGCCTTATGTCTAATGTCAGAACGCTGTGCTTAATTAAGCAGCTACAGGGGCCATTTACAAATGTGATTTCTGGATTGATTATCTATAACTCTCTCTGCAGCCCCTATTAACAGCCTCCTATGAATAGGGTTATTTCCTATAAGTGTCTCATCCAGGAAGATGGGGTGGCTGCATTTGCCAGGCGTCTTATTCCAAAGGATCAACCTGAAAATATCGACTAATCAGCAACAAGCGTTGATAGGGGCAGAGAAGGAGGTATAAATCTCCTCGGGGGCCTGTGGGGGGAGGATAGGCGTGATGAATCTGCAGATTAAAAGGCTGTTGCATTACCATTGAGAAGGGGTATAACATATGTGCTTGTGCGCGTATTAGGCCAGATCCAAAGCTTGTTTTCTGTGTTTGTGTAGAAGGCTTGATAAAAACCTTGTCCCAAGCAATAGAGTGAGATTTGGGTGTCCTGTTGAAATGGTCAAATGAGAGGCTAAAGCAGAGGGAGGACAGGCTGGTTGTCAGGTTTCCCAGGAGGATCTCAGAACAATATGAAACATCTTCTAGTGTAACTTTGCATTGATTTCTATGGAGCTATTCTGCTATAAACCACCTGGTTTTTGTGCTTAAATAATCAAATTTCGTAGCCCCTCTGTGAAGAGTCATAGTCAGAAACAGAGCATGTTCTTTGTCTTTCCATCAGTAACTGCTAGATACCTTCTGTTATGTAAATTTTGAAGAACAAGAATTAGACAAAATTGGTGCGAAGGCTTGTTCCCAACATGGCGAGAGCATACAACCAAAAGGAGAACCCAGCAGGCGGGACACACAGACACCCATCCAAAGGACTCTGACAGTCACAGTTATGTGGGGATACCAATAGCGTGGTTTTCTGTAGTAATATCCACATTTCCAGGGCTTGCTCATAAATTCATGCTAGCCAGGAGGGTGGCTGAAGTTCTGAGGTCTTGCAATACAACGGTAGCTGCCATTCTTGCCATGCCAACTCTTCACTCACCTGCATTGCACAGTCTGTGGTGTTGAGCAAAATAGAGTTGTTAGCTCTCTCAACAACTTTGGAGGGGTGTTGTGACAATGAAGTGCAGCAATCCAGGTTACATGGCAGAGGCAGACCAGCAGCATTAGGAGAAACTTCATGGCAAGGTGGCATTAGGACTCCTCTCCCACTCCAGGATCACGGAATCACGGAATGATATGGGGTTGGAAGGGACCTCTGGAGACCATCTAGTCCAACCCACTGCCAGAACAGGCCCACCTAGAGCAGGTTGCACAGGATCATGTCCAGGTGGGTTTTGAATGTCTCCAGAGAAGGAGATTCCACCACCTCTTCATGGGCTCTGCCACCCTCAAAGGAAAGAAGTTACTCCTCAGATTTAGATGGAACTTCTTATGTTCAAGTTTGTGCCTGTTACCTGGCTTTGTAAAGAGTGTAGGCAAGAGACAGTGGCTCTGCACATATGCCACCCTACTAATTACAGGATGGCCAGCATCTCTGGCAATGAAAATATCATGATTTAGTGCCTCCAGACCTCCAAAGATGTTTTTTGTGGGGGAAAAATGGGCATATTCTTCTCTAGAAGGAGCAGTATTGTGCCCACTTGCGTAGGTGCAGCAAAAAGCATCATCTCTCAGCTGAAGGATGGCACCAACCCTCTCCCTTGGTTCCTCCTGGCTGCCGAGCGGGGAGGACCAGGATGCTGCCTGGGGATGAGATTTGCCACTTTTCAACTCCAGGTGTACCTTGAGGAGGAGGGAGAAACAGCAGCACACACAGACATGCAGAAGAAGAAAGGAAAAAAAAAAAAAAGGAAAAATAAAAAGGAAAAAGATGTCAATAATTTAAGAGACAAAGCTTCTGCCACGAAACCCAATCTATTTCAGGCGCCTGCAGCAGGTTTTTGGACACCTTGATTAATCATAACTCGCTACATATTATTTCCCTATAAACAAACTACAATGTTAGTCATATAAACAGCTTTATCTTGACAGCTGCAAAATGCCAGGATTTAATGTCGAATGAACAGAGTTTCACCATATGGTACCACTCCGGGCCTGAGACGTTATAATCCACAGCATATTGCCTTCCGGAAACAGCGATTACAAGGAAGGCCCCTCTCCCCTCTCCTTTTAATTGCATTTGTTGTCTCTAGTTCACATTGTCTCCTCTTTTTCCTGACAGCTTAGAATAAATCAGTCTCTCAGGGGCTGCTGGGGTTGGGTTGTTTTCTTTTCTCAGTTTCTATTCTTGAGAGAAGGGTTTGACAAGGCACTGAGGGCTTGGGTAGCTCTTCGTAGGGCTCAGGGTTGCAACACCCATCTTAACTGATCTTATCTCCCAGCACACTAACCCACAGGCTGGCAGATCAGAAAGAGCTTCATGATTATTACGTCTACATTAACTAGAATCGCCAGATGGCTCATGCAGTGGAGATTTTTCATCTTCTACTTGCTAATCCCCTTCTCTTTGATAAAATAACATGGGATGGCAACATTAACTTCTGCTTTTTCCTACTTTCTGCCTGAAACTAGAGGACCTGAATCAAGTTCTCTACTCCTTGGCACCCCCTGTTTGTGTTTTTCCTGCAAGGAGATGTGAAGGTAGATGTGGACACAGTCAGGGTGGCTAGAAGGCAATGCCTGGGTGCAAGAGGATGCAGGCTGTGACGCTCTAATGAGACCTCAGTTCTTCCTTGGGCTCAGGAGAGGAGAAATTTGTTGGTTTAAATGTATTCCTGACATGGTAAAACTTGTGCCACAGCTCTCCCAGGCCCAGACTTGTGCTTTCTCTCAAGACCGAGCCACATTAGTGGAGTGTGTGGAAAATGCAGCAGTGCTGCTCTCTGGGCTTGGACAGGAATCACAGGATATGAAAATGTGCTGGTGGGTAACAAGTGATGGAAATCCACTATAACCTTCTTTTCCCAGCATCAAGTAAGACAAGTCTGGAATTGTAAGTCAACCCCGGCTCTGAAGCAACACCCAGGGGACCTGTAAGATCATCAAATCCAACCATAAGCCTAACAATGCCAAGTACCACTAAACCATGTCCTAGGCATTTGTGCCTGTCCACCTGTATTTGCTGTCCCTGGGTATTGTGCCAATTTCAGGTGGCCATCCTTTGTGACCAAGGAAAGGAATTTTTTTTGTAGTTATGTATTTTTCACCAAGGGTTTGCTTATTTGGATGTGTGATTGTCCTCTGCAGCTGCTGGAAAAGAAGGAAGTTTTTACAACTAAGCTATTACAACTCCTCTAGGCTCTCTGAAGATTTGGATGCAGTTGCTGGTTCTGTTGCAGAATTCCTATAGGACCCAACTCATGCAATTTTTATAAGTTTCAGTTTTTCCCATCTGAAAAAGGAAAATAAACAAGATACCTGTTTTTCTCTCTGTTTCTTTACTCTTCATGCATATCTGTACTGGTTCCTACCTATTGCTCTGGCAACAGCAATGTTATATGACTTTGGGGTGAATATAACCCCAAATTTAGGTCCCTTTCTCTGACAGTGATGTCCACCTTGCAGTCCCTTTCTATGCTATGAAGGCAGTCCAACTTCTTCCTAGACCTCTGGTGATTAAGGGACCTTACCCTGTTCCAGCACCCTGACGCCCTTGTCCTTATCTAGACTTTCCTCGTGGGCTGTCTCCCCTGCTGCAATGTAAACCCTAAACTTTGTCATGCCCAGTCTCCATGAAAAGGGTCCGTGTTGCTCCCCTGAAGGTGCCTGAGGGTAGACTGATACACGGTGTATTTTGTAAATCAGATCTATGTCATGAGCCAAATGATAGAAAGGCAGATGGTAACAGTTCGGGCTAAATAATTCCCATTAAAGCACTTCTTTGTTACTCCTTTTACCACATAAATCCATGAGTCAATGTTAAAAGGGGAAAAAAAAGGTTAATTGCCCACTTGCCCAAGTGGAATAGTGATGGGATTCATCTTCCCCCGTTTCAGATGTCTAATGGAAGTGTCCACAATTCAAATACATGTCTTCTATGCAAAGCAATTGCTGCACAGCTCATATTAGGAACATGACACAAACATCAAGAACTGGAAAATCACTGGGACCGTTTTCCTGGCTAAGAGGCAATGGCATCTCATTATCCTCCTTCCTCTAGATGTGGTGCAATGGCTTTATGTGTGCCCAACGTGCAAGCTGCTGGGGTGGGAGTAAGGTGTAAGTTATGGCAGCTCATAATGTAGTATCTAATCTGCACCACTGATGGAGGGTGCCTACTTCAAGACCAGTGAGATACCTCCAGGTCCTGGTCCTACATGAGGAACCAAGTTTGCTGATGTCTACTCTGCCACGGGAGCAGCAGAAAGCCAGAAATGGACAAAACCAGCACAGGTACAACCAGAGAAACACTTCAAGGGTGAAACATGGTAGGCTTGTGAGAGCAACCACATTGAGGTTCAAAACAGCCAATCCTGCAGGCTGGAGCCATGAAATTCATGCTGGGATGCAACCAAAATGTCAAGTTTATGGATAACCATTGCACTGGAATTATCGTTCATCTGCAGGATGGTGCATTATCAACGTGGCTAGACCCTGGTCCAGCACTGACATTAAAAACCTTCAAGCAGTACAGCAGCTGGGGGCTTCATCACTGAAGAGAGATAAGTGCTGCTTTTCTCCAAACACTCTTAAAAACGTTGAACAAAGCAGTTCTGCTTGGCTAAAGCCAATCTACATCACTGCAGAGTTCCTTCCTTGTCTCTTTTGATCTAATTTACAAAGAGTAATTAAAATCTACAGCCAAAACATGAAATAGTGGGGGCAGGATGACATTCTTCCCATTAGCAGCAAGGGGTGAAAGACAGAGAGCGAGGCTGGTGGTGCAGATGGGGGAGAGCAATGGGTATGAAGCCCAGTCACATCCTGATGAATTGCAGCTTGATGTCTCCGGGCCACCTGGAGCTGGTCTCCTCCTGACACGCTGCAGGATCCCAGGGCCAGAAGGAGAAGGAGAGCTCATCTCTGAGAGGCAGTTAAACTAATCTGGGGTTGGTTGAAGTGGTTCTGGAGTGCAGTGAGAACCAGGAACGCACGAGGAGTGAAAATTGCCCTCCGAGTGTGGTTATGAATAGCAGACAACCATTCCTACTATAGTGCAAGGAGGCTGCTCAGGTCAGGGATGGAAAGCGGGGCTCGTTTGATGGATCTGGAAAGAAATAACCTCTGTGAATGGAATTTCAGCCTAATCGCATGACAGACACGTGTGCCAGCAGGTAAGAGCCCAGAGCTGAGCTCTCACTAACACTGCAGCCAATGAGACCACTTTGCCCATATGCTTGTAGCTCCCTCCTTAGCCACCCCAACCTACCCAACCCTGGCTAGATTCCCACAATACCTGGCTTGTAAAGGTGCTGAGCACCTAAACACCAGTGTCAGTCAATGGGACTATGGCTCAGCACCAGGAGAAAACAAACCCTGAGTGTGGCTGCTGCTGAGCAGCTTGGGGAGCTTTCATTTGCCCAGTTTAATTAATAAGTGACTCTCACAAAGTCAATCTTTATTTGTTCACTTGGACTAGCCTTGTAAGCCGTGGGAGAAAAGCACAATTCCAGACAATTTTCACCTCATCCTGCAGTGACTGCCTCAAGGAGAAATGATGAATTGTGCCTTATATACTGGAAAGAGGTCTGAGGGTGACTGGTGCAGGCACAGACTCTACTTGGTGGCCAGATGATGTCTAAGGTTAGATGAAATTAATTCCAGCTGTAATAACCACGCTGGGCCACATCCAGTCTCAGCTTCACTCAACACCAGAGCTGCTGCCCAGTCTTGCCAGGATAATTGTGGATAATTGTCCAGGACTCTTTTCAACAATTTTTTTTTGCTTTTTTCTCTCTTCCTGGCAATAGGTAAAGTTGTTGTCTTAAGCATAACACATTTGCACACAAATGGAGGTCCATGTTATGAGCAACAAATCAGGTCTTGGCTTAACAAGGGTAAATATACACACACCTTGTAACCGCTGTCCCCGGGGTATCCACAAATCAACAGCTGCCAGCTATGTAAAAGTGTCAGTATTTGAGCACATTGTGGGAAAAATACTGCCTGTGACCCACATGTAGGTAATTCTTGTTCAACAGCATGAAACAATGTTCAATAAAGTTCAGCCCCCTCCCAATTCTCTCGCTTTCAAGCTGTATACTTCACCAGTATTGAGAGCATTGAGAACCACAGCAGCATACAACCTGTTAAACCTTAATTAAAATTGAATAAAATATTTTTTCTTTGAAATGTGAGAAACTCTAAACGTAGAATCCATAGATGCTATAAATTATACAAAATATTTTGTGTCTATGTATGTATATTTAATGGAATCATTATTATACCCAATTACCTCAAAAATCTTTTAATATTTCATTAAACAGGTAAACTATTTATACATTTTATGCATAATATAACATTAATTCAGCATCAACTCAGTCTGCACACATGCCTTCAGATTTGCTTTCATTTGCATATTCCTGAATTTACACAGTAAGATTTGCTAATTAATTTTTATCAGGAACCCTATAAAGCAGTGCTGTAGCCCCGCTCCTCCAAGGATGCTTTGTGCAGTTGTCCCCTCTCAGGGACTGATTTAATAAGAGAGAGGACTTTTCCTGGGGAAGTTAATGGGGCTCATAAATTCAAACCTAAGAGTCTTCCTTATTGCTTGGGTGCCTTAAACAATGCAAAAAACGTTCTCTAGCCTTAACTTAACACAAAGGGTGAAAAATGTATCCCTGTAAAGAGCTTCCTGTGAAGAATAGTATCTCACCAGATTTCAAAATCGCCATTATAAAGTCTGAATTTTTGGAAAATTTTGGTGTTTGGTAAAATATTAAAAGCAATATCAGTCCAGCCACAGAGATAAAAAAAAAATAATAAAATCCTCCAGGTTCTTTGAATCTTTTTATTGCATTTGGAAACTCTTAATGTGATTGCAGGCTCTCAAGGTTGAATAGTCAAAATAAGTTGCTTGCGTGTTAGCTTGTAGAAGCCAACATCGTAATCCTGTGGCATTCAGCTTCAAAATCATCATAAAATCTAGGGAAAAAAATTCTTTAGCCACCAGAAGGGTTCCCATTATTCTTTTCATAACCAGTTATAATACAGTTATGCAATCGCCTTATACTTTAATGCAAGCTTTTAATAGTAATTTCATCCTTAAGACTTCAGCAAAATCAGCTGAAATCCTTGTAAATCAGAACCGTGCAGCTTTTGGAGAAGCATTCTCCTTCTTTTATGATTGCAGTTAATTAACATAATGCACTCGCTGCCTTCCAAAATGTTAATTTTATCCACTCCCCTGAATTTCACAACAATTCACCAAAGATTAATCACTAAAAGTAGCATTTCTATTTAAAACTAAATAAGCCAGTGTCATCACAACTTCCCAAACACTGCTGTTAGCAGTCAATAGGAACTGGTGAATCTTGAGCTGAGTCCCACCACGGGGCTCAATTCGTAGATGCTTACACTTGGGTAACGAGTCGAGCCCTGAATGTCATTACCTCCAGCTGAGCTGAACTCTCTTACAGGCAGAGGAGTTAAATAAACACCTGCCCTTGTCTCTAACTCTACATTTGGGTGAGACGAATCGTGGCCCTGGAAGTGCCAGGATCTCTCCAAAGACTGCAAAGGGAGTCTAGACAACCGATTCATGTGTGAACCTCTATCGTGCAGATGTCTATCTTCTGTCAGATGGATTCCACCCAGGTTTTCAAAGGGTCTGTCCTCATTTGTCCTCATTTTTCTCTATCTGAAATCATGGGAAGACCTACCAGTCTTGCAAGATTTTGGCTGAAGATCGTGGCCATCGAGGAAAATAACTTTTTAAGCAATGCAGTAATGCCATTTTGATGATAGATATGTGACCCTCATGCTGTCTGAGCTGCTGAAGAACTCAGAATAAAAAGGGAAGCAAAAGCTGACCTGTCCCAGTCCCTGACCCAGACAAACTCTTTGATGCTCCCTCTGTCATGCTGAGCGTGATCGTGCTGTGAAACACCGGTGCTTTCACTAGGAGCAATCTCTGCAGGTGCCAAGCAGCACGATTCAGACACCCTGATGCCCGATCCTCCTTCCCAAACTCCTCCCTCTAAACTTTGTTCGTTTCCACGCTGTCTGACTGACGGTTCTTCTTGGGTGATCGCTGATGGGAATTTTTGAATTGGAGCTTTTTAACTAAGAGCACTACGGAGCACAGCAGCGAGTGACCCATTTTTGGCTGCAGCGAAACTATGGATAGATGATAGTAGAATTAAATTTGGACCGGGGAGCGGGAAGTAAAGGTTATTTCTTTAGATGTCAGTAAGGAGAATGAATCAGTCACAATTACTTAAGGAACCTCAGGGAGCAGTTCAAGCATATGTGACGCATGAAGGCAGATCTAATTGGGGTGATTTTTTGGGGAAGAGGTTCATAAAACGGGCCTGTCTCCATGGTAACTGAACACGTAGGAGTGCACTTGGTCTGGCTGATCACTGGAGTCCTCAGCATGTGACTGTCCATCTCTTAAATAAAGCCTAATTGGTTGTTTCCGATCTTTTTTTCTTAGGCAGGCACCTGACTCTCTTCTACAAATGTTACACATGAATGATTTCTTCCACCAAAATGCAAAAAGCTGTGCTTTCCAGAACAGATCCGGTCTGCTGAGAGAAGTGTGGTGTGGGTAGCCATAGACATTCAACCCTTTGGTCTCTAAAGAAAACTTTATCTCACGTGTTTATCATGCACTAAATCTTCTCCAGATGTGGTATATTTGCTAGAAATCATCGGACCAACACATACAGGGTATGAAGCAAGCAAAGTAATTGTGACCTCGCATTGAATCTGAGTACTACATATATGTTTTTCATTAGCTAATTGGATTATATCCCCACATGAATCATGACCATGACTGCATTTATCTCCATCAATCGGCAAGTCAAAGCACACTCAGCCAGTATCCTCTGCTCTTTCCAAACAAATGGAAATGGATCAACAGAGAAAGCAAAATGCTAACTTCACTTTTGCAGATATTGTTTCCCACTTGCTTGTTGTGGATTGGCAAATACAGAAAAGCATGGAAAGATAAAAGATGATAAAAATAGTTCTATTGCAGTTTCTACAAACAAAACTCTTGAAACTTTTTTGTTCTGGAGGAGCAACAGAGGTGCATTGCAGTATTATTCATAGCTCTTTGTACAGATCACTGGATTGGGGCAGTTAATTATTTTTCAAGATTGGCCCATAGATAAAATCATACAGATTCAGAGGACAATGCTTTGTATATTGCCAACAATGTATTAGTTCCTCTTTCAATTGATAGAATAATTAAGGGCTTGGTTGAAAAGGGCATATTTCTCTCTGTGGTCATTGGTGCTTGAAAGCATGAAATTTCAAAATGTTTCCAATAGTTGTTCATTGAAAGGGGAATAATCCATTTTCTGCCTAATTATTTTCAAGAGAGCAATAAAAACTGTATTAGGAATATTTAAAAATGTAAAAAGTGCACTACATTGAAACGGTTTGAACTTTGACAATGTACCATCATTTGCAGATGATAATGAAAATGTTAACCTTGGGAGAAACCATTTTGTCTACAAATTAATGACAAATAAGAGGATTATTAGCTTCAGACTAATTGCTAAGTTCATATAGTGCTTCATACAGCAAAGTATGCTATATATAAGTTGTCATTTGATTCTGCAGGTTATATAACTAAGTTTTAAATCACTTTCCTCATCTGGGAAAGGGTTTCAGAATGACAGAAGATACTTAATAGCTCTCACTGTAGCATATATGAAAACACTGAGGAATGTCACCATTAAATGGATGGGTGGATAACCTGAGTGGGTCTTAAGATGTTTTCCATTTATTACAAATTAACTATTGCGGCAGGAGAAGATTGCTTAGTTATAATTTTCAAATTCCTGAAGGATGATGAAGATCCTTTCAGGAACTGAAAACTAATTGTTTTTATTTCCTTTCACAAAAAGTTAAAAG
>JAOXJK010000001.1:3290167-3309915 GCA_025774025.1 Xenus cinereus | reverse complement strand
ATTCCTGAAGGATGATGAAGATCCTTTCAGGAACTGAAAACTAATTGTTTTTATTTCCTTTCACAAAAAGTTAAAAGTTTTTTTGTTGTTGTGGGTTTTTTGTTTATTTTTTTTTCTTTTTCTTTAATGGCACAGTCATAAAAGAACCTGATGTTCTAGAAGAAATTTATGATATAATGAGTTCACTGAAGAGTAAAGTTAAAACAAAAAAAGGGTAGATCCTTTGGTCACACTAGTAACTTCTATCAGAAAACAAAACAAAAAAAAAAACAAAGTAGGAAGTACAGAAAAGGATTTTAGTTTCCTAATGCTTGACTTCACAATTTGACTTCAGCAAGTAAAATCACATTAATCAAGAACCTATCTTTAAATCACATTACTCCAGAGGTATTTTCAAATCTCAGTTCTCTCAATTTCTTAGAAACTAATGGAAATTATGCTGTTCATTTTTATTTTAAAGGCAGTATGGAAAGAGTACTTTCTGCGTGCAAAAAGCCCTGCTCTGGGCTTGCAGTGTCCTGAGCTGGGTATCCCTGTGATCACAAGTGTTTGTGGCCAACTTGCCTGAGCTCAGCACTGGGGACACCCCGCATGGCCAAGGGCTGCCACCCCAGGCAAACACTGCCCAGAAAACACCAGCCCTTTGTGTGCCTGGGCTGGCCGCTGGGCAGCTCTGCCACTGGCACTGGGGACCAGGGAGAGGGAAGCAGGTCGTTGGGAGAGGGAGGATGAAAATACCCCTGGGGGGATCCAAGAATGAGGAGGAAGAAACTCCACCATGGACATTACACTCCTGCCAATGAGGACCTCAGGGTGGTGACAATTGGAGTTGCTGCTGGAGGCGACTCCAGCCCCTGAAGGGATGGTGGCAGCACGAACATCATATCAGAAGAAAGAGGAGGTAATAGGACATTTTCTAGTATAACCATTTTAAGGGTGTTATTGAGTCTTTTCTCTACCACTTTGGACCGTGTTAGTGTCATTATAACCAGACTAATATCTCTTTGTTGCCTTTTGATTAGTGTTTGATTTGACTCTAGTTAGACTGGATCCAGGTTATTGTCTCCAGATGTGGCCCTTTAGCCCATGACGAGATATAGAGTGTAGCACTCCCTGACTCAGCTCTGGACCACTCAGGCTTGCTCTTTCCAAGATTTGCTGTCTCTAACCTTCAGGCAGTTAGCTTCAAGGAACGGGATCTAAACCAGCTGGTGCCACAAGTCTAGGGACAGGAATTGGTGTTTGGTTGCAGCATAGATTTAGAAGGTCTCTGTATAAGTTCATAGGTGCAATGGCACCTCCAAGTTCTAAGAACTGTGTGGAAAGCCAGGGAAATTTGTCGTCTTGCTAGTTGAGCCATTCAGAGAAAAAGAAGACTTTTCACATTGTTTAAATTCCAGGTAAATTTATGGTTTGTTGGTTTGTTTGTTTGTGTGGTTTTTCCCTGTTCATTTTTTGCTAGCTGCATTGTCTAGTTTAGATTTTGTAAATAAATATATTTTTTATCTTTTTCTGGACGTTAGGGTAATATTAAGATAACATCCCAGCACTCTCTCCTTAGAGATATTGTGATCCTAAAATTGGGTACAAACTATAAAGGGCCCAAAGCCTTAGCACAGGCTATAAAATACTTCAAGGGATAATAGGATATGCATCCACTTTCTCTGCATGAATGAGCTGGTACAGCAGAGGTCAGAAGAAGGAGAAATGTCTTCTAATAACCAGCAATAAGCAGGAAAGCTCTCTGTCGTGTTGCAAGGTAGACAGCAGCAAGCCGAAAATGTTAGGGTGCTGAGAATAGGTTTGACAGGGAGGTATGAAAGCACATTTAGTCTTCAAGCAGAAAAGGGCAGTAGAAATGGCTCTGGGGGCTGGACTGGACGATGAATTCAATGGCACAGCAAGAGAGAAGCTGACTCATAAAGTTAATTGATAGCTGGTTGGTTTCTCACTTACATTTTTCAGCCAGACCCCCTCGTGGAAAAAGAAGGACTCTTTCTCTCATAGACATTAAATGATTGTGAGATTAGTGGCCTAGGAATTATGAAGTCCTCCCTTTGACTCCCTCTGGCTCTAAGCATTAATCAGATAATTATCTGGGATGTGAGACACTTCTACCTGCTTCTTCATCCCGAGCCTGAGTACTAAATCTTACCTCTGCATTGGGCTGACTTCACCCAGGCAGTGTTCTGCTGCTGTGGATTTTCTGCCTCCTTTATTGTGCATATTTACATGGAAGGAGAAGATGGAGCTGAGAAAAGTGGTTTTAAGAACACAGGACCAGATGAGGTCCACTGCTATAATAAGAATTATACTGTATAATCTCTTAAACAAAGGCATCAAGCTCCATCTAAGTAGTCTGGTTTCTTGTTCCATCTCCTCCTTTGAAAGCATACTCCAGGCCTTCTGATTCTGAAGGCTTAACTCTTTTTTTCTTTGTTTTCAGCCTAAATATTTTTGTGGGCTCTCTGTTCTCTCTCATTACGTGGTTCATGGTCTCGTACCATGGTTCATGGTCTCTGCAGTCCTACCCTCTTCCTGGTCAAAGAGGTTTTGCTGCCTTCCCTATTTTTTTATGCAGTCCAGTGAAATTTTTCTGAGTGATAACTTGCTTCAGGAAATGAAATGTGGTGAGTCTCTTCTCCTAAAATAGGCTTTGCTGCTCCTCAATCTTTTGATCAGCCCTTCGTTGGGCTTGTTCCAGGATAAGTTAATTTATAGAACATGGGTGTCCCAAATTGCACATTGCATTTTCTCCCTTCCAACATGAGACAAGATTGTGCTGACCTGCAAAGAAACTCAATTTCACATCAGTTACAGAGGAAGAGGCAGTCATCAGGGTGTATATGGGAGTGGAAAACAGATGGGAGAGGTTGGCTATTATTCCCAAGATCATGCATAAGACAGGATCCATCACTTCTGATACCATAATGAGGCATTGCCAACACAACTTTAGCTCACGGAAGTTCCTTTTATGCATTTTTTAATCAGCATCGAAGCAACTGGCAATCATGACATGTAACATAGCTTAGAGTTAAGAACCCCTTGAGATGAGTGAAGACAGCTGTGCCTCAGAGATGTGCATTCATGCCCTCTGCAGATGCTGCTGTCTCTTGTTTTCATCTGCTTCACAATTGCAGGGCTTCTCTGCAACCCCAGTAACCTCTCTGAAATTTCTCTGGCTGGGTGTGGGCATCTATGGGATTGGTGATCTCTCCTTGGACCAGCCACCCCCAGCTGCCTTTACAGCTGGTGGAGCGAAGGAGGCTTCTTGATTTGTGCTTGCTGTTGACTGCAAACAGTGCCAAGGATGAGATGCCGTCATGTGTCCTGGACTTGGCTAAAGGTAGGTTTGGATGAGCCTTGTTGTTATTTTCCACTTTGAATGAGAGCTAAGGGTGAAATGAAAGGCAGCAACACCCACAGAAAAGGACTGTCTTCCAGAGTCTCAGCAAACAGGACCTGCCGGAGCCCTTATGCTTCACAGCTGCCTTTCTCCATATCTGGGTTTTTTCCGTAGATCCCTGAAATACTTTATATGCACATGACATTTCTCACATCTCTCAGGCTCGCATGCCCAGTACAGTGTGGGGAGTAATTTTTCTCATCGTTGCTGCCAAGATTTCAGCTCTGACAGTGGGATACACCTTGCTGGATACAATATGAGAAGTGGGAAGAATTCTGAGTGACTTTTTGTCTGCTGAGCAGGCTTTGCAGCTCCGTAATGCTACATAAATAAGTTCATAGCTGATTTGTAAACAGAGTGCATTTGAGGAGGAGGAGCTGTAGGATTTTCCATTGAAGGCTCTTGACAGCTATGTCTGAATGCAGCTGGCAGACAAAGGCAAAATGAGATCCAATGGTAGGAAGCAGAAGGTGGAAGGATTTGAAATTAAAATAAGAAACAAACTTGTAATTTTTTTTTTTTTTGATGGGATAGATCAGCAGCAAAACAAACCATCTTGGGAGGGGGGTAACTTCTGCCCTTGAGATCTTTATAGGTAGAATCATCTAAAAAGTTTACCCTGCCTCATGTACTAGCTCCTAGGCTAAACGTGAGTGGTCAGATTTCTCTGGAGGTCAGACAGGATCAGAATGGTCCTTCTGGGCTTAATGCCAAGGCATCTAGCTTTGGGGGGGGAGAATTAGCATCCATGCTTATAAGCAGGGACAACAAGACAGAGGACCAGTAAGGGACATATTGAGAACTTGTTTATCCTGCAGCACTAGCCATTGGCCCTCTTTAGAGAGCGGCAAGGAAAGCTCTCTGCTTGCCTGTCAATGCAGGACTGATGCTGAGCTCACTGTTCTGCTGCCAAATAAAATTACAGTTGGAGGTAGAACACGTGTCCTACGCTCCCATCCTTCTGTATCTGTCACACTGTGTGAAATGTGCTTCACTGACCCATTTTATCCACCAGACACAGGTCCTTTTACTCTGGTGTAACCTTCCTCCTGCCCCTCCACTGGGAAGCTCCAGGTTGGGATGCTGAGAAAGGAAGGATGCTTTTCCAACCCTCTGATTCACCCATGTGAACTCCGGGACAGAGTTGTTGTGTGATTCAAACACATTTATATCTCATAAAGAAACTTTCCAGAAAATATGCAGAACTTTCCAGAGGTGAAAAAAAAAAAAAAAAAAAAGAAACAAAAAAAATCCAGCTGACACAGCCCTGGGAATCTGTGACTGTTGTCATTACTTGCCTGGTAAGGAGTCAGGACCATGCGGGGATCTGTCACTGCCAGAAGGCTCTTGAACATCTGTTGCAACTGCAGCAGCATCAGAATGAGGAGGAAAAGATTAATCATGCTCTGGCCGTTAGTGGCTAATGCATCTTCCCCGCTAGCCTGCAGTCAGTGACAGGGGTGTCCTGAACTATGTTTTGCAGCGGGCTCAGCAGGGACACCCAGACAGCTGGGAGGCTCTGGCCTTAAATGGCTTCATTTAAAAGTTGCTCTCTGGTTAGATTGCTTTTAAATGTTGCTAAATTCTCCCTTGTTTTTTCCCCACCTCAATCCCAACTTCAAGAGGGTGGACTGGGCCTGGAAGTGGATGTAAACATAATTTGGAGCTGGGATGAAGGCTGGGGACAAATGTTTTAGCAGAGCCTGTTGTGATAGGACAAAGGGTTAATGGTTTTAAAATAAAAGAGGAAAGATTTAGACTAGATATAAGGAAGAAATTTTTTACAATAAGGGTGGTGAGACACTGGCACAGGCTGCCCAGAGAGACAGTAGATGCCCCATCCCTGGAAACATTCAAGGTCAGGTTGGAAGGGGCTCTGAGCAACCTGATCTAGTTGAAGATGTCCCTGCTTATTGCAGGGGAGTTGGACTAGATAGACTTTGAACTTCCCTTCCAACCCAAACTATTCTATGATTCTATGATTCATCTGAACAAAGCACTCATCACAGCCTGGTGGGGCTCCTGTGACTTGGGAACAGAAAAGGGGGACAGGTGTGAATCTTACATGCATAAAAGGCATACGTAGAAAAAGGTGAAAATAGAAAGCAGTTGCAGCAACTGCAAATTCTCCCACAGTTAAATCAGCCAACAAGTGTTTGTTCAGGGGGAAACATGTCTAAAGTGCTTTCCCCATGCCTTCAGGGGCTGTCACGTGGTGGGGAGAGGCTGCCTCTGTGTTCAGTGATGCAAAGGGGCTCTGATCACAGCAAATTTGGCTGCTATGTGTCTGCCTCCTCTACGGGTCATAACTGTTGCCCCCAAAAATGGAGGGGAATAAACTAGGTCCAACTGGAAGAGTACATGTAGGTAAACACCATCACTATGCTGTATGGCTGAGAGTTTTATTGAGCTGTCTTTGTAGAAGGATTTACTGTGTATGGCTGAACTTTATTTATGGTTCACAGGTCTCTTCTGATCCCCCTTTTTTTTAAGATGGTGTCTTTTTAAGGTGGTGTTTTTTTAAGATGGCTTTTAATATCACCTGAAGGTACTGAGGAGTCTTCCGTGGCTCATGATAAGTGAAATAGATGGTTGTTTTATGAACCTGGTTTAGTGGGAGGTGTCCCTGCCCATGGCAGGGTGGTCAGAACTCGATGGTCTTTAAGGTTCTTTCCAACCCAAACCATTCTATGGTTCTATGATTCTATGACCCTTCTGTTGAATGGCTTCTGGACACGGTCAGTGATAGCTTTATGAAGCAGAAGACCTCCTACAGACCCAGAACCATTCAGATAATTTTTATCACGATCAAGAGTAATTCGGTTTCAGTAGAGCTGCTGCCTGGAAGGCCAAGGTAATCTCCACAGTTTCACCTCAAAGGTGCACTCAGTTGTTGGCAACCCTTGAAGACTTCTTTCTGAGCTGTTTGAAGAGGATCAATCCTAACTCCATGTTAGGAATAACCAATCTGTCCGTGCAAGTGAGGAGCAGCAAATACATCTGTGAACATGTCAGGGTAAGTGCCAGTAATGATGATTAGATAAACTCCTGGGTGCTGAGATGATGGAGGGCAGAGTCGTCGAGCTGAGTGCAGGAATACACTGTGAAAGCAGTACATTTTGGTACCATGGTGTTTCACAGTTCCCTCATATTTTTGTTACCTCACAGATTCATGGTAAAAATGGGGTTTTATTCAGTTCTGACAAGAACATTTCTTCCTCTGCAAGACAGGCCATTTAAGAAATAAGCACTGTATAACAGTATTTATGTGAAGTCTGTGGAAGAAGGGAATAAAATAAGAAAGAAAAGAAAATATTTCTGTCTTGCTCTCTGCAAAGACAAAGCTACAGGCTACAAAGACCAGATTCAGATGGCCAGTCTCTACTTGGTCCTGTTTGGTTTTCCTACTACTTTCAGAGGCCTTCAAAGGTGAATAGACATCCAGAACCAGTGAGAAATATTCCAGGGTGTCCAATGGAAGTTAGACCAGTGGAGTCTGACCTCAGAGAGAAGAGGTATTTCCAGATCTAGAGCAAAATCTAGGTGGTTTTGTTCCAGACCCACATGCCATGCTTACTCCATCTCTTTGATGAACCAGAGCAGCTGCTTGGCCATCCCACTGCTGGAGGGGACGTGGTCATCCAGTGAAAAGCCCTGGGTTCCGGTTAGGAGGATGACCCCAAAACACAGCTCTCATGGGGCACACAGGAGGGATTTCAAAGTCATTGAATCTTGGTTGTGAAACGACTGAAGAGCTGTTGGCAGCTTTGTGACCAAGCTCCACCGTTAAAAATCTCCCCGCTCCCTTGAACGACCTCCCTCCTTCCTTCACGGATGCAGAGCGAACTGCAATTAGCATCTGTGCCCGCTCTCTAAAGCAGCTCACAGCGAAAGCGAGTGGCGTCTCAGGCCATTAGCCCTGGCACCATGCCATGAAGCCCTTCCACAGCGTGTCTGCCACCGTGATGGATGGTGGCAGGATTCAGAGCTCAGCTTGTTCCCAGCCAGTGACTTACAGTAACTTTCTCTGGGGGTTGAGGGTAGAGGAGGAATCAATAGTGCATGACGCATCTGTGGGGGAAGGAGACAACTCCTGGAGGAAACTCCACCACTGCAAGCATCCCTCCCTGGCCACCCATGGTCACTAGCTACAACATATTGTGGAGCTGGGGGAATGATAACTAGAGACGCTAGCCAGTGGGAGGACCATTTGCTGGAGGCTGGAGATAAAGGCACCTGCTAGAGGTGCGGGACATGTGGGTGGAATGGGGAAAAGCTGCTGGAGGTACTGGGAAGAAACAGAGCTGGGGAAGTGCTGCAGCCAGGTGGGTGTCAGGGATAGCACGAGGCCAGAAGAAAAGAGATGTTGAGGTGTCAGTATTACTTATTGATATTATAGCAGGAAATTATGGGTCTGACCCTATCTCAGCCCCACAGGAGAGAGAGGTGGGCAATGACATTATCACAGACTGATAAGAGCCAATTGCTGCCAATATTTTGATAGGCCAAAATCCCAAATAACTGCAGCTGCGTTTGCAATGCTGAAGGTATTTGCCCCATTGAGTGGTGGCCATGGTGCAGAAAGGTGATGTCCACGTTGTTTGGGTAGCCCTTTCCAGGCCATCACCTGGCATAGCACTTGGCTATGGCACTCTGTGGCTTTAAGATAGAATTATTATTTTTACTGTGCTTTTTCCAGCTCAGAGTGCCTGACATACCACATTCAAGTGTGCGTGAGCCTTTTGTGGGGTCAAGAGCTGTGGGGATAGTTTAGGACTGTGCAGTGAAGGGAGCCAACCTGGAGAAAACCTAGGTGTAAGAACTCATCCGAGTGAACAGCCTTTGGATTCTTCATTTATGAAGAAACTGGGACTGGTCTAACAAATACTGTGGACATTTTGGGGAAGCAGGACCTGGAAATTATCTTAGCAAACAAAGAAAGACAAAAATTCAAAATTTCTTGATGCCAAGTTAACTTGTTAAAGCTGGCAAAATAGGAAAATCCTATTCTTCTTCAGCTGCTTATTAAGTAGAGAGTGACAAAGTCCTCGTGGTGAGATGTTCTTGCATCATTTCTGAATCATTTTGCCTTCTCTTTCCTATGAGGCACGCTGCACAAGCAACTGCAGCGCAACAGCAATCTTGTTACGCCTCCGTTTCGGTGATCCTGATTGTTATTAATGATAATAACAGCACTTACAGGTCCTAATCAGGACCAGCGTTAGATGCCGTACACAGGATGGTTCCTGACTGAAATGCCATAAAGAGGTATACACACCTCTTTAGACCTCCTTGTTCTTTTGTGAAACTGTAGGAAGGTGTGATTAATCTGACAACAGCAAGAAAGCCGCTGCTTGTTACTTTTCCAATTTTTTCCTTTTCCAAACAACGTGAGATTTGCCCTTAATTTTCTATATGCCACGCATTTCTCTAGAGACCAAAAAGCTGCTACTCCCTTGGAATACTACTAATGCTACTCTGACACCACAAATTTTGTTTTTGTCAACTTTTATAAATTGCTACCCAGTATTTCAGCACCCACTTGATTTGCGTAATTCTATCAACTTTATTCCAGTTTAAGTCCTGTGAGTTATAAAACCAAATGCCTGTGATGTGCCGTAAATTTGAAAGCACATGAAACATTTGTGTCCAATTTAAGAGCATGATAAAAGATCAAAAACAGTTTGCTGCACTAAAAACTCATGAAAGCTGTGCAAAATACACTCAGTGAAGAAAGCTGTAAGTGGAGAAATTGCATATACATTAGAGTTCTGCATAGATACGGAGAGACATATTTCAAGGGTAAAGAAGGTGCCTTGCAAAATTACCAGAGGCTGTGTGAGTCTGTTGAATTGTGAAATTTGGCTGTCGGAGGCCTCTTGGCTACTGAAAATATTGTGTAATCCAGCATCTCCAAGCATCACATGTTGCAGGGAATGAGCTCCATAGGTCTCTTGTGGTTTACAACAGACGAGTTAATGGCCATGAATCCAGTGGAGCCCTTTGCAGCTCCCCTGCTGCAAGATGACTGGGAAACCTAATGACGCTGTGTGAAAGATGCTCCCAGGTGACCAGCAAAAGGAAAATATTCTGAATCCACTGCTAGAAGTGCACTGAATGTGAAGTGCCATCCAATGAGTTCGATTCCGATACCGATATCCAAAAGACCCAGCTTGTATCACCCAAGAAACCATCATCTGCCTGCCTAGTCAAAACCATGTGTCATCCCATCACCTGAGCTGTGATTTCACCTTCCTCCCACCCAGCCCTGTCTCGCACTGGGAGATTGGAGGACTCCAAGCCCACAAGCTCTGCTTCTGTAAAGTGATGTTCCCAAGAGCTAATGAACATGTTTCAAGCAATCAGTCATTACGAGCCTGTTTGCTTCCACTTGCGCTACAGCTGAGTCCGGGGTCCTTAGGGAAACCGTCTCGCTTGATTGCCATAGAGTGCACGGGTGTTTTGTGACCTTGCTAATATTGTGGATCTACCTAAAAAGTGTATAATCATTCTGCAGGCAAACTTCCTAGGCAATTTCTTAGCAGACACTGAAACATTTCTGTGTTGGTCCAAATTGCTTCCTCTCCTTTTCCCATCTGGGAAATAAACAGATTTTTTTTCTCTTTGTGAGGGGAAAGCAGCCTTTACTTCTTGAGGCTGAACTGGGAAGCCAAACATACCCTCTTCAGTATTACCGCTGTCATCTTCGTTGTCCCCACGGGACTTCTCTCAGCCATCACCCATCCCTGGCAATTTTTCTGGACTGTGAGCACTGAGCTCAGTACAAGTGCATGCGGTGTTTCCAATATACGAAACACTGCAGTGCGAAAAGTAAGAGCCCTGCTGCAGCGCACTTTCCCTGAGCAGAGAGCAAAGCTGTGGGGGAAGCTGAAGGAAAGACCTGGCAAAGTTTGAAGCAGAACTTTTTACCACAAAGTGTCATGTCCTAGAGCCTTCTGGGTCCCATATATTTTGGGTTTTTGCTCTGCTGTTGGTCCCTCATCTGTTTCTCGGTGTATGCAGTGCTGAGTATTGTAAACTGTATTTGCCGCCTTTTTTTTTTTTTTTGGTGGTGTTTGTCATTTTAAAGCCATCCATGGCAGAGGAAGAGAGGGGAGGGATAATTCTTGGTTTGACTTGCTAAACCATTTCTAAAACCCTGGAATATCTGCCCGGCCTCCAGGTGTGGTTGCAGACAGCCACAGGTTTCTGCCTCACGTGTATCCCATGTCATCTTTACCAGTCCTATGTGGGGCTGTTGTCAGCTTTACCACCATTGAATGCAGCTGATGGATCAGCCTTGCTGATGAATTGAACATAGAATCATAGAATGGTTGGGGTTGGAAGGGATGTTAAAGACCATCCAGTTCCAACCCCCCTGCCATGGGCAGGGACACCTCTCACTAGACCAGCTTGCTCAAAGCCCCATCCAGCCTGGCCTTGAACATCACTGCTTCTTGCATTTGGGAGGTGACTGAGGTGTCAAATCAACCTGAGATGTCCTTGTTCATTTTTTTTTGCAAGGGTTTTGGCAATAGTGACCCTTCTCTAATACTGTGAGGCAAGAGCAGATAGTTTCAGGATTGCCACAGCGTACCAACTCCTCGTCCAGCATGTGCCATGCAGTAACAGACCCTCTATTCTTAGGATCCATTGCAAGAGCAAGGGCACACTGCATTTTACTTTACAATGGCGTAAGGAGGCCAGAGACCTGAGGAGATGGGGCCTCAGCTGGGAGAAAGGGCAAGCAAACAGGAGGGGAAGCCTGAAGCAGAGAAATCCACCAAAGTGTGCAAGATGGTATAGCCTGGGTACCAATGTGCACCATATCCCTTCTGTGCTGGCTTGAGATGGGCTCTGGGGAGGTGAAGATGGTCTTCAGGAGGTGTTATTGGGTGGAAAAATGATAATTTTCCACCATTCCAGGATAAATAGCTTGTACTTGTGGGCCATGTGCAGCTGGGGGAGTGCATGCACACAGAGAGACCTCACAGCCAGGACAGGCTTGCCTGTGATCTCAGGGCACTTTGTAAGATCATTTAAATTAGCTACAGACAGAGGCTGTGTAATAAGGTGTGCAGGTTCCTCTGAGCCCAAGAAAGGATAAATAAAACCAGCGGAGCAATGGGATGTGCAAACATTTTCCCTTTACTCTCTTGCCGTCCATGTGTCCAAAACTAATGATGCTCAGGTACATCTGGGAACAAGGAGAAGGCAGGTCATCTGCTCTACCTGACTGCAAGGTGTTGGGTAAAGCTAGGACCAGCCCAGCCAAGGGAGCATTCCTTTCCCTGGACTGCTGGAGGGATATTTTTAATTCTCTTCCAGCACCTGATGCTTAGGGGCCAGGGGAGAGAGAAGGGATCGGTTTAGGAGACAGGGAAGAGGAGAAAAGTGGCATCTCCCAGCATGCTATGGGCTTGAAAGGTTCAGTGCAAGGAAGAGCAAGCCCTGGAGCACTACTTGAGCATAAACTATTCCCACTTCTCCATTCTTCTCTCTTTTCCTGATTTTCTTCCCTTTGATCTTGATTTGCTGCTTCTGAGACTTGCATAATTTCACCCTTGGGCAAGTGGAACAGATGCAAATCTTCTCTTCCTTAAGACACAACCCACAGGCAGTTTTCTGAATTTGGGTGCCTGTGGACTAGATCTGCCTTACATCATCAGGTCACTTCTGATCTGGATTTTTCTAGGACGGACAATGGAAATTGCTTCTAATTAAGTTGTCCTTAGAGGATTGGCCATGACAAGTACAGCATGTCCACCTGATAACTGGTGTGGCCCTAAGTTCCCACTGCAAAGTAGGCATCTTCTTTACCCCAGAGACCACTACACAGAGTGTCTCTGTGATGTTGGTGGTTGCTAAGTTTGGACTCCATGGTCAAGTCAGCGTAGACATGATATCTGAGGTTTAAGGTCCTGTCTCAGCTCTATTCTCATACACCCAAAAATATCTGCCACGATGTCTTAGAGCAAAGTAATCCATCGGGGTTACATGGGCTTGAAATGAATTGAGTTTGAAAGGTGTTTCCATGCATTGTTAAGCTCATGGCATCAAGGAAAGGAGCAGAACTGAGGTATTTTGCTGAAGTATTTTTAGGTATATTTGAGGTATGTTGGTTCTCCAAGGTTCATACTGCAGATGATGCATGGAGATTTCCTGAAAACATTTCTGGAGTGATCTTGAGGAAGCATTATTACAGATGGATAAAGGCAGACAACAGGAATTCTTTCCCAGGATCGTGCTGTGACTGGAAAAGGAAATTTTGCTCCACTAACACTTATTGGCTTCCCAGTTTTAGGAAGAGTTTGGGGATTTTTCACCTCCTCTCATGTCACTGAGAAAGGGCAGAATGGGACTTTTTTCCCAGCATGAGGGAGTCGCCAGCAGGAGCAGAGAACAGTGATAGTTGAGCTGAGGTCTTTTTGCAGTGCCTGAAGGGTTAACGCTGGGCTTAACCAACCCATGGATCCCAAAAACCTGCTCAGCAGGCCTGTGGGTAACTCCAAAATCTTCCTTGTCCTCTATCTTTTCCTGTTGACAGCATCTCTCCAGATGAGTACGTTCTCTCTGTCTGCAGGAAAACAGTCATTTCCTTTCCTTTGATGCCACTATTTTTAGTTACACTTTGTCCTCACTCTTCTGAGATGAAGACGTAGAGGGATTCCCACCCCATCACCAGGAAATACCTGCTGTTCTTAAAGAACTCAGAACCTAACCCTGAGAAAAGCCTCAGAAAAGAATTCATCCTTCAAAAACTGCTGCCAGCCCCATGCAGGCTTGAATTTTGTGATGAGGCAAATTATTTTGGAAGTTTAATTCATCCCACAGACCCAGCATTTGTCATTCTTTCTGTGAATTATGTCATATTCCTAACCATCTATTTGTTAGTCACACGCTCTCCAGCACTTCTGTGAACAGGCTTTTTAAGCTCTGAATTGCTGGGAGAAGTGATGACTGTTTGTTCTGCGTGTTTTAATTATGATTGTTGTTTCTGCCTTTCCACTGGACAGACTTTTTTCCTCTTTTCTCTTTGCTGGTTATGAATATTGAAAGATAGTGGCCAGGTGGCCGGAGCTGTGCATCCTCATCTGTTGCAGATATCTATCCTGAAGATATTTAGCAAAGGAGAGATTGGCAATAGTACAAACATTCAAGTTAAAGCAGACCCACCCTCAAGCAAGTTGACTAATAAAAAAGAGATGGGGAGTTGAATACCAGAATCATGTTTTCAGTGTGAAAATGCCCATTTAGTTGCAACAGTGATTGAGGAAATATGATTTTAAAGTCCAAATCTGTCATCAACTGGCCATGTAAGTTGTCTTACTATCAGCCCATGCCTTAAAAATAGATATTTGATTTTCTGCATCACTTTTATCTAGATTTAGATTGGAAATGCTGAAAGGAAAAACCTTGGTGGAGAACTGACTATGGATAGTGTCCCACAGAGCTCGAGTCCAGACCTCAAGTTCTATTTCCTGATGAGTTCTAGCAATATGTCAAAAAACATGCCCATATACACCCTTCTTCATGGGAGTCAAGGTCTGTAGTGGTTTCATCAGTGGGATCAGCTCTTTCTCCTAGAACATTTGCTTTCTGCTGACAAATCATTGAGGCTGGGTGATGGCATCTTTTCGTTTGCATGGCCCAAGCTATTCGGAAATCGTAGCCAAGGAGAATTCACAGTTCCTTTGAGTCTCTGGAATAGATTAGCAGGGCCCTTCTCAGCATGTCCCTAACCCCAACACTGCTGAGGCCACTATGCAATTAGGCAGCAATTGTGCCGAAGCAAACAGATTGCATTGAAGATAACCAGATGTGAGCAGATAAAGGGGCTGGTGGAATTTGGGCCATGTGTGTCTTATCTCTGAAAGCCTTCAATAGCTTCCTCAGCCCTGAGTTCAAACAGCAGTCACAGGCCTGCAGTGCTTCATGCCAGGATGTTTATTAGACACCAATTCTGGTGATCTAAGCCCTCTAAACTTGCCAGGTGAATGAGAAAGGTCAGCAGTTTGAAGGTGAAGGCAGGGCTGTGTACTGTCAGATTTTTCTGATCACAGGACATCTGCTCCTGCTCATTCCTCTGAAGGTATGAAAGCACTCATGACACAGGACCACCAGGGCCCGAGATGAGGATCACAGCGGTCTTGTACAATGGCTCATTTGACTCTGGTTGCATCAAGACCTTATTGCTCTCTACAACTGCCTAAAAGAAGGCTGTAGCGACATGGGGGTCGGTCTCTTCCCCCAAGTAACAACTGATAGGACAAGAGGAAATGGTCTCAAGTTGCACCAGGGAGGTTTAGGATGGATATTAGGAAAAGTTTCTTTACCAAAAGGGTTGTCAAACATTGGAACAGGCTGCTCAGGGAAGTGGTTGAGTCACCATGCCTGGAGGTATTTAAAAGACGAGTAGACGTGGTGCTGAGGTTTAGTGGTGGACTTGGCAGTGTTAGGTTAACGGTTGGACTTGATGATTCTATGATTCTAAGTACGGGGACTGGGAATAGATATGGCACTGCAAGACGTCTCTAAGTAGGCCCAGATAGACCTTCTGTCATCCATGTTTTCATTCCTTGCTGCTGAGGGATGACACCAGCACTTGGGCCAGGTGTTCAGGTGGGCTGAGGCTAAACACACTGTCCCTTCAGCTTGGGATGTGAGGGAGGAGAAATGTAGATCATGAGAACTGACCCCATCACATCAGTTCCCCCATTTTTTTTTATTATTCCTGACACTCTTCCATAGGAAATATCAATTCTCAAGACCACAAACTCATCTGAAACTCCATGCACTACAGACGCAGCAATTTCAGGCACACAGTGGTCTTTTCCCCAACCTTCCAGACATCTAATATCAACAGTAGTACCAGCGATGCAGCACACTTTTGTTTAACTAGAAGACAAAGTCTAGCCTTTCAGTGGAAGGAAATCTCATCAATGAGAAAAATGAAGAGCTGCCCAACACATCAGGGAATTTAAAGGCATCACGTGAAATCTGAAACCCCATACAAATTTTGAAAACTGTCCTCTTATATCTAGATATGTTCAGTCAGCATGAATGTGTTGGGACTTCTAACATCCTTCACAAGTGAACCATCAGAAGGGTCAGATGGAAAAAGTGGGAAGCCTTGAAACTCTTGGTTTTTAAGAACCAGAAACAACCAAATGAACACTCCCGTGTGCTCAGAGCATGGCTGCTCTAGAGGACATCTCAGTGTCCTCTGCTCCACGTGAGTTCCTGTAGCTTTTTCAACCCTTTCATCCCTTTCATGAGTGAAGGTTCAACAAGAAACTCTTTTGGTCATCTGATGAAAACATCCACCAGGCTTAAAGGTGTCTATAGACTGCACCTAGAAGTTTATCTAGACATTTTCTCAGTCAGATCCATCAGTTTGGGTGTCCTTAATATACTGTATCTTTTCTTTTATCATCCTCTTTTGCAGTTGAACATAGCAATTCAATGAGCAACCTCCTTCCCGCCCCTTTCATTCCCTCTCTGAAAGGCAAAGTGATTATTATTATTTTTTTTAAAGAGTAATCTAAGGTTTACAGGACTTCTACTGTCAGGCTATTTCAGATATTCCATTGACAACTCCCAGCTAGATTTATCTCCAAGGATATTCAGTGCCTCCTGATAGCATTATCCTTCTGCTAATTGAAATTCTGTCCTAAGGAAGAAAAAGGAAAGATTTCCAAAGGGGTTGAGAAATAACAAGGCAAAAAAATAAACCTAAGCAAGCCTCTGAGGCAATTCCCAAGGCTAGAATTCTGGAACAATGTTTTGTGCCTTTCCTTTACAATCAACTTCCCAAAGGGGGAGAATTATCAAATATTACATGGGGTAATCTTAGTAATTAAAGAATTTATACATATATATGAAACACTACAATGCTGATCACAGGACACAATCCAGTTTGCAAAGTATTTTTCTGCTGGCATTCACCAAGGTGCTTTCTGTTTTATTATGAGTTTGCTTTTTTCAAAGATTGGAGTGTTTTTAATTTATTTTTTCCAGATGTTTTGCCTCATAACATTTCAGGGTTTACTATATGACTCTCATTTCTTTGCCCAATCAATTTCTTTCTGTCTCTTTCCCTCCTCTTCCTCCCTAAATTTTAGTATGTAATTTTTGGAACGTGATTACAGCAGAGCCCTGCGCAGTAGACCACTACTACAGTTATCTCCATGAGACAGCTTGGAAGACCATTGAGAAGCCTCAAGTGAGGAGTGGGAAAACATTGGAGTTAGTCACGTGAGGCAACTTTCAGAGATGGACAGAAAACAAAACCCAAACCAACCAACCAAAAAACTCAACCCTCAAGGATTCCATCTGGCTATGAAAGCAGAAGTTCAGATGACAAACCTTGCCATCCTGGTTGGCCAAACTAGGAGAAAAAAACCTGTAGATTGTATTTAAAAACAAATAATCAGAGCACACCTTTAGATGTTGTTGAAAATATTCCTTCTCGTGGACCCCAAAATAAGCACAATTCCCATGTACATTGACCTGTTCTCTGAATCTCAGAACTATGTCACTGACTCAGAGCCCACATATGACCCAAATGTGTATTTGCATTGGAGTATTTTTGCCTGATAAAAAAAACCTTCTCAGCATTCTAGGACTGTTTTCAGAGTCAGTAGCACAAGATACCCTAAAAATGTTGACTGCTTGTCAGGAAAAGCCATTCCAAGGGTTCTGGAGCTTCTGCCTAAGTCAGAACAGCATGAGCCCTTACAGCTTTAGACTCACATAAGCATTTATGCCATCTTGACTCAAATAAACATGAAAAGTATGCTGTTGATTACACTGTGGTTTGACATCACTACAACTCTCTCCTGACTTAAAGGAAGTTTGTGATCATTCATATCATAAAATATATGAAGAGTAATGAAAATGACAGACAGAGAAGGCATAGAAATCCCTGAGCCAGCGAGCAACGCTGCCCTGCCATTTCTCATGTATGGATGCCCAGCACTTCCAGCTTGTGCTGCTTGGTCTATCACATCAAATTCCTAAATTCGTTAAGCTGTAAAAGCTCTAGTGGAAGGATAAGAGGGGATATTGATATAAAGTGCTCAAGCCCAGTTTTTTTTTTAATCTATGCGCACTGACCAGCTGGTCTATTAGAAGAGGTGGTGTGATCTAACACATCACCCAGGCTTTTGACGAGCAGGTTCTAGTCCCAACTTTGTGTCTGATCCTAGCAAATCACTTCCTTTCTGGAAGATCTAAGTTTTGACTCAGGTTTACTTTTTTCTTTCTGAACTTGTGCTGAGGGTATTTTATGATGCCTTCCAGCTTTAATTTACAAGGGATTAGCAATCTGGCTGTTAATCAACCATTGAAGGCAAGCTTTGGGAAGCATGGACCACCTCTGAAGTTCAGGCTGCCCAAAATGGCCCACAAACAGACTGAGGTTGGAATCCCTTAGACTTGTCTAACCAGTAATGCTGAAATGTTCCAGACTGGCTTTGTGTTTTGCAGCCTGAATGTCTGCATGTAAATGCCAGCAAAAATATAAAGAGATGCCCCCCTACTCCCCCCCCCCGCCTTATTCCTTAATCCATCAAAGAATGCAATTAAGGGATACTACCTAGTTTGGCCCAACTTGAAAAGAACCAGGATAATGCTTTCATTTAGGAAGTTTAACGTGGGTTAGATGTTTGCAATATGGCTTGTGCTAGAGAATGGTTTATGGAGAAAAAGAAGTGAGAAACAGACTGAGTGTTGCTCTTGTTCTTCAGGACGAAGGGAAGGGGATTGGATGTGAGTGGTTGATGGGCAGATTGGTCTGTAAGACAGCAACTGCTTTTATGTCTCTATTAAGCACAAAAGGAAGGAGGAAAGAGATGAAAGGAAGAAGAAAGGATGGGTGGGGAAGGTGAGGGGACCTAGGTGCAGCCTGGAAGCATCATCCTGTGAAGTAGGGGATGGAAGAATGGCAGGAAAAAGAATGGATTTACAGCCTGACACCCCCACAGATGGCTCCTTGCATTTGTTCTTTTGCAGACAAACAGACCCCACTTGAATTATGGGGCTATAATTCTATTTGTGGATGGTGGACGGGAAGAGGGGGGAGGTTGCGAGAGCTGTTTGGTAGTTTATGACCTCCCCAGAAGCCCTTGATGGAATTCCAGCCCCATAACTCACAGCTGCCTTTTCTGGATCTAATTCACCAGAGGCCTCTGATGTGGTAGTTGCGATTGCGTTCGGTGTGTCTTGCCCCTGCTGGGGAGTTAATCAGATTGCCTTTGCTAATCCAAAGCAGGGCAGTTTTATGGACAGTTTCCCTAGCGAGTGCATTCTGGTTTGGCTTGGGTACTGTGAAAGCAAAGAGCAGCCTTAGGTACCGTTAACATAACTGAATCAGTGTCTGCAGCCTTCTTTCTTTCATGGTCATCCTTCAGAAAGAAATAAGAGTACACGACCAGAGCCATGGTATGGCCATCGAGGTGACCCTGGTGTCTTGAGCCCTGGAGGTTTTCCATTTGGCTCTCCCTGCAAACATCAAGGGGCTGTAAGCTGCCTGAAAGTCACCCTGGTACTGCAGCTGACCAGGACCATGAGACCTAACTCAGGACATGAGTTCTAGCTCATGTCCATGCCTGTAGACCTGTCCCATAACATTACAAAGAAGAACAGTACCTCAGGGTTTGTACTCTGGCACTTTGGTGCTCCTCCAGCAAAGGGTTAATCAAACTGGGCAGGGCAGAACTTACAGGACCAACTTGATGCCAGTCAGTAGTGTCTGAGGGACAAAGGTGGGATGTCCTGGCATGTGTCACTTGCTCCAGTGGATAGATTTCTCTCTGGCATCATCTGTTTGCCCCAAAAAGTTGTGTTTCAAAATTGAAATCTAACTTCAAAGCCAAACACAAGCACTTCTTGGCGTTCATTCTCCTACCCCCACATTCAATCCCTGAACAAATAAGCATCACACTCTCACAGTCATAACAGACTGAACCTTTAAAGCAGCAGCTCCTTTTCCAATATTTTATTACAAACATCTCCTGACCCAGCAGACCCTTTCCCAGTATGCCTTTCTTTGGTCTAGTTCGATATATTTGACCCAGTGAAGCAACTGTTTCTAAGAGCATATAGAGCAGAGGGAGCCAGACTGGATGCAGTTTTATCCATGAAGGTAAGAAGTCACAGAATCTCTGTGGTTGGAAGGGACCTCTGAGATCATCAAGTCCAACCACATTAAAAAAAAAACAACAAAAAACATAAAAAAACCACCAAAAAACCAAAAACAAACAAAAAAAACACGCAAAAAAAGCACCCACCAGCCAAACCCCATACCAACACCACCACACACAACACCCCACCACAAACC
>JAOXJK010000001.1:3235857-3261835 GCA_025774025.1 Xenus cinereus | reverse complement strand
ACCTCCTTTCAGGGAGTTGTAGAGGGCAATGAGGTCTCCCCTCAGCCTCCTCTTCTCCAAACTAAACATGCCCAGTTTAGATGTAGCAGCCAGTGACTTGGGGCTGATGTGAAGGTTTTCCTGAACTTGTGTCTCACGCCACTTGTCTCTGTGAGGTGAAACTACTAAACCTGCGGGAACAGCCCATGGAAACAGCCCCCTGTATTTGAGCCTCATGTCCATGGTATCTTTGCTATATGAATAACAGAAAGCCCATTCTGATGGTTCTGATGCTTTCAGTAAAAACAGTGTTCACCAAATGGTACCAGAGAATGGTCATTGACGTACTCTTTTCATAGAAACCATTAAAAATGCAGTTAGGCCTGACCCTGGTTGGAGCTGAACTGATATCCAAAGGGTTCTCCAGAGCTTTCCTTGGCCTCCGATCCATTCCCTGCTCCCTAGAGAGCCGGCAACGTGACCTAATTCAGTAGTGGCCTCCATGCATTGCCACCTGACTTGGACAATTCAGGTAAAAGTGCTCTCCAGTCTCTCAGACTTAAGTTTGTCCATCCACAGGACTGACCAAGACCCTTCTCAGAACAATGTTATTAATCTGAAATGCAGGACTTCTTAAAAAAAAAAAAGAAACACAAAACAATGACAAAATCTTTTGCTTTCACGTATGGAACAAGGTAATTGACCCAACTAGAGAGGCCTCTCATTTCTCAGAAGGAGAATATAATTTTCTCCAAAGAATCTGTCCAAGAGCAAATGCAAAGCATATGGGGTGATGAGGGAGGGGGGGATGCCTTAAACACACACACAGAGTGTTTAACTGCAGTCTGCCCACTAACTCTTGGCCATGTCTCTGTTGAGAATTCTGCTTTCTCCTGGATACAGAAGTGTGAAGTCTATAAAATTTTATAAACTTAGCACACCTTTGCACTTGGAAGGAGTGTCCAGTAACGCTCCTGGCTATATACCGTCATTAAATGTTTCTGTGCCACTTTTACAAGTGCAGACATGTTAGTTTTGGTGCCTTAGACAAATTCTACCTTGACTATAAATTCCCTTCTGTAGTATACAATAGGTACTGAACTCTCCATCACTTTCCATCTCAACCAAGTAAGATGCAGTGGGATCTCAAAGTGGCTTGAAACTGGGTGAAATCATATCAGTATAATTATGTATTGGCTCACCAGGCTCCCTTTGGTGCTGTTATGCTCAACTAAGAGGGACTTGTGAAGATATTGCTTACAAAGAGCTCTGTGATCTTTCTGGATGAAAGGGGAGATGTAAATATGAGATATTGATTAGATCATAATGCTATTATTTATATGTCACTTCCAGGAGTATTGAAGAAGCATCAATTCAGATAATAATAACGACGGCACAGATTTACAGTTCTGTGGCATCTTTCATCTCAAAGGATCACAGAACTACACATAAAAAGCACTGTTGAAATGCATCCAGTGTTGAGGTTATTAGTTGCCCCCCTCCCATTACACATCTGTAGGGAAATGAAGCAGTGATGGCGGGCTGGGACCGCTCTTTTGAGAGTGTTATGGGGGTTCTGGAGACCAAGTAACTCTGCAGGTCTCCCTCAGTGATCTGAGACAGAGGTGGGCTGAGCTGATGCCAGTCAGAGCAAGTTCTATGGAGTGATTCAGCTGTGATGCCAACACCTGGGGTTCCATTCAGTTCCCCACATGAAGGCACTTAATGCTATTTAAAATAATCTGGACTACCCTACCATGCATCTAGCTGCTGGTCCAGAAGGGCCAGTATCTCCTGTGGACGCTGACCAGTGCCCACCACACCAGTACCTACCATGCAGTGCTGGAAGCTGACAATGGTGATTTGCCCTTACAACTTGTTTGACCTTGAATTTCACAGTGTGCTAACTTTGGAAGGTGGCAGAAAAACTCTGCCTGGGCGAGCCATGATCATTCATGCCCTGACTGCAGTAGTCTTTTTTTTTGCCTCTTTTCCAGCTCACTTGGAAGAAGACGGAGCAGGGAAGGCAATATCTCAAAGGGCTGTGTGGAAAGAGGTTTGCTCTTGTTGGTCTCAAATATAGAGGGGGGCAGCTGGTAGTAGCTGCCAACTCCTGGACACCAGTGTATTCATTTCAATGACAGTCAAGAGGCTTCTTTCAACATTTTAGGAAATTCAGTAAGTGTTTACAGAAACCAAGAGCACAGCGGCTTCGACTTATACGCCTCAGGCTTGACATCCATTCTCAGCGTTTTCCAGCTGTTCTCTTATGGAGCACTAAAATTTTCCCACTACAAAGGCCTCAGGAATTTTGCAGGGTGCACCTGTGTATTGCACAAACTAAAAGGTTGTTCTTTGGAGATTGTCACAGGCCCTATAGAAGTCATTTTCACACCACAGACTGAAAAATCTCTGCTCCCCTTCCAACAGACTGAAGCTCCTAATCATAATGAGGTGTTTGCAATGGAGCGAGAGATTCCCACCACTTCCGTGGGAATCTTCCCAAGTATTTCCTCTGTTCTCTCCTCAGCTTTCTGTAGATTGTCCCTGGTAGGAGGTGACCAGCAGGAAACTACTAAGTATTGGCTTCATCCATTTGGTAGAGTTCAGGTGCTCCAGTCTCACCGAAAGAGTAAGGTTTGCCCTGTGCTTCACCCAGGGTTGTCCTCACAACAACCAATGTAAGACAGAGAACTTATCCCATTGCTCCAGCAGCGCTGCCCACCTATGTCAACACAATCTCTGATGTCAACTGGTGGGGAAGAGACCTTTGAGAAGACCTGTGTTGTATTGCTTTATGATCAGTCACTCTCAGGGAAGCTTTGGGATGCTGATCTCCTCAAGTGTTACTGCTCCATCACCCAACCACATGGATAAGTATGGCACTGGGAGTCAGCGAAGTAGTAATCTCTGAGCCCTGCTCTCCCACTGACTGTGTGTGACCTTGGGGCATGGCATGTCACTGGATTTGTGTTCATTGACCTTTTTCTACATCCCTGGGCTTTTTTTTTTTGTCTGCCACCCCCTCCAGCTATGAGCTGTCTCTAAGTGTATGTATACATGCCACGCTTAGCACAGCTAAGCCCTGATCTCCTCTACGGATTATCAGCATTTAAATAATAAAGGCACAGCTTGTGATTACTCATGCGGGGACCCTGGCTCTGAGTTCTCTGCAGAGTCTTGAGAGTTCTGCCCTGAGACCAGGACATTGTTACGGTTTCCATCCCGAGAACAGACATCTTTCTTTCCCTTTCCACATTGGGCTAAGGAAGGTCCAAGGTGGCTACCACATAGTGAGACTTGGCAGCGAGCAAGGAGGAGAAAGACCCCCAAAGAGGCTAAGCATGGGAGAGCCTTAATATCTTAGAATCATAGAATGGTTAGAGTTGGAAGGGACCTTAAAGATCATCCAGCTCCAACACCCCTGCCATGGGTAGGGACGCCTCCCACCAGACCAGGTTGCTCAAAGCTCCAGCCACTCTGCTCTTGAACACTTCAAAGCTCCATCCAGCCTGGTCTTAAACCCTTCTTGGTGATGGCTTCCTTCTTACCACCAAAATTCCCTGAAAAAGCCTTAGCCAAAGGCAGCTCAAAGCATCTTTATCTGTCTGGAATATGTTGTCAGGAGAGATGATCCAATTAGGCTCTCAGCACCGAAGCCACCGAGGTGTGCAGGGACCACGCAGAGCATGCCACTGCTCAAGATGTACTGGGCAGCTCCCACCTACCACCCACAAGCACTAATTAGCCAATACTCTTGACAGCTTCTGACACACATTGAGGTCTTTGCTCCCCTGCGTTATTTGTATCGACTGAAATGAGGCTGACACAGGAGATGGATGGTCTTTCATCTCCCAGTGACAGCAGAGCCGTGGCAGTAGGGAGCGAGGTTTTGCATCTGGACTCTGGTGTGGTGAATGGCTAAAAAATCATGGATTCTGGCAAAGGCAGATGGCAGTCAGCAGGTATGAGATCTTCCTGTCTCTCATGGATGGAACAATCTAGCTGGGTTTTTAATAACACTGCAGACCAGAGATGATGAGCTCTGACTGCTAGCGAAGCCATTAACACAAGAGGGTGTTTCTCTGAGGTATACAGCTTGGGAGAAGACCTACTGTGTAGTTGCAACACATTTATTCTAGCAAATCACATCTGTAACTAGCTTAGTTTCTACCGTACTGAAAAAACCCTTGTAACTACGGAAATTGTTACAGACTGCAAAGGCCCTAGGGCATTGAGGCTGATTCCTTGGAGAACTGTAGGACAGAGAGCAAATCAGAGCTATCTGTTTTGGAAAGAAATCAGACCAAACCAATCTAAATTTAGTGAATGAGGTGTGTATTGTAAAATCAGTAATTCCAGATGTCTGAAAGTGCTCTGTCTTCTTTTTTCTCGATGGATAAGTCAATTTTGTTGGATCTGCTTTTCACTCAAACCATATTCAAAACCATGACTTGAAATATTTGACCATGATTAATGAAGGCTAAAAGAATGAATGCCTTCCAAAAGAAGCCCCAGCCTCGTCTTCCCGGAATAACGGCAGTAAACAGCCTGTTTCAATGTGCCACGCTGCTGGAATTGTGATTTAACTCAGTCAAGCAGTCATCTAGCACTCACGAAACGTGAACAACCGAATGAATTTTAGCCACACGTGCTGCAAACTCACAGTGGTGACCAGGTGCTTTTGGTAGAGAGCAGAAGACATTGAGGGAATTCCTGTATTACCAATACCGAATCAGTTCTTGCTTTGTTTCATTACTGTGTATTTGTAATAAAAGATGACAGACTGCTTAAGGAAGGTAGAGGAAGGAGAAAATAAAACAGAAATGAAGAGAAACAGAAAGAAACACCAATCCTATTCATATTCTGCTTCTTCTTAATCTCCTTCACCGAAGCTGATCTCTGTAAATCTGCTGAGATTCCTATCGGGATATATTTGTCTGCTCTTGAGATGTAAGAGGGAGAGCTGATTAACATCAAACAACACAAAGGGAATGGAGGAGAGCTTTGTTCAGGCTGATGTATAATTACTACCCTTTGCTGGCTGCTTTATATCAAGCCTAAAAGGATCGGAGGGATTTCCTTTGGTGAAAGTGATCACTGTGTCTGCATTTTTCTTCCTTTTGCTCACTCTTTCCATGCAAGATCAGGCCTCCAAATTGCTAGACAACCACACGTAATAGAAAAGAAGCACTATGCTGCCAATTTAATAGGAAAGTCATGTTTTTAATATGCAAAATGAAATTGTGGTCTTATTTAAGAATAAAGTCTACCCCCTCATCAGACTTGGATTCAATCAAAGCTCAGCTCTAAACTGTCTGTAGTTACTGACGAAAAGCAGGCATTTCTAGCATCAGTCCACCTGAGCTAAGACCTAAGGCAGGTCAAGGAACTAACATTGACTGGACACAGTTCTCAAAGCCAGCTACAGTTACAGAGGAACGTCCTTCAATTGAAGGTGCAAATAAAACAATCTGATAAATTCAGAGCATCTTCTGACCATCCTAAAATTTGGGGTTGGGGTTTTCTGAGAACAAAAACATGGGAAATAAAGAAATGATAAGGATCATTGAAGACTTGGAAAGTATTCTTCATCCCACAGAGACTTAGAAACTCAGTGGATTTAGTGTATCCACGAAAAAGTGAAGGCCCACAAACAACCTGGTCTAGTGGGAGGTGTCCCTGCCCATGGCAGGGGAGTTGGAACTCAATGATCTTCAGGGTCCCTTCCAACTCTAACCGTTCTATGATTCTATGAAACACTTACACTAGGAAGAGATATCTAACGCTCTTTAATTGATGCTCTTTAATCAAGTGAGAAAAGAGTGTAATCTCAGAGTAGAAGCTAAAGCTGGACATATGCAATGTATATCTTTCACCATGCAGACAATTACATTTTGAAGCAAATGACTCAGTGACAGGGATTAATTTTATTTCCCTTGAAATCTGTAAATCAAGTTCATTTTTCTTTGACTTGTGCTTGCTCAAGAGGAATGGCTGCATTAGCTCTAGAGAAGAACTAATAGGTCTCTCCACTGTGTACCCCTAATATATTCTTTAAAGCTGAAATGTTCATTGAAGAAACAGATTTATTTTTTCTCTGGTGAGGATTATTCTAGAGAAGATCTTTGCAATATAGCCTCATTAAAACTATTTTTGCTGTCACTTGCAAAAGGCCATGGCTTTGCAATGACCCAACACCACAGGGTCTCAGGACGTCTCTGGGCTTGCCGTGCCCTGAGCTGGGTGTCCCTCTGATCACAAGTCTCCCGTGGTCAAGGGCTTCTGCCTGATCTGCCTGAGCTCAGCGCTGGGGACACCCTGCGTGGCCAAGGGCTGCTGCCCAGGGCAGGCACTTCCCAGCAAACACCAGCCCTTTATGTGCCCGGGCTGGGCACTGGGCAGCTCTGCCACTGGTGCTGGGGACCAGGGAGAAGGGAGCAGGTGGTGATGAGAGGGGGAATGAAGATACCCTTGGGGGGTCCCAGGAGTGAGGAGGAAGAAACCCCACTATGGAGATCATACTCCTCCCAGGGAAGACCTCAGGGTGGTGACAACTTGCAGTGAAGTCAAGGTGGGGTGATAACTCCACCTTTCTGCTGTAGGAAGACTGTTATCTTTGACTTCCAACATCCCTCTGATTTGGAAGGGTGGGCATCACTCCAGGGAAAATGGGTAGATACGAGAAAATATTTTGTATTTTGTCTAACAGAACAAAGCAAATTGCCCATATCTATCATCTTCACATTCACAGGCATATTCATGACACAAGGTTCATGCTTGTCTTCCGATACTCCCAGACCTCACCTAATCTATGTGATGGTAAAAGACTGGCACCATCAGTCTACATTGTGACGAGTGCAGAAGCTTTCAGAGAACAGGCAAAGCCTTTGGGGAGCTGGAGATGCTCTGAGCATGGGGCAGGGCATGGAAGTGGCTTGGAAGCAAACATCTTTGCAAATGTGCTTCGCAAGCAGCTGCTTCAGACATAAACCTTGCTGCATTGGGGGATGCGACAAGCCAGTCTTCAGCAGGGTTCCCCTGCAGGTTTGCAAGAATAAATTGTTCCCAGAGGTCTCAGAGCTCCTCACTGGCTTCTTTTCTCTAAATCCCCTTTTGCTAGAAGAGGCTGGACAAGCCCATAGAAACGTGTGTTCAGAGCACTCACCAGTGTCTTGTAATCGATCTGCTGTCTGATAAGCTTGTCCTCACTCAGTGAGTACCGGGCCTCCCCAGTGATGGAGTCAATGGGTCCCTTTTCCATCTGCTGCTTGATGGCACAGAAAAGGGAGAACAGAGGTTCGCCAGCACACTCCTGCAGGGGTGAGAGACAACCATGAGGTGAAACAGGAGGAGCAGAGGTGAGAACACAACCTACACAGCATCTCGGTGACTGCCACAGCTTGATGTCTCATAGAATCACAGAATGATATGGGGTTGGAAAGGGACCTCTAGAGACCATCTAGTCCAACCCCCTTGCCAGAGCAGGGTCACCCAGAGCAGGTTGCACAGGAATGTGTCCAGGCAGGTTTTGAATGCCTCCAGAGAAGGAGACTCCACCACCTCTCTGGGCAGCCTCTGCCAGGGCTCTGGCACTATCAAAGCAAAGAAGTTCCTCCTCATGTTTAGGTGGAACTTTCTATGCTCAAGTTTGTGCCTGTTACCTCTTGTCCTGTCACTGGGCTCCACTGAAAAAGGACTGGCCCCATCTTCTTGACACCCACCCTTTAAATATTTATAAGCATTGATCAGATTCCCCCCCTCAGTCTTCTCTTCTCCAGACTAAAAAGACCCGAGTCTCTCAGCCTTTCCTCATCAGAGAGATGTTCTAGCCCCCTCATCATCTTCGTAGCCCTTTGCTGTACCCTCTCCACCAGTTCCCTGTCCTTCTTGAACCAGGGAGCCCAGAACTGGACATAGTATTCCAGCTGTGGCCAGAGAGTGCAACCAGCGCTCTCAAATATCCCGTCACAGGGCAAGGGTGTCAGTCCTCCCTGGCAATGTTAAGGCTTGCAGAGCCTTGTAGGAGCTGTTCAAGTGATTGCCACCAGGCCAGAGCTTTGTACTGGAGCAGGTGGTGGGATGGGTCCCGGAGACAGGTCTGAAAGGGAGATGGACTATTTGTTCCCCATCCTGGGTTTCTGGCAGAGTCCACGGTCTCCCTCAGCACTCCCATGCTGGAGGCAAATAGGGATGCTCAGGTAGGAGCAGATCATGACCTTGGGGAGATATGCCCTTGTATCTGTACGGCTGAATGGGTGATGTCAGATGAGCGTGGCCCAGCACAGGACAGCACCGAGCAGCCCACAGGTAGGGCCAGCAAAGCACGCCCCTCCCTAATTTCTCCTTCCCATCATTCACCCTCACTGCACTCCTTTTCTCCCAGCCTCTCCTCCCTCACTGCTCCGCACATTCCCTGCCATGCAGCCCTCCTCGTGCTTTCTTCTATTGCCTCCCTTCCCCTTCATCTCTCCATCCTTCCTCCCCACCTTGCCCTCTCCTCTTGCAGCGTGTCCCAACACAACGAGCGAGGTCATTTTCCCCTGGTGTAAATCCCAGCAAAAACAAGTTAATAATCTGAAGCAAAGTGGCCCCTTTCTCAGTTCCTACACCTGTCTCCCACTTAATTAGCTTATCTGCCAGCAGCATATTGCCTCTGTGTGCCTGTCTCTTGCCCTTATCAGGCCTCTGTTCAGGCTAAGGCAAGAAGACAAGTAGCTGAGTGGGGGGAAAAAAGCCTATTATAAAAGCAGTGCTTTAGAGAGTCACCTCCTTATATCCTTTCCTTTCAGCTGAAAGCAGGAATCTGATACTGAAGTCACTGAAATTACCTTCCAGGGACCTTCAAAACTTTCCCATGCGCTCATCCTTGGGCTGGGGAGGGCTCAGGGGAATGGGATTGATTTGTAAAGCCTTGAACTGCCAGGCAGAGGGTGGCTATTCTGTCCAAATGGGGGTGTAAGGATATTTAAGGACTGCAGTAGAAGTGGGGGAGAGGTGTGGAGCACAGCTCCTTCCAAAAAGGCTGGCTCTGACTCTTGGTGCCTTGGCAATTAGCATGCTTGAGGCTCAGCGTGGGTCCCCAGGAGGAAATTGCCCCCACCCAGCAGTCAGTGGCAGGTCCCAGAGGCTGAAAGCATCTTTTTTCACTACACACCACACCAAAGAGACCCTCCAGGAGGAACGAGAGGGCACAGGGTGTGTGGGGGGGTCTCAAGTCTTTTCGCTCTTTTGCTGATGTGTCTCCTGCAAAGCCAATGCTATCTCCCACTAGGAGACAAAGCAGCAACAGCTTTAGTCTGTGCTGGTTTCTGGATGGTGTATTGTGTCCCGTTGTCTGTACTCAGAGGGTGCATGGCCATGCCCAGGGCAGGCTTGAGGCAGCTTTATGCCAAGAAGAGCTTGGGCTTGGCTCTAAATTAAACTTAGCAGGGATCTGGTGAAGGTGTGGGTAAAGTACATTAAATATGGTGGAGGCACTGGGCCTCAGTGCTGTCTCTAAACTGGGGTGGTAGGAGTAGTCCAGCCACTTTGGACTGAAAATACGGGTCACCACGTGATGAAGATCTGAATCTGCTAGTAAAAGCAGAGCTTTTTCAATATGGGTCTCCACCAGGCTCTGAAATCCTTCATATTTCAGCACTGACCCTTAAATCCCACCTCTGTAAGACCAACAGGCTTCTTCTCTAACAAAGTGTCCCTTTTTGTTCTCCCTGGATCAGAAAACAGCCCCTCTCCCATTAGGCAGTGAGCTCCCTCCAAAGGAAAAAAAAACCCTTTTCCTTTATACCTGGGAAGTTTTTGCCCCAACTAAACCTCATAAAGAAGAAATGTATTAAAGCAGCTGTTCAACCTGGGATGCTGCTCCTCTTACCTTAAGGAACTTGTACAGGAGGAAGGTGAACCAGTTGGTGAGCATTTTCTCAGCCACAGACTCTGTCCTAAAATCCAGGAAAAAGAAAAAAGCAAATTAGAAGTGAGTTAGTCATGCTGGTCATATCAAAGAGTCAGTCAAAAGATTGTCTTCGTCGATCTTACTGCCCAGGCCTCTGAGCCCTGTGGAAAGTCTGGCACGACACCATCAGGATTAAGCACGTCCTAGGTTGTCTGTTTTAGCTTTGGATTTAGGAAACTTTCAGGCAGATCCTTACTGCGCTGTTGATTCTCCTGTGACTAGGGAAGAGCCTGTATATCTGTTTCACAGTTTCTCCATCACTGAAAAGAAGGTGACAACATTTGAGGGAACCTTCTTGGAGAAGTTCAGGGGTGATAAATCCATCAAATATGAGGAGATCAGAGTTAGGCCATATGACGAGTAGGCTATATAAATACTGAAGAAAGACAGATCTAGATCACCAGAGAATATTTATCTGGCACTAATTACCTCCCTGGCATTTGGGAGTGATTATACTCTTCAATATGTCAACGTGGTGCATTAAAGAGCTCATCTTTTTGCCCTTGAACACTCTGTCTACATTGAAACAAAAATCCATCTTGACCCTTCAGGGTGAATCTCTTTGAGGCTGTAGATGTCATGTGGGATGAACACTGGACACAGGTGAGGTGGGAAAATCATTCCACCCAGCTCCTTCTTCCTTGTCAAATAGTCCCAAAACCAACACTGCAGAGGGTGGTCTGGAAGATCCCTTTCCATCCACAGAGTCACTGGGAGCGGGGGGAAGCATCAAACTGAATCCAGCTGCTCCATATAATTGTCTGGGAACCTCACACCAACTTCTGAACCCAAGGCACTGAGCTATTTACACGTTCATCAGCAGACTCTGTTCTGGTGCTGCTCAGTACAGGACCTCCATCTCAGAGCACAAACCACACTTCTGACTTGTTGTGTTTTCAGAGCTTGGAACATTGGAGGTGCCTTCTTTGTTCACTGACCCTCCTTCCAAAGGCCACATTTCATTTCCAACAAAGCTTACCAGTTAGAAAAGAGCTGGAAGAAGGAGAAAGAGGGAAGATGGGATGCTCTGGACAAGATAGGAATGAACAACCATGGAAGACAAAAAGATGGAGAATTGGGAAGGAAAAGGATAAAATGAAGGGAGGAGACAGTTGGAAGGAGGCAGTGCCATCCAGCATCAGAGGAGAAGCACAGAGAGGAAGCCTGGGGACAGCTGAAGGGAGGTCACCAGCCAGGCTGTAGGGCTTGAATCATATCAGGGAGTCAACTGACACCAAAGCAAAGTCCAGTCCGTGCCCCTGGCATTGCTTCCCTGAAAGTGCCTTCTGCCCCCTTTTTTTGCTGGTTCTCCACAGTGGGCTGTGTGCCAGATGAAAAGCCTCCCAGCAGGCACCACAGGTCTCTTCCCTGCCCAAGCTATCCACCGTAATCAGCTGAGGGCTCCTCAAAGTTGGCTCTGAGCAGTGGCAAAGGCCATTCATCTCCAGAAGACTCCCCTTGATTTTACTTACGGTCCTTGAATCAGAAGGATTGGTTCAGACTGTGAAAAGGAGATGAATGTGATCCTAAAGGGAGGAGAGGCAGCATTTCCCTAGGCAGGGAGAGCACATTAATTACAGAGCAGTAGGCTTCTCATTCGAGGTCCTCCCACACAACCCTGGTAGTTAGACCTTAGACCTGGCCAAGAAGCACCAACACAAACTTGCGCCCTGTAGGAAACCAGTTCTGTTGTCCTGTTCAGCTCTGCTACTGGCTTCAACAAGCTCCCAGCACCATTGCTCAGGGACAGAAAGAAGATCCCACAATGCAAGTGAAGAAGATTCCACGTGTCCATAGTTGACTCAGGAGCAAGAAAAGCAGCAGGGTAGTCCATGTCCCAGGCAGCAGAAGGCAGCGGCTGACCTACTCATCAAGAATATAACACAGCCTGTTCTGTGTGATATAATTATAGATCCTACACAATGAAATTGGAGTTTTCAGGTTAAAAGTTTCCTTTTAAGCATAAATGGATGTCTTAAGTGCACAAAGAGTTCAAAGTAAGGATTAGGAGGCATGGGCTCTTGCTGCCCTTATAAAGTTTTCTGGAAGATCCACATTAAAATCTAGGGGTAGTTCAGTTCTGTAACTTTTAATCATTGACTACGTTTTGCATACAGAGGGGATGGAGCAAGATCTACAGACACACTTGCTGAAAGGGAAGAAAATGCAGAGGATGCTGGGAGGAAGAGGAGAGTCCTCTAAGAGAAGGAATGCTCTGTCAGGATGTCTGAAATGAGCAGGAAACAATGAGAGCAATTTGGTCTCCATTCAGCCCAACTTGCCTTATTCACCCCTATCCAAACAGCTTCATGCCAGCCCTACAGGATCACGTGAACTGTGGCTTTACACCATCCTGATTTCACACCCTTGTGTACAAATAAAAATCAAGCAAATTTGCCCCTTTTCTCCAAACGTGACTAGCAAACTGATGTTAAACAGTAGAGCACAGGCTGCCCAGCCCAGTTCACTCCAGCCCCAGACATCCTTACCTCCGGAGCAGCAGCTTGGGGTGGTTCTTGCTCTCCAGATTTTTGTCTATGAGGTCAGCCAGGAGCTGCTTGAGGACATCAGTAGCGTACTCCAGCTTGCTCTGCAGCACCGTCATGATCAATGAGGCCACGTTTCCACGGTCTCGCATGGAGAAGCTGCGCTGGGATTCCAGCGTGCGGATGAAGGACAGGAGGAAAACCTTGTTGTTGATGAGCTGGGCAAAGAGCTTCAGGCCTTTCTCCACCCGTTCCTGCCTATAGCCAGGGACCTGCACAAGAAGAAAGGGAGTTTATGCCTCTCAGTCACTGCCTTTGGAGGTCCCAGTGCAGTAGGACCCCCAGGCTTGGGAGTTGAGATGGTTTGGAGACAAAGAGGTTGATGTGTCTCTAGTATATTTCTCAGCCATGAGAGGCTGGTGAGCTAGTTTTTATATATAACAATTCAGGACCTCGACACTGGACCCCGGACTCCACAGACTACAGGTGGCTTTATCCTTTCCTGTCCTTCTGGCTCTAGACAAAAATGGAGCATAAATAGAGAACCCCAGACTCATTCCTCCACGCTGCTGAAACTGTTCCAGTCCTTGAAACAGTTTCCAGGGTCTCAACAAAGAGCAACACATGTCACTGAGGAATCTATGTATTAATAACCAACCAAATTTGGCACTTTAATCCAAACTAAGTTGGCATGCTTAAACAACCAAGTAATGCGAGGCCCTTTAAAGAGTCATTACTTTTTCATTCTGGAAATTAGAGCTCTTAACTGTTTTTGCATACAGCAAATAAATTACTTAGTAAATAGCTTGAGACAACCAACCAACCAACCACTACTACCCATCCTGCCAATAATTATTTTTAACTCACTTGCTTGAACATTTAATATTGTCTATCCCCAGGTTATTATGCAGAATTAAAAAAAAAAAAAACAACAAAAAAAAAAACAAAAACAAAAAAAAAACAATAAAAGTATTTTGCAATGCATCTGGAAGCAGTTAATTAGCAAATGAACTGGAAATAAGTAAGACTTGCTCACTGCGGGATCTATACTGGGGCCTTTTCCAATAAATAGCAACTCCTTCTAGGTGCTACAGAAAAGGGAGCAGAATGGGAACTGCCTTCCCTGATATGTTGGTAGCCAAAGATGTTGACACTGAAAGAGCTGTTGAAGCTTTACAGAGGATTAAGGGGAAAAAAAAAATAATGAATGAAATGAAAGGAAGAAGAGATCAAAGGTGGCAGATAGAAACATTACCTCTGTGTCTCTCTGTATGTATCTGCATACAGGAGCATCCATGCTAAAACCTCTGTAGGGGTCAGATGTTATTCTGTGGTCAGCTGGCAGAGGATAATGAATATAGGGATTGAAATTGGCTGTGGGTATGACGAAAGTGTTTGTGTGTGTGTGTGTGTGTATACATACGTGAGAAAGGGATTTATCACCCCTCGTCTCTTGTGCTCGTTTTTTTGAAGTTGCTGAGCTACTCTTCCTGAGGGACAGCAGCTTGAGGCCACTCTACTTGCACCCCAAAGGCAAATATCTACAGTAGTCAATGTGTAACTCAGTCTCTTACCCATTCCCACAAGCCCTCGTTGCTGACAGATCATGGTTTTTTAACGGTTCTTTCGATACAGTTTGATGAATTTTGGCTCTCCTGAAGGGAAGGAGCAAAGACGAGCAGGCACCCCTGATTACACAGCCAGCCAAGCATGGCATTGCCTGCGCCAGCTCCTGTTCCTCCTCTCTGCCAACTAACCCCAGTCTTGGCCTCCAGCAATCTCACCAGCCCATACCAGAGCCTCAGAAGCTGAGACCTTGCCAAAGACTTCGTGAAAGCCTGGCCAACGACCTCCCTGGCCTTGGCCATGGTGTATCCCCTGCTTCTCTGGCCCAGGTATCCCTAGAGCAGAGCCTGTCCATCTGCCAAAGCCTGAAGCAGTTTTCCAGCATGGGCAGACCTCACCCGGTGTCCCACCTAACCCATTGTCGCCAGTGAAGTAATGCAGGCTGTGTGTAGACCTCAACAGTCCTGAGGGTCTTGCCATGCTCCCACCGCTGCAGTTTGGAGAGCTGGGGTGGAGGAAGCAGAGGCGGGCAGGGTATGGGCAGACTGATGCTGTGGTTTTCTGATCTCACTGCAAACCACAGAGCACAGAAAAGGTGGACCTCCTTCAGTGACTGCAGGTTATTTCTCTAGGTGTTACCAGGAAAAAAGGCTTCTCGGTAGTGTCAGTGTCGTGCAAAGCTAGAGTGACACAGGCAGTTATGCTTCTTTGCCATATGACTTTTTTTCCTGGCCCCTGCACAGCAGTAACTAAGAAAACCAGTCTAAAAAACAAAATCCAGCGGGATGAAAACCAAGAAGGAGCTTAATACGGTAGACCTAATGGACACAAATCTATGAGACTCTTCCAAATAGATGAGTGATCAAATAGAATTTAACATCTAAGATAGCAGCAATCATCTTCCTTTTCCAATCTGGATTTTTAATGAGGTGTTTTTTTGTCCCCAGTAGGACACAGCATTTTAAGTCATCACATCCCCACCACTGACACAACATCTCTTGCATTCAGGACAGAGCATGGAGGCACGAGAGGAGCCAGAAGCAGGAGATGTTGATTACTTACCTCCAGATCCCTCAGGACTGGATGATCTTCAATGCCAGGGAAAAGCACCCTCATGGTGTAGGTTCGGTAATCGAGGAAAGGGATCCCAGCTCCATCCAGATCGCTTGTCAGCTCGTGAATATCTGTCTGTAGCTCTGCAAAAGCTGACACAAAAGAAAAGGAACGGCTCGTGTAGCAACGTCTACACGACAGTCCCAGTCTCCCCCACTGTGATGGGAAAAGCCCTCAGACCCACATGCATGAGACTAAGATACAAGCGGAGAGGCAACATGGGGAGAGGAAGAAGAAGGTGGACAAGAGCAGTTCCACTTTTCCTATAACACAGCCTTTCCCCAGGACCACGTGCCAAGGCTCTCTTTGGACTGTGAGTTAACAAATGCAGTTAGAACAGGGTGGAAGAAGGCTGATCTTGGGGAAAATAGGCAAGGTCAGCTCAAATCCAGGCTTGAGCCTGAACCACAGGGTTCAACACCCCTTTTACTTGTGATATTTTGGCTCAAAGCTTTGCGGCTGGATCTCTCTCTCCTACCAACACTGACACAGTGTCAGCTTTCCTTCCTCATCGTACCTTCTTTGCACTCCAGGGCCACCCTGGACTCCAGGTTGTCCATCTGCATCTGTAGACGCTTGAGGGTGAGGTCGCTTTCTCGGGATTTGCGCTTGTACGCAATCAAGACAGCCACGATGAAGATGATGAGCAGGCCGCCGGCCACCGCAATGCTGACAATAGCTGGCAAGCTGAGAGGGCTGTCTGGAGAGATGTAGACCATCCCTGGGGAGAACTCCATCCCTCCTACGCGAGCCTAGAGGGAAGGAAGGAAAAAGTCACACTGAAACTGCTGCATAAGCAGGAACTCAGAGAAACTCCATCATCTTCCTGTCTAAGGCTGAATGATGATCTCCCCTTGTCTCCCAAGTTAAATAGGGTATGAAGTGTATGAAGTATTTGGATAGAGAATGGCTGAAAAACACCTGAAATGTGATGGAGAAGTACCTCTTTTGACAGAGTGACCATGAACCCAACCAACAAAGGACTTCTGGTGAGACAAATCTCACTTGTCCCAATATCCTGGCTATACAGCAGTTTGGGGTCCATTCTGGGTTTTCTATTCCGTGTCCCAAACAGCTAGGTTGTATCGGACTGCCCTGATGACATTTAGTCCCAAAATGTACATAGGACACAGCTCATGGCTATGGTCTGGTGGGTCCTAACCTCATAACAGGACAGGGAACATCTGACAAACACAGCTGACAGGGCAGTGGGAAGGTTGAAATCAGAGTCACAATTTGCTTTTGACTTTTCAAGTGGAGAAAACTGTATTTAGAAGCCACTAGGACAGGAAAAAACCACAGAGCCTGGCTCATGTTTTTTTTACTGCAGATGTTCACCAACAGGGCAGGGAGCTGAACACAGCTTCCTGCTCTCCATGTACTCCCAGAGGTTCCCAGGGCTGCTCCCAGCCTCCAGGACAAGCTGCTGCGCGAGGACCTTGCTTTGAACAGCCAGAGAGAAACCCTCCTGGCCATGCTGCTGCAAGCCCTACAAAGTGGTCTGCTGAAGCAAGCCTGTTAGGAACCCATTTTCACAACATGAACACCACTCCCAGCAGTAGTCCCACAGGGTACTACTCGCTCAAGGCTACTACAAGGTCGTTCAAGGCTATTTGTAGAGTAGGATAAGTTTGAGTGGCGAGGGGAAACGCATTGCTGACTAGCTTGAGGTATAAAGAAGGCTTCTAGGACTGTGTTGTGGTAGGGAAACACTGGTTATGGATCAACATAAAGCTGGGAAGATGCCATGCAAAAACCTTGAAGGTTCATGACACGGTGATGAGTCCCACCACTTCACTCCAGCTGAGCTTTGTCACGGAGAGGCACAGCAGGCCCTGCACAAATTGCAAAATCTTGCTGCCAGGCAGAAATTCAGCCAAGACCCCAGGGCTGTGTGCTTCCCCCCTCTCACTTCAGCTGGGACCATTGCAGCATGCAATTGAACCTTTTTCTTTCTCTTTTATGAGGAGCTCTGCCTCAACTTCCCAGCTTGCGCAAGCAGCTAGTGAAAACATCCCCCACATCCCAGCCTGGTGGCTGGCCTTGTCCTTCATCCCACTGGCTCTCAGTTAATCAATCTATCTCCAGCCAGTTTGCATACGCATTAATCTCAGGCCTCCCATGCCTCAGCTCAGGCAACCTACTCGGGTTTCCTCTCTAGGTTGCAGGAGGAAGAAACTGGCCCAAGGAGGAAGGGTTGGAGCCAGCAGAAGAGACCACGGAGCAGAGAGTCATGAATTAATGAAAAGTTTTCTAGCTGCTCTCGCTCCTCACCACCACAGCCCTTGCTGGGGACATGAGTCTCTGTGACCCCATCATGTCCTAGAAATTATTCTGGCCCCAGTTAAAACCTCTGAGAAGACATTTCTTTTGCTCTAGCAGCAGCTGTAGGCTGTTCCTCAGCTGGTTCTGGCCAAAGCCACCTAGATGTAACCCTTATGTCTTGGACAGGAGAAAAGTGAATGTCTGGAAATATCTAATTTCCATCCACAAGGTCCTCTCACGCCCTAAATACTCCTAAGCATTTTGGGATGGGCTCCAGAAATTTAACAATGTCCACAATAGGAAATTAAACCAAACCTAAACTCAATTGACGAGGTAAAAGATTTTCAAGGTGACCATTCATGTAGTGTGACATTGATGACTTGTAGAGCATCTTCAGTGGCCAAGGAACAATGTGTAGCACAACACTGATGACTTGTAGAGGGTCTTTACCATGTAACTTGAGGATGCAGCAGTTACTAAGACGCAAGGTCCAACTCATTTATAAAGCCTGCAAAGGGCAGAGATTTGGCATTGGCATGTGGCACGCTCAACTGAGAAGACAAACTGCCAGACTCACACGCTAATCTAACCACTGAAAGCTGTTGCCTTTCACCCTAGACCACTCCTCCCAGCAAAATTTGCTCACTGATTTGCACAGTTGCCTCCCTGTCACAGTGGATCAATAAACGGATAAATTATATTTCTTCTTCTGTTTCCAACAGTGGCCCTTTTCCTCCAAGCCTTGCAGTCAGCTGAGTCCATTTGAGGAGTATCAGACTGGAATCAAACAACCCCCTCCCAGTCCCCACTGCAGGTCTGTCCTCAAAGCTCACAGAACAGCCTATCTCCATGGGTGGGATTCCTCTTACCAAACATTCGACACGCACATCTGAGTTAGACATTACAGCGTGCTTTCAGAGTCAATACAGAGAGAAAGCACTTTCAGAACGTGATTTATGTGAGCTGCTTTTGACATTAGGATGAGACGTTTTATTCAGTGGAAGTTTCTGTTTCTCTTCTTTAACTGTAAGGGGAGGTAGAGGTAGATGTCTAACACAGTTAGCCCCAGTGCATTCCTCTCTAGAGGTGGTTTCCCACACTGGGAAGGTCTCACAGTACATGAATCAAACTGCCGTGATCTGAGGGAATCTGTCTCTTGAAGAAGCAAGCCTGTGAGGCTGCAGTACTACTGGGAACGTTTAAAAGAAAAACAGGTAAATATATAGACATAGCCCTACTTTATTTCTTGGGCCACTGGGTGTTTCTGAAGGAAGTTATTTATAACATACGGAAGACCGAACATGAGCCCTCCAAATTACCAAACAACAGTTTGTCTACCTTTTAAGCCTCTTAATAATGAATTTGTTCTAAATGGCTTTATGGCAGAGTCCAGTTTTCTCCCAAGGGGCCACCTGTAGCAGTTTCCTGTTGTGCAAAACTTGACTGCGGTGGTGTCTTCCCTAGAGCAAGTTTGCCCTGGCCAAACGTAAGTATCTACCTTAGGTTGAGATGAATTGTGCCCTGAACCTCCATTGCTATATTTGACCACCTCTCCATTCACTATACAAAGAGTCCAGTGTGACTTCCCATATGTAAGTACCTACATTAGATACCAGCAACCCTTCAAACATACTCCACTTCTTTACCTCAGACCTTTCCCAATATACTTACTCATGGATCTTCCTCATGTCTCTTTTCCTTGGAAAAGAGCTTGCCTCTAGGCTTTAGTCAATCTTTTCTAACCATTGCTCAGGCCTTTTAGTTCTTTTCTATTTTTCTTCAAAATATTTAACTCTGATCTGAACTAAATCAAAAGCATGTTGACATCAATGTGTGTCATTGTCACTATTCATTCTTTCTCAGAAATAATCTCAGTGTTGCAATGGCTGATTCACTCCCATGGTCCCCTCTCAGATCTAGGGCACCTCACTTTGCAAGAAAGGGTTTGTTCAGCAATTTACCCAAGGTCGCACAGGAAATTGTTGGCAGGAACAGGAGGAACACCTGAGAGAGCTATCTGTCAATTATCCTGACCATCAAAGTGACATTCATGTCAAACATGGGGATACATTTTGTACCAACTGAGCAAGAGATGCTGTGCCATGCTGGAGGAGGCATTTCCCAGCCCAGCTGTCCCCCTGGTAAGTTCCAGATGCAAAGTCCATCCTTGAGCGCTGGCCTCCATCGCAGGTGACCTTCTGTACTTGGTTCCCAGCCCAGATGCTGTCATAGTGTTGCCTTACTGTTGGCAGTTGAATGAGAAATCTGTAACTTGCCCCTAATACTGATGCTCGTTAACAGGCTTCAATGCGATCATCTCCCCACGATTCCAGCAGCATCTCTTCTTTGATCAGCGTCCCCAAAAAGGGATTATTTTTTTCTCTATGGCTTCACTTAAGCTGTCCCAAGCTGCAGGAGCAGGGGAGTCTTCCCAATTAGTAAGACCTGACCAGATGTTCATCCTCCCTGATCCCCAGGGGTTGATTATTGCTCACCTGACTTTGAGTTTTGTCTCTCTAGGGTTGGCTTTGTCCATCTCTGACTAACCATATGTTTAATTATATTCATGAAAATGACAGGGAACATATATTGCCTTGTTCAAAAGCTTTGGTATTCACACAGAGAAAATCTCTCGCTTCATTATTACCCCTCTTGGAGTGTCTTAAGGTGCTTTACAATGATTCAAGAGCCACGGTATATTTGCATGGCTGAAAGAGGATTATTACCTCTATTTTCCAGATGACAAACTTTGGCACAGAGAAGTTAAGTGGCCAGTGTGAGATCTCCAGCAGCAGTCACAAATGAGACCCAAAATGGTCACCATAAACTCTATTTCTTAAAAGTCCCCAGAAAACTCTCTTTTTAAAGAGCTATGCAGTGTGTGTCCATCAACCCTTATGAGTCTTACTGCATTGAAATAAATATTACAGATTTGGGAGGGCAACAGTGAGGTGGAAAAAAGTTGATCACAAGGAATGAGAAACATTGATCATCTGTATGTCTGATGTCAGTTGTTGTGTTTCCACCCACAGCTCGGTACAAATCAGATGAGTTTGCTGATGTGCTGTTTATCAAGCAACAGCATTGAGGAATGCAAATTACTGAGTGGAAAGTAAAGAGGGAGTGAATAAATCAGCGGTGAAAGGAGAAGCTTCCTCTGATCTAATCACTAGGTTCATTTTTCACAGGTTCCAAGCAGGATGTGCAGGAATATTCTAAGTTGTATAGACATCAAAACCTCAAAGTCCTGTCACACTAGAGTCCATATCCTGGGTTTTTTGCCTTTTTTTTTTTTTTTAAAAAAAATTTATTCCTACATAATGGCATATTTTAGCCACTGGTATGTGACTGTATGCTGTGGACTGTGCTCAATTTAACAAAGCATGTCATGTTGGGAACATGTTACATATATGAACTCACATTAGCATCTAGGGTTAGAGTCACAGAATGGTTTGGGTTGGAAGGGACCTTAAAGATCATCCAGTTCCAATCCCCTGCCCTGGGCAGGGACACTTCCCACTAGACCAGGTTGCTCAAAGCCCCATCCAACCTGGCCTTGAAATACAGTCTGTACAAAACCAGAAGACATATAAACTTTCCTAAAGGGCTTTGATTATGAAAGGTTTCTCACTGTCCATAAAGATCTCCAGGTTACTCTTCTACTTCTCCAAGTTACTCTTGATGGGGACATTATAGCAAGAAGGGTGCCCGAGGTTTATGCATTCTATGGAAGGTAAATGGTGATGCAAACTCCTGGGAGATCTCTGCCAGCTCCTCAGCATTGGTGTGTTCCCCCAACCCAGCCAGGAAGGAAAGGCTGATGAGGTTCAAGCATCACTTACCATCACCTTATGCCGTCCAATGAGGTTTGGGGACTCGCACAGTAGCTGCACATCTGATACGGTCACTGCACAGGGCTTTTCACCGACCAAAACAGTGTAGTTCAGCTTGGCATTCCCTCCTGCCACTGGTGGGATCAGGTTCTTGCCCTGGATAGAAAGAAATATCACCCCCCCACAAAACCAAGCAAATCAGGAAAGAGTTTGCCTTCCACCTTGTTTGTTCCTATGACACAAGTGTTAATATTGCACTTGACATTTGTGGTTCACCATTCGCTAACAGAGAGTCAATTTAGAAAGCCATGCAGATGGCTACAGAACATCATCAGCCAAAACAGCGTGTCCTGCTCCTCTCTCTCTGGAACTAAAGGAGAAACGTTTTGTGTAAGTCTTGCAGAAACAGGCCCTCACAAAGCATATTCAGGGAAGTAAAACAGACTCCTTTCCAAATATGCAAGAAGATATTCTGCAAATCCTTTCTTTGCACATGCACCACACGTAAATGCTGATATAGAAATGTTCAATCATAAAATTCCTTCTCTGTATTGCTGTCCAGATTACAGAAATGGCAAAGGAATGGTGTAAGATTTAACTGGTTGGTAAGAGGAAGGTCTTGAAAAGCTGAGAAAGAAATAGACCTGGGTATTTAATTGCCAACCCTGTTGCAGTGGTAGAAAATGTTCTACTCTGGTGAGCAAAACAGGGTAAAAAATTATGCTGCACAGAGGTAGCTGCAGCAAGAGTTTATATTTTTTATTTATGGGTATTGGCAGATGCTGAGCAGTGATTTGTGTCTGCAGATGGTGACTCTGATATGATGTGATATGGTAGGTGCAATGACTGAAGGAAATGTCTGGGATGCAATCGGGATGCCACCGTGATTTGTGGGGTGCTGGCAGACACAGAGAGGCAATAGCCAGCATGTGTTTGTCCTTCCTCATCCAGGCCTTTGTCCCCATCTCACCTTCAGTATGATGGGACTCCCTGGCTTCAGCTCCAGGATCCCCGAGGGATTGAAAACCTCAAAGATTGGATTTGGGTAGTAGGTGAAGTTGGTTTTGTTGAGGATGAGCAGGGACTGCACGTTGTCAAGAATGAAGCCAAACTCCTCTGGACGCTCAGCAAACTCAGACTGGTGATTGGGGTCAACAGCCAGTGCTGGAGCCTGGCAGGTCATTTCTGTGCTGTTCTGCACCTCGCAGTTCTGAAGAAAGAAAACCAACACAAGGAGAGTTTACGGAAAATTCATCCAGCCTCCTGGTGGGCAGATACCTCCCAGTGAAATGCTGGCCTGCCTACTGTCAGAGGACAGGGAGGAGCAGACCTCCTTGGTTATCGTCAGACAGAACGGTGCTCCACTGCTTCAAAATATTCCCCGCATCCATCACACAATCAAGGCTGGGAAACAATTAGGAAAGCTTTGCTGGGGCAGGCGTGTGGAGCAGTTTTCACTGCAATTGGGCATCCTGTCCCTCTTCCCTGAGGGAGCTCAGCCTCTGGGGTTGTCAGTGTCAGCCTCTTCCCCTAACCTCATTTCCTTCTGGAAATATAAATTTCTTCCTTTTTTTTTTTTAATCCATCAAAGCCTCACTACCACCCTCAATTAACTCTTGTGATCTGGGGATCACTCCAAAAGCGCATGTGCAGTGCATGCTCAGTTGTGCTCAAGATTCCTGTTTGAACAGCAGGCTACATGAAATGAAGCCCAGGAAGCTGGAGAGATGAAGACAATGAGGTAGGTCACAGAAGACCCTGAAGTTTCGTCCCAGCCCTGCCAAAGACCTGCTTTTTTGTGTATTTGAGAAATAGGTAATAGATGATGAAAAGAGTTTTTACCCAGACTTCCACTTTAAATGACTAGGAATTAGATGTCTGGTTGTCCTTCAGGATCAGAGCCTTCTTTCTGTATCGTGATTGCCAGCACAATGCATCCTGGTCTCACCAGGAACCAACAGGCTCTATGGGAAAACTCCACCAGCTCCGTTGGATCCCAACTGTGCTTGATATGAGAGTCTTCTCCAAACTAGCCCAATACCTCCAGCACTGAGAGGACACCCATTATCACAGACAGCATAGCTCAAGGGCTAATTTTGTTTTGATTCAAATCAATAGAGAGAGAAGCTATTTGCACCAGCTAGTTTTATATTGTAAAGTCAGATGTTCTTTGCTGTAACAGTTCGTACAAGGAAGAAAAGACATCGGAGTATACCCAGGCATAAAACTGGTGGGCAGTTCTACACGAGCATGTGTGAGATGGTGAATAGGCTTCATCATCTGCACAATGGCATGATTGTTTGAGAGCACTGTGTCAGGCAAGAGCTGGAGTCTGCTGGAAGAATAAGATGAAGTCATGCAGGCTTTTAATTCTGCAGGAAAGCTAAATAAGTGTTTGACTGTGCTGTATCAGGAAATACAAAGCATTACCAAAACATACCTATGAATATGCATAATCAGCTGGACCAGGGTTTTGTCAGAGTTCATGAGGGACTGGGACATTTTCAGTCAAAATTCACATCAGACCCGGAAACCAATCTCAACAGTTATTTCCAGAATCTGATGGGGTGTGAGAGGTGATGAAATTGCTTTGGATTTATGAAGGGAGATATTAGTCCATAGTAGAGCTGGGATAAGAGCAAAATTTAGGTGTCTCAATCTTGCAAACCGCAGATGTAAATGAATCTACCCCATATATTCCTGCATTTTTTTTTCAGACCTACTGCAGTTTCACCACTGTTCGTGTGGCAGCAGATGATTTTAATGTCCACAAAGTGCTTTGAGAGCCTTGGGCGGAAAACCCCTGCATTAATATTAAAACCTGAGAAATTCAGAGGATCTGAACTTTCTGCCCCCACCCCAATTAGTCCCTCCGTATTTTTAACTTGTGGAGCTGCTTCTTCCGAGATGCTCTCAGGAAGTGCCCATAAACAACCAACATTTTTTCAGATGCTGTTGCATGGCTCCATCCTCCAACCTGTAGGTACCAGTAGATGTTGCCTGCTCCTCAGTCTCCTAATCAGAGGTGCTAAACTCACACCTTTTACAGCTCTATCTGGAGCTGCTCAGCAGCTCCTTCCTGTCAATTGGCTCCTTCTGAGTGAATTGTCCTCCCAGCTCTGCTGGCCTCCACAGAGATGCTTCTGATCCCTCAGTGGTCACTGAGAGTTGAATTAGGCTGTGAATGTAGCTGTTTAAATGTGGATATACCCTTGCAGGACCCAAATAGTCCAGGGAATGGACACAGTAGTACCAAAGAGTTCACAGTCCCTTCTGATCCCAGTACTCTAAGCTAATAACCTAAATTTGGGTCTACTTATGTACAGGCATAGCTGATAAATAACACAGGTTATACATGGTCCAAAAGAGAAGACAGGTATCCTTGACCCAACAGAAGAAACAGACTCACCAGGAGCTGAATGACCCTTAAGGACGCCCCTCTCTGCTCCCTCTTTGGTCCAGTGCTCCTTCCTAGAGCATTGGATGGGTAATCTATGGAACATGGATGTGATAATCTTTCTGAAAGCAAGTCATGCCCGCTTCTTTGGATTCAATAGAAGATTTCAATGTCCAGAGCTGTTAGTAAGACCCTATTACCACCTTGGACATGTCCCCATTCCAGCTCAGCAGTCATACTCACGTTAACATGTTCCTTTCCACCATGTTTTGCCCGAATCTGAGGGTTTTGGATGAGGTCTAGGTGAGTTCCCCACACTGCAATGGGTGTGTTGCCACTAGAGAAGAAGAAATAGAAGACACAAATGAACCCAGCTAATAGATATCAGGACTGATTGCACCAACAACAGGTGATCTGTTTTCCTAAGTGTTGATTGCAGACCTCATCTCATCAAGTGTTGACCTCATCTCACAGTCCCATAGGAAGGGAAGGAAAAACAAAACAAAGTAAATAAGTTTTCATTCATTCATAAAGGGAGAAATAAGAAAAACCACATGCTTGCTAAAATTGACACATCAAACAGGATTTGGGTGTTTTTCATGTTAGGGCTCAGCAATCTCAGCCTTCAGTAATGAGAAGAGTGGGAAATTTTAACAGGGGCTCTTCAGAATGGTCCACAGCCTATATCTCCTATACCACTGAAGGAAGGGAGCCCAGAAAACCCCTCATAGATACTGTCCTGTGCAAGAAGCTCTTGAGGATTCAGTGCTACCTTCGTTGAGGCTGTAGTGCCATCTTGCATATTAAACCTCCTATAAAGACATCACCCTGAATAAGATACCGTCACCTCAGTGACCACAATTCAGTGCTGCCTGGGAACCTGGTCCTGCAGCACCTTGAAGAAAGAGCCAAAGTCTCCAGCCTTGGTAGGTGTAAGGCATTTGATTGGTTTCCATTTGGTGATCCAGGCAGATAAGCTCTGCCATGTGTGTTAGAATGGAATAGAGGTTTCCAGTCACTGTGTCCCTTTGCTCAGACAAGGATTGATTTGCTAGCAAAAACAATTCATACAAGCCACAACCCTGCATCTGGTAGATTTTCTCACTTTTATAACACTCTCTCAGCCCAACTTAAGATGCGAAGATGTAGACAGAGCCCTTCTCATTCCCTGCAGTCACTGTCATAGAACCATAGCATGGTTCAGGTTAGAAGGGACCTTAAAGATCATCCAGTTCCAACCCCCTGCCATGGGCAAAGACACCTCCCACCAGACCAGGTTGCTCAAAGCCCCATCCAGCCCGGCCTTAAACACCTCCAGGGATGGGGCAGCCACAGCTTCTCTGGGCAACCTGTTCCAGTGTCTCACCACCCTCACAGCAAAGAA
>JAOXJK010000001.1:3215616-3231332 GCA_025774025.1 Xenus cinereus | reverse complement strand
GGATATGGTGTAGGGGAGAACTTTGTAGAGTAGGGTGAATGGTTGGACTCGATGATCCCAAGGGTCTCTTCCAACCTGAATGATTCTGTGATTCTGTGAATTGCTGCTTTCAAACCCAGGGGAGATTCACTTCTCTAAGCACAGTTCCGACATTTATGCCTGGGTTTAGATATCAATGACTGGTCCTGCTGCCGTGCAAAGCTGTGGACCCAGACCAATGGGGCCTGAAAGACAGTCAGAAAGACCCCCAAGCCCTAGGAATTGTGGCTTTTAGGGATACAAATATGTAGTTTACCCAGCCCCAGTGGTCTGTAATATTACTCAGACAGGGAGCATCCTGGTGCTGGAGATAAACCCTGGGCTGCAGTAAAGACTTGCTGCACCTATCTCTGTAATTAAAGCATGGAGGCTCCAAGGCAAGCTTCTGGTGAGCATCGGCAGTTGGAGTTTGCTGCATTAAGCCAGGAAGCTTTGCTCACTATAAGCAAAAGTGGGGTGCAAGGTCATTTAGGTTTGGACTATGTAGAAATTTCCAAAATATTCCTTATTTTGGAAAAAGGACTCTGCTTCTGCCCCTCCCTCACTAGAGTCTGTGAAAATTTTGTCCTGGGGCACACATCAAGCACCCAAGGTGTTATTTTTCCCAGGAGGCAAGTCCACTGGCCCTCATGGTCTTGGGTTTTAGGAAGTAGCTCTGCACAAAACTATTTCTTAGTGAACACAATGCTTGGAAAGCAATTTTCTGTATCAAGGACCAATATGAGTACACCAGTGCTGCACTAGAAAACCATGAGAGGTGTTAGGGGGTGTCCATGGGGTGCTTACCTAAAGATACTCCACTCAGGCTCAATCCTCAGGATGGTTGGATCCTCTACATATTCATACTGCAACTCCTGATGTATCTTGGCCTTGTCCACTCTCACAGACACCTTCACCTTCTCAAAGCCTTCATCTGAGGCAGTGGTGTTGCAGACAATGTGCTTGGTGGATCTCCTGTGAGCAGAAGCAAATTAAGGTAAACCAGGTGCTACCAGCAACAAAACCAGAAGCTACTTACTTTTATGTTCTGTCACCTTAACCTATGCACTGTGAAGTGGTGAAATTCACCGCTACAGGAATATGCTGTGAATAGTGTGACACATTTAGCTGAGGAAATGACATTGCCTTTTCACTAGTTTAAATTAAACCACAAGAGCCATCATTTCTCAGGTCTCAGAGTGAAAACTGAACCCCAAGGGAAGTCCAAACCAGACCTCTCTCCAGAAGTATTTCTGTGTGATTAAATACTTGATGGATGTTCCCTTCCTGCCCGCAGGCCTCTGCAGCAGCAGCTCATAAAAAGGGGTGTTTGCACCTCAGCTTTCCAGTCTGGGGTAATAAAGACTGTAAGCCTTGTTTAAGTGCAGTTATCAGCGTGCCTGGGACCTTCGCATAGGAGGTGTTAATGTGGTGGGAGGCATTTTATGATTATACTCAAAGAGCATTCTGCATAAACCTTTCCTTTTGGGCAGGGCTCAGAACCTGCTCCAGGTCTGAATTTTTTAGCAGTGGCCCTTACCTTCCATAAAGGGCCTAAAAGCCAGGCTCCAAACACCCTCAGCCTCACCTTATACCCCTAGAAAGCATAAAACAGGGTGCATCCTTCCCTTGCAGTGTGGCACTCACCTCCACAAGACCCTGAAGGACCACGCACAATCCTTCCTAAATCTCCCCAGTCTCTTGGGTAAACAACTCCGAGCCGCTGTGGTTCCCACTTGGCCTTTTAAACCACAAGCTGTGACTTCACCCTCCTGGATTATAGATGCTGGATCACACCACGGTCATGACAGGCAGCTAAAAACAGGTTCCCCACAGCCAGGAGAGGGAAGGGCATTGCCCCAAGACAGTGGTCCCAGGTTCTCCTGTGAATGGGCCCTTCTTCTGCCAAGGACAGGCTGGGAGAAATGTGCCAACTTGATCGCCAGCCTCCACCGATCCTGGCAGCGAAATGTGTTGCACTGGGTAGTTTTGAGCTGTGGGAGCCCCTGGGAACGGGATTCAGGCTCATTCTCACAGGGATCAGGGAACATTCAGCAGGTAACGCTGACATTAAGCCTCTCTGAACTGCAATTGAACAGGAGCCAACCCAGAGCCGAAATGTTGCAAATCATCCGTTTCTTAGCACTACAGGACTATTCTGGGATAAAAGGGAGGTGTTTTAATACTTAGAACTGATGTTGCCAGATTTTCTTTGTCATCTCTGCTAAAGCAGGGACATGAAAATTAATCTTTTAAACGATGTACTCTCAGAGAAAGTAGCACAGCGCAGGACCGTGGAGAATTGTAGTGAAATTTGACAAGGGGCCATCAAAAAAAAAACCAAAAACATACCAAATACCAAGCAAAACAAATAAATATTATTCTCCCACCCCAAAACATGCACTCTAAGATTGTGTCCAGTGCAGAATGAAAAGGTCCCATTGCTGAATAGACATGGCCACAGGCAAAAGAGGCACTTGAGGGACAGGGTGTCTGGGCTGCAGAAGAAGTCTCTTGACTATAATTGCTCACATCTTTCAGACTTGGGCACGTGCAGGAGGAAGGACTCATCTGTACCTGTAGAAGAGGCAGGGCTGTCGCCCAAAGGTCACGATGACATTGCTGCCCGCATTGAGGTTGTTGCCCGTAATTGTCACCTGGGTGCCACCCGACACTGGTCCCCGCTTCGGCTTGAGATCAGAGAGTGTCAGGGTCTGTGAAGAGAAAGGGTCACGTTGAAAACACAACAGAGGGGCGGAGGTAGCTTCCCTCCCTCTTTTTACTGCTGTAGAGAGGTAGGCACCCCCCAGGGGTCAATCATGTGTTAGCTGGACTTCAGAAGATGACCATATCTTCCAGCCGATAGAGGAACCTAGGATGACACCAGTCCTATCATAGACACATGGCTTGAAGGACAAGTTTGGTGGGATGAATTCAGGCCTAACTCCAGTCTGATCTCCTCACCCCTACAAAATTTGAGAAATAATCTGGGTTTACAAAGTCAGTTCCACATCTGGAGAAGCTGGATCCATGATGTCCCACCTCTACTGCTCGTTTAACATGACCCAAGTGTCTATTTTGCCATCACGCAACACCACCTCTGCAAGATAACCCGGGTCTTGAACTGGCTCCAAACTGTGGAGCTCACAAGTGATGAAAACGATCCAGTCTCAAAAAGATTACTCTAAACCCCATTGATCTGACGAGGGAACAGGACCTGCTGTGTACCTTCAGAGAGATACCTAACCCACCCCACTCCCCATGCTCATGGGCTTTTTCCCTGGGAAGGAGGAGAGCTGTGGTTCAGCAGAGCATGTGAGATAGCGTCCTGCCTCTCCCACATGCCCACTGCATGAACCCAAATCTTTCTCTTTTTATCAGACTTGGATGCTGAGAGAGTCTAGTACTGCATGAGGGTCCTGCACGGATACAGCATAGCAGTGCTTATGGTGAGAGGTACCCTCAGATATTACAGCCACAAAAGGAACACTGTCCAGATGAACACCTTTTTTCCTTTTTCTACTGATTTCCTGAGCTTCTTTTCCAAACGTAACACAGTGTTGTGTTAATATATCAAAAAGGGGCACAATTCCTTTAGGGGCTTCAAATCTCAAACTTCTTTTTCTTGTTCTCCTGCCCTCCCTTCTTCCCAAAAATCAAGATAAAATACATGCACTCTGAAGGCACAGATCACCCTCTTACCACAATGCAGAGAGGAGACATCCATTTTCAGGGAGAAATTTGGAGTTACAGTTTATTCTTTCATTTGCATTTTAATAGAAAAACTTTCCACTCAGTCCCAAGTGAAAAGCTACTATATGCATTTAAATGAAGATTATTTTTCCCCCCCTCTCCTTAAGAATGATGACACAAATGCTTGAAGCTCTCCTCAGCTCCTCTGAACAAGCAGGTACATCACGCAGTCAACTTATTGAGCTTTAGAGACCATTAATCTGTGGTTATAAAACCACCTGACACACACCACAGCTCCCTCTTTCACACACACACAGAGCCCTCTCTGTCCCTGTCCCCCTCTGGCTAATCATTTGGAAAAACAGCGGCAAGGTTTCCACTTTGCCTTTGTTCAAAATGAAGGTACCGCATGGAGAAGGAGCTGAACATGAAAATCAGACATACCACTCTGTAGAAAAATCCATTGACGGAGCTGGACACTTCTTGTGTTTAAACTCAGCTGGGTTTTACATGATAGTTTGGAAACAGTTTTGCCTCAAGAAGTCCCTCATCTATTACTTGATGAAGGTTGGGAGGATATATATGAAGGAAGAAGCAATTAACAAACAAGAAATGCCCTGTTTCTTAAATTTTTTTGGGGGGTAATATTCTCTAACAGCTATTATTGGGATTAAAAAATGCAGGAAGAGTATGTAGATAAAAAAGATGGACTTCAGTATGTCCTGCTCCTCCTTTTTAGGGTACCGCTTCGTGATGAGATGGCAGCTCCTCTTTAATCCCTTATTGACAGCCACCCACAGCAGTGCAAATTACTGCTAACCATGATGGCTGCTGCTGGGACATGACCTCCCACCTGGGAGAAAATAGGTTGAGAATGGCCACCTTGGTGCACGTAGCCCACACAACAGCACTGCAGCTCAACTGCTTTACAAACCAGGAAGGGACATTTGAGTTAAAGACCCAAAGCCCTTGTCCAACCTCGCGATGGGTAGAAAAACTGCCTGTGCCCTTTTGAGGGTCCTTGCAGACCAGAACTATACCAGCAATGCTCCTCAACGAAGCGTTTCCCCATCTCATGCCGATCTTACAGAAGGGTTTGTGGCTAAGCTTTCAAAGTTGTGATAAACCATTAATTATTCACAGTGGCCTTCATAAATATTGCACAGCATGTTTGCAGTAAAACTCAGCCTCCAGACTGTTTACCATTTCCTCGCTGGTGAAAGGTGGTGGAAAATGCAAGGGGGTCTAGTGGATGTGTAATAGGCTGAAGTGGACAGTGACAATGAGGGAAAGAGGCCAGGAAATCTTCTCTACCTTTCTAGGGGTTTGCCTAATTTCACAGAATCACATGGGGTTGGAAGGGACCTCTGCAGATCATCTAGTCCAACCCCCTGCCAGAGCAGGTCCACCCAGAGCAGGTTGTACAGGAAAGTGTCCAGGCAGGTTTTGAATGTCTCCAGAGATGCAGACTCCACACCCTCTCTGGGCAGCCTGTTCCAGGGCTCTGGCACCTTCACAGTGAAGTTCCTCCTCAAGTATAGATGGAAATTCCTATGTTCCAGTTTGTGCCCGTTGCTTCTTGTGCTGTTACTGAGCACCACTGAAAGAGGACTGGTCCCATCCTTTACTTTCTTCCAGTACCTCTTCCACAGAGAAGATACCATCAGAGCTGTGTCTAAACTGACATCATGGTGCATGTCAAGACTTTGGTTCTCACTTCATTCCTCTCAGGGACAAGGGCAGAGCAAGACGTGACCCAGACACAGCTAGTGCACCTGGGTTTCCTTTCCATGGGTTCACCAGTAGAGATGGAAGGGAGACCTGTTGCAAATGCTGTCCTGAGACAAGGATTTTAGGAGCAATAGAGATGCAGTCAGAGTAGCCCACATCACCTGCACTGAGCCACACTTTCTCTTCCAAAGCCAGAACAAAGGCAAACTTGCCTGAACGTCTGAATTGAAAAGTGAAGGGAAATTTTTTTGGATTGAAAGACCATGGCAATAATCATAGTGAAAAAATCAATAACTTTAAAAAGAAATTATGTTCCTTTAGATCGTCATAAATTTCATTTCAGCCTGCAACCAAATGCTATGTTTCCCTTTTGGCTTATTGAACCCTCTTATGCATCTTGCAATTTTGATCACAGGTGAGCTTAAAACAAACTAACAGAATTTTGAATGTAAAAGTTCTGGTTAGAAACGTGGAGAAGAACTGTTCTAACGTCTCTAAGCTAAGCTTCCTCCTTTTTAAAACACTGAAGTCAAACACTCAGCTGAGTTCAAAATATCACCTCTTCCAATTCTTGCAGGAGAGGGCATGACAGAAGCTATTGGCCAAATTTGACTATGTTTTGCTTCAAGCCTTTTGAAACGCAATTTTCCAGAGGGCTCACTATGCGTCAGAAAGCAACATTTATCTCCTCTGCGATGCCCTTCCTTAAGTTTTCAAACGTCTTCCTTCCCTTAAAGCTGCCACCCACCCTTGCAGGACGCCGAGGCACGTTGTGATGCCTGCAATAACATCTCTACCCTCCTGGCAGGAGTGTCGGAGGAAGCCAACCCATTCCAACAAACACAGCTCCCTCTAGGAAAGCAGCGGACACGGGAGAGGGCATATGATGGGCAGGCTGGAGAGAGTGTGTGTTTTTTTGCTGTCTAGCACGAAGGTATCGAGGTATTCAGTGGAGAAAACCCTGTTGACTTCACGCTTGTGCACGGCTGGGATAGCTGGCAGCCGGAAAGCCAGCAAGCGGAGGGAAAAGCTGTCACAGAGGGACACGCATGATCAAAATCGGACAGTAATTCCAGGAGTAGCAAAGGTGACGTGCTGAAGTGTAATGTCCTGGAAAAAGCCCTTCTGTCTGCCTAGTGGGGGTGATCTCTCAAGGTGTTTCTTTGCCCCCACCACTGTAGCACCTGAGTGACATCAGAAAATAGAGAAATTTCTGTAGCTCAAGGGGGAAATCTAAGATATTTGCTTTCATTACCAGTTCCCTTTACCATAAAAAAAGTGCTTGGGCATGTGAATAATTTCAGAAAAGACCCATTCCCTTGCAGGAGTCGAGAGCTTTTGATGGGAATAAAGAGACCCTCTCATCTCATACCTGCACAGATCTGCACAGATCAAGGCCAGGCAATGCTTGCATGTCCCCAGCAAGGGGCCTTAGAGGAATAAGCAGGTCTCTTGGACAAGGAGCGTCAGGAGAAAGGGGGGAGAGCGGAGCAAAAAATCAAGTCAAGCGTGCAACATATACTGGGCTCTTGCACAGCTCTTCCTTGGTGAAGTGACATTCTCAGGCTGAACTTGCACCTGTAGTAGAGCAGAATCAGGCCCAGAGCCCTTCTGACTGATTTGCAAGCTGATGGCCCAGACAGAGGGTGTAGCAAGACAATTTTCCAGCCCCAGAAGTCTCTCTAAAAAGAGGAGTGTGCTCTCCGAGTGCCACCAGCAGACATTGCTGACTGCAGAAAGCCTGCTAAGGGTGGCCACTCAAAATAGGAATGCCTTTCCTCTTCTTCTCTGGGCATATCTCACGTTTGGGGATGGAGATGCAGACAGTTCCAGGGGTACTGTCTGCTGCAGGGAGATTAGTGGAAGTTGTACATGTGATCCCACCATTCACCGTCCCCATGGACTTTTGACTTCGTCCCCAAATTACTCATGGAGTTCTCTCTCCAAGCCACGTACCCTTCCCACTGCCAGACACATGATGAGCAGCGGCAGGAGGAAACTACGTAAAACAAACCAGGGTGCTGGTATTTCTGGCATCCAATCCCATGGAGAGCTGTGCACTCAGAGGAACATCTTGGACTTACGCCTGACCTGCATCTGAGACTTGAGAGAGACCTGGGCTGAGCTGAGAGCAATGACCCAAGAGATGCTGGGCTGTGCCAACCACAGCTCTGAGAGCAGATATTTGCTGTCCTGAGCCCATCCCTCCAAGCACAAGCATTGCAGTGAGATCCCACCCTTACTCATGTGTAGGCATCACCCTTAGAAGCTAACTGAAGTTCAAACTTGCTTGAATCATGGAGTCCAAAACAGTTGCCCACTTTCACTGCACCGCAGTCATACACTACAGCTCACCCACAGCCTGGCTGGTGAACTGGTCCCTCCTGATCTGCTTCTCCTGGGCACCCAGAAGACCACCTAGAGCAAACACCCCTTGAATGCTACATCTTGCAGAAATACCTGCCACTGCTATGGTGACTATTTGTGGCCCAGTAAATGGGAATTTTTATCCTTGCTAGCAGAAGGCCATGGACTTTGCAGTGACACAACATCGCAGGGTCTCAGGACGTCTCTGGGCTTGCTGTGCCCTGAGCTGGGTGTCCCTCTCATCACAAGTGTCCTGTGGCCAAGGGCTTGCGTCTGACCTGCTTGAGCTCAGTGCTGGGGACACCCCGCATGGCCAAGGGCTGACGCCCCGAGCAAGCACTGCCCAAAAAACACCAGCCCTTTGTGTGCCCGGGCTGGGCGCTGGGCAGCTCTGCCACTGGTGCTGGGGACCAGGGAGAAGGGAGAAGTTGGTGGGGAGATGGGGGATGAAGATGTCCCTGGGAGGACCCAAGAGTGAGGAGGAAGAGACCCCACCATGGACATCACACTCCTCTTGGTGCCTTCTCTGTAGGGCCTGGAATGATGCTGGTAGGGTGGCCATCACAGCCAGGTAAGGTAAGATACCAGAAAAGTTTTTTTTCCCTTTCTCAATCTTTTTTTTTTTTTCTTTCCTGTATAGCACTTTTAACTATTAATGAGGATTTTCTGTACTAATTTGGACCATGGCTGTATGTAACTGAAACCGGACTAATAATTTGGACTATTATTAGATTGTTAAAACATTAATTAGCCAAGTTATTTTTGCTCATAACGAGATTCTGAAAGGAAATGGAAGGAACAAATTGGTGTGCTCAGGACAGCAGCGAGAAGCTCAGAAGCTGAATATGGTCAAGGACAATAGATAAATGCAGCAAAGTGAAACAGGGCCCAAGGACCTTCAGGGCCAAGGAGAACTTCTCACAGGAGCTTACCATAAAGTAGTAGAGCTGTGAAGACCTGGCCATGAACTCTGGTTTGCACTCTGCCACGCAGATTTCCACGAATCCAGCATGCTGGCTGGGCTTGGCCTCCCCCATCTCACATACTATCCTGTGGAGAAAATACAAACCAGAAGCAAGGTTTGATGGTCTGAGTAAGATGGAATTGGAGCAAACAGCCCACACTACTGGGAAACGGAATGTAGATTTAACCCATCCTCTTCTTTCCAATTCAGGATTCAAATTGTGGATTCTTTAAGAGTGTATTCTTTAAAGAATGGTGGGTTTTGGCTGTTGGCACTCGGTGGGGCAAGTGCTCAGCTGCTGTAAATCAATATAGCTTCACTTCAATACATAGACAAATGCTGGGCTGAGGTCTGACCCCAGGGGTCCCTCTCTCCTCCAGCCTTGCATGGTGGGCAACTTTGCAGCTGTAAGGTTTAATGATTGCTCCTGCAAAGGATAAGCTGGTTCTCAGGACTGCTGTCCCACAAACTGGAATTGGTAGGATATATGCCATGAGTACTACCTAAATATGCAATACAAATACAGTAATAAATGGATTATTAGTTCCTGAGCTGTAAGTGAGGAACGACATCTTCCATTTCTCACTTCCAGAGTTGGGTGGAACTCCTTAGAAGACCCTACAGATAGCAATGACTGTTATTAAAGTGCTGTGGCCCGTTGTCTGCCACACACCCAACTTACTGCTCTGCTGGGATGTACCCTTCCACCAGCGGTTTGCATTCCACTCCAGCCACTTTGACGTGAGATGCAATATCTCTGAACTCCAGCCCCAGATTCTCCCCACGGATGGTCACTTTTGTCCCCCCTTCTCGAGGGCCTGTCACTGGATTGATCTGCAGAAACAAGCCAAGAAAAAGGAGAATAATCAAACCACCTGTGTAAAGACATCAGCATCTTCTCAGCTGAAAGAAGAGGCATATCAAGTCTCTTTGTGACCACTGGAGACACTCATAATTATGAATGCTGAACAGCTGAGGGAACAAGCCTACTTTAGATACATCACTAAACCATCCCATTGCAAATATATATCACACATTTCCCAACTTCAGAACAACCAAAATCCTGCCCAAGATCTCTTTTACTCTCTTTTGGCTACTTGCAAAACATCCAGAGATGAGTAGGAGTTGTTTTCTAGGTAGGAACAGGGGTTTCTGATGGTGCAGCCGAGCTCTGAACTTTATAGACATGAGCCATGGAAAGGCAGGAGTGGGACATGGTGGAAAGAAATGGAGATAGAACAAGAAAAGAACATGAATGGTTTCAGCCAGTCACTTTAAATCCTAAATTCCCAGCCCAAAATACATGGAGCTTTTGATCTGTTCTGGAGGGAGATATTGGTCAGGCATCACAAGCTGAGCTGAAAATGTCCACCTAAAAAAGCACCTAGACACAACAGAAACAGCGCGTCAGGTTAAGAACAGAGTAGGTGGATGGTAACTGAGACAGCAGCAGCCATTGCTCTGTGCCAACACAGATTTTCCAGCTCCAGCTGCCCTCACAGAAGAGCTGGGGCCAAGGGAAGGGCAGACATAGGCACGGATGGCTTATTTGTGGGTTGGAGAACTCTTGACTGGAAAACCCCCGAGACCCAGCTTGAGATGAGTGGCTATCCCAACAGTCCTGCTGGCTGCTGGTGTGATGTTTGCATCCCAGTCTGGACCATCATCAGACCCTAGAAGCAGTAGGATCTCTGTGTCTTGCTCAGCAGTGGCTGTGTTTGGCAACAAGGCTAAAGCACCACCTGGATTCCAGAGCTCACCTCTCCCTTCTGTTGCAGAGTCTCACCCTGCACCCAGAGTTGTCCATCTGTGATATTTCTGGCCCATGCAAAGGGGGTATGAAAGCAGGAAAACACCCTGCATCCCACCCATCACCTTTGTTCAGAGCCAGGCGGAAGCTGGCATTGGAGTAGTCTCCTCAATGTTGAAACAACCCAGAAATCACGGGGCTGGCCCTAAATTATCTCTGTTCTGCCCTTCCAATTATTCCCCATGCCCAAATGCTGTGCCACACAACTGCCCAGTTGAAAGGGGCTTCAAACATTGCTTTCAAGGGGTATTACCTGCTGGCCATTCAGGATGCCATGGATGCCATCTGCCAGCCTTGGCAAGGCTCTCTCCACAGCGAGGAAGGGGAAATTCCCTGTCTGAGGTCCGTACCCGCCGGCTGATGGCTCTGCCAACTGGGAATCTAGGGCTGGCAGCTAGACCTTTGCGTAGCATTCAGACTGGCAGGGAGAGTCAAGGCACTGGCACAAGCAGGGCTGCTTTTGACTGGTTCCCAGCACTGAGTCTGGCACCAGGGTTGGCCCAATTTCCACCCAGAGGCCAATTTTTAGAAGGTCCATCCTTAATAAGTAGAGAGAGATGCTGGCACCTCTAGGGGATATTTTATTTTAGGATATTTAATTTTAGGGGCCGTGAACCACCCCCTGAATGAGTATGTCTTCACTCTCACTATACAGGGAACCTAGAGAGATTAATAATTTAATAGCACAGATGATCACAGACAAGTCCTTGGACCTGTAGGGTTTTGTAGCATAGACACAACCTCTGTAGCACAACACCCCTGCAATGGCCTGCTCTCGGGTCCAAACACTGCTTGAGTCAGGAAACTCAGAACCATATTCCTTATGGTTCTTAGGTAGGCTTATTCCTACTCCAAAAGTCAACAAGATAGTTAAGTCCTAAGAAGAAAATAGCACAACATTTATAAATCTGACAGGTGAAATGATTATTTGGGTTGGCTACAGATTTGACCTTTGGATGAGATTGACAGACAAGTAGAAAATGGATAAAAAGAGAAAGTAAGAGAGAGGCATTTGTGGTTATTTTCCAGGAAATGAAGAAACTATCTTAAAAAATCAAAATGAAAATGGAATTTCTATTCCTGGAGAAAGGAATGTAATACTGATTGTCTCAGTTGGGGGCTCAACATTGAAAACTTGAACTATTTTCCAAAAATGGCAATTCCAAAATATTTTCATTCTGAATGATTAAGAAATATCTATTCAAGGCAAGTTTTCTGTTTGAAATACTTATTTTGCTGACGTCAGCTAATCCTCTCCTGATAAAACACTTTATATGAATGATGCTGGAAGGCTAGAATATATCACCATACCAAATGCAAACTACTCAAAATGAAGACAGAAATATAAGCTAAAATTACCAGATTTTATTTCCTTACGTTTTAGACACACTTTTTCAGTTCACTGCTTTCCCCATGGAATATTTTGGTTCTGTCTTGTGGTATTAAACTTGCCACCAAGAGGTTTTCACTTGTTCTAGTAAGTTAGGTGTCCAGTAAGGTAGGTTTGTGGTTAATTAGGGATCACCTATGCTTGAAAGAGCTTGTTATCACTGGAAGTACATCTCATAGCAGGTCAAAAGAGGACTTTTTTTCTCGTATGACTAATGTCATTACCCTGTGTAAAAGAAGGTGTAGTGGTGAAAAGGAACAATTTGCTAGAAAAGTCCTTTTCTTTAGATTTAGGGGTGAGTTTGAGACAAAAGTTCCACTCAAGAAGTCTCAAAATATCTCAGTGGAAACATTATCATCCTTCTTCCATCTCTGTCTAATGCATGAAATATTTAAATATTCTTGCTATGACTCAAAGACCATCAAGAGGAAACTTCCTGGAGTGAAGCCACCACAGCACCTCCCTCTGCCATTTTAATTTGTAAAAGCCAGCTTCAAAACACACTTATTTCCTTAGAAGTGGAGGGCCTGGGGTTATCCCAGGAGCGTGTGGGAGGCTTTTTAACCCCAACTCGTTGCGCTCCCATAGACGCGCACCAGAAGAAGGTGTTGCCGCTCTGTTTTCACAGCGACAGAGAAGGAGCCTGCTTCTATCAGAGGTGCAAAAACGTGGAACGAGACCTGTCAGCTTTGGAGAGGAAAACGCAGGCAGGGAAACAAAAGCTGCCAGGAAGCCTCAGCTTTCTCTGGAAGACCCAGAGCTGCGACACCGCATCAACGTTGATGCTCTCGTCGCTCTTAAAGGAGGTTTTGTGGCTCAGCGAGTCCCTAAGTCCCTTAATGTCGCTAAGTGGCAACGTAAATGCAAGCAGCTAGGAAATAAGTACAGGTTGTGGGAAGCTGTGTGCTCCGTGTGTGTGTGTGTGAGTACACGTGTTGTTTCTCCTCCTTCGCCTCCACAGACACTGCCCTGGCTCCTCGCCAGATGCTCCCACCAACCGCTCCCCACCTACCATTAGCCGCGATATATACCCAGTCACTTGAGATTACTTCCACGCTAATGGCTCAGAAAAAGGCTTTCCAAGAGAGCTGCTTATGATTGCACCAGGCAGTTGGAATATTTCATGAGTGAATATTGCAATGATCTGTTGGAGCTCTGGGAGCTGTTGGAGGAAATGCCAGCAGAAAGAGAAGTACATCCCTTGTGGAGCTGTAGGGTGGAGAGTGAGTGCTTTGCGCTTCATAAAGAGACTGTAGATGCAGAGCCGGGGTCAAAGCATGGCAAAGAAATGCGGATGGACCTTCAAAACATCATACTATTGCATGGTCAGGTCCTTGTGTTTTGGACTTCTGCTTTAGTTGGTCATCCATCAGCTTCCCAATACCAAATTCTCTGAATCTGTGCAAAAATTCTGAATCTTTCCTAAGGTTTGAGAATCTGAAAAGACTCAAAAAAGGTTTGCCCCAGCTCCCAATAATTTTCAAGGCCTTAAAGCTGAACTTTCGGATGTAGCTGCTCATTCTGGCTGTTTGGATTTTGTTTCACAGCTTCAGGTGTTTCAGGTGGGCTCAAAAACTACCATCCCCAGATAAATCCAAGTGCCGTGGAGACCTTCTCCTTGGAAACATCAGAATGAGCCTGGAACTCCAGAAGTCTAAATGTATGAGTACTTTGGGGACTGATGAATGTCAGGAAGATGAACCAAAACACAAGCAGAGGGGTTCTTATCAGTGGCATCTGGGAAAACCAGATTCTACCCATCCTTGGCTTTCACCAATGGACATTGGTTTAGGGCTCGCTCATAACAGCCACACTTTTTGATTCTTAACCAAATACAATTGAAAAAGCCTTTATTGCTTTCTAGGAAAATAACCACACCTAATTATTCATATTAAACCACAATCGTGAAGGCTGGATTTTCCTCCTTTGCATTTCCCCTTATCTTCTCTATCTCATTTTCCTCTTTACTTTTCTCATTTGCAAAACAAGGCCCTGGCCACCCTGGAAGGGTACTCATGTTAACCAAGGCATGGCGATTGAGAAATGCTGAAGGCAGGAGGCAGTTGGTAAGGACAGAGCCCTCATTTTCAAGGCTTAGAACCATCCTGTTGCTTGCCCTGTGTCTCTGAAAATGGTGCCCGTCATTATGACAAAGGCATCCTAAGACAGCAGACAAAAAATTACTTCAGACTGGAGGCCTTATTTCCCTCCTTTCCCCTTTTTTTCTTTCCTCTGCTCCTTCTCTCTACAGTTTTTCTATTCTCTTATTTCCCCTTTTCACCTTTGACCCAGCTCTTCCTTTGGCCCAGTCGACACATTCAATAGGAAACCTTCTAAAGGACACCTTTATGCTGCAGGTTCCTTCCCCCCCATCCTGGCCCTCATTCTCTCTTTCTCACTTAATAGGAAAGTTCCAAGCTTTATTAGTCCAGGCTTAACCTTCTTGAGCTTTCAAAGGGGGAAATCTGACAATCATACAGGGCTTTGTTTGTTCTATGTGGACTTCTTTCACCATGCAAAGTCAGCCAGGCAAACAGAAGAGTGTTACTTTGTTGGAATCGGTGGAGTCTTGTTTTTTCTGGACATAGACTTTGTCCATGCCATGCTGCTGGGAAGCATGAACTACAACCTCTACTATTCCTTGACCTCCTGTCAGCAAAGGTTAAAACACTCTGGAATCACTCATCATCTTCTCAACCATCTCCTTCTCTCTGGTTTTAAGAGACAGTTGCGCTCATTTGACTACCCTCACACCATCCATTTGAGATGCCCCAGAGCATCTTGTCTCACCTTCAGCTGCTACTAAAGCCTTCATGTCACATTTGCCAGCCCTATGCGAGCAGGTCAGATGCTCTGGGGTTGCTCAGATTGCACTAGCAGGCTGTGTTCATGCAACTGATTCAAGTCTACATTGACTATGGTGGGAACTCCGACACCCTGCTCACCCCTGTGTTGCAGACACCAGAAGTTGTATGTCTACCTTTGAAGGCCACCATGGCCTCCCATCCTCAAGGTTGCCTGGGGCTTTTCCTGACCCAGCAGAACTCAGCCCTGACCTTCCCCTCACCGACCCAAGGACAAATCAGGAAAATAAAGGAAGGAAAGGGTACGAGGGGGAATAACCGGGCTTCTTGCAGGTCCATGACTTACATCTGTGATCTTGGGGTTGGTGCATTTGCCCTTGGTGCTGGACAACTCCAACCACTGGCTGTCCTGGGCTGGGCAGTGCTGCTTCAACGTGCACTGGTTTTGCCCCTCACACCAGCCACATTCGAAGTCTGGGTCGGCTTTCAGGCACAGTCCACAGCTGTCCCGCATGGCCCCGCACTTGTACAGGTGAACTGCAGGGAAAGGAAAACAGAGAGGACCTGAGAGACGCAAACAGCATGGGAGAGTAGTGGGATGTCAGGGGGAAGAACGAGGAGCAAGAGAGGGGAAAGTGTTCTGGGCTCCTAGTCCCAGAGGCAGGATCAGAACTCGCGGAAGGCCACAAAGATGATCAGAGGCCTGGAGCACTTCTTCTATGAGGACAGGCTGATAGAATTGGGATTGTTCAGTCTGGAGAAGAGAAGGCTCCAGGGAGAGCTTATAGCCCCTTCCAGTCCCTAAAGGGACTCCAGGAAAGCTGGGGAGGGACTCTTGATCAGGGAGTGTAGCGATGGGACAAGGGGGAACGGTTTTAAACTGAAAGAGGGGAGATTGAGATGAGATCTCAGGAAGAAATTCTTTGCTGTGAGGGTGGT
>JAOXJK010000001.1:3200606-3212285 GCA_025774025.1 Xenus cinereus | reverse complement strand
GGTCTGGTGGGAGGTGTCCCTGTCCATAGCAGGGGGGTTGGAACTGGATGATCTTTAAGGTCCCTTCCAACCCAAACGGTGCTGTGATTCTAAGAGTTTGTGCTGCAAGGTGTAACCAAGAGAAAAGGAGCTGTCACCTACCTCCTTACCAGCCATTACCTGCCAGAAAGCCACAGGATGCTCTCAAAGTTGTGATTCTCAGTGGAGCAAGCTGTGCTCCTTTCAATAGCCTGCTTAGCCATTAGGTGAACATTCCATGATTTAAGCATGGTTGCATGTGATGGGACTTATCTTGGAAATCTACCTTCTAGTTGTTGAGCACAGCTCTGAAGAATATTTTGCCAACTCCTGGGTGCAATGTTCTAAAGTGAACATTACGGATTGGGGTTCTACCATCCCAATATACCTCTGCTGTGTACTCCACAGATGCTGAGCATATATGTAAGGTTATCTACACTACTGATACTTTGAAGAACTCTTGGAAGCTGATTGAGGTCTCAGAAAGCAGGGAACAGGCGTATCATGGAAATACCTTAAAAATGGGGAAAATGGAGGTTCTGTGTAATTATAGACCTGTCATCCTAACTTGGCTTCCCAGAAAGAAAGTACATCAAATTATTAAACAATCAATTTATAAGCACCTGCAAGATGATAAGGTGATAAAAATCAGCCAGCATAGATTTGTCAAGAACAAATTGTGTCAACCCAATCTAATTTCCTTTTTTGACAGTCTTAATGGCTTTGTGGATAAAGGGGAGGCAGCAAATGTGATTTATCTTGATTTCAGTAGCGTATTTGCTACCGTCCTACAGGAGATTCCCATAAACAAACTAAGGAAATATGATCTAAAAGAAGCCACAATAAGGTATATGCAAAAGCTGCCAAAAAGAAGAAAAAAAAAAAGTTAAATAATTCAGCGTCAGGCTGGGATGGGGTTTCAAATGGAGTATTGTCCTGGATCTGGCATTATTCAGTATTTTCACTACTGGCTTGGATGACAGACTACAGATTTCATGAATGACACAGCTCAGGGAAAAGGTGCGAGAACATCCAAAAGCAGGGTTAAGAATTCAAAACAAACTTGACAAATTGTAGAACCGGGCCAAAATCAACAAAGTGAAATTCAATACAGGCAAGTACTGAGGATTCTTCAGTAGGAGGAATCAACGCAAACAAATATGAAATTGGAGCGACTGGCCAGTTCTGCAGGAAGGGGTCTGGGGACTGCTGAAGATCACAAACAGATTGTGAATCAACAATGCCATATTGCTGCCAAAAAATTAAGCAAATCTCCTTTGGGGACACGCTAGATAGAGGTTGTTACATACGTAAGCCCCAGGAGGCAATTATTTTTCCCTCCTCAGACCTAAAAAGGCTTCAGCTGGAGTAGGGGGTATCCAGTTTCCAGCAAATATGTATGAGGAAAGCCACAAAAATCTTCTGAGAGAGTTGGAGAGACTTAAACAAACACTTGTCAGGCACAGTCAAGGTACACAGATCTGGCCTTAATGAAGGAAATGGAAGCTGATCTCTGGAGGCCCTCTCCACTCGGAGAGCTCTCTGACACATGGTACTTAGTGGATTTTTTTCAGCTAGATTTTGGTTTATGACAGGGTTCACACAGTTGCCCGTCAGATCCCACTGCCCGCTTCCACCAACAGCTCCCCTCCAACACTTCGGCAAAAAGTCTCATAATAAGAGAGGAGATGGTGGCTTACAAGACAGAATGGGAACAAGGCAAGAAGGAGAGAGAAATTCAATGTCTGCTGCTATTACTGACCACAGCGCACATAAGGATTTACCCTCCTGAGATCAGGAATCTCGCACTGCACTGGGATCTATAGTGGGACAAACTCCCACTTTCAAAGAAAACAGCGATTTTCCCGCTACAAGATTAAATACAATTCAAGACGCTGCCTGGTTTGGTTGGGTATGTCTCAGAGACCACAAAAGAGTTCCCCGCCACTTAAAGTCTCAGCGCGGTTTTCCACAGAGACGCCAAAGCTCTGAGCCTTTAGAGGCAGGGTTTTCTGTATCCGTTAATTGCCGTATAATTGCGGAGTAAATCCTATACGGTGATTTCTGTCCATTACGGCAGAGTGAGCGCTAGTTGCACGGCAATTTCTCTTTGGACAAACTAAACGCAATTAGCCACTAATCTGCAAGACTCTGTGATTACGAGCTAGTTGTAGGGTATTTATGGGTATAGGCTTTGTGGTTACCATGGAAGGAAAGAGCAGCCGCGGGTTAGCGGAGCCCTTTGCAATTGGGCTGTACCCGCCAATCTCATCCAGTATTAGCATTTTTATGACACTTCTCGGTGTCACTGCCAGCGAGATGCAAGACGACGCAGAGCCGCTTGGACTCACAACGCTGGTTTTTCACAGCTTTTTGGAGCTGGGAGCAAGGATGGGGAGACAGGACTGGGAAGGAGAGCGCTTGAAAAGTAAGGAATAATTAATCTTCTGCCACTCAGGAGCTTGGCAAACGCCTGCTTTGCGCAGCACTTTGCAAATGCTGATTGGGAATGGGAAAGAGCATATATATATATATATAAAGAACCACCGGGCACCCTTAAGTTAGAAGTTGAGTCTGGAGGTGCCTGAGAAAGGGCTACCGTCTGCCTCAGCGGAGCCTCGTGTGTGTTGGGATTTAGCTGTTAGCAGAGCCTAGACAGGGCTGCCAAGGGACAGGCAGCTGGAGTCCCCCAGAGTCTTTCATCCCACTGAGGATCCAAGCGCCAGCAGCGGGAGCCCAGCTGGGATTTCAGATCTTATCTGTCTGCGGCACCGGGGGGGCAAACACATATTAGACTTGTTAACTCAGCAGACTCGATCCAGAGCTGGAAACGGATGCGAGGGAATAAACAACAGGATCCCCAGTGGAAGAGCTCCAAGGATGAAGCCAGCTGGAGGCTGGAATGAGGATGCTCTCCGTGCCCGGAGAGCTCAGACAGCTCGTGGGCTGCACGGCAGCGAAACAGAGCAATTTGCAAAGTAACGGCGAGTAAATGCTCCATCTTCTTCAGACCACAGGAGCTGCTAACTCATCGTGACCCCTCTTCAAAGCCCACTGAACTCAATAGGAGCCTTTGAAAGGGATCCGCTCGGCTGTAACAATAAGATGGAAATATGTTTTGGAGAAGAAAAAAGGGATGGTGTATCCATCTCCAGGACTAACAGCAGAGCTTCCCGGATCCTCCTGCTAAGAGCATCCTTTCCATTAGGGCTTGTATGGATGTGATGCCTCGCACAACTTTCTCCAGCGCGGGCAAAACTGCTGAAAAGATGTAAATCTGGCCCTTAAGTCTGCCAAATCCAGATTCCTACCACGCAAATCAAATCGAGGCAGAAAATTACGGGCAATTTAGAGGCCCAAACTGAGAAAGAGAGGTTGCCTTTCCAGAAAGGCAGACTGGCTCTCATCAGGAAATGCCCAAAAGCTGCTAGAAGGAGCTGTTGCAATTCACAGGAAAGACACAGCATGTTTTGAACTCCCAAGTACCAGCTCTTTGTCTCTAAAACTCTTCACTAGTATCAGATACTCCTGCAACATGGGCTGAGCCCACCACATCTCTTGGCCATTTTGCCGTGTTGTCAGTGGTTTAACATATTGCACGCAAGCTACTACAAACACATTGACTGTTTGTCTACGAATATCCTCGGGCCAAGAGGATGGCTGCAAAATCACAGCTATCAGTTCTACAACAGCTACGCAAACATCATGGAAAGATACTTTGCATATCAGAAATCTCAAATTCCTGGCTGCTCTGGGCATCCCATTATTGCAGGCACGCTGCATTAGAGGAACTCGGCTTCACAGACCTATGAGCCACGCAGTTTGTGCAAATCCATAGCCATGTTTGACATGTTGGGATGCTGCATCACTGGGTAAAGCCCTCTGGGAGTTTGGTTTGGGCACATATAGGACGATAAACCAAGAGCGGTTCCACGGTGTTTCTGCCTTGTACCTTGAGCATGTCCAATAGCGGGGAAAGATCTGCAGGCAAATATCCTTTTACTGGTATTTTAGTGTTGTCTGTTTTCCCTGACAGCATAAAAACCAGTCTTGTGATTAGAGCTTTGGTCTGGGGATTGATTCCTCTACCTGGCTCTGCCACCAACTCCTCGTGTGATCCCATGCAAATCATTCAATCCCTCTTTGCATCAATTTTCCAGCCATAAACTTTAGGCGGAAAATTTCTTGCCCACAGTCATCCCGTCTTCTTGGACTTTTTGCTTCCCAGGCAGGTCTGGGACTGAATTTTTGTGTCTGGGTATCACCCAGGATAATGGAGTCCACATCACGATGGGGGTTTCTCTGTGATGTTTGAATGTAGATAAATAATAATAAAGCACCATAATAATAGGGAATCATAGAATAGTTAGAGTTGGAAGGGACCTTAAAGATTACCCAGACCCAACCCCACTGCCATGAGCAGGGACACCTCCCACTACATCAGGAAGTGTATGTACAACTCACAACCCTGTGTTTGTCTTCCTTTGGCCACCCATAAATGTGTTTTCATCATGATTTCTGTGAATAGCTCCTCATTTTTCCCCAGCTCTGGCTTTTTTTATCATGTCCTCCACTGCGTGAGCCCCATCGCAGAGTTCAAATGCCTCTGAGATCTTTTGCTCAAGTGCAATGATGTGACAAATAAAACATATTTGCTTTCCCTATCCCTGTGTTCCACAGCACTTTCAGCTGTACCTTCTCGGGTCTCACGACGCACAAACCTGTGAAGGGCTTGAGGCAAATTATCAGCAGGGATTTTGCTGCTAGAAATCAGCGTGTGCTGCCTGTGTGTGCCATGGGCAGGCAATGGGCAGGCTCAACACCAAGTAAGAACAGAGGCTTAGTCATTGAAGGAAATAATGATAATGAGCATGGCGTGGTCAGGTGGGCCATCTCTCCCCCACCTCCCCGTTCCTCATGCCGAAGGCTGGGCTGTTTGCAAGTGCTGGGGATCCCACTGCTTCCCACTGGGGACATTGCTCTCTCTCCTAATAGATCTAGCAATTTCAGCCATTTCTGCTGATGTTTTTACTTACTTATTTATATGCCTCCTTAGTTCTCCTCCTTTTCATTTCCTCCCATCACTCTGTGTCCAGACTGTCGGCAGAGCTATCATAAGTGCAATAAGGAATGGCAGGCAGGGTCTCTCTGAGTGATAATTGCGTGCCTTGGGTGGTGTGATAGAGGACAAAGCCCAGAGCTGAGAGTCTCAAACCACTTGACAAGAACAATAATTGTCCCGAAGCATGCTGCCTGCAGTGACTTATTGCTGTTATCAAATGAAATATCTCCAGGAAAGACAGGGGGAGAGATGGAGCTGGCTATTGACTGTACCAAGCACCTCGGCACCATCAGTGCTGGGTATGACACTAGTGACAGACCGTGAGATAGGCTGGTCCCACCTGGGTGTCCTTATAACATCTCTTAAGTGAAGCTGGAGCCACTTAGAAAATCACCTGCTTAAGACGGTTCTGATCTCGGCTACCCTGGTGTAAATCCTGAGGGACCAGGCTGTGGAGAGCAAGAGTTAAGGCTTTTTCCTGATCCTGCCCTGTGTGAAAGGAGGAAAACTCCTGCATATTGCAGAAATCATTCTGCAAGAGCTGAATTTGAGCTCATCCGTGCCTAGCGTACGACGGGAGGGGGGTAGATCTTGAGGCTTATGAAGGAAAACAAGCCAAGAGCGATTGCTTAGTCTAGCATGCATCACCAACAGAAAGATCTGCTGGCAGGATAGCATCCCTTCAGGGACACACCATCACAACACATCCTCCCACCCTCCTTTGGACCTTCTCCAAGCCTGCAATGCAGGTGCTACATTCAGTGTCTCATCCAGCAACTCTGCTGAGTAAAAAGCCCTGGCGAAGGGGGCTGATTCAATTTGCAAACAAGCTCATGCGGCTGTTTCTAAAGCCAGGTGACCCTTGGAGCAGGGGCTCATTGTATCACAGTGGCTTCAGACTGAATGCTAATTCTGGCAGGGAAGGAAATAATCATGATGGAGACATATCTACAGCACTCCTTCCCTATTGTCTGCATCCTCTGCCACCTGCTCAAACAGAGCCGGGGCTTCTCTGTTCCCTTTTTGTATCTGTGTGAATGTTTCTTTCTTTTGTCTGGCTCTCCCTTCCACATTTCTTTCTCTCAGTGTCTGGCAAATTCAGAGCAACAATGAAATAACATTTCTCGGGGAAAAAAAAAAATAACTCAAATCAGAGAGTCAAAGTGTCTTCGAAAGAAAAGGGAAGAAAATGGAATAAAAGAGAAGGAAAGAGAGGAAAAGGGAGAGGGAAAGGGAGAGCCAGAGGGAGAGGGGAGGCAGAAAACAGGATAGAAAAGAGTGGAGTCTATTCCAAAATAAGCCTCTCTCCCTGGAGAAGAGAGGGGTCCACCTGAGCCACGACCAAACATGGGACAGGTGTCCTACAGACACCTCACAGCAGCAAGGTCAAGGAGTGCCTTGGCATTAACCTGAGACTCAGCCCTGCCACCCTGCGCAGCTCAGGAGTAGCGTGGAGTGTTCTGGCATCAAAACAAGCATTAAAATCAACGTGGTGCTGCCACAGCATTCGGGCATCCCATGAGCAAATGCTTCTGGGGATGCATCGAAGCCCACGTCTCCTGTCCTAGGTTCCAGCAGCTTCTTGGAGCATGGCGTATGGGAACAGACACCATTACCTCTGGAAACCACACTCATGTATTGGATAGCATAAACTTGGATGCTGAGAGAGACTTTCCAGGACTGCTGGGGCAGCCAGTCCCCCACTCAGCCTAACTGTGCTTAAAATCATCCTGGGATACCTCACGCTGATGCCTATGTATGCCAGGAAATTCATGACTCTAAAGGGTGGCTGCTGTCTTCCTCACTGAGACTTTTTGGACAGACACACAAAGACTGTCCAGGTCCATATAATACCCTTTAGCTGCAGGTTTTCACAATTGTAAAAGAAAAAATATATATCCTTTTAAACTTATACGCATTAGGTTTTATGCTTTCTTATGTGAAACCTCAAACCTGGATGCTCACGGGCCATTAACCGGTAATGAAAATCGGGGGGAAGGAGGGGGACAAAGGAACAAATGCAAGAGTGTCATCGGGAAGTTGCTTGTTTGCAACAGATCGTAAAAAGTGTGAACTGCCTATAATCTTCAGCGTGTTGCTTAATGCAGCAGAATATGTTGTGACGGATTTTAACAAGCGCTGCCCGGCATGGAGTGGCAGAGCTGCACTGAAGTGGCTAAAGCCTGTAATTAGCTCTTTGACTAATAAATCATCTCGTAGCAGTGGCAATGACTCAAATGCGTGTCTGCGAGACATGAACGGAGAAACCTCCGGAGAAGCAGAGACCACCACATACTCACAGTATGTGTAGTGGTGGTCTCTCTACCACCTCCTGGTCTACCATCTCCTGGCAGATGCTGGTGTTTGCCCCCAGGACTGGCATTGCTGAGGTGACACCCCCATGGTGACTCACACGGGCTCCCGGGGAGGGGGGTTACTGGTCCTGCACTGCGGGTGGGGAAGCGGAATTGGGCAGAGGCAAAGGGACTAACTGAAAGTCACGTGGTGAGCCAATGACTGGAAGAAGGTTGGACTTAAGCCTTCAGCACCTTACCCTTCTTTCGACCTGTTACAAGCTGGCATCCATCAGACTGTTGATATGGGGTTTTATAAGTCCCATCACCAAAACCCCACATAATAACCTCAATTCTCGGTGATGAAGCGAACATCTGCCCCTTTGGAAACCCTTTTGAATACACACCAGGATGTGGCATTGTGAGGACATGGGTAGGTCAAGCTGCAAATAATGCCCATTGGGTCATGGCTAAGGTGATCCAGCATGGCCAAATGCTGGGGTCCAAGGGCAGGACCAACTACTGTGTGATGACACCAGCCAGCCTAAAATGAAAAAAGGGCATTTTGCAAGCTAACAACCAGCCTTTCCTTGACTGTAGCTGAAATTGTTAGGCAATAAGGTAAAAAGGGTTGCAACACAACACCGGATCCCACCGGGACAGTGCCGGGACACCTCTCCCAAGCTCTCAGGGTTCGCTCACCGAAGTGTTCTGGCACTGCACACTGGAGCTGTTGAACCTCAAGGCGGGCACCCGCTGCTCGTTGCCCTGGATGTTCAAGATGCACTCGTAGCCTCGCTGGCCCGACTGCGGCTGGGGCAGGTTCTTGGCCTTCAGCGTGATCGGCTTGATGACTTCCACCGGCACCAGGATCTTCTCTGCCTGCAGGAGCTGGGGACAGTCCTAAGGGAGAGAGAAGACAACGCGACAAGTCAGCACATGGGTTTCCCAGCCCCAGGTGGAGTCCTCTGATGTTTCTCAACCTTCTCGCTTCACGCTTCGCTTCCACCGATTAGAAAGCCTTTGCAGCTCCCTGGGCCTCAGCCTATTATAAGGGTATTCAAGGAGCGTTACTGGGAAGGCTCAGATAAAGAGGTGAGGAAGGATTTCTTTGACCATCCATCCTTTCCTATCTCCCTTGTTCGCACAACAGACTTTCAGCCTTCAGGACCCAAGGAAGCTACCTCTGGTGCCTTTTAATACCTGCTCCGCTGATCAGGTAGTGGGGAAAGCAATCGTCTCCCGTCCAGGGACTTATCCTGGCCTCAATGCCATGACATGAGAAGTGAATAAAGCAAAAATCTGAGCATAATTCCTCGCCTCCCCAACAGCCAATGCAGCACTGTACAAGAGGCACGTCTCCACCTAGCTCCAGCAAGGCACGTGGTAAACTACAGGGTCTGGGCTGTTCAAAAGAGAGCTTTTTTTGGCTTAGAAGGGGACAGAATATTTATTACAGATGAATCCAGCTCCCAAGAAACAACTGTTACGCAGCGTGCGGAGACCCCTTGGAAAGGCTGGCTGTTATTTCACAAAAGGAGCAACGCTGAGTGGATGTTGCTAATCCAGTGCCTCTTGGTGGGCCCCTCGCACAGGTAGAGGTTTGGCCACCCAGAGCTGTGATGCAGGAGGCCGCTTTCAAAGTCTCATTAATTTTGCACAGCTTTAGTTAGAGTAGCAATGCTCGGCTTCTTCATAGTACAATCAGAAAACTGCCAGCTGTCAAATTCATGTACTCTAGGAAGCTATCAACTCTTTAGGAAATTACTGCAGCGTTCGCCTGGCTAATCCGAGGCAGTTTGATATAAAATGGGATCCTTTAAAAAAAAACACACTACAACAGCCTACAAAACATAAGTGTGCCATATGCACAGACCACGCTGTCTTGATCGCTTGTGAGTGCCTGGCTGTCCCCTCTTTTAAGTCTTTTCAGCTCCTAGATGCCAAGGGAAAGCCTGTCCCCTCTTTTTTCTTTGCACTGTGTTTGTCACACTGCCTTCTCTCTGTAAGAGCACCACGGTATGGAGATGGTGCAGCCACCATATGCAGTCCCAAGAGCAATACCATTTCAGCCTGTCCTGTTCAACCCTAAACCCAGGTCCAGTTGGTGCGAGCAGAGACAAAGAACTTACATAAAGAGGTGCAAACTTAATCTGTAGGTGTGGGCAAGGGGCGGCAGGAGGAAAATGATTGATCAGGGCTGGAAAGTAGGGAAAGGAACTGAGAGTCTCAAAAGTGTAATTTATGGCTTATGAAACCCTGGGAGCTTGTTAGAGCAGATGGTGGAAGTATCTTACTGAAGCAAATAGCTTAGGAAGATAAAGAAATGGATTAGACGTGTAACATCTGCAGTTACACGAACCAGGAACAGAATTACAAGAGCCATCAATCATCACACTGCGGGTGTGAGCTGATCCATGGCCAGGGGCAGGAAGAAAATCCAGTAATCACCCAGTGCGTCACTGCAGTGAGGTTCAGAAGCCTTCCTAAGTCGTCAAGGTCTGTCTGTCCTAGTGGGGATCCCAGACTGAGGAGCCCTTTGGAGCAACCTGATTTCTCATCTGCTTTCATAGGGTGACGCTGATGGTGTGAGTACTTGACAGCTGCTGATGGACTTCAACTGGCTTTGCCCAGGCTAATACCAATACCAGGACAGGCAAGAACAAAGTCATTGGAGCTGGATGGAGGTAAATCATCTTGGGTCTGGTGGCCACTTGTCTGGGCTAATCACAGAATCATAGAATGGTTCAGGTTGGAAGGGACCTTAAAGATCATCCAGTTCCAACCTCTCTGCCATGGGCAGGGACACCTCCCACCAGACCAGGTTGCTCAAAGCCCCATCCAACCTGGCCTTGAACACCCCCAGGGATGGGGAAGCCACAGCTTCTCTGGGCAACCTGTTCCAGTGTCTCACCACCCACACAGCAAAGAATTTCTCCCTGAGATCTCATCTAAATCTCTCCTCTTTTAGTTTAAAACCATAACCCCTCATCCTATGGCTCCACTCCCTGATCAGGAGTCCCTCCCCTCTCTCCTGTAGCCCCTTTAGGGACTGGAAGACCAGTATAAGGTCTCCCCGGAGCCTTCTCTTCTCCAGGCTGAACAACCCCAACTCTCTCAGCCTGTCTTCATAGGAGAGGTGCTCTAGCCCTCTGATCATCTTTGTGGTCCTACACCGGACCCATTCCAACAGTAAGTGCTACCAACGGTGCAGAGTTAACTTAACCCTTAGCTACTCAGCATGAGAAAGTGAGGCATAAACTAACCCTGGGTGGCTTGGACCTATAAAAAGCCAGAGGGCAGGGGAAGGAGGTGGTCTAGGCTATATACATACCCCTGTACTCGGCACTGGTGAGGCCACACCTGGAGTGCTCTGTCCAGGTTTGGGCACCTCACTACAAGAAAGACATTGAGGTGCTGGAGCGTGTCCAGAGAAGGGCAATGGAGCTGGTGAAGGGAACAAGCCTTTTGAGGAGCGGCTGAGGGAGCTGGGGTTGTTCAACCTGGAGAAAAGGAGGCTGAGGGGAGACCTTCTCGCTCTCTACAACTCCCTGAAAGGAGGGTGTGTGTAACTAGGGCATGTCGGTCTCTTCTCCCAAGGCGATGGGACAAGAGGAAATGCCCCCAAGTTGCACCAGGGGAGGAAAAATTTTTGCACTGAAAGGGTTACCAAGCATTGGAACAGGCTGCCCAGGGAAGTGGTTGAGTCACCATCCCTGGTGGTATTTAAAAGATGGGTAGACATAATGCTTGGAGATATGGTTTAGTGATGGTTCTTATGAGTGTTAGGTTGATGGTTGGACTAGATGATCTGAGAGGTCCTTTCCTACCTAGACAATCTTATCTATGATTCTATGATATTAAAACAATACTGAGAGTTTCCAGTTCTGATCACGCCAGCAGATACCATGTGTAAATACTGTTTGGGACTGCATGGCTTCAACACCCCCGAATCTTCCCCTTCACCTCCCCAACACGTCCTGAAACCTCTGAATCACCTCCCTCTCTCAGTCCTGGTATAAGAAAAGACCTTGGCAACATCACCTTCGTTTTTGTTTCCTCCCCAGCAATAGGAGTTGAGAGAGATGCATTGGCAGAGTGAATCGGTGGGACAGGAGGATGGGAAAGCCCTATCTGCCGCTGAGCAGCCATTTCCCAAGAGTGGACATTTTGCTTGATGTCTGTCAAACAGAAAAGCCTCTGGAAGGGGCCGGAGGATGGGGGTTGGAGATAGTCCACTATGTTACCTGCAGGCCAATCCCAGCTCTGCAGGCTGGTCTTTCTTGTCTAGCTTTATCCTGTCCC
>JAOXJK010000001.1:3175993-3192161 GCA_025774025.1 Xenus cinereus | reverse complement strand
CCTGCCCATGGCAGGGGGGTTGGAACTGGATGATCTTTAAGGTCCCTTCCAACCCGAACCATTCTATGATTCTGTGATTCTTGTTGACTGTCTTGCCCATTTACAGAAGAAAATGACTGAGCTCTCTTACTTAGTGACCATTCAGGTAAGCAGGGGTTGATATCACAGCGCGTCAGTCTGCAGTGCAAGGCTTTGGGGTGCAATGGTAAGCCTGCACCTTGACTTTAGCTCTGGCCAATGACAAATGTGAAAAGCAGAGACAGAATGGCCAAGAAAAAAAAATAGAAACTTGGCCTGCTCCCCTCTATCTTTGAGACTCATTCTCTCCACTTCTGTCACCAGTTATCTTTGGGAAAAACAAAAACAACACTTCAGTATTAAAATGTCTTTTTTTTTTTTTTTCTCATTCTTTCTCTTCCTGCCCTCAATAGCAATAATATCAGCTCCCCTTTATCAAGCAAGAAGTCACTCAGTGTATTTCAAGCTACTGGACCTGGTTTTCCAAAACCTGCTGTAAAGGGAAATTATACGCCAAGGTGAAGCATTTCTGCCGTTTATCATCCACAGACAGAGTCAACCCTATTTGATTGAGTTCAGTGCCATAATCATAAATACTCTTGCTTTATGACCACGCTGGATTTCTTCACCAGGAGCAAACGCAGGCTTTCCCAAAGCTCCCAGATGAGTTGATTCAGCTTTACTGTGGGCAGAGCTGATTCGCTGAGCACCTGACAACTGACAGGTAGGAAAAGTTGTGCTTCCTTGTTGATAGCAAGGGACGTGACTTTTCTGTCCTTTCTCCATCTCTGGTTTAGTTTTGCTGGGCAATGGTAGGACAACTGCCCTGGACCAGCTTGTGGCTGGCTGATCACAGCTATCCACAGTGCAATTCAAAGGCACCCCTGGATGGTAGATCACAGGCTATTCAGATAGAAACAACATTGTGCCTTCTGGACAACGTGGGTCATGGCCAAGACCCTTCTGATGTCCCACTGGATCAGTCTCAAATTCATCCTGCATTAGTCAGCAGCTCATCCTACAAGGGGATGAAAAAACCCTTAAAAACCCAGGATCCTCTCAGAGCACATGAAGAAGACCTTAAAGGAAGGCAGGTGAGCCCATGGGAATCCAGAAGCTTGTGCCAAGGAGATGATGGAGCTGGATGTACACAAGGGCACAAGCCTCCCTTCAAAGTGCTCCAGGCTGGTCCAGGGGTGATGGGTACCAGCCCAGTCGGTCCATTTACAGGCCAGGCCATCTGGATGGGGGGGAGGCCTCAGCCCAGGCAAGATGCTGTACAGGCAAAAAGAGAAAAAAAGAAAATCACCTGGAGGTGGGTGTATCAGCAAAGAGAAGGTAAAGGCCGCGGTGTGGGGGAGGGAAGCAGGCTTGGCATGCCAGCAATGGTGACTACAGAGGGAGGGAGCTTCTGGCACCAGTCCATATGCTAGAGTAACACCAATATTTGTTTGCTTGGCAAAGAGTCTCTTGGTGCAATCAGACCATACAATCCTGGAAGCTGGCCATGCTAATCTGCTCAGCAGGCTCATGGAAAGACTGCAAATGGGATGGGCCGACCACCCAACGCTGGTAGTACGGTTTCCCTTCGGAACCTCCTCAAGATTTACTGATTTAGCAGGTAGTCATGCCTGGATGGAGCGAACACATCCCAGCCTCATCCTCCTGGGGTCCAAGTCCTTGTAGAGAAAAGGATGGAAAGGTGCATTGCAGATGATGATGAAAGCCCAGTAAAAATAGGTCCACTCAAGGTGATGGCATGTTTTGAGCACTACTGAAGATGGTGTTGGGAAGGCTGGAAATAGACCTCAGTCCTGTCAGCTTTTTGAGTCATGTTAGGTCATTGGGTGGAATTCTGGATGGGCAATGAAGAGCCAGGCTTAGCTTCAAGATAGCAAATGGTTTCTATTGTTCAAAGAACCCACTCAATGAATAGGCAAGGGCACAGGACAGCAAAGGAAAGAATTAAAGCTGAAAGTAAAAAATAGACAGTGGAAATTTCAGTGAGAGAGGTGAGTCAGTGAGAAGATGGCTTCTCAAGAGGAGCGTGGGAGATATGCACAGCATTTGTTCGAAGTGCCATTTGACAAAACCTTTCTGGCCACGGAATTAATGTAAATCTGTGTTTGGCAGAATGCTTTGTGATGCCATTCTTCCCCAGCCTTGAGGTCCTTGAGGGCCACAAATACACAGATGGCAATGAGAAGGACCCTGATGATACACTTCAGGGCATTTCTCACACTGTCAGGAAGAGAGCTATCTCTGAAAGTTTTGGGGGTTGCGTGACCATTATCCTTGCAGATATTGTCCAGTTGTTCCACTGCTGAGAAGTTTTTCTTCTTTGCAGCAGACATCAAAACTAGCTCCTGAGCTGAGCAGCTGACTGCCAAATGCTGTCTCCCATGGGAAAGAGCTTCGTGCCCAGAGGTGGTTTTGTTGCAGAAGCCAAGAAGGCTCCCACCTTCATTAGGAATGATCAATGTAGCATAAATGTGTCGCATGATGCTATCATGGCCTTGTAGGTCAATAGTCATCTCTAAGGTCAGGTTTGTGTCTCTCTCTGCTGCCATGCAAATCGCCCAGAGTAGCTTTGCAAGATCGGAGGGGGAGTATTTGAAGCTCAGCAGCAAATCTTCGGTTAAAGGGGATAAAGCCACCCATCTGGAGTTGTCTCCTAGTCTGAAGATGATGTCTTTCAGGAAGAAACTCAATGAGAAGTGATAAAGCAGCAATGGAAAAGCTGTGCTAAAATGGGCAGATCTGGAGAGGACAATTTGCTCACCACCTCCTCCCCAGTTCTGCAGCTCAAGGCCTTGGCAGAGATAAAGACCAAGAGCTGTGCCTGCCCAAAGTCACTTCCCTAAGGAACTGGGATGACACAGAGCATCTCATGATCTCCTTTCTGATAGGAGCAAGTGTCAGAAATACCAGAGATGTGATAGGGGTTGAGGGAGTCCTCCAGCTCCTCAGTAAGTTTTCCAGCAGGTTTACAGCAAATTCTGAATCCTCGTAGATAAAGAACTGGCAACCTCTCTGCTCATGAATATTTATGTCCTGTCCCAATGCCGCAGCAGCTCAGGATGTCTGCTCCAGGACACCTCAACCTGCACGTAAGTGACATCACAACCAGCACATAACAAAGGGATGGGAGGGAATATGGGATGCCGTAGTTGTGTGAAGACCCTACCCGTGTGCCATTTGGTCCACTAAACTGGCTTGACTGGGCCGTGGGCTGGGGATAGGTACGGGAACATGTTAGAGACACCACACCAGCTTGGGGAGCAGTAGGGTTTTCTTCCTCCGAATGCAACACACGTTGCCGGAGACTCCAGCAGCCGCCTCTGTGCCAGGTGGTTCAGCAGATATCAAATCTCTTAATGGGTACAGGTCCCTCGGGCCAGGCAAACAACGAGCCATCTCAGGTCATTTACCAGACAGGCCAGGATGCTTTCAGACCGTTCCTGACCAGGAAGTAATTAAGTGGCTTCCTATTTGTATTCTCCCGAGCTCCACTTGTCTGCAAGTGCTCATTAGTTACAATATGAGCCAGACAGCGTTTGCAGCACCAGCGGCCAGCTCTGCATTAAGCCCCAAGGTCCAGTTCAGCTCAGAGACCGGCAATGAGGCATTCCTCAACCTCATCTGGAGGCAGGTGGGTGCACTGGCCGTTAGGCACCAAACCCCAAACCCATGAAGCCACAGAGGTGCTCGAAGCACGGCTGAAATCCACTGATGCTGTGGGCATAGCCCTAAATCCTCCCCAGATCTCAGCAGCCTCTCTGCTTGGAGGCAACCTCCTTCTCTCGTGGAGGAGATGCGTGCCCAGTGTTTCCCATCCCTCCCAGTCCCTTGGTACTGGGAGCTTGCAGTGGCTTTCCAAAGGAATGCACTCCTTGTAGAACATGGGAGGGAGAAGGCAGGTCACTGGGAGTCTGGCAGAGCGGAGTGGAGAGGAGCAGAGGGAAAAGTGAAGGTCTCCTGGAGGGTGAGCAGAAGAGGGAGAGGGTAGAACTGGAGGTGGAGGAGGCTTTCCAGATTATTGGCATGACCCAGAACAAAGGGTGACATCAGCCCCAAGAAGCCCACGTACACGGCGCATGTCCCGTGCCCCTGCCTACCTCGGGCAGCTTGACTCGTCCCTCCTGGAAGGAGCAGGAGCTGGGGTCGTGAGTGCAGACGTGGCGGTACTTGCACCAGTGACACCGGTAAGGGCTCTCCACACATGACAGGCACCTGGAGGTGGAGAGAAAGAGTAGTAATTTGGCCAGCCAGGCCTTGTCAGCCAAAAGAACAGACCTTGAGGGGCTGATAGTGTTTCTCATCAGGAAATACAGCCCAACAAACATTGGTTTTGCCATCGTTAGCAGAAGGCCAAGGGCTTTGCACTGACCCAACACTTTCAGGTCTCAGGATGATGCTGGACTTGCCATGGCCTGAGCTGGTTGTCACTGTGATCATCAGTGTCTCACATCAATTAGATAATTTAGATTGCATTCGTTGTAACTAGAGTAATAATAATTATTGTTGTGTTTTGGTTGCCCTGTTGCAACTTTTAATCAGACTATCAACAGGTTCTTGGCTTCATACATAACAGGTGTTCCCCTTTTTGCCCATAACAAAGTCCTGAGTGTCACAGCAAACACAAGATCAGGGGATGGGTGGAAACTGCTGCCTCCAGGCTGAACTGCACCAGCGCCCTGCGAGCTGTGAACACATCGTGGGAAGGTGGTGGCTGGAGTGGTGCCCATGGAGGGGAGTCCTTGTGCACCAGCAGTCCCAGATGGCTAGTCCTCCAACTCACACATGATGGGATGCACCAAGGGCAGAAAGCCATGGATGCAGCAGGGAATATTCTCCCTCTGTGCCCCAAAGGCTTATTAATGTGAGTTATGTGAGTTCTGCCGAGGGTGATGAGGCTTCTGCAAATGTACTATTCCTCTTTTCAACATTTCAGCAGAGATGTCAAGACAATTGTAGCAGCTGCTTGGGAAGCAGAGGGCATGTTTAGGAAGTCACCTACCCATGGCCGTAGGAAAGAGCCTTTCCCTCCATCTCACAAGGTTTTGCTCTCCTATGCCCCACAGACCCTGAAGAGCAAGAGCTGCAAACACCCCTCCCGGCTGTGTTACAGCACTGACTTATACCTACATCACTCTTTTTTATTTTATTTAATATGATATCTCCACACTGGCAACCAAACCGAGCCATAACGAGCTCTTTGCACAAAACGAAGAGCGGATGGTAGCAACTCCTGATCGCTCACGCTGTCGGAGATCTACATGCAGCTGCAGGCTCTGAAGTACCTTGGAGGGGACTTGGAGGGGTGGAAATTTTGCTGGCCCTTATGTGCCACTGGGTTTTTAATGGGCAGGAATGAAAAAAATTGCTGCCAGTGGAGCTTGGCTGAGCCCAAGAGGCAGACGCACACCCTCTCCCCTGTCTCTGTGAAATCTCTCTCGACTCAAATCCACTTTCAGCTCTGGTACAGCGAGCTGTTCTTCAAATTGGTAACAAGTGCTTGCTCTGATACATCAAATTAAAAATGGATAGTGTATTATAGTTTGTCAAGTAAGAAACCAAAACATGCCATAAATATTTAACACCACCATCTCTCCTGCTCTCCCCCCAACACTTGCTTTCTGACACTGTTTGTCAAAGCAGCAGGAACACGGAAATAGGATTTGCCTTTCCTTGTGAATTGCTGAGCCACAGTAATTATCTGCTTTTGGCACTTGTGATGGCTCAGTGGTGGGGACAGAGCTGCTCAGCCTTGCTCGGGGGTGGATCAGCCAGCTGGAAGAGCATCTTTCTGCAGTAGAGCTGCAGACCCATTCTGATGGGGCAGACCCTGAGCTGCCCTGGGTGTCAACTAAACCCCAGAAGAATGAGGTGGAGGGCGGGAAAGGAGCTCACAGGATGGAAAAGATGGTTTTGAGGGAATCAACTGGGTGTTCCCTGCTCAGTACACATGCAGAAACTCCTGTCTTTCAAGATCTGAGGGCCCAAGACCATGCTAACCACCTGCAGCAGGCTCCTATCCGTGGGACTGACAGCATGGATGAGGGTTGGAGGTGCAGATGTGTGGATGGGATCCAGCCATCCACAAACAACTGCTTAAAAGGAAGATGAGGGGGGAATTTGCTGAGGTCATGATTCACTTTTGACTCCCTTCCCTGCCAAACTCCCACCGATGTGATGCTCCTCTACCTGAGGGACACGTGAAGATGTACCACTCCCCAAGGCAATGCCTTCCCACAAAGGATGCTCATGAACAGAACAAATGGTCACTACACTTACACTACTCTTGGTCTTCCCAGGAGAGATCCCACCATGCTGACCATCACCCAAGTGACCCTGTGTCACTGATCACACCCAGACCGCTGGTCACCTCCACACCTAACCAGTTTCCTGAGGAATATGTGCCCCAGCCAGCAGTGGGTTCTGTGACAGATCCAGGGGTGGAGTGAAAAGCAGGTATCAAAAGAAATGAACATACGAGTTGTGGACGCTGCAGTTGTAGAAGACGAAGCTGGTACTGGCAAAGGTCATACCCGTTTCCTTGGACTTGAGCTGAAGCTGGACAATGTGATGGTCTCCTGGCAAAAAAAATAGACACATCAGTGTGTGACTTCTTTATTGGCCTAGTTAGGCTCTGCCGGCCATGCCACCAGTCTGAACCTGTAGCTATCTTACAGCACCTTGGCTTGTCTACCCTCAACAGCTGTAGGAAGTGCAATAAAATCCTTCTAGAGCCTTCTTCTGGTTCATCTGCCCCTCTCTTTTGGTACTGGCATGATGAAATATGTCTTCACCACTGGAAATTATTGTACCCATGAGCAGAGTCTGGGCTGGACGGTGTCGACAGGTCTAGACCATACCTCATCAATTTAAAAAATCCAGTGACTGAACTTATCAAGTAGGAAAGCTAAACTCAAAGAGACAAAGAGGAATTAGGTGGCCATAAAAATGGAGTACTCTCCTTAAAGTTCTTCATTGCTGCTGGTTCATTTGATGTCCCCAGAAGGAAGGGACCTGTGGAAGATTTGACTGCTGGACCCAGACATTGATGGCCTGTGCATACACTGCCTGAAGGATAAACATACCTGCTTTCCTGAGGAAATAAAGAAAGATCTACTTTCTCCTCACCCTCATTTAACAAGTCTGAATAGGGTCCAATATCCAGGACAACACGCCTGAAGGCCACCTCCAGATTCTGCCCCCAAAGAGAGGTTATACCTTGATAAAATAGGATGGAGGAATGAGCAGGGAGGATGGGTACCGTAACAGTGAGGGCAGGGTGGGGGGTCTCTGTCTGCAGCCTGGGAAATGCTGATGAACAAGGAGATTCCCACATGAACAGGGAGATTCCAGGTCCGCTCACCCCATTCACCGCAAGGTCCATTCACCCAAGCCTTTGGCTACAAAGAATGAAGCCCATCGTGAGGGACGTGCACAAGCCATTGCATTTCCAGAAGGACTAACCCGTTTCCGCAGCAGACCCATCCACCACAAAACCTGCACCTCAGCTCCTACACACCACGTCCTCATTCCCTTTCCCACCATTGCCATGCTGGGAAGTCAGCTGGTACCTCTTCCCACAATGCCAAAAACCCTATTCGGAGCCCATCAGCTGCAGGCAATGAGTGGGTGCAGTAATTGCAGTAATTTGTTGGGGAAGGGACCCATGTTTAATTCAAGACTTCAACCTGGCCGGCCCCTTTCACCTCTATTATCTTCCTCCTCACCTGAAAGATTCATTAATCAATCAGGCTAAAGCAAACTTGACAATTTGTCGCCGCGCACGCCTGCGTGCACACTCGCCCACCGACAGGCACACACATAACACACGCACACAGACACCACGCACTTCACTAAACACATTTTGCTGCCAGTGCTCGACTCTGCTGCCCATCTGCCGCCGCCGGCTTTGACAGCTCCGTTAACCGCTTCATATTTAACAACTTTGCCAGCGTCTTGCATATATTTTAAAACAGGATGTGAGGATTGGATGGCTCCAGGGATCAGATGTGCTACAGAGCCGCACGTAGAATCATAGAGTTGTCGAGGTTGGAAGGGACTTTTCAGATCGAGTCCAACTGTCAACGTAACACTGACAAAACCCATCACTTAGACCATGTCCCTCAGCACCACATCTGCCCGGCTTTTAAATACCTCCAGAGATGGTGACTCCACCGCTTCCCTGGGCAACCTGTTCCAATGCTTGATAACCCTTTTGGTGCAGAAATTTTTTTCTAATATCCAATCTAAACCTGTCCTGGCACAACTTGATGCTGTTTCCTCTTGTCCTATCGCCTGTTACTTTGGTTCAAATCCAGCTTCTGGCACTATGCATGGAGGACTTGGTCCTTGCAGAGGTGCGGAGCACCAGCTGCTGAAGTTGATACAAGGTGCAGGTACCCAGCTTCTCTGGAAACCATGCTTCATGTAAATCTCTCTCTCTTGTCCTGCCTCCAGCTTCCACTGCTACTTTTGTTTGGTGGTTGATTATAGCCTGGCCTGGGACAGATGTTCATACCAAGGAAATAGTTTCTGGCATCTCTCTTGGTCGGCAAACGTGACTGATGATAACTCGGGACCTTAAAGCAGTAACAGCCCTTTGGGGGCTTGTTTTGGAACCTCGATGGAGAGCACATGCAGCTGTGGGCAGCTTGGGGAGAGCAGAGATGATGGTGATGGTTTGTGTCACTTCATTTTCTGTGGCCTGAGGATCCTCAGAGACAAACTTGACCACAAAATTTCACAGGAAACCAAAACCAAAAATAGTAGCACCCTCTCTACGCCTCTTGGGCTGATCAGCAGGGTCAAGGTTTTTATACTAAGTCCCTGCAAAGAGCCTCAGGTGCTCTTGAAAGTACCTAGAAAAGTTGTTAGAAAAGGGAAACAAAAAATGGCAGGAAGTTGAGGGGTGGGGGCCATCCTTGGAGACCACTCTGGGAGTTATTTCTGTGCTGGACCACTCTGGGAGAGGGAGCCAGTAAAAAACTCGGAACAGCTGAAGGCAGTAAAGGCCAGGGCCGGGGACAAGGAGCCGAGCGTACAGGTGAAAATCGGGGAGGAGCAGGATGAAATTACAGACAGGATCGTTCAGGTCTGCAGGACTTTCTGGCTGCCGCAGAGGATGGGAAGTGCTGAGGGCACGCACAGCCTCATTCCCTAGGTTGTGTAACACCAGCCTGGGCAAAAGGTGAGCGCGTATCCCGCATCATCTCTCATCCTTGCCAGATATATGTAACTGCCACTCGGTGGCAGTCTGAAAACACGTACTATCGCACGTACAAGCACCTTAATGCAGGTAGCGGTGTCGCAGCACAACACTTGCACACGTGCGCACACAGAAACACGCACACACACATTCAGACAACTCATAGTATGAGCACCCAGGAGAGTGTCCCACCTACTCCCGGTGCTTTGAATACTCTGTCCCCAGGCTCCCGTGAGCCAAACTCTGCTTTGGGGCAAAGCAGGAGGAGATACACAAGGGTGTGAGGCGAGGAAAGGAGGGAGAAGTGGTGCAGATGGAGGAGCTGTGGGATACCCACCGTTCTCTGTGATGATCTGGGGCACTTCTTTGGCAGCTGGCGAGATGCATTGGATCTGACTGCCCACCACCAAGCCATCCATCTCTGAAAGGTCCTCGAAGGTGCAATTGACTCCCGCTGACAGCTCGGGGACGTTGTAGGTCTCCAAGACCAGCTGGAAGCAAAGAGGTAGGGAGGGAGGAAGAGGTAGAAAAAAAAAAAAAAAGGGAAAGAGAAAATACTAAGCCGAAAAACAGAGCTGGGTCAGCAGGAGAGAATTACACTGGAGAGGTTGGACAAAGAGCCTCTTGCTAGAGAGAGCATCCTCCTTCAACAGAAAGCAGCGATTCAGGAGAGGGATGTGTGTGCGGAGGGGGAAGGGGATGAGATGCTGATGCCGACACAGGTGGTAGGTGGCTATGCAGGGACAACGGCACTGCATCCCAGTGCTGGCTGGGTCAGTGGAGAGGAGGGAGTGCTCACTATCTGTCATGCAAGTGTAAAGGTTAGGCAGGGAGTCTTTTGGGGCCAGCTGTGAAGACTCGGGCTTCGGTGGCCCCAAGGCACGCGGTTTTCTGAGGAAGGTGACTACTACTCACAAGAGGCACTCTGCAGACTACAGAGAAACTGTAGCGCTCCAGTCTAACTCTCTACGGCCTGCTCTCCTAGCATCAGCAGATGGGGGAGCGCTCTGTCACCAAGTTCCTGTGTAAGGAGAGTCTAGTTACAGCCTTCAGTCCACCACAAAGAAACGATGTCTCTTAGAGGCACAGCAAACCTCTCCTGCCCATCCCACCAAAGAAGCAGTTGGCCCTGGGGACATGCTGTGGGCTGCCATTCATTAAAAAAGCTGTGAAGGAGAAATTCATAGAATCATAGAATAGATTGGGTTGGAAGGGACCTTAAAGATCGTCGAGTCCCAACCCGTCTGCCATGGGCAGGGACACCTCCCACCAGACCAGGTTGATCAAAGCCCCATCCAGCCTGGCCTTGAACACCTCCAAGGATGGGGCATCCACAACTTCTCTGGGCAATCTGTTCCAGTGTCTCACCACTCTCACAGTAAAGAATATCTTCTAAATATCTAATCTAAATCTCCCCTCTTTCAGTTTATAACCATAACCCCTCATTCTATCTCTCCACTCCCTGATAAAGAGTCCCTCCCCATCTTTCCTGTAGCCTCCTTTAGAGACTGGAAGGCCACTATAAGGTCTCCCCGGAGCCTTCTCTTCTCCAAGCTGAACAATACCCCTCGTCCTATTGCTACAGCGATATTGTCCATGTTTTTAGAGTTTACAACACCCACTGGCATTGCTATGCCATTGCCCATGGTCATGAAGGAAAGAAATCTCATGGCTGGTTTCCACCATGTTTATTCTCTGGAGGAGGACCCTCATGCTGCTAACTTCCCAAACCAGCTACGGTCCTGCACCACTACTATCCATCATTGGGGGTCCTGCCCAACCCACTAGACCTTGTCTGAACACAAAGAGGCATCTCATCGTACTACTAGCACCTGCTGATGACCTACTAGTTAGTATAAATTTAGAGGTTTTGTGACCAACCACTAGAGCCAGCCACTTGACGCAGGCATAAATGCAGATTCTCTTCACACTTGCCTCCTTCATGAGCTAGCTGAGGCCCCATCTGAGGTGACAGTCACTAAAAAGAGACACAAATGCATGCTGAAGTGTTGTTTCTACCAGCACAAAGAACAGAGGAAGTCAGTCCAGGTGACAAAACAGGAGAGGATGATAACATAACATAATGCATACTGCTCGCCCACACCATGTTTTCCTCACTTAGAGAAGGCTTGGAGCTATTCACACCAGGTGCCACCAGCAAGAAAGGCTGAGCAGACAGGCCTTAGCCCTGGCTGACATAAAGCCTTTTTGGGAGTATGTTCATTTTTGGGCAATGGGAATGGCAACGTGAAAAAGTGATTTCTTTTTTATTTTTTTTTGGTGTTGGATGGGGAGTAGGAAGAAGCTTTGGTTCTATGGTTGGGTTTAGCACTCAGGCTCATTAATACACTGCTAGAAATGGAGAAGGGAAAATATTCTGCTTAAAAAATATTTCCGAGCATGCGTGAAGCAGAATGAAGATGGGCCCTGCAGAAGATGACACCAATGGACAGACCAGTACTGCTTGGCAACAAACGTCGTGAGCCAGTGCACTCTCTGAACAGACAAGAAGTCCTACATCCCATATGCCCGCTCTGGAGCTGCTCTTATGAGGGAAGAACGGAGCCTTGTCCCAGCAAGTATCTCTTCTCAGAGATCTCAAAGTAGCAGCCCTGGACTGAAACAGACTCAGATACAATTTTCCAAGTCCCTGTTAGTGCCCAAAGTCTAAAAGATTGTCTGGCCATGCAGATACCTTCTCTGCCTTTGTAGATGAGAACACAGTATCGTTGACCCTCTGCTAGAACCCAGGTGAGACTCAGTAAGGAAACCACCAGCTGTTTGTTCGATGGTGCCCCCATCCTGATTTGCCAAGAGACTATCCGTGGTGGCTGTGTATGAGCTGGGACACCAGTCTGTCTGGGACAGGGCTGAGCTTCCCATTGAAATATTCATGCAGATTATTGGGTAACAGTCAGATGATGGCAACTTCTCATCCCAGCAGCTCTGGGTTGACTTGCCCTGCCAGAGTAATCTAGAGGTAAAGGTCTTTTATTCTGTTATCAATTTCAATCGCCCTGAGCCAGCTAGTCCCCCAGGATTTATTCCAACATGAAAGAATTCAACAACTACTGAGAGAATAAGAAAAAGAAACCTTGAACTCCCAGAAGAACAAAGGACTCAAGATGTCTCAGATCAGTTTTGTTTGAAGCCTAGGAAAGTAAAGTCACAGCAAAGTTAAGAGGCTGAAACAAAGCAGCAATGATTGGACATGCAGGCTTTGAAAGGCCGATTTCATTAGCCCTGCAGAAACCCTAGCACTCCAAAACCTGTCACCTGGAAGATGTCTGGCAGCTGCACCTTGAGCAACACCATTTACACCTTTCAGGGTATGGGGCTACTGAACAACTCATCCAGAGATGGAGCTTTTAGGGCCTGAGTTATCAACTCAATTCCAGCCCAAACTAGTATGGCCACAAGGACCGAGCCTAAATGAAATAGGTCTCTGCCTTCTTCTCAGAGGGTATTGGGATCTCACCACATAAGGTGCTGCTGTCATGAATCATGAGATAAACCACAAACTGGTTAGATCTTCAACAGAGATTTCTTGTCTCAAGTCCAGAAAACGATCATCTACTGCTCTACCAGCATTCACCATGTGGCTTTGTTGGTCGATGACCTGAGTAGCTCGAGGGCATAAAGGCTAAACTTTGTGCTGAGGAAGGTCACAAGAGAGCATGAACCTTCATGTTGAGAACATGAACCTTGGCAGCCTTAGGTCCTTCTGCACAGCATCCTCTCTACTCCACATACTCAGTACTCCATCTTCAGCAGGGTGAAGTTTTTTGGTGACTTAAGAAAGACATATTTCCACACAAGGTGATAGAAAATTTGAGCTTATCGAAATAACATATGGTATCCCTCACTTGTCCTTATCCTAGAATGTAATTTCATTATTGTGTGGTAATGTTCCTTGCCTAAAGTCCATGCCAGCCATACAAAAACCCCTCTCCCAAGGAAGTCAACTACACTGTATGCACATAACGCTTTCAGGGCACAGAGTCCCTTCAGACCTGCCCTCAGCTCCTCACAACAGAGGGAAACCTCTTCCATACTTCTAGACAGGGCATAACCAAGGCCAAAATGTCCTCCCATAGCAAATCTTTCTCTGTGCCAGGAAAATTGCTGGGGAAAGTAATGAACTCTGGAGAACCTCGTGCATGGAGCTGCCAGTCCTTCCCACTCGTGCTGAACCCAGGTGGCACATACCCAGGTCTATCAAAATGCATGGACAGATTAAACCTGAGGGGGACAAGGATTAACGTTCCTCACCAATACGTTGTACTGGGAGACGGAGATGTTGTTGGGATGCACGGTAAGCCGGACACACTGCTTCATCTCCGAGGCGAATCTCCGAGGCTCACTGGAGCGTTCGCATCGCTCCTTCCTGGTGCACCTGAGCAAAAGGGAACATAGGGGGACAGAGTTAACACAAAACCAGGCTGTGAGGGCGAGGACAGATCTCGGACATGGAAGGAGCAAAGGTTTTGGGTGGAAAGTCAACAGTGTACCCTTTTGGACTGCACTAGCTAGAAAACCACACTCATGCCCTGGAGTGCTCTGACTCCAGTGGTAGCAGCCATGGGATCGCTCAGCAGACTGGAGAATTGCAAGGACACCATGGAAGGAGGAAGGGTGTTGGGTGATAGCCCCATCCCCTGGGTATGTTGCACAGCTCTAGAGATGCTGTCTCTCTACCCACATCACTGGTATAGCATAACCTTCCCCTGGCAGCCCAGAAAACTGGACTGTCCAAGATGTCCTTCACACCAAGATGTCCTTTTAGAGTAGCTGTGCACAGTCCATGCTCTTTGGCCCTGCTGTGGTCCTTCTGGGCTGCTGGTAGCTCTATGAAGAGGCAGCCCTCCAATCCATTTCCCAGCAGCTGCTAAGTAGTCCCAGTCAGGCTGAGGGTATTTTGGCATTTGGTTTGAAAGCGCCTGACTAGAGGTGCCCAGAGTTGAATCTTAAATATTCTGGTGCTCCCAACTAGTGAGAGTTCAGTAAAATTTGTGGGTGCACTGCACCTGGGCTGCACAAGCCTTCAAAGCTTAAACCACACACTAATTGTCATTGCTTTCAGCGCTGTCACTGTCTCTAGTCTCATCTGTCCAATGTGAACACAAGCCAGCAATGTGAATTGGTAGCAGCGCACCCTGTTCCAATCCAGATTTGCATGTGCATAGCTGAAAACACATCTGTATTTTACTCCACATGCGTTGCCAAGGCCATCGCTTCAAGGAAGGAAGATGTCTGCCTAAAAATCCACAGGGTTAATACAAAAAGACAGCTCCGACTGCATGCCAATTACCTTTTGCCATTAAGCTAATGTTATGGACTTGCACGGGGTGCCTTCAATGGATTTTGTTATTAGCAGTGCTATTACCCCCCATTAAAATCAGCTATAAAGACTAAGTGCGGATGTTAAATTATTCACCCACTCCCAGACTTCGGAGTCTTAGTTGTGAGAGGAGGAGGATGCTCCAAGATCACCCCTCAACGTCCTTGCTCCCTGGAGCAGAGATTGTGCCTGTATGCGTGGGGATTGGCAGCCAGGGATCTAAGGCAACACATGCAGAAGCCATTCAAAACCTACCCCATGTATGGCTGAGCCTGAATATTTCAAAGCTTGGGATCTGGCCCAAAACTTTAGGGCTTGGCTTCTCTCTGGTGGCTGGCGCTAGGTAAAATGAGCGCCCCAATTCCAAACTCCAATTGCCCCATCTTTCTGGCAGAGGAAAGTTTCGCATTTCCAGTGGCAGTAATCGTAAAGGGAGATCTCTGCCATTCTCAGCACGCTCTCACTTTGCTTTGCAGATTTGCAAGAGCAAGAGCAGCACTGCAGCTCCCGCTCTCCGTTCCCTGGGAGTCTTCATCCCATTAAGTCTCCTTTAGCGCTGCCGAATGCTGGATCAGGAATTTTAAACGTGCAGTCTCCAGAGGGTTGGCCGGACAGACGATTAACTACTCCCCAAACTGTAAGTCCCCCTATCGCGGAACGAAAGGCACAGCAAAATGCAGACCTGAGATTTTTGTAAGCACTTCTATAAAACAAATAGACACAGCAATCCCATCAAAGCTCCGCAGGGCGTGGGAACTTCTCTCCTGAGAATAGCTTGGAAGGAAACCCTTTTGGGCTCGGTGTCAAAGCACAAGTGCCCGAATTCTTCAAGATGTCCCACTACCTCCCATTTATTTCCTCCAGCTGCAGCACAACAGAAATGTCCGGATTTTCTAAAATTAAACGGGCAGATACCTGGTCTCATTTCAAGTGTAACAGCACGGTAGGTTGCAAATACATCCAGCATGTTTACACAGGAGGACAACACATGGGTAGAGGTTATAAGCACCTCGGAATGTGGTTTGTAATCCCAGTCCCACCACTGATCAGGAATACAATAATCAGCACCTTATCTTGCTGTTTACTGGTCATACACATTTAAGACATGTAACTCTTCAGACGAAAAACTCACTCTATATTAGACCGATGTGTCTTGCAGCATTGATACTTGTTGTAAGGCATCAAGTAAGGTTAAGGTTAAGGACAGGGAACTGATGGAGAGGGTACAGCAGAGGGCTACAAAGATGATTATGGGCCTGGAGCACCTCTCTTACAAGGTAAGGCTGAGGGACTTGGGTCTTTTTAGGCTGGAGAAGAGAAGACTGAAGGGGATCTGATCAATGCTTATAAATACTTAAAGGGTGCGTGTCAGGAGGATGGGGCCAGTCTTTTTTTCAGTGGTGCCCAGGGACAGGACAAGAGGAAATGGGCAAAAACTTGAATATAAGAAATTCCACCTAAATATGAGGAGGAACTTCTTTACTGTGAGAGTAGTAGAGCCCTGGAACAGGCTGCCCAGGGAGGTGGTGGAGTCTCCTTCTCTGGAGACATTCCAAACCCGCCTGGACATGTTCCTGTGCAACCTG
>JAOXJK010000001.1:3163760-3175893 GCA_025774025.1 Xenus cinereus | reverse complement strand
TAGACCCGCTCTGGTGGGGGGGTTGGACTAGATGATCTCCAGAGGTCCCTTCCAACCCCATATGATTCTATGATTCTGTGAAGGTGTGTTGCCATCCAAAGAATGAAATTATGAAAAACCAAACCAAACTAAGCCCGGGTTTTAATATAATGTTAAGGTTGCAGTGTCAGCCTCTCAGGAATTAGACTGAAAGGAGCTTCTGCACTCCTAAATCTGCTCCCCGCACTGACACTGCAAGCCAGACTTTAATTACAGGATCACACGTTATTATTCCTTTTTTCCAGGGGTGACCTCAATTCTGCCAATTCCTAACTTTTGACTTTCACCGTCTGACTTTTTCAATGCAATTTCTCGATTTAAAAAAAAAGTGGGGAGAAAAAACCCCAAAATACCCAACTGTGCCCATGTTGGAGTCTGATGATGGGGCAGCTCTGCCAGGCTGAACCAAGCTGAGCTGGGGTCTGGGTCACCTGCAGGGTTCAGACACTCAAGTCAACATCACAGCCCCCTTCCTTGAGCTAGCAGCTGAATTCATCCCAGATAATTGATCCCAGCTGCTTCAGAAATCAAGACTAAAGGGATGGAGCCACCTGGCAGTGGGTTTTGTAGGTTTACCCATGCAGAAGGGAGTGATGGGCGCTCTTCTCCAGAGCCTTTTGGTTTCTCCCATCTCCTCTTCCTTGATCACCTTGTCTTTTGTGAGCTGGAGCACGTGGAGCATCCTGTGGGTTTACACACCAGGCTCTCCCAGGCATCTGCCCAGCACCTCCAACCGAGGGTCTTCAGAGCTGAAATGTGGTGGATCTTCAGGGGAGCAGAAAAAGGTACGGACCTGTCATAAAGTAACCTTCTCCTTCCAGTCTTCCTCTGCACTGCCAAAAATGTTCTGCCCTGCCCCAAAAGCAGAGAAAATTTTTTCAGCGTGTGCAGAGCGAAGTATTCAGAATCACAGAAACATTTAGGTTGGAAGAGACCCTTGGGATCATCGTGTCCAACCATCAACCATTGCCCTGCAATACGTGAATCCCTTCATGGTGTTGGCTAAAACACAGACAAAAAACATGGCAAAATACCCAGGCGCTGAAAGCAGCTGCCCAGAGGGGACATTGCAGCCCAAAAAGTAACTTCAGCAATTTCTAAATAGAGACAAATGGGACTTTTAATAAATAAGTACTTCCAGACGCGAGTGCCTGCCTTAGAAAAGTGGTCACCTGGAAGGCAGCTGCCCGCACACGGCAGCCGGACTGTGAAAGGGATAACGAAATATCCCAAACCCGACTAATCATTTCGAGATTCATCGTATACCCCGGGCCCCGAGAGGCTGCGCTGACTCTGCCGCGCTCTCATCTGGTGTGTCTATTACGGTTTATGCAGAAAAAAAAAAAAAAAAACCAAAACAAAACCTTGTACTGCCAATAACTGTTTCCCTTTTATAAAATATCAGTGACTCTAACGTGCTGGGTCTGTCAATATGCCGAGATCACTTTCCGCTGCCATATAACCTAATTCAGTGCTATTCAGGTTATAATTAGCTGGTGCGTAACTCCCACCCAGTGGCATCACATTACACTTAAGACACCTAAAAGAGCATATTCCGCTCCTGAACTTATTTGCATAAGATTAGGGTGTAGACACGGCACTTCTCTGTATGTCTTAATAACACCTGCTATTTCTTTATCGGCTGCATCCTTAACAATTGCAAGTGTCCTGCTTCTGTCCAAACCATTAACACAAACACTGAGAAACCCGTCCCGCCGCTGAACCATGAGGAATGTTATTTCCTCCTCATCTCCCATTAAGAATAAATACTGCTAACGCTAACCCTCTGTTCACTATCCACTAACCAATTATTTTAATAATGTTAAATTAATACTTTGTGCTTCTATAGCATCTCTCATCTGAGGATCTCAAAGGGCTTTGCCTGGAGCTAATTAAACTTCACGACACCTCTGTGAGGTTGAAACATCACCACTCGGAGAAAAGAAAAGTGAGGCATAGACATATGCATGTCAGAGAGCAGAGGAAAGCCCAGGTCTCCTGAGGATGAGATGAAGGTCCTGATTTGGGACCCAAGAGATCATGGTTAAATCCCAGGTCTGCCATCTGGGACCTAAAGCAACCTTCTGGAGACCATTCTGTGAACACCAGCTGCAGAGGGGTAAGATGCTATTCCACCTCTGCAATGAGATGCTAAGTGCTCTTCTGCCTTAGCTAGGGCTTGGCCTAACCAAGCCCAGACTCACTCCACCACCTCCAGGGTTTGTCCCTAAATGTCCAAACCTGGGAGGGTTAATCTGAAGCCCAGAAATCTTTGGAGAGGCTGAGCCCAGATCCAAGAGCTCCATGCAACTGGGCAGACCAGGTACAAGAAGGGTCAAATGGGGTTCTCCTCCAGCTGCATATTCTTTATTTTCACCTGCCTTTGCCTCTAAGTGGAGACACATCTCCACCACTCTGTTGTAGAAAAAAAATCAACAAAAATAACCTCTATAACCTGTTCCCCCCCAAAAAACCCCAACCAATCAAACCCCATTATTTTTAGTTTTCATCTTCTTTTTGGCTGTATCTTTGTTTCCTGCATGCCCATCATACTGGGGTGTCCTCAACCTTGCTGCACCCTCACTATACAGTCCTGTAGACCCTCATCCCCATCCCACCCCATCAGTTTACCCTGAAGAGTCACTCTCGTACTTCTCTGGAGCATTGCACCTCCCCTTCCTCCCACCTTGGGGTTGTATCTTTGCCATCCAGACCTCATGGGACCTGCACTAATGGTGGTAAAGCTGCTGTGATCACAGCATCTGCAGGCGATGGAATTTGGTTCAGGAGGCTGAAGGTGACTGAAATAGGAAGATCCCTTAGGACCACGTAGGGGCTAGGGATGAGGAAAAAAAGTGGGGAAAATATGCTGTTTACAGAGAGAAGGGAGCAGGGGAGATGCGATGCCAAGAACTAAGTGTTAATTGAGGCCATCCCTCATGAGAGCAGTGAGGTGGGACAAGTGCCTCCAAGGGGAATATTTCCTTGCCCCTCCCACTTGTCCATCTTTCCATCCCACCACTGCCTGATATGCCTGAGTTTGCTTTGAGAGACTTTCTTAGCAGAGGGAAATGAGAAGGCGGCGCTGGTGTGCTCTCCCCTCCCAAGCAGGGTGCTTAGAGGTTGGCAGACCTGCAGATGTTCTTAGGACGTGGGCCAGACCATCCCCGTAGCTCCCATTTCTTGCAGCAGGACGGAGACACACACTGCACTGAGAGTTCTACAGACCAAGATGTCCAGCATTCTCCCTGACCATTCATTAGTGTCAAACTACTTCACAGTCCCATGAGCTTTTCCTTTGGTCATACCTACCGACAAGGCAGCCCTTCATATCACTTGTGATGGCAAATTAAATGCATTTAAAAGGCACGATGGCCCTTGTACCTGGCCTTTTTAGTAGTAATTGTTTTCCAAGACATGCAAAACCCTGATAAGATCGTGCAGTGAGCTTCTCTCACTTGCAGAGTCGGAGGAGCTCAGCTGCTCCACAGACCCATGCGGTGCCCTGGGGCCACAAGACTTTGGGGAGAGGTGGAAAGTTGTTCTACTAATTAGCCGGATCTGGTGGTCCCTGCTGGAGACCAAACTAACTGAGACTGACACCCTGAGTGGACAAAATAGGCAGAGATAAATAGTCCTGGGAGGAGAAAGCCAAGGAAGACATTTCTGTAAACCTCTTTTCTTTTGTGGGGAGGTGGAAATAATGCAGTCACAAGAACAGCATATAGTCCTCACAGAGCCTTTCTTGTTTATATCCATAGCTGTTGAAAAAGGAGAAGATTTTATTCTCTGTTTTCTTTTTTTTTTTTCTTCATTTTCCCAGAAGCAGACTAAAATATCCAACTATTCTATTTCACAAAAAAAAAATAAAATGTCAGTTTTCTGGCAATGGAAAAGGTCTTATCTGTAATTTTGTCAATTAAAAACAATTTTCAAGACAAAAGAATGGTGATTGGATCTGATCAGACATTTTTACTCAGAACAGAGAGGCTATTTTTTTACAAATGGCAATTAGCACATTATACTTTTTTTTATTCAGAAAAAAAATAATCTCACCATTAAAAAAAAAAAAGAAATCCAAGAAATAAAATCTAATCCTTTTTGGAGAAGCCTCACAATTTGATGCACAGCAGCTTTTTTTTTAAGCTTTTTTTGCATTGCAAGGCTCATAATCTGGCCAGGGAGGTGGGCTTGCACGAGGCGAGGGATGTGAAGCGTCTGTGTTTGATGCCAAAGGTTTGGGGGAGCAGCACGAGAGACAGCTCAATGGTTTGGGTCAGCTCAGGAAACCAAAATGATACCCTTCCACCACCTCCAAACAGGTAATTTACGGGCATCACTGTTTCGCAACAGGTTTTGACATTTCAGCTTTCCTTTCTGATTCCACACGGTGACATTTCCTGCAGGGGACAAATTCACTCACCCTTTGACAGAATAATCACAGCCACCCTTTCCTTACACCTTCCCACCAGTGCTGGTGAATTCGAGGTGGCAGGTGGGAACCAGTGCACACCGTATTCACACCAGCAAGGACAGGCCACCAGGGCAGGATGGAACATTTTGATGGGACACAGCCTCAATGTTGGGATTTGTCTCCCCAATCTGTTCATTGCTCCACGTTTTGTTGGGGTCATTCACACCAAGGTCCTTAGCTTGTGCAAGCTAGAGTTGTCCTAACACCTTCCCAGTTCTGTGGTTTTATGCTTGGACACAGTTGCCCATACTTTTCTGATGTCTCTTCAGCTCTTCCCCTTAAATTCACCCGTCTTTTGGTCCTCTCTCCTTCTCAAGTTGTCTGTCTATCTCCTTGACTCTTATCACAAGGGTTGTCCTGTGTCTCCTAGTCTCCTCATACCCAAACAACAGGAAATAGGATATGGGGACAGAGAACATGGGCCCGGGTAGAGCAGGGATGGGGAGAGGGGAGGAAAGTGGAGATGAAGGGTCCAGCAGCCAGGTTCCACATCCCAGACTCTCCATGAGGACAGCAATGTTCAGGACTGGTGTGAACACTCCGATGGTCTAAGCTACAAATGCTCTCACCCCTTCTCACGCTTCATAATCTGACCTTTCTGCCACCTCCAGTGGCCTCTTTGCCCAGGTGCTTTTGATAAACACATCCAAGGAGAAAGTTCAAGAAAATTCCCATGGAGGAGGGTAGAGGGGATAAAGGGAAAATTTCAGGGAAATCCTATTTAGGTCTCAGTTTGAAGCCCCTGAGAAGCCCAGGTGGTCCCAGCTGTCCTGGAGCCAGACGGGACTAGAGACATAGATTTTCTATTTCTTCGATCTCTTTCTCTCCCAGGGGAAATCTGAGATTTCCCAGCCCAGCAAGAGCCCCTGGTGAGGTAGGCTGCACTTGTAGGTGGCTGACACGGGTCAAACTGAAGAGGCTCCCCCATCCCCAGCTCAGTACAGACCAACAAATTGGGAATCTGAAATCTAGTGTGGAGTGCAGGCATGGCCCAGTAGCAGCTCTCCTTGCCCCCGAGAGGAAGGGACACTTCTTCCAAAATGAAATAACAGAAAGGATGGATGTTCCTTAAAGTCTTCAGACTTGCACCACACCAGCATTTGTGTTTTGGGCGAATCTGGGGCAGGCATCGGAGCCTGGGAGGTGACAGGGAGACTTCTGTCATCACCGCACCACTTGAGTTTTGCTCTCTCTACACAAAGCCAAGCAGCTTTTGGATGAGGGTTGCTTGATGTCCTACCTGTCTCCCCAGCGTGCCTTCCCAGCACAAACATTGCACAGAGGATCAGCCAAGACTGCTCTGCCCCAAGTTCTTGCTCAGAGGCCACAAGGGACGTCTATCTACTCAAAGACCAGCCAGGTAGGTCGGCGATGCCTTTTGCAAGGTGGTCAGCAGAGGGAGCTCAGTGGAAGCCAAGTGCAAACCCTCCTTATGACATTTTCAACCAGGGCTCAGGACAGGAGTCTAGGAAAGGGACTGCAGGACGCAGAGAGACAGTCATTTCCAGGAGGCTCTGGAGATTCAAACTACGTGGGCTGTGGTGGTCTGAATCAGTCTCATTAGCCTGGTCCCTCTTTCAGGATGAGATGCGATACGACAGCTTCGTTTTTTATTGGGGAAAAGTTTTTGTTTTCCCAGTTGGAAAGAAGGATGAGACAGGAACAGAGCAATTAAAGGGATCTGGGGACGTAATAAGAGGTTTGTTTTAGCCACAGGCTGACCAACGTGCAAAGCCAGCTTTGTGTCTCTTGTGATGGTTTTATCACAAGGGGGGAGCAAGGCTGGGGAAGAAGGGAGCAGATGAAATTTGCCTTTCCCCCTGCTGGAGCCAAAGCAATTTTCTGGCTGGAGTCAGGAAAAGGAAGGAGATTCAGTCCCACTTGCATGTAAAGTTTAAGGTCAGTTTTAGCAATGTTTTGACATTTCCAGGTTCCCTCGGGGTCCTAAGAATAGGAATGCCATAAATGTCAATACGTAGACATAATTGGCTTTAAACTTTCCGTGGTGATGTGGCAAATAGCCATCCCACCCTGTCTACTCTTTCCGGCCTCCAGGTTGCCCTCCATCCCTGCCAGAGGGTAGCTGAAATTCAGCTCTCCTTGGCATGAAGGAGTTAAATTTTATCCACTGCTTGGGATACTCCATTCAGTACAGAAAGGCAGGAGATGCTACAGGAAAAAATGGACAAATCCAAGCTGAGCTTATGCACAGGATCATTCCTGGGAAACCTGTCCTGGAGGTGAGAGGAGGGGGTGTTTTCTCAGCATATTCCTATGCATCTGATGAAGGAGTCAGACCCTTGTTTTCATCTTTGCCTCTAACCTCCCCAAAAAACCTGCTCTTTGGGAATCAAAGATGAATATGGGCAAAAATGGGGAAAAGGCCATGGGGCTGGCCCGGGAAAGCCAAAAGAGTGGGGGTTCTCTCAAAGAGAGATGGAAAAGGTAACTCAAGAAAGCTACAATTCGCTTTTTGGAGCTTTGCATCTCCCCAGGGCAATTTTGCAGGGACCACGAGCCACAAAAAGTTTCAGACCACTAGCAAAAGCTGACTCGCACCTTGCTCTTTTCATTGTCCCAGCGGGGTCAGCCCTGGAGTGAAAGACCAGAAGTCCCCTCCATCCTTGGGCTGCAGTTTGGGGAGGGAAATGCCACCCTGCCAAAGCTGCCTCTTCCCCGCATGCCTCCTGCCCCGCCGCCACCAACCCTGTCACTTCGCCAAATAGAGTGAGGATGCTAATTGCTCTGCCTGCTAATCTATTCTAATGCATGGTAATAGAAGCCGAGTTTCTGCCCTGATAACTCTCCCGGCTTATGCTGCAGAACGGCAATCCCACCGCCCGCCCGTTATCTCTGTCCCCAGGTGGGTTCCTCCCTCTATTGCGGCAATTGAATAAGCCCACCCCCGGAGCCCCGCGGGGCGTGGGTGCAAGGGATTTACTCTTCCATCTCCCGCCCTACAAAGCCAGGCGCTCCATAAACAGCATCCCTTCCCCCTGCTTTGGGGGATTTCGTGCCCCTTCTCCTTCCCCTCGCCCCCCTGCCCAAGTTTCCAGAGATGCAGGTTGTCTTGGCCGTGATAATCTTGCCTGGGGGGTCCTGGATTGGGACCAGGACCCATGCAACCTGCTCCCCTGCCTGTTCAGAGGTGGCCCAAGGACCACACCGGCTAACGCACTGCTGGGGTGCAGCCCCAGACAAGCCAATTGTGTGTGCACATGTGTGTGCCTCTGTAGGGCAGATCCCTGATGAGCATTTTGATGGCTCATTCAAGCCTGAGATGAACGGGAGCATTTCACATGCAAATCCCTGGAAACTTGGAGCCTTTGCGTGATGAAGAATTAGAAATTGTTTGCTGGCACAGGGGGCGGAGAGTGTAGAAATGAGGGAGGGGGGTCTGTGGAAGGTGGTGTGAAAATACACTCCTCAGCTGGCCCTGCTCAGCGTGACAGAAAGGCTCTGCTCCTCCCATGACAGCCATCGTGTTCAGAGAGACCTCAAAAAACCCCAACAAGCTCTGCAGCATCAGTCAACCCCCAGAACCGGACAACTTTGGGATGAGGACTTGGTTCCAGGTGGGTCCCAGCCTCAGGCTGCAGGTGATGGTGGCATTTCAGCCTGGGCAACTCTACTTTCATTGACTTCAGATCCCAGTGAGACCCGTGGCATGAAGCGAGGCTGACCTGACGACCGGTGGCATTTGTCACTGCAAACTCACTTGAAGCAGTGACTAGCAGCAATTGTGCTGCACATGCACACATCCCTGGAAGAAATCTATTCACCGCTGTAGAAGCAGTCTGAAAAAAGCCAACATGTCTTTTTGACATCTGGGAGGATGGGTATCACCTTCTGTCATCCACTGGCCCTTTCCGACCTCCTGCAAGGGTCAAAGACACGGGGAAAGGACATCTCAGAAGCTGCAGGGTCTCTGCTATGCTGTCCCTTAAATCACAGCCCTCTGACTCCTTTTGCTGCCGAACTAACCAGGCACAACACAAGCCTGGAAGGCAGGAGGAGAACCTCAGAGCACAAAATCACAGGTGGCAGGCAGAACTCACGCATGTGAACTGCAGTCAGTCCCGAGCACCGAGGTGGTCCCCAAGAAAGAAAACACAGGAATCTGCCTTGGAACCATCTTTTGCCATCTGTCCATAGGAGACGAGGCTTCAAATGAAGACGGAAAAGCCCCTGAAGATTCAGCTGAAGGCTACCTGAGTAATACAAGCTTCTGTCTCTGAGGAGGCAGTAAAATAACTTTCCCAGCCCTGAATTCACTTACAGTCATTTTAAAGAAAATTAAAAAAAGAAGAAAGCGAGAGAAAGGGAACAAGGTTGCTAGATAAGGCAAGTAATTAATGAACAAAATTACTTTTCCCAGAGAGCATCCTATCATGGCGCTTCCTATTCATGCTAATAATATTTGTGAGTGTCTTCCCCAGCACCTGGGTAGATAACACCTATGCTCTCCTGCGCTACTATATGCTCTCCTCTGCAAGGGCTGATGCAAATAATTTGTTCAAAGGGGATGAAGCTCTTTGTTCATGGCCTGATTCAGATGTCTGGGAACACCATCCCTGAATTCTTCATGGGAGCTTCTCTCAAGTAACTCCAGAGAAATGTATTTGGTCTTTTCCTTATCACCGTGGCCCACATGCCAAGTATCTGTTGGTGAAGAGGATGTGAGGTGCCCATGCCTCCAAAAAGGTAAAATTTGGAGTGTGTTGTTCAGGGATCAGAGTTAATCCAAATCAGTGGTCCTGAGATTTCCCCAGGAATCACTGCCAAGACTGCAGTGAGACCCAGGAGCTCTAAAAGATGAGTGGGAGGCTTTGGTGCCACTTCAGCCTCACCTCTTAAAGGACAAACAGAGCAGGAAAACTGCAAACGAGGAGCACAGCATCTGTGTTCAAGGAGATTTGCAGGGAGGTTTGGGAAGCCATGGGAAGGACACTGTAAGGGGTCCCCCCTTACACAGAATCACTGACTCACTGCCAGAGTCAGCCAGCATGTAATTTAATTGCTCTTTTGCTATTAGCATCTGCTGTTCTGACTTGGGGAAGCATAGCAAGAAGAGAGGAAACATTTCCATGGGATAGACTGATGGAACACTGTTTATTGAAACCCTCCCCTCTAGAAACCCTTTGCCCCAAACAGCTTCACCCAGAAACGTGCAGGGAATAATTGGGGATCCCTCAGAGTTTCTCAAACCAGGCTGTCCCTCTCCACTGCTCCTTTTGACTTTCATCAATATCTCCCTTTTCACGTCATTCTTCAGCTTCTTCCCTTCCCTCCTCCTCCGTCCATCTGCCCATGTCCCCCGGCAGCAGAGCCAACAGACAATGACGTGTGCTGTAGCTCTGGTGTTTGTTGCTGGCAGAGACAGTTCTTCCCTCCGGGCCCAAACTTTCCCCACGCTTTGCAGCAGTACAATTAGAAGCTTGAAAAAAACCACAGGACAGTACAGAGAGAATTACACTGAGCCCCCATTACCATGAAGACCTCAAAAGGAAGGTCTCCAGCTGCCCCGTGGCTCTGGTTGGAGAGGAGAGGCACTCTACAAGGACAGTTATGCCTCACTGGGGAAAAATAAGCCATGGAATCTCTTAGCCCAGGCTTGGCTTTCTCCATGTGATGTGAAATTACTGTGATGGGATTTGCTGCCTGAAGAAGACCCAGACCTGGAGAACAGAAGGCTCCAGGGACTCTTTATAGCAGCCTTCCAACACCTGAAGGGGGCCTATAGGAGAAATAGGGAGGGACTCTTGATCAGGGAGTGGAGTGATAGCACAAGGGATAATGGTTTTAAACTGAAAGAGGGGAGATTTAGACTAGACATGAGGAAGAAAATCTTTACTGTGAGGGTGGTGAGACACTGGCCCATGTTGCCTAGAGAAGCTGTGGATGCTCCGTCCCTGGAGGTGTTCAAAGCCAGGCTGGACAAGGCTTTGAGCAACTTGGTCTGGTGGGAGATGTCCCTGCCCAGGGTAGTGGGTGGAACTAGGTGACCCTTAAGGTGCCTTCCAACTCTAACCATTCTATGATTCTATGATTCAGACCATTTCTGAAGTTCCCAGTCCATCTCTAGGGCATTTGTCTCTTTGGAACAAAAGAAAAGCGTGGGCTGAGCTGGATGCACAGCCTTCAACAGGTGAACTGTCTCATAAGTCAGAAGTAAATGATAAAATGTGCTTAAGTGCTAGTTTTCAGCCCCTCACATCTCTGATGTACAGGTTTTTGGTCAGAGCTAGAGCTTCCCAACTACCTAAGTCAGTATTTCACCCCAACTCCAACACAAATAACAATAAAAACCCTACTCAAAGTATGCCTCATCCTGACTTTCACAGCTCAGTTCCTTCACAATGTGCACCAGGAAAGGGAATCTGGGGGGCAAAGGAACAAGAGGAATAACAGAGCAGAAATTACTTTAATCTCAGTCTCACTGCCCTTCTCGGCCCAAGCCCACTCTGGCCAAAAAGTCAGAGAACAAGCTCAGTTCCCCTCCTCCTAAGGTTTTTGTCCCTGCTGAATACCAAGAAGCACATCAGGCAGCCTCAGCTCTCTCCACAGGGGTTGTCTACCCAGTGAGGAGAGAAACCTGGCTCTGGAGATAGGTTTGGAGTTGAGCAAGGGTCCACCCAGAACCAACTCATAAGAAACAGAAGGACCAGGACTTCAGACAACCCTAGAAATGGTCTCTATCTCATTGTTTTGGTGCTTTAACCATTCATCCAAAAGGAGGTCCTCAGGCACTATTCACCTAAAACACATGAGGAGCTCCTAGTCCAGCCTGGCATACCCCACCGAGCCTGTCCTTCGCTCTGTGTGGCACAGGAAAGCACTCCCTGACCTGCAGCTTTGCTGGGGATCTCAGCTAATGCTCCAGCAGCAAGGAAAAAGCTGTCGGCACGTGATGTATGAATTTCCCCTCATCCGTGCATGGCTGGAAGGGATGGGTTAAATGCTGAAAAATTGCCGTGGCGCCATGAATGACCTCCGGCAGGCTGGGTTGTCAGACACACGGCAATAAAGCCATTTGTTATACATTCCAGGTGTCCATCTCTCACGCACGTTTTCCTGCTTTCCTTCCCTTTGAAAGCATGTAGTTTCTGGAGAAAACTTGCACCGTGCTCCTCTCTGGGAAATTCTGAGGCTACCGGGTGTGCAGGGTGGGCAGATTGCACGGGTGGATGTGATGGGAGTCACCATGAGAAGGTATTATTTCTTCTGGCTGTGACAGTGCAGAGCAATGCTCTGACACATGCTGTGAAGTCGTGACAGTGTGGATCCAGTGTGGGTAGGTGATGGGAAAGGTCTGGGGATGCTGAAAGAGGTAGGAATTCAAGTGCAGTTTCCTGGTGTTGGCTCTTAGGCATGATCCACCCATATGAGAAAAATCTTTTCCCAACATAGTACATGATGCACAAGAGCCCACCTATACCTGCAAAGAGCAAGAGAGTCCTTCTAGACTTGAATCCTAGAACCATAGAATGGTTCAGGTTTTAAAGGACCTTAAAGATCATTGAGTTCCAACCCCCCTGCCATAGGCAGGGACACCTCCCACCAGACCAGGTTGCTCAAAGCCCCATCCAACCTGGCCTTGAACCCCTCCAGGGATGGGGC
>JAOXJK010000001.1:3101714-3117679 GCA_025774025.1 Xenus cinereus | reverse complement strand
GTTCCACCTAAACATGAGGAGGAACTTCTTTCCTGTGAGGGTGGCAGAGCCCTGGAAGAGGCTGCCCAGGGAGGTGGGGGAGTCTCCTTTTCTGGGGACATTCAAACCCACCTGGACATGTTCCTGTGGGACCTGCTCTGGGTGGACCTGCTTTGGCAAGGGAGTTGGACTAGATGATCTCCAGATGTCCCTTCCAACCCCATGTGATTCTGTGAATCTGTGATCAAGCTCCAAAAGATATATTTTTTTTCCTTTTCTACTTTTGTTTGCAACTGCATCTCCATGGATCCTGTTCAGAATGAAAGCCTGAGGGGAAAAAAAGTGGAAAAAACCCCACCGTATTCAATGTCCTAGGGAAATTCTCAGCCGTAATGAACCTGCGGAGTCAGTGCTGGTGCTCTGAACCGCGGGAAAGGCTGTGGTTGGAGCTGGCTGGGAACGTGCCAGCAGAAGAACCTTCCATGGGGAGATGCTGCTTCGCTGAATTCAATTCATCGAGCACTGACAGATTGCAATGAGCTGTTATTAGGCTCAGCACATCAGAGAGAGGGAGTAGGAAACTTCCAGTAATTTGCAAGTTGCGCAGCCGAACTTAGAAATGCTGAGCTGGTTTTGGAAAAAAAAAAAAAAAGAAAGAGTAATCTTTTCCAAATAAACCTTTCTGCAGAAAGGAATTAAGGGATCAGGTGTTATGCTCAAAATACCTGTGGCAGCAGTTTATTTGCAGGGGTAGAAGGTGAGCAGGGACTCAGACATAAAGCATTAAAGATGAAGGGTCTGTGGCGGAAGAGTCTTCAACAGATCATGATTTGAGTAAACGTATATTGTTGACGAGCATTAATAACCCATTAACGAGCAGAAGTCTGGGAGATCTACCTGCAGCTATTTTGTTCCTGCTCGGGAAATCATTGCCTCTATTACACCAGAAGCCAAGAGAGTTTCACGTTTCCGGTGGTAAAAATGGTGAGCGAGGACAATTAATTTTCACCCTTCATGAATTCAGAAAGCAAGGAGAAGAAAAGGTGAGATTGAGAGATGCTCTTCAAACTGTCCGCTGAAGGGAAGGAAATTAAAACAACATCTACTGGTAGTTAAAGGAGCAGTCCCAAGCTTGGTAAACAAAGCTGAATTCCCAGAGCATCCTTTAGCTCCTCTGGCTGCCGGCTGTTGATAAGCTCAGGACAAAACCCACAGACAATCTACTGGGAAAGGAACGGGGGTCGGAGTTCAATTCCACCTTTAATGAACTGGTTTTCATTTTTGCTTTCCCCAGGTCCCTGCAATGACTATTTCTTTGTCGGGCAGGACTGAAAGCTCAAATCTCCGTTGCAGTGCGGCAGGAACTCATCTTTCCTGTGGGAGCTTGGGCTTGGGGACATGCTAACCACATTCACCCTGCAGACCAGTCCTGCTTCTAAAGCACCACACTGGGACATCTTATGGCTGCAAAGTGAGAACGGTGTCCTCTTCCAGGGACAGAGTGCAAGAGAAAAAACTAAGCTAATAAGGCAGAGTTGCCGCTGGGGGAAATGACCTATTCGTTTCCATGAAAAATGCCTGGTTGTTTCAGGGGCAGGGTTTAATAGCTCATCTGCAGGAAGGAGCTGGGAAGGACGGGAGATCTGATCCTATGAAAGCGGTGGGTCTATCAAAGCGCCGCGCAGCCTAACAGCTCTGATTTTATCTACTGACAACTTTGAGAGGCTAAAGAAAATCTCTGTGCTCACCTCTCCCCGGTTCCCCTGGGGGTTTTCGAGTTTATAGGTAGCATCAAGAAAAGAATAAACCGATTTCTGCATAGGTGGTTGCTCAAGGGAATAAAGACACCAGCAAGGAAAATGAAACAGCAGAGGTGAGTAGCTTATATGAAATTCAAGGAGTCCATCTCTGCCTCCTGATGTCCTGAGCCACAGTTTACTGGAAATGGAGAGGATATCACTGTTTTCTGTCTTTTTTGAAGCTCTCTGCTATGTGTTCATCACAGACCCTTATTAGACAAAGTTTTCTTGGCTGGAGACATCTCAGTTGGACCAGTGCAGCCAGGCCAGGCAAGCTGTACCCTGATCATCCCTGTGCCCCTGAAGAGGAACAGACCAACGGCAGCATCCCTTACTGGAGGTGGAAATGCGAAGAATGACACAATGAGGAGAGAGAAGACAAAGTCAACATTGAAGACGAATTAGAATCATAGAATCACATAATGGTTAGAGTTGGAAGGGACCTTGAAGATCACGGAGTTCCAAACCCCTGCCCTGGGCAGGGACACCTCCCACTAGACCAGGTTGACCAAAGCCCCATCCAGCCTGGCCTTGAACACCTCCAGGGATGGGGTATCTTAATTTACCGGGCAACCTTGGATCGTAGAATTGCCTTGATAGGCAGGATCAGACACCTCTATCAGAAATGGTCCCATCTCAGCGGGAAGCTTCTCTGTTTCATGATAAGGGGAAATGATGGTATGAAGAAATTAAACTGTGGAAGATGTGTGCCTGGGGACCCAGCAAGAGCAGGCTTTTGTCACCAGTGCTTGCCCTTTCCCTAGAAACACTGCAGATGAGCTTCTCTGTGTAATAGTTAAGGGTCACTTGTTTTCCATTATAAACCTCATTTTCAGGAGGCCATAATTCACATATTTTAATGTAGCTGGGAAAGACAAGAAAATAAAGTAGCCCCACAAAAAAAGCCAAACAAAAACCTACCACATAAAACCCACAAAAAAACCCCCACCACATAAAACCCCCGCAAAAAGACCCACAACAATGGCTCCAGCTATCCTGAGTTTGTTTCTCCAACACAAAGCCTGTCGGGGAGGTATTGTTTAATCTTTTCTAGAGGTTAAAATGCTAGGCCTTGAGAGAATGCATTTGCTAGAGAAGCTGTTCTACTCTTTTCTTCTTTTTTTTTTTTCCCCTTCAGTTAAACTTTAAGGAAAGGCTGAAGATTGCAAATGTGATATTTGGGTAGGAAGGATTCCAGCGTGAGGAATCACCGCTCTTCCTCTTCGTTTTAAAAGACCAGTCTATTTAAGGTTCCAAAGCATATGTTGCTCCCCGCTTAAATTCCATCCCTTTTGTTGCCTGCCTGCAAGCGAGAGGATGCCACTTTTCTTCATCTGGCTCAAAACCACCGTGTTGCTAGATTGTACATCACGGATTATTCACTAAATCTTGGTTATGTGACGATGTGACATCTCAACAGAACTCCCTGCCAGTACTGTGTGAAAATATTCTCAACCGATCCTACCATCAGAGACGGAGTCATTTGCATGTGAAATTGCTACTGTCTTTGAAAACAGAAAAAGGGCAAGCAAATAAACCTCCACCAACACAACTTCCTCCTCTGATATTGCCCATTACCTGCTACTGTCCTCTAAATTTGCACCCATCTTCCCAAAGTGTGGTGTATCATGCTTTGGACCTGCTGAATCTGAAAAAATCCCAGACGTTGGTGGCAAGTCCCTCACATTCCGGGGGGTGAGAGACCCACTTCTCTGTTCCTTATACCTCCTTACTGACAATAAGATCCTTAGCACAAAGCCCCACATCCTTAGTTCAAGGCTCCCAATACCTTAATTAAGTCCCATCTCTCCCCGTGCTCATGCTCAGAAGAGAGAAGCAGGACTACGACTGTGAGTAGGACTTGCACTACTTCGTTTCTCACCCATTCTGAATCAAACAGAGGGTTCAGTTGAAAAGTGGACATTCATGGCAACAAAAGCCTTCCACAGCATCGATGCAGGCTTGGTGCAGTTAGCTGAACTCCACCGGCATCGGAGGTAACGAGCACGCAACTGAGTGAAGTCTTAAGTAATAATATTTTAGCAGTTCTCAGATGACACGGGAGCACTGCAAAAATGTCAGACCTAACACCATTATTCAAAAATAGGAGCACGCGATTAGACAAGCAATTATACACCGAGTAGCTTAACATAAATTGTGGGTAAAAATATCAGAAACAATTTTTCAGGATTTAGTGAGGGAGCACCTTGTAAAGCATAATTGGATTAGAGGAGACAGCCAGCATGGATTTACAAGCAGGAGGTCTTTTGCTTAACTAACTTGTTGGAGTTCTTTGAAGCTACGGTATTACTGCCAAGGTAGGCAAGGGAAATGTAATAGATGTTATGCACTTAGATTTCCCAAAAGCAATTGGTGAGGTTGTACAGTGAGATTATCGGCTAATGGAAGAAGTCGTGCTATAAAAGCGGTCTGGCTTAGAAAAATGGCTCAGGAGCAGAAAACAGCCAGCGCGTGGGCTGGCCTGCCATGTTCGTTCTCAACCTCAAAAGTGAGTTATTTAAGTGCTTGGCCTGGGGAAGAAGGAGGTGGAGGGGTTGAGGTTTGGAGATCTCTTCTACTCAGATTTCAGAGAGCTCCCAGCCTTTCGCAACGTGCAAATCTCCCACAAGAGCTCAGCTTACGAGCCCCGAGGAGGAGAAAAGCCCGGGGAGATCGTTCCTCCTCCAGAAAGAGGTGGAATTAAAAAAGCAGCCTGGCTCTGTGATCTGCCATTCTCAAGGCTACTCGCAGGAGGAAAACCGAACTTTGCTTCCACTCAACGAGACAGGAAACTGAGGCACAAGCAGGAACGAGAACGTGCTTGATCTCACCCAAATCGGTGTCAAAATGAAGAGCACAGATCTTGTGGGGCTGGGCTTTACCCTCTGGCTCATGCTACCACGGAGCATGTCTGAAGCAGAGGACTTTTTGTGCATGTGTAGGGCGAGGATGGCCAGCCTCAGCCCCACAACACCCTCACAGGGAAAAGGGAGAGGGTCTGGGGGAGATGGGGGCACCAAGGAGTGGGCAGATGAGGTGCTGGCAGTGGGCTTAGAGCCCTCCAGCAGGCAGATACCGTGCTTTCAGCCCCTCATCTGCAGCCAGCAGACTTATTTCTGGGGATTTACATCAGAAGCAGGCTAAGGAGAAGACCTGAGCAGCCAGATTCATATCACAGTCCCCAAAGCTCTCCCCAGAAGCCGGTTGCTCCTTCTGTTTCTTTTCCACATCGTGTCTCAGCAGCAAGCAACATTTTGCTCCCCGCTCCAGCTGCTTTTCTTGGCTGCCCTTGGAGCCGATAAGGTTGGAATCTGGGTTCAGTGCAGCCCCACTGCCGTCCAACAACAACAGCGACCGGGTCAGGGACCAGCAGCGTTCCCAAGAACCGCGCAAGGTTTTTGTTGGATGCCCTGAAGACCCCACTCCAGCTCGCAGACCTCTGGCCGCCCACCACCATAATCTCCTCCTGCCTCTCTCCTCTGCCGGCGCTGTGGCTGTCACCCCCATCACTCCTCCTGCCATCCCCGTCCCCTTATTCCCCCTTCNNNCCGCCCTGAGAACATGACCCAAGTTTGTTATGGATCAGTGTATTTACAAAGCTTAAGCTGAAAATCAATTTTAATTACCAAAATCAGATTGCCGTATCAATAAACCACTGGGGACCTCTTGGAGACACAGACAGAAGGTTGCACCTGGAAGTGGAGGGAGGGAGAGATAATGACTCATTTTCCCATCGGGCCCCTCCCTGCATTCACTGGACAATATTCATCAACGTCGTTATCTTTTGTATTATTGATGGTATAAAAGGGAGATGAATGGACCTGGAGTCAGTTTTAAACAAATGGGGTTTGTTGGAACTTGATTTCCTGGTGACATCTTGACAGCAGCTCTTATTTTTTTATATTTAGGATAGGGTTGAGGAAAGCAGCTGGAATACCTTTCATGGTGTCCCCTTCATCAGCGTTTGATTGATTTGATTTGATCAACGATTGATCAAACTGCATCCTGGAATGCTAACTATACTTTCCCAACTGGAATAAAAGGAGACTACACAGAGTATCGTTCTTCCCATTGCAGCAAGCCTCGCTAAGTATATGATTATTCATCATCTTTATTACTAGACGCACTCTTACTTGGACATGGGCCCCTTCAGAGAGCTCAATGGTTTGGGTCTGGGAAGAGTCACAGTAATAGCATGATGCTTTGTTTCTTCTTTCCACCCTTGGGTCAGAGGCCTTGCCATGGACTCCAACGCTTTTCAAGACCGGCCCAAAGTCAGAAAAGGGAAGAGGCTGCAACCCAGATGGTGGTGGCATTCCAGAAGAGGTTTGAGAAGGTCCATGCTCTGCGTGCTGGAGGTACAGTGAGTACAGAAGGCATCTCCATGCTCTCAAAGGCAGAGACAAAGCACTCCTCTGCTGTAGCCAGCAGTTATCCCAAGAAATTGAATTTCTTAGGTTTCAGAGCATCTGAAATGCTCTGAATTCTGCTGGTCTGGTTAAGTCTTTCTGTTCTCTGCTTCCCCCACCTCTGCCACACTGGCTGGAGGGCAGCTGACCATGTAAAAGGCAGGGGAGAAGTCATGGCAGGTTTAAATTAGTACAGCATCTTCCACTGCAAACAGCCAAGCAGCTCCACTGTGCCCAAGGCTATTCACTGCAGAGCCATAAGTCGCTCCCCAACAGAACATGGGACAGAAATACGTGGATATCCCAGTTTAGGCACAAAGTGCCAGCAGCAAGACGTACCTTCAAGTACAGCTGGTGACCCTGATGGTCACCACTGAACACAGGTGCCAGATCCAAAAGGCACTTGGCTACTGGACCATGACGGATAAACCTGTTTTTCAGAAGGAACCCAAGCCCTGCCAGATGCCAAACTTTAGCCTCTCTTGGAGAGGTCACCATAGTCATCTGAAGCCCAGTCTCACAGGCATTTAGGCACCTTCATGTCCAGATCCACATAGAGCGTTGCTACCATTGGCATCAGAGGGAAGAAAAAGCTCTAATGATCAGAGATCCAGCCCACAGCAAAAAGCTGTGATCACACAGACTGTTTGAGACAGAAACAAGCGTTACACTCTGCTCTCCTCAACCCCAGCCCCATTCCCTGGGCACTGATCTACACCACACGTGAAACGGAGCAGAGTCCTTTGAGAATCCACCCCTACGTTATTACTGAGTCAGACCCTGGGGATTTATGTAGATTTACCTCTCCTGAGAAAAGCCTAATTCAAATAAAAACCTGTTTTTTTAATCTCTTTTTCTGATGCATAAATGCCAAGGCCTTGTTCTAGGGTCTCTCTGCATCTTCCCTTGCAAACCTAGGACAAGTCAAACAAGGTCAAGTGTGAGAGACAGGTGAAAAATTGTCTTCAGCAAACTATCCAAAAGCACTTAGGAACAGATGCACACAGTCTTGTACAACAAAAATTGTTGTTCATTGCTCTCATTCTTCTCTTATTAATATGTCAGGCAGGCTACAAACGAGCAGCCTTTGCAAGTAAATGGTTCCTCTCCACCTTTGACTGCCCATCAGGGGATAGATCTAGGAGAAATTCATAGAGCGGTTCCAAAGAGAGAGAGAGGTGAGAGATGGTGACTTTGAGGAAAGTATACATCCCAGAGACTTCCTCCATCCACCCTCCTCCATCCTGGACCCAGTAGCTGCATCCAGACTGAGGGAGCGAGCTAAAATGAGACTCAGATGGAGAAAACAAAGCACCGTCCATTGCCGGTGAGGAAAATGAACTTCCTTGGTACTCAACAGAGATATTTCTTGCTCAGATATTTTTTCTTTTTTTTTTTTTTTTAATCTTCCTGATACATTATGAGCCCCCAGATGAATACAAGGAGCTGCTGCCAGAGACACAGGGTCAGCAAGGGACAAGCCAGACCTTCCCGGTGGAGGTGATAACAGCTCCTTGTTGAAGCTCTGGCAGTTTCTCTTAGTGCTAAATCCTCAGGAGTTATTAGAGGTGATAACTTCCCCCTCACAGTCCATCTATTCATGCTGCGTCTTCCCCTATTCATTCTGCATCTATGACATGCAGCTGATCCCTTGGTGGAGGCAGTTTCCAGAACCTGCATCATTTTTATTGTAACCTCAGAAGGCCAACCTAGTTCTCTGCTGCTATAAGGCACAAGGTGTGTCTCCATTTGGACCAGGAATGGGGACATACACTCCCTGAGTGAATCAGGACCCAGAAGAACAGGGAAGACCCAGTCCAATCTCAATAAGACCCCATGGAGACAAGCCAGACCTCAGGACCAAGGTGCCTTCTTGGTGTGATGCAATTTTTGGTGGGATCGGTGTTTTTTAAAAACACAACTATTCTGCCCTTTTTCTGTTGTGGGCGGAAGCAGGACTGCCAGCTGTTGGAAGTCTCTGTGCTTTACACCCACCCACAGCCCTGCCGTGTCCTCTTACAACACTTTAGCATGATACACCAGGAGGATTTTTCCGAGAATTTGCAGCGTTTGAGTGACTGCAAGGGAGGATAACGCTGCTCTTTCACAGATGGTCCTTATTGCCATGGTCTGGTTTCCAGAGGAGCAGAGTGGCTTTCCGTGCTCAGTGCCCTTCCAAGATGCTAATATTAGCTGGGCACATCTTCGCCATGCTTGTCTGGAAAGTTTTATTGTAGGCATCAGCAGGAAATAGGTAAAAGTTGTTGAAAAGAGCTTTGGACCAGAAATTTGAGCTCTCGAATACTCCTCCCACACACTCAAACTCAGGAGTGAGAGCAATTTTCTCTTTTATCTTTCTAATATCCCTAATACCCAGCGAGAGAATGGCAGGCAGAATAATGGGCCTTTTGCTCTGTGTTTGAGAAAAGGAGGGCCAGGAGCTCGCCTGGGTGGACAGGTGGGTTGTGGAGTAATTTCTTTTGGTTGCTTCAAATGCCCGTCGCTCACTCCACTGGATGAGATGGGGGGAAATAAAATTATCTTTCAGATATGGCCAAAAAAGGCACATCTAACTATCATTGCACCAATAAAACATGTGTAGAAACTCCCACACGTGGTTAGAGCAGGGTTATTCTGGCATTAGTGATACAACACCTGCAGCATGAGCAAGGGTTAGGTACAAACATGTTTTGTGCCCACACTTGGTGTTAAATGGTACACATTTCTCCACACCAGTTTCATAAAAGAGTTTCCTTCGGGGCAGACACAAGGTGGTGGTTGCAAACCAAGGTGGTATCTTTAACATCTCCTTCACAGTGTGGACTCCAGGTACCTCCCTGGGGTGTAAGACCAATCGGTGTCACATCCTACCTGTGACTGCAACCACTGACAACAACAGTTGACTGCAACTCTTGGCTCTCAGAGACCTTTTGTTCCAGCAGGATGAAATAAAGATGCTCGTGTGTAAGTGCCAGGGACAGTGATACTTTTTCCATGTTTTTAAGTGAAAAAAACAGTTTTTCCGCAAAAAGGGCATTTTTTACATATGTATTTTTTTAAAAAGCACATTTTTTTGGCTTTTACGAAGAAAAAGGATGGGGTTTGTTTCTTTCAGTAGAAAGAAAAACATCGCATTTCTTGTTTTTTTGTTTTTTTTTTACTTTAACAAATCTACATAGAGAGATACATACTTTTTTTTTACTGGGAAAATACAGGAAGATAGTAAAAGATGACATAAAGTTGCTCTCATTGTCTTCCCAAACCACGACAGATATTTTTTGTGTATAAATAATATGTTGATATTGATAGGAAGATGAATATATTCATGAAAATTTTTGAATGATGTAAAAAAAAAAAATGTACAATTGTGTCTGTGACCAAAAATATATGCCTTTTGCTGGCACCTCAAACAAACTGCCTGCACAGTCTCCTTTTGCATATGTATGATAGTTCCTTGCATATGCAACTCATCACCCAGCAACTGCCTCCTCAGCACATGCATGTGTTTTCCTGTACATATATTTTAAGTGGATGAACATTTGACCCCAACATTCATTATGAGGGCAGGGTGGTTGCTGTTTTTTGGATTGGTTTGGGGTTTGTTGGTTTTTTGTTTTTTTTTTGTTTAAACATAATGATGCAAAAAGAAAAAAGGAAAAAAACAAAAAATGGGGAAAAAACATTTGACTCCAAAGTCAGCTTTTCCATCCTTCTGAGTGAGGTTATCATCCTTGCTGCTGCAGGCGGGTCAGAATAGTCATCCTTGCAGGAATGGAGTCCAACTAATGAGAGTCCAATTAATTGCTTCTTTCCTCTTTGCTTTTGCCAGAGTTCCAGTAGTTCATTTTCTATTTTGTTTTCCTGCTTCAGTTGAAGGATATATCCTAGTTATTTGTTAGGGAAACTTTGCCTATGGAGGCTATGTTTTACCATTTTTATACCCTCTTTCTAATTATCAGCATGGGGACTATGTTTTACTATCTGCAGGCCAAATCCATGTCTGAAGAGCCATGATGTGTCAGCAAAGCCCCCTCTGCAGAAATACTAAAACTCCTTTAAGGTTCCTTGATGCAAGATGTCACAGTCTCCTCTTAAATGCCGACCATCCTCTCCAGGATGCCTTTGAATTCAAATTAAATCTCAATCCAAGAGCTGGCTATCAAGGCAAGAACTGTGCTGGCCTTCATAGAATCACAGAATGGTTTGGGTTGGAAGGGACCTTAAAGATCATCAAGTTCCAACCCCTGCCCTGGGCAGGGACACCTCCCACCAGACCAGGATGCCCAAAGCCCCATCCAGCCTGGTCTTGAACACCTCCAGGGATGGGGCAGCCACAGCTTCTCTGGGCAACCTGGGCCAGGGTCTCACCACTCTCACAGGAAAGAATTTCTTCCTAATATCTAGTCTAAATCTCCCCTCTTCCAGTTTAAACCATTACCCCTCATTCTATTGCTCCACTCCCTGATCAAGAGTCCCTCCTCATCTCTCCTGCAGGCCCCCTTCAGGTACTGCAGTGCCCAGGTAGGTGTTTTCTAGCCCATAATGAACAGCTTAATGAGTTACCTCAGTGAGGACGTGCTTTGCTGTAATTAAAAAGATCTGAGTGTCTCAGCCCTTTGCTCTGTTTCAAAAGAGGAGTTAATTCAGGGAAGTCTCTGGTTTAATTTGTGCTGCTTTTCTTTCTTTTTTTTTTTTTTTTCAGGAGATTAGACAAAGCGATTAGGTGATTACGACAGCCTGCTCTCACCTTGCAGTATGGAAACTCATCAGATACTCTGAGTATCTGATGGGATGATGACTTCTTGGGAAGTAGGGATCACCAGGCCAAGCTGTCTCAACCTCGTGCCCAAAAAGAAGGTCCTTTCAAACACTTTTCCCTGGCATATTGCACATTCAAACCTTGGTGGGACGCACTAGGAAATTTAATCCTGCAGAAGTGGATAAATGCAATGCCCACTCGCTTCTGCTTTCACTGACAAGCAGGGGAAAAATAACTGAAATGAAATCTGTTGTGTAGGGACAGAGAAGGGAGATCAACAAGATGTGACACTGCGGTCCCAACCAGAAAAACCACACGTAGTGTCGCATTGCACATAACTCCCTCTGGCTTGCACGGCGCTCCAGCCATCTGGTCCTTATCCTGGCTCCGTTTTAGTGACAGGTCAGTTAATTTTTACTTTTGGCCATGATCAAAAGCAAGACACGGGCATAGCTGGGCTACAGATCTGATTTGGCAAAGCAATGCCCGTCTTCTTAAAAAAACAATCCCTCAAGCAGTCTGAGATCCTCGTGAACACGCGGGCTGTCTGACAGCTGATGCTATTTTATGCAGCGAGCTATCCTTTCATTCACTAGAAATGTATTACATTAAGATTTATTAAATTACATTTATTAAATTAAGAAATAAACTTTAAGCAAGCTTCCTTCATTTGCATAATGGGAGGCTGTGCAGCAGATGGAGAACGGAGACTGTAGGCAGGCAACATAACACAGGAGCCTGCATGTTTTGTAGATGAATATCCCCCTGAACGCTCTCCCAGTTGCCTCTGAATGGAAAATAACCACAATTTCCATGTACTAGGTGGTGACAGGGGGGTCAGCGGCAGAGGACAATGAGTGAAACTCCTGGACCCCAGCTGCCTGATATGACCTTATCTATTCAGCTTGCTCATCTGGACCCAGCTCATATTCCCAAACAAACCTTTGGAGGACTTCTGGAAAAGCATAACAAATAGGAACAAATGCAATTTTCCAAGGAGGGCAAATGCTGCCCAGATATTCAGACAACTTTGCATAAACAAACTGGCAGAGATTTCAGTTCAAACTCAGTTAAGCGAAAGACAGCTGCTTGCCAGAGAAATTACTAGGTCTTGATATGGATTTGTTCATTTTGATACCTAGACCTTAACCGACCATCCCCGTGATCCATGTCTACTGGTTAAATAACGAAGTATGGAAGATAAATAGGGGTGCAGCAAGGAACGGCTCCTAAGGCAGCAGAGAAAGTTGATGAAAAGAAGACCTTATGGTCCTTAATCCCGATCCTGCTGTATCATACAGTTTCATACCAGGTAGGGATCCCGTTGATGAGAAGGAATTGGTCTGTCTCAACACACGGGCAAACTCAGCAAGAACTCCAGGAATCCTTGGCATTAGTCAGTTTATTACATGATTAACCGATTCCCCGTTAGCTGCATATCAGTTATTCATCATTGATTATTTTTATAGTTTTGCTGATACTGTAACGGGTAACTGCCTAGGTCATAAAGGCGATTACACTAAATACCAAGGAACAAGTGCTACAGCGTTTAGCCAGAAAATGCCTCATCTGCTTGAAAAGGAAAAAAAAACAAACCTAAAGCCACAAAGATCAGGAGGAAATAATCTGCCATTAGGACAGCAAGAAAGAATTTAACTTACAGAAATAAGTGCACGAAGGAAAGGAGTTGATCAAAGCCAGCTGGAGAAACAAGGATTGGGCCCTTACAACATGCTACTTCTTAGAAAACACATCTGTGAACCAGCTTGTCCTAGATCCGTTTCCTTGCAGCCAACGCCATTCCAGAAGTCAAGAGGACCAAGCTTAGAAAATTGCTCCTGCTGAGCCATATGTGCCTTATACCGATAACCTTTAGGGAGCAGAGCCAGGAACAGTGGCAGCATGAGGAAGGGAAGATGGGACACTGGAGGCAGAGGGGAAAGAAGAAAGATGAGCAGAAGATGAGGGTAAACAGTTCAAGACAGGAGGAGCAAGGCCTGAAGTTCAACATGGAGGTTGAAGGTAATGAGGTTAAAGGATGCAAATTAACTATTGACCTGATTTTCTGCACTTCCACCAAGGTCACTCAGCACGTTGGGAAACCGGGCCATGCCTGTTTCACTGACAGTAGGAGTTTTTGTATTTTTGATTTTGCAGAGTATTTTTTCTGGGCTAAGTAAAGCTGAAGACTTCCTTCTCCCTTGGGAGATAGAGTTTTTCACCATCTTTTAACTACTGCTGATTTCCAGAGCTCACTGATTATTAAACAGCACCTCCCCCACAAAAAGCTATCCCTTAACGATCTCTAGGAGAAATAAATCTGAACTTGCTCATGGGAGCCAGTTTCCAATATGATTGATTTGACCTGAACCTAAGCTGACCACAAAGCTAGCATAGAGATCAGATGCAGAGAAGTGGCCAGACCTACGTCAGCAAATCATTAATCAAGTGTAGTCACATCCTGGACTGGGAGAACCGCAGATCCACGGTGGTGAGAGGCTGAGGAGAACTTCACCCAACACGTCTGTGCCCCAAAGCGACACGCAGAGCTGATCCCAGGTGAACCACAGAGTTAAAACTCCCAGCCCTGGACTATGTGCTGGAGCATCTGGTCTGCAGACCTCCCCAGTGCTAACTTCCCAGCCATCAACCTTCATTAGAGAAAATACCCGACAAGTTACAGCTCGTGCATTCCTCCGTTGGAGTTATATATAGATCCTTGGTTTAGCTGTAACCTTGTGTTTATTCCCCAAGGCACGTGTTACAGCTAATTCCAAAATGCTGATACACTCTTAGGTGTTGGTGACAAGATATAAAGCATGAAGGACTGCTTTTGCAAGTGCTGTTTGCAGAATTGGCCCCCACACTAGGAAAAACTTTCCAGTTCTTCCTTTTAGTTTCCATTTATTCATTTTGTTTAGTAAAAACAAAATAAACCAGTGAAAACAAAGGAAAACTCTGTTCTTCTACACACGAAATCTCAAACCTCAATTTTCATTGGTTTGTCCTCTTACAACGTGGTACAAATGTGACTTTCATCACTACAGTTTATACCTTATGGGACAAAACTTTAACACTATAAGCTATTTATTTGAGTTCAGTGATATAATGCCTACGCAAAAACAATGATAAACCCACCTTATGTGTCCACAGAGGAAGTTAAGTTGCAATTCTTTGGATTTTTCCACACACGAGGTTTACATTAATTTTAATTAAACTAGCACACTTAGAACAGAGCATTATTTTCTTGACCTTTATTTCAGTTTAAAACTTCTTGTTTTTTTTTTTCTTTAGCTAAACTAGTACTCTGGATCATCCAACAACAACTAATCATAGAATCATAAAATCATAGAATCATAGAATGGTTTGAGTTGGAAGAGACCTTAAGGATCATCCAGTTCCAACCCCTCTGCCATGGGCAGGGACACCTCCCACCAGACCAGGCCGACCCAGCCTGGCCTTAATCAGATACACAAGCTATGATTAAATAGATATAACATCATGCACATTTAAGCGCTGGGCTGATTTAAATGCATCAGTTTAAAAATGGACCCTGGAATAAGTCAGTACAAGTGTTTGGGGGTGTCTAAATATTAACGTGGCACCTAGGAGGGATCTGAACATCCTTTACTCTACTCTCTCTTGAGGAGACGATGGAAGATCCAAGTCAACTCTTAGCCAGAGCTGCCTGACACTGGTTCCCTACGCAAGCAATGGAAAGAAAGGGCTGGAAGCTCAAGTTCACCACCAGGGTACGTGATTAGACTATTTTCAAATGGATATTGGGCATCAACAAAGGAGGCAAGTCCCTTTCTGCTTAAAGGAAAGGACTGGGCATGAGAAGAGACAAGCAAAGCAACATGATTCTTTGGACAAGTCAGGCATATCTGGCCATACTGGAAGCACTGGCATGTACACGCTGTCCCATGCTATTAAAATGAAAACCTTGACTTCCAGCATCTTTTAATGCATGATTCACCATTTGCCCTGTGATTTATTTTTATGAGTTCCCCTTCAGGCTGATAATCTCCAGTTCTGCGCAAAAACACCTCCAAGACAAATTATTGTTTTTAGGGGCAGTTATTTAAGAAAAGGCAAGGAACATGCCTTACAACATGAGCTGACATCTCTAATGCATGGCCTTTCCTGGAAAACTAATAAAAGAGAACCAAACTGATGCTGAGAAGACTCTTCCTCTGCATACAGGGGAAAAAAGCCAGCGCTTTCCTTATGCCCAGCCCAACGTGCCTGTTCTGTATGTGTGTTGTGCTTGTGATACATATCCATATGTACCGGGCATCTGTTTGTGCGCCTGCTGTAAAAATATGTTATGGATATAGCGTTCTAAATGTATATGCTGTACGAGCGCGTGAGACACGCATTATGGGTGTTTGATGTACACGTGTGATGTGTCTCTCCCATCACGTAAGGAAGCACATGGTACATTTTGTGTGTATACAAACAAGTGTCACGCTTCTGACAAGTCGCGTTTCTGCTCAGTTCGCTCGTGCATGGATGTGTTTGAAAACGGGATGTTGGTGTGCATCTGTGGGCCATGTCTGCAGGCGTTCACACGCCAATCGTGAGCTGCAGAAACGAGGTGCACACCATCCTTGTGATGCCTGGTGAGACTCCGTCAACGTTATGCATATTCCTGCTCTGGAGTCCTCAGCACAGGAAGGAAAAGGACCTCTTGGAACAAGTCCAGCAGAGGGCCACAAAGATGATCAGAGGGCTGGACCCCTCTGCTCCGAGGACAGGCTGAGAGAGTTGGGATTGTTCAGCCTGGAGAAGAGAAGGCTCCAGGGAGACCTCAGAGCCCCTTCCAGTCCCTAAAGGGGGCCGACAGGAGAGATGGGGAGGGACTCTTGGTCAGGGAGCGGAGCGATAAGACAAGGGGTAACGTTTTAAACTGAAAGAGGGTAGATATAGACTAGATATAAGGAGGAAATTCTTTGCTGTGAGGGTGGTGAGAGCCTGGCCCAGGTTGCCCAGAGAAGCTGTGGCTGCCCCATCCCT
>JAOXJK010000001.1:3079787-3090979 GCA_025774025.1 Xenus cinereus | reverse complement strand
GAGCAACCTGGTCTGGTGGGAGGTGTCCCTGCCCATGGCAGGGGGGTTGGAACTCAATGATCTTTAAGGTCCCTTCCCAACCAAACCATTCTATGATTCTATGATTCTATGAACATGCCATTGTGGATAAAACTCAATGGGTGAATTGTTGATGGCTACATGCAAGCAAGCTGTCTAGGCTCCCTTCTTGGACAGTGGGGAGACACAGGAACTCCTCAAGAAGGATTTGTCTGATCCTACTATAGACACCTAAGTAAAAGAGATGGATCACAGTGTAAGAATTACTGTGTCTCCACTGACTGTCAATGGAGTCTCAGGTGACAAATCAGATGGAGATGGCTCCATGGTAGACATAGGTGAGTTGAATGTGACTTGCTGTGCCTCGGTTTCCTGGGAGCTCTCTCCATTTGAGCACAGGGCACTAGAAAAATACCAAAGTCTGAAATTTGCTGATCACTGCCAAAAATCCCAAATTTCTTATATAGCTCCAGGCTCTGAGCAAGATATCCCAGAACCTCACCTTAGATATGCAGACAGCATGTTGTCGAGACAACACTGGACATCCACACACCGTTATGGTTTCTGAAACTCCATCACAACATTTCATGTAAGCCCACACTTGCCCACTGAGAGCGTCATCACGCCTTCTGCAATAACATCTTAATCCTACAAAATTAGTGGATTGAGATAAGAACAAAGCTATAAAGAGTGATAGATTAGCTCTTCACATCTATTCCTGACAGCTCTATCTGTAGATAGCTAGACATGGCCTTTCTTCACCTGGTTATAGAAGAACACCAAATATTTGACAATTCCTGTTGGGTTTTGGGGCTTCGCTATATGCTGAGCAAACATGCCATTTGCAAGATGTTCTGCAGGCAAGTTTCCAGCATACCTTGCCTGTCTATATTCTCCAGATCACCTCCAGGGTGATATTTTTTAATCTTTCCCCAAGCGGAGAACACTGTCCACCACCAGTCATCACAACACACATATCTTTGACTGTGGCTTATTTTACTGAACTTTGGGAATGAGTCCCAAAATTACAGAGGGGTTAGCAGGAAGGGCCATGCAGAAACTTTGTTTTCTTTCTTAGTTTCTCTTGCATGAAACTTGGCTTTAACCCAAAATAAGGTATAGACCAACCAGGAGGTAAGAGACAGCTGATGGAAACCAATGACGCTACATGGGACACAAGGTAGCCCTAAGATAAAGCTGGGTGGAACTAGAACCGGGGCAAAACTCAGGAGCGCTGAGCATTAATCCATGCCCAAGTTTCCCCTGAACATCCCATTTAGTCCTGTTGAGGTTGTGAATCATCAATATGTTTGGAAATCCAGAACTCAATAAAGTTCTTAACCTCCTCCCCATAAATTTTCCCATTCAGGGTGGTTCTTCGGTACCTGCTCACGTTTAAGCAGGTGTTTAATGGCTCTCCTCAACGGGAGCCTAATTGCATTGTGTTTTGTCCTCCGAATGCCACAGGTAGCCACATCTCCATAGGTGTGTTTTACTCAGGAAGTTGAAGGACCACGACTGTTTTAGCTATATTTCTATTCTACCTATGGAGCCTGGGGATCCAGTAAAAGAGGTGAAGCCATTAAAATTACAGGCATTTTAATTCTGTTCTAAGCAATTATATAAGCCCTATCTGCTTGTAGAGAAAGCCTCCCTGTGTCAGAGCTAATATTAATTTTAAATCTCCAACCTTTTCAAATTAATGTGAAACTGTAAGTTTCCACATTCTTTGATGAAACATTCTGCTGTGTAATGACTACTTTATTATTTCCCCCCTCCAAATTACTGATTGTTGTCTTACATTACAGCCTCATCGGTACTTATTAAATTAACAAGACTGTGAAACACTTAATGAATCAAAACTCATCAAGTGTTTCCAAAGTTAATAACTAATCTAAAGAATTTTTTTTACACCATATCTGCATGTGAAATTTATACATTCCCTACACAATCGCTGAAGTTCAGATGGTCCTAATCTCATGAAAGATTTATTACCGCATAGCTCGGTGATTTATTCAACATTTGCTGAAGCAACACGTAGCATGTGTGGGTAAGGGAGGAGTGTCTTTATTCATTATTTAATTTCCAAGGCTTATTCCCAGTTCTTAGGACCCCTCTGTGTGTGTGTCTGCAGACTCTCGCCAAACAGCAAATCTGCAGTTGTAAACTCGAAGTGGAAACTGTGGTGGGCAAAGGATGGCCTGAATCCAGAGAAGAGTGACTGTACAGTGACAGGGACAAAATAACAGAGAAATTACTATTCCATGTTCCAAAACGTAAGACCAAAAGGAAAAGAGTTTTTTCAGGGTTATAAAAAAAGAGGACAACTCTTCCTGTTAGATGTTGGGAGGAAAATTAATAGATGTAGGGGGGATATGCACTGTAAATTGTCACGAAGTCTATGGATGTACAGCGTGTAACCCAGCAGGAACCAGTATGATACCATCCTTATCCCCAGTAAATCCATCCCTGGGTACCATGCTTTACAACAGCTACACCCTAACCCCAAAGAGCCCAAGCATCCCTGAAAACAACTGTTGTGCCCAAAAACCACCAGCATGATGACAGTGATACACAGACACAAGTGTCCTTGGGGGTATGTAAGGTAGGGCTTGCTGGAAACCCACGCGGGTGCACCCACGGGACACCATGGGCTTGTGACACAAGCACAGTGATGTCTCCTGGGCTCGGAAAACACAATTACATCCCATCTGTGTGAAAGGCTGAGTGCTGGTAGACCTGCGCCACCGCTGATGAAGTAGAAGGAGGGGGTGCACATGTGGACCCACCACTGTGGTGCATTGCATGGAGGGGCTGTCACGGGGATGGCCAAGGAGACTTACCTCCTTGATAAGGAGATGCCCTCCACGGTCTGGGGATAAGCAAAATGGTGTCACTTGCCAGGCCTCTGTTGGAGCATGCTACTGACACTGCTTATTGTGACATCTTGGCAATGGGGAAGTCTTTAGAACCAATCATAGAATCATAGAATCGTGTAGCTTGGAAGGGACTTTAAAAATCATAGAGTCCAGGCATTAACCTAACACTGCCAAAACCATCACTAAACCATGTCCCTCAGCACCACATCTACGTTATTGCTCTTTTAAGAGCAATCCCTAGAGCAGAACAGAGGTTTTCCAGCAGAACCAGTAACTCCAGCAGAGATGTCTCATGGTGAGCAGAGTGCAGGGAAATGTCCTCCCCGTTCACCTGCGCCCACCCCGACAGAGCCAGCACCATTCCACACGCCTGGGAGAGGGCCTGGCTCTGAGGTGGGCAGAAGATGGTGGCTATCAAAGGGTGAAAGGGGGGGAGCAAGGGGAAAAAGGCAAGGGGAAGAGCCAGAGAGCTGGAAGGACGACCACAGCAGCACCAGCATCGCGGCAGACCCAGGTGCTGAGCTGCCCATATGGAGTCTCGTGCAACTGGAACAGGATTTATGCTCCGTCCATATAAATTGCATCTCTGCGCCAAGAGTGTGATAAATGTCCCCTACAAAGCTCCCTCAGGCCCCACTACCCTTTTCCCCCCCTGCCCTCCACCATCTCGGTTCTCAGCTACCTCGGGGCAGCTGGATTTGTGATTACCTACTCCAACACCTCATCAATCTCGGGCTCCCTTGTACACGTGTAGGGAGAGATATCTTTCTGTAACGCCGCCGCTGTAAAACAGGGAGCCTGAAGCACGGCCTTGTTCGGAAAGAGCTCGCAAGCAGCTAGCGGGGCTGTGACCAGAGACCGATGACCAAGCCGAGAGAAGAAATGCAACCCAGCCATATGGGGCTGGATGACAAAACCCGTCAGGCGTAGACGGGAGAGGAGAAATTCATCCGCAATTTCTGCCGCGGCAGCTGAGACCCGAGAGTGGCCTTTTAACTGGATTTTACACCAATTCTCTATGATGCATTGTGAGGAGAGAGGCAGGCGCAGAAGGGCCTTGGCTCAGCCCCGGGGGCAATTGTGGAGGAAAATGCAATTACATCCGGCTGCTGAACTTGCCCTTGCCTTCCCCTGGCTGTGTACGTTGTGCTCTCGCCTGGGAAAACTCATATGCAAAAGAAAGAAATTGGAATAAATGGCCTTGCCATTGCCATCGGTGACCCTGTGCCCCTGCTCCCCATTCCCTGAAAACGTTTTCACGCCATCCCAAGCATGGTATGATTGCAATCAGGAGATACGGACCTCAGCCCAACCCTCACTGCCCACCGGACCTTTCATCATCCCACAACAGACTCTTGTCCCCACCCTTTGGGGGACCCCAGAGATGTTCAAGACTTGTTTCTCCATACACAGCACTGGGTTTCCACCCTTCCTCTCCTCACTTCTCCTCCACAGCCTGTCTGCTCTCTGTTGCAATGTGTTCCAGGAGGTGATCCCACACCCAGAAGTTCATCAAGGTGTGGAAGGATGACCTTCATCTGGTCAGGGTGTCATAAGAGCTCCCACTGATGGAAGACAACACAAAGCAGGGGGAAGATGAATCCCTTATGACAATTCACCCAGCCAGGTTTCCTCCCATAAGAGAAAGGATCTACCTTGGAGATGATGGGGACTAAGCTCATCCCCAGGAGATTCCACACCCCCTTTAGCTGGCCATTAAAACTCCTGCCTCTTTAACCTCTTTATTACAATGGTAATTGTGTTACTTACCTCACAGTGAGTTAATTAATTCTTGCATGAGACATGAATTAATACTATCACCTTCCCTAGTCCAGTTACACCTATTGATCCAGAGCGTTCACTTGTCTTGAAACAAGACCTGGACTGAAACAGGGACAATTTACAGTTTAAGCTACACCTCAATCATTTATTTATATTTTCTTACAGAATTCTAAACATGAGCAAAATCCTCACATGCCCGGTGCTGTATATTTTTATCAAACCACGTCATTTGATGATTTTCGCAAGCTTATAAAGAAAAGTGTCTTTTCTGCCATGCTGTCACAGTCTGTCCCACTGCTGGAGGGATGTGAAACCAGATGTCCTGACCCCCATGGTGGTGTCTCACCCCAGAGAACAGAACCCCTCAAACTTATAGCTATCACACTGAGGGATGAGGAAAAATCTGGAAGTGGAGCCCGCCAGAGGAAATTTCAAGCCAGAGACCACATGGAGCCCTCCAAAATACCCCAACCTGCCAGCAGTGTCAAGTAGTCCATAAATTATCCCTGAAACCTTCTGGTTTTAATCAGTCCCACTCCCTGATTACTCTTAGAACGTGACTCCAGGCCCCAACACGGAGTATTTATCTTGCATTAATTAGATTAGAAAAGCAGGGGTATTCGATACACCGACTAATCAAGTCAAGGGATCAATACGGCATGTGGCAGCGCCTTACATTGTCCTCACTCTGCAAGATGACAAGTAATGAATTAGTTCTGGAAGGTGCCCAAAATAACACTTTGTGACCCAACACGGGAAACATGAACTTTTCATCTATTTCTCCACTGGAGAAGAAAGAGACGGTGCCAGCACGTACATACCAGTATGTATTTACCATTCCTGCAAGGCAGAACTGGTGAGGCCGAGTAGTAAAACACAACAGATCTCAGGAAGAAATTCTTTGCTGTGAGGATGGTGAGACACTGGCAGAGCTTTCCCAGAGAAGCTGTGTCTGCCCCATCCCTGGAGGGGTTCAAGGCCAGGTTGGAGGGGGCTTTGAGCAACCTGGTCTGGTGGGAGGTGTCCCTGCCCATGGCAGGGGGGTGGAATTAGATGATTTTTAAGGTCCATGCCAACCCAAAACCATTCTATGATTCTATGAACGCTTGCTTATTGGCCAATATGGAAGGGTATACTGGAATATTAATTACAGCAAACCAAGGTGCAATGCCTTCTCCTGCCATTTCATCTGGGCTCTGTGTCCTTCAGCTGGCTACCCTACACGTGTTGCTGCTTTGAACAAGCCTTCTTGGAAGTGACTGCATTTTAACCTGTCTGCAATCTCAATTGGCACAAGGTCAGTTTGGATGACTTATAAATACCAGCTTCAGACAGAGTTACCTAAACCGTGACGCAGCAAGTCTAGGACTTGTTATCAGTGGGGATTTCCTATTGTCTTTGGTGCCCTGTGATTTGGTTATTGGGTGAGGACACTAATTTTGAGAGTAGTGAAAAAAACCCCAAACAAACAAAAAACAAAGAAAAACAAAGACTAAAGAGACTAAGCCATCAGCCATCAGTAGATGATGAACGTGCAGACTGCTCTGTTCCAGGCAACGATGACTGACCCATGGAGGAATGGGCTTACTTATCATTTTGGGTCATTTTTTATTATGTTACAGCGCTTATGGGGGAAGGAAATCCTAGCCTGAAAGACAGAAACAGGGGAAAAGGTGACCCTGAGTTCACGTCAGCATTAAACCGGGGGTGAGAGTCTGTCTGCTGAAGCCCTGTGGGCTACTGAGACCTTAGAAGAGCAGGCTGCAGAGCTGTTTCCAACCAGAAGCTATCCTCTGACCAGGATGAGTAGAGAGAAACCTCAGAGTCAGAAACAGAGTTTTACTGTGAAAGGCTGTCCAAGCAACCTTTTAACCTCCTTCTCTCCTCTCCTCACCATCAGAGCTTTCCCCAATGTTAGAAAATAATGTTGTTATAAAGCCACCTTATTGCTAAACCGGTAGCTGCCCTCTTGCTGTAATGTCTCTGATAATCCATTATCATATTTATTTGTCCTCTTGCTCCTTCCTTACTTAAGGAACAATCTCCTGAGGATGGATAGCACTCATCTGATGCTGTCTTGTGTCTTTACGCATGGTCTCCACTTGTGGGTTTCACCAGCTCTTATCATTAATCCAACATGACTTCCCAACCCAGAGCACCCATTTCACCCACCGAGCCAATGCCCCTAACCTGACCCATTGATTACCCTGACAAGGGCAATGCATGCAAGGGTGAAGACTCTGCCACCTCCCTCAATAAGATGGGGAGGCAGTTTGTTCCTCACACCGTCGATGGTGTGCTCAGCAACTGGAGGGACATGGAATTTCCAAAAAATCAGGGTCTTTGTAAAACAATCAGTGCTGTTCCTCCCATTCTGAGCATGTGTCTTACATGAATCTTGAACAAACAGGCTCCGTTAAGGGAAGACGGAAGAGCAGACATTAAGTATGACAAGAAACCTCTGTCGCCTCAGCGGCCGTCTCCTCCATCCCCCAGGTTGGAGCTCCATCCCGAGACCTGCAGCGCTGGTCCCGCGGAGCCGAGGTGCTCCCTTTTCCCTTCTCTCTGTCACACACAGAAGTTGTGCAGCGCTTCTGCACGTCGGGCTCCTACGCCAGTTAATTTTCTCTCTCCCCGTGCAGCCCGAAGCAGTTGGGAGCCCGCACTGAGATGTAATGATCTCCTGATTTTGCTCTTGTGAGCCAGCCTCTGCTCAGTACCAACCTCTGAGCTAATCCCAGCATGAACAGCTGTTCGTGGCAAGATGAGGGACAACAGGCAGACAAAGCTGCTCTGGGTGTTTGTTTCCTCCTTCTTCGGGAGCTAAATCTTCCCAGTTAAAGTTCTTGAGGATGTCCATTAAGTTTATTGAGCTTGCAGGAGGTCTCAACTACAGCTCACTGTTTCGTGCTCAGCTGTTCCGATCAATGCGGCAAACATTTAACAATTTAACAACCTGGTGGGGGGGGAGAGGCGAAGAATGTGATTGCAATTAGAAGGGTGCTTTTTATTCAGGAGTTATCATTAAACAGCAAATGCTCTGCAACTGGAAACATGGTGAACGTCAGAAAAGCCATCGCAAGAGGCACAGTCATTCCAGACTCTGTCCCACCTTGTCTTTAGGAGGGAGGCAGAGGTGGTAGGTACATTTTTTGCAGTCCCAGGAGCTGGTTTCGTGTTTGAGGAGGTCTGGGAGAGGTGTGAAGCTCAGATCTCTCTCCCGCTGTAGCTGGGAGATGAGGTGACCTCTGTGCCCATCACCATCTCAATGCTGCTCACCGAAGCCCTAGATCCCTCATCCCACCTTAGCTGGTGGGCAAGGCTAGACATGAGCTCAAACATCTCATAATGCTCCCATCAAGGATCATTTCCTTGCTAAACAAAGACATCAGCCTGCCTTCCATTGGCTTCCATGAGACCAGTTTATCAGAAAAAGAGGGACTGACATGATTTGGTGTGCCCAGGGATTTATAGGCATTGAGAAAGATGGTGCTCTTACTGGAGCTCCTTTACAAACACCATTTCCCTTCTCTGTGTGAATCGCATTAGTACACAGGGCTACAGATGAGATGAAAGCCCCACAACTGTCATGTTCTTTACAGTCTGCCTAATCAAAGGCTTCCCCTGGCCTGTTCTCAACCTACAGCCTCGGGGAGGAGATACTGAAGAAGTGGAGTGATGCACCCAAGATTCCTGGAAAGCGTGTGCAGAAATCTCTAGTGCCTCGGTCCCCCTCTCCTCTCTCTTCTTCCCTATCAAATTCCCCAAAAAGCAGAAGAAATGCAGACATTGAGATGAAAGGGATGGCTAAGACCATGCACTTGCCAGGGTCACTTCATGGCGCAGCCTTCTAACTCACTCTGTTGTTACTTCATCTTTCCTTCCTGGGAGCCGCTGATTTATCTTTATTATCCTCCTCTGTTGTCACCGTCATTAAATTTTGTTGAGCCAAGAGACTCCACTGTGTGCTTTAGTAATTCGATCAGAAAGGAGGGGAAGCGGAGCTGAGGTAATAGGCAGCGTGGAAGAGGTCAGGAGAAGCAGCCGTGGCACATTAAGGGAAATACAGATCCAGGCTCACTTGGAAATGGTAATCATACAGAGCGTGCCCGAGCCACCGGCGGCAATAATCTAGAGCAGCAGCAACCCAGAGCCCTGTTTGTTCCACTCTTTTCCGTCTCCCCTAGATGCAGTCTCGTCTCCCCAAAACCTGATCTCGCGGGGATGTCACATCCCATTTTTAGTCTGTCCTGACCCACGTAAACAGGGCTGCTGGAATTAGAGAGGGAAGAGCTCAGGCATCGCTCTTCCCAGCTGGCTGTTCTACACGCGCCTCTGCATGAATTTGTGGGTTGTTTCGTTTAAGCATCAGCCACTGAACAAGCCCAGTGGCAAAGTAATCATTTATCTGTACTATTTTATTTATATGGCAAGAGTCCCCTGCTGAGAGAAGAACCCCACTGCGTTGTGCCCTGCTGCAGACAAGTAGTAAAAGACATTTTGGTCCAAGTCTAAATGGACAAAAGCGGCAGAAAATGCAGGCGCTTCAAGGCATTGGAGATGAAATTCGTTGATCTCCTAGAGATCAGAATAACAAAGAGAAAAAATAGAATTTATTTACCTCGGGTGTCAGCAGCAAAGCCCTGTTAAAGCCTAGGGCAGCACCCTGGTTGCTAATGCATTCTACTTGCACTGCATCTCTTGCCCCTGTGTGAAAATCACACACCAGTGGGGCATCCCACTGAGCAACGTGGGACCGTCCCCATGACCAAGTCCCAACATCAGGCAGGAGCTTCACCAGGATGCAAATACCAATATTAATATTGCAACAGCCTTTTCAGCACTGACGCGGCTGGGGCTTCACCAAGAGAGCAAAAACCCACCTTTAGCTACGACCACACGGATCAGAACCTTCCAGCTTACATGGCGTAACACGGAGCAAGACATTAGCACACAGGTAACCTTAGCTCCTCAACAGTTAGAACAAGCCTAGAAGATAACCCTGGATGTCACTTTTTTTTTGTTATTTCTAAGACACACTCTCAAGACAGATACACAGATTCATTCTTTTTCTCTTCTGTTGTTTTCCCTTTCCGTTTTTTTTTTTTTTTTCCTTTCCTTCTCCTTTTTTTCCTTTCCTTGTTTTTTTTTTTTCTTTTCCTTATGCTTTTTTCCTGGTGCCTTATTACACTGTGTAACATAACACCAGTATAGTCTTGTGTCTTGTGGTTAGACACGTACATATACATACAGCACCCCCCACCCTATGTACTCATCTATATGTGCACAGTAAGCAAAAGTCTATTGTGCTAATTCTACACACACACAAAGCCATATTATTACAGTCAATTACCAAAAAAAAAACCGAAACAAAACAAAAAACCCACATGTGTTTACACTGTATGCATATGTCTATACAAAAAGGACACAGTTCATCTGGCGTATTTTAAATGCCTTTTTAGGATGAAAAGAAAAGCTCCCCAGGAACTCTACTGACCATCAGTGACCAGTCCTGTTCTGAAGAGAGGTGTCAGGAATCCATCCCTTGTGTTGCATTAAAAAGGGAGCCTGCACGTGTCAAACAGAGGGTGAGATCTCTTTTTTACACACGTACAGAAAGCGTGTACAGACAGAAGGAAACCGTGCCTCTTTTATCCTGTTTCTTGCTTCCACATATACACGCTCTCGCATGTACGCATACACACACACAGAGACCTCAGGGATTCCCTGAAAAAAAATACAGAAATAAGGAGGAAAAATGTAGAAAAGACATCCGGGATCCCATGTGCTAACTGGGCTAGCTACAGTCCAGCATGCAGGAGAGTATACAGCGATTTCACTGGAATAAATTATTTATTAGTCTTTGAGTTGTTGGTTTTTTTTTTTTTTTTTCCTTGAAACTCATAAAGGCAACAATGAAAAATTACTCCAGAATTTATTCATTCTGCATGCTGGGAGAAACACTTCGTGTCTCCATATATATACAGATATAAAGCAGACCACGCTGGGATGTTATATTTTTACGAACAGACTGCAAGTTTATGCGCACCGCAGAAATAAGCGGAATGCCGTAAGAATTAAAGGAGCAGCGCAGAAATCCAGGATCTTTGTGGTCACATGAAAAGACAGAGGTAGAGTTTACTTCAGGTACCATCCACGGATGTCCACTTTCTGCTTAACTAAGGCCAGAGCTGATCTTTGCCAGATGATCTCTTCTATACCTTCAGGCACTGAGATACCACACTAGACTTGGACCACTGCCCTGGGCTGCCACAGCAAATGCATATACAGAATCACAGAATGATATGAGGTTGGATGGGACCACTGGAGATCATCTAGTCCAACCCCCTGCCAGAGCAGGTCCACCCAGAGCAGGTTGCAGAGGAATGTGTCCAGGCAGGTTTTGAATGCCTCCAGAGAAGGAGACTCCACCACCTCTCTGGGCAGCCTGTTCCAGGGCTCTGCTACTCTCAAACAAAAGAAGCTCCTCCTCATGTTTAGATGGAACTTCCT
>JAOXJK010000001.1:3034298-3055989 GCA_025774025.1 Xenus cinereus | reverse complement strand
AGAGTAGGGTAGATGGTTGGACTCGATGATCCCAAGGGTCTTTTCCAACCTGAATGATTCTATGATTCTATGATCTCCATCCTGGAGACTGCTGACTGTTGACCACTGTAGAGCAATGCTGTCAGAGCCCACTGCACATCACCCAGGGGGGACTCAGGTTCAGGGAACTGGGTGATACTGGGAGGACACCACATTGCTGTGAAAGCACTACAGGAATGTGTTTTCCCAAGCAAGACATCCTCCAGGCAATTCATGAAGGCAATAAGTGTATCAAGTGAATGTTTTATGTTTGGTGCCAGTTACATGATCCAAGGTCAGGCGGTTAATACTCGCTTAAAGAATTACTGAACCCTACTGTACGGGTGAACATGTCACACTTGGACTGATGGCCTCTGCTTGAACTGAAGCTGTACCGTAGGGCACTTGCCATCACCCTGCCAAAATCCCTCATTGCTCCCTTCAGTTTGGGGATCTAAAGCTCCTCACAAGCACTCATGAATCAACCACTTATAATAACTCAAGTCCCTGCATGTTCACAAGATTAATTTAAATTTTACAATTAATTTCTTCATTCAAAACAATTTCCTCCTCCCACCCCAAGCACCAACCTTCCTAAGGCCAAGCATTCTGCTGAAATCAGCCAGACTTCCATGTTGAACACCCATATTGGTCCTTCCTTGGAATCTGGCTGTTAGTATTTTCACTAATAACACTAATAACGCAAGAGGAACGTTACGCTAAACTTGGCCTGCGCCCTGGCAGGCAGCGTCCTACACTCTTGATCGCTGTGTCTCAAAGAGGCTCCAGCTTCTCCAAATACTCCAGTTGGAGCCAAACGATTCAGCGTTACTCTTTTCCCTATCTGTGGCAGATGTAGCCACAGTTTGGATGGGGGTGGAGAGCAATGGTACGCAGCAGATGCAGTAGCAACTCCTTGTCATGTAGCCAGCAGGACGTGTACTGCATGAAGCAACACTGGGGGTGGTTTCTGCCCCCTTATCACTCTGCCCCTGGCCCCTCACAAATTTCATCAGTGCACAAATACAATAGTTTCTAAGCACAAAAAAATCATGAGATCAACAGTGGAGCACATCTTCGTAGTCACTGTGTTCACAACCAGAACTTCAGGCGCATTCCCGATGTCTACAACATGATTGAGCTAAAAGCTTTTTTTCAAAGTGCCGTGGACTGACGGAGTTTCTTACCTGCTTCTCAGACATGATGTAGAGGTGTTCGTGATCCATCGAGAAGGCCATATCCCTTAATATGGGGCCAGTATCCACCACCTGCACAATCTCATACTCCAGTGTGTTCTTGGTGGTGCCGTCCACACGGATCTGCAGAACAGCAAACAGAAGCAGGGAGAGAACATGAGTATTTTTCCCCTTTCCATGGAGACTGTAGAATAATCATTGGAGAAATGCATTGTGGTCCAGGTCTTTTGGGCAACAACCACTGTCATCACAAAATAAGGACAAAGCAGGTTTGACTGCTTCTTCTGGTCCCATCTGTAGATCAGTACAGACCCTGCTCACTTTTATCACGTACTATCACTCTGTTGCTGCTGTCATTGCCTGGACGAATCTCCCGGCTGAAAATGATGGCAAAAAGGGCATAATTTGCGGTGACGATGAGCAAAAGATTAAAAAAAACCACACAAGACCCTGCAGGATTGACTCACTCAGATGCTAGTCAGACAGTATTATTGTTCTTATTGCTAATATTCCACAGGGCAATATATTATTGCGGAGTGTACAAAACAACACAGACTATTTCTCTTGTTGATTACATATATCAGATATTGAAATCAGTCCTGCGCAAATATGGCACCTTATGATTCCAGCCACATCTCATAAGAGGGTGTCACTTCAGAACATCAATAACTGGAATTATGAGCAGGAACCAAACGCACTGTCCCAGTCTATCCCTGACAGTGACCCAGCGATACAGAAGAAAGTGTACAAAACACAGGAGATTTCTTTACTTGTCTAAACCCAATTTCTAGAGATTGGGCTGAAAAACAGCTGGAGAAGATTTCTAATCCCTTTCAATAGTACAATCAAAAATGCAGGATAATCTCACTACCCACAGGAGTGTTGGGCCCCTCTGGACTTCTTGAGACTCATGAGGTTCAGCAAACCCCATGGCCACGTATTTCAGGGATGCACCCACATTGCCAGTCTCCCTTTCTTTATTTTCAGTGAGTAGCCTTTCAGCTTCTGAAAATCACCCATCCTGCAGCAACACAAACATTATAGAAGCCTTCCCTAGAAGAAACAAGATTGTAGCAGAACTGCTTCAGACTCCACATCACAATCTCCATACCTTCCTGACCAAAGGCAGACCAAAAGCTCCGGGTCTCTGGTTTGCACTGATGCAGTTTGATAGCTGAGCAAAAAGCACCCTTCCCACTCAAAGGAAAAAACAGGTTTTGGAGAACTTAGGGTATCAAGACCCATTCCCAGTGTTCCCTGGCACACAGTCCATGAGCTTGTTCCTTCTGGATCAACCTTTCAGCCAAGAAACTGAGCCTGAATCATCTCTTGTATTAGAAAGGCAAAGAGAAAGGAGAGAAAGAATGACAAAGGGTCTGGAAAGCCTGTATGAGCAAAGGGCAGCAATGATATTTTATGATATACGATATATGAGTTTATATACATATGATATATGAGCACATGATATATGGTTCTCATCTTTGTCCTTCCTCGATCTCCCCACCTGCTGTATGACAACAAAGAAACCTCATTCCCCCTAAACTAATAGGGGAAACGAGGCAGACAAGAGGGTATCTCTGTGACAGGAAAGGGTGTGGAGGGTGCTGAGGGACGCTCAGGTCCTGGGTGCAATCCAGCAGGATGCTCAACCTCTGCAGAAGTGGGCACACGTGCAGGCATTGGCTCTTGGGCTGGTCAACTGACACCGGAGGATTTGCAGTTGGTTCGTCATCTTGATGGGTCTAGTGATGACGGCAACACGCTCGGTAGCATCGGCACACAAAGAGGTTAGGGCCCAAAGCCCAACATGGAGCATCCTTGCCTCCCGCTGGCTCTGACCGCCTGGGCGGGAAGGATTCACTCTTGGCCATGGTCCCTAAGGGGTGAATTCAGCTTTTCAGAGTCTCTCTTTTTGAAAGTGGATGCCGATGTGATTCGCCCATGAGGTCAAGGTCAAAGAGGACAATGGGCTCTAGATGAGACATTCCTCTTAGGACAGGCAAGAGAAAGGAAGAAGACAGAAAGGGCTGCAGGTTGAGAAACAGGAGTCCCCCTGTTGGGGCTCTACCCAGGGCAGCTCGAATGCTCCCGTGGTAGAAGCCTTTCCTATTTCCCACCAAGACTTTCCTGCACGTTTCTCAGGGAGCTGTTGATGAGCTTTGCTACCGTTTCAGCTCTGCCTGTCCCCCCTCAGTCCCTTGTGGCTGCTTGTCCTCGTCAGAGGGCTAGAAGATCCTCGCTCTCTCTGCTGATCACTGCCAAACAAACCTTATGCCTTCGCTGCTTTGACCTTGATTTTTCAGCGTCGTCAGGGTCGGATCTGTAGGCCACTAGATATGTAAGCAGCCAATTATCACCCCAGGGCTCAGTCACCGTCCTCAGCCTTTGCCAGCCCCCATTAGAGGAGAGGGAGATGAGAGATGGAAGAAGCAGGCTGGAGAAATGGTCGGCTGGAGTTAACAAACGGCGCAGACGGGAGCCACGGCCCCCAGGGGTCTCCCCGACGCGTTTGGTGCAGGTAAAAGATTGCAGAGGTTTCACACCAGGAAAACAGAGATACTCGGAAGCAATTTAACAGCTATTGCTAGCCTAATTGCCTGCAAAATCATTATTTTGCAGAAGGGGAGGGAGGGAGGGAGGGAGGAACAGGGCTCATTCCACCGTACATGTGCAAACACGCACACGTGCGCTCATGCACACACAGCCCAACAACTCTAAGTGCAGAAACCTCTCTTTCTAGTTAAAGGCAGCAGCTAAGGAAAAAAGGAAAATTCAGAAGAAGGCCAGAAAGTCTGGCAGACATTAACCCACGCTGCACAGACCGTGCGAGCCCTGCACCAGCAAAGAGGTGATTAGGGAAGCCTGCAGACAAAAATCTGGCCCTTAATTCAAGCCATCCCTTTACCTGTCTTAAGCTCCGGCTTTCTTACGTCTGACCCCAGGCATGGAGCCCAGAGGCTCTCCACCTTCCCTGCACATTCTTCTCAGTCCTGAGCATCAAACAACACAAGAGCAATTTCTCTTAGAGAGAGATTTATTCCCGGCTCCCAGACACCCGCTAGAACCAGGGCATTTGGATTAGAAAAAAAAAATAAAAATCAGAAGAGCTTGTGAAGGGGAAATGAGAAGATTCTCATCAAAGCCTGCAAGTGATCACCACTAAAGTCAGGGACACAGATACAATCTCTGCTCGGAAAGCTCCCCAAGTTGCCAATTGCAGGGAATTTGAAGCACGCACAAGCAGTTTGCTCTGTTCCTGCTCTTCTTTGCCAGCAGCAGTCACAAGCCCGACATGGAGCTGGGGTGCTGGGACAGACAGAGTTTTCTTCTGACTGAAGTGTGGGTATTCTTGCGTTCTTATTAGGTTGTGGGATTACAGCCTGACTGACAGTCCGGTGGGGATTTCTCCTTGAAGCTGCCCATGAACCATGAGGACCTCTGCAAGGCAAGATGAAGGGGAGCAAGAAGCGATGGAAGGAAGGGACTCCAGGATCACACATGATTCTCAAAATGTTCAGTCCACCACAACAACCAGCATCAGACATGTGCACACCCCACAAACAGGCTCATCGCCTCCACAACAGGAATACCCATTCCCACTGCCTACATGTCTGTCCTGGACAAGCACATGCTCCTTGGACCACAAGATGCTCTCCTCAGCACCCCAAGCTCCCCTACCCTCCTTTAACCCAACACACACATATGCAGAGCTCCTGGGGAGCAAGGCGGTTTGGCAGCACATTAATCCTGCTTCCCGGAAGGCTGTACTCACTGGGCTTCGTTCTACAAAGCTGGCTGCTATTAAAACATCAGCATGATGCTTCCCGAAGGTCAACTACCAGGGGACCTATTCTGGCAGCCGCTTGTTTGTTTGTCTGAACATTATCTAGGTCTGGCTGTTTATTTACATCCATTGAAGTATCAGACAATAAATATCCTCTCCCAGTAGCAAACAGAGCTTGCACTCGAATGTTCTGGCTAGCACTGGCTTCAAAACGATCTCCTTAATGAGCAAACAACACTATTAATCTTTAAAGACACAGGCTCTGGCCTTCCCTCATCTCCCACCCTGGCCATGGCTAGCCCTACAGGCATCCTGGCAAGGAGCCCACGGGCCTGATGGATGAAAGAAGGTAAAAGATACCTTCCATCACTCGACTGGTTCTTTTCAGCATTATCTGGGTCTCCCCAGGTGCTGTGGAGTCCACAGGAGGGTGATGCTTGAGCACAGTCTCCCAGGTAAGCTGGTGGAAGAAGCCTCAATCACACTTATAAGAGGGAGATGGGGTTTAGAGGTTGGGATCATATGGTTATCAAAGAGAAGGACACGATAAACCCCTCTAAATCATGGGCATGGACTCAAAAGGGAGGGGGGATGTTTTGGGGAGGGCCAGGGAAGGAGCAGAACATAGGTGGATGCCCTGGGTACTGTGGTCCCCGTGAGCTTGGAAGAGCCTGGATGCCCCACCCCTGGAAGTGTTGAAGGCCAGGTTGGATCTGGCTATAGAAAACCTAATGTAGTGGGAGGTGTCCCTGCCCATGGCAGGGGAGTTGGAACTGGATGATCTTTAAGGTCTCTTCCAACTCTAACCATTCTGTGATTCTTTGAAAAGGGTCAAAGAAAAGCACTGGGGTGGAAGGGCAAAGAAGGAATCGGTGCTAGCAAGCTTTTAGTTCCATTGATGAAAGACAAACCATGAACACGGCAAAAAGTAAATATCTTTAGTTTCACCAGAGCAACAGAAACACCTGCCTTTGAGTTCGGAGCACTGATCCTGTCCCATGGTCTGAGAGGAGGACAACATACCTCTGTTAGCATGTTATTTCTCCACCAAGGTGGATGGGGGTGGTCTCTTTTGGAAAGCCTCATTGTGCAGATGCGGAGGCTAGGTGAGAAAGAGGTGAAGCGACCGAGCATGCCAGCAGCAAAGCTGGGAAAACCTCTCCCGAATCGTATGTCTGTATATTAACAAATGACATAATATAAAAGGAGGTACCTGTAAAGGGACACTGTTTCTGCTAAAATCCAGCATGACTAGATGTGCTTCGGGAGTTTAACTTCAGACAGATCAAAGTCTGATCCCGTAGACTGAATCAGTATTTGGAGAACATTAACATCATCCAGTTTTGTTTTATCCAAGGAAAACTTGGTTCATACACATTAAGAGTGCTCTGCTGTATGAATCACAGCAAATTAAGCACAGACAACTGATTGTCTTCAAAATTGTCTTCAGACTCACTTCAAAAGCACAATCCTGAACCAGGACTGTGCTACCCCCACACCTCTATTTTATTGTCCCAGCAGCTTGGACTGGTCACTGGCAGCAAAAGAATGGATCATTTCCACTGTGTCAATTGAGCTCAGCTGTTTACTACTCTTCTAAAACCATCACCTCTGGCCCAGAGCATCATTCCTGGCCCACCAGAGTCGAAACGAGACCCTCTTCATTAACTCCTTTGTATAAAGCATTTGAAACCCGTCCAGGACTCCTGAGAGCATGGTCAGGAGCAGGATCGTGATGGCCTGCCAGGAGGACAGCAGGAGCAAGCACTGGTTGGATGATAGTAATTACAAATAATTAAATGAATAACTAAGTGGAAGAGGAACTGGTGAACCATGGCTCACGCAGCCAACCCTTCCCTCCCTGCCACTCTGCTTTTGTGCAGCGTCAGCAGCCCCCGGGCTGATGAAGTTAAAGGGAATTCATCATCGCCATCCCCAATGCTTCCAGCCGGCGCTCCAGCAGCTCCCGCTCAAGTCATGCTGGTGGTTTATTTTGGCCGTGAAATTGCCCCAGTTCCCAGGGGAGGTGAAAAACTGGCTGCCAGGGAAGATTGCAAGGGTGGATTTCAAAGGCAAAGCCACATAGGTCACAGAATCCATCCCTGCTGCCTCCTCCTAGATGCAAGGGAGTGAACCCGGCTGTGGCACTGCCTCTGAAAGGAGGAGAAATATTTTTTTGGGCAGGGAAAGACAGACCTGGCAGGACAATCTCTGTCTTCCCCATATCCTGAGGCGTCCCTCCTTTGTCCTGACTGCCTCTCTTTTTCACAGGGCTTCTCACTGAAATCACCGTCATTATTTCTCGCTATTGGATTAAGGATCCACAAACCTCATTTCTAGGAGATCCAAGCAGCCCTGGAGCCCAGTGCATCAATCCAGGCAGCTCTGAGCAGAGCCCAGCCACACTCTTATGACTGCACAGGGGCCTCTAATACTTCATTGCTTTTCCAATATCAGTTCCTCCCTGCTTTATGAACCTAATGTTCCCCAGCGGATGCTGGGACTGCTGGCTGCTGCTCCTGGCATAGCGAGGGGGCAAAGACACAGCAGGCAGCGTATGATCTCATGTCAGGCCGTTATGATGATCATCTATTTCTGTTTTTCCATTGATTTGGGTTACATGATGTAGCTCTATTGATCTTGGCAAAGACGGTGAAGGGGGTGGTGACACTCCGTGCTCCTCCTATTCCTCTCCGTTTTGGCGTGTGTTTTCCAGTCGAATAATCTGTTCTAATTTGCCTAAAGCCTATTAACAGGAGATCAATTTCTAATAAAACATGGCATTTCAATAGCCCCGTCGATCCACCAATCCAAAAAGCCTTTAGAAACGCTAATTGAAAAAGCAAGGGGTGAGGTATATCTTTCTTGTGCCTAATAGTCAGCAGCCAGCAGCCCTCTCTCTTTCCTTGTACAGATGTTTTAAGGTGCTGCTTGTATGGACGATGCCAGCCCATCCAAATACAGATCTCAGAGCACTTTCAGCCATACGGAGAGCAGGATCCTGGAAAACCAGGTGTTTAGTCTTCTCAACACTTAGGCTTTCAATGCTGTCTGGACCCCAACAGCAGCCACTCTCAGCAGAAGTGATGCCAGCTGATCTGGAGAGGAGATTTGACCCTAGGCTTTTGCTTCCAAGGGAGACGCACACCCTAAATTTGCAATTTGGTTTTTGCCCTGGCAAGGCTCATCTCTAAAACTCCATCCCAAGCTCATCAGTGTCTGTGTGATCGCTCACCCAACTATATTCACAGACTCAAAGTTCTACACCCAAAAATGCCCCTGCAGAAGGCACCTACAGATATAGCAAGCTCGCTCTGTAGAATGTGTATGCACACCTGAGAGCACACACATCTCCTCCACACAACAGAAGGGACAGCAAAGTGGGTTGATCTTGCAATCCCTTCAGGCTCCTGGTTTACAGTTCTTTTGTCAGGGAGGGTTTTTTTGTGGTTAGCCAGCAAGTAAGACTTATTTGCTACAGCACTGCAAGAGCCAAGGAGAAAGGTTCTTTCCCCTCTTCTCCATCCACACGGTTCCCAAGGCCTTTTTTCCAAGCAGAAAACATAGGGTTTTCAAGAAAAACAGCTTCCCTAGAATACTGCTGGCTAATCCCTATCATCTGCAGGCATTGCACTGTAATCCTCCCTCCGCACACCCTCGGCCAGGCTCTGGCCAGGAGCACGGGTGGCTGCACCGAGCAGGGGCACGGGGTCTAATCCCTGCAGAGGAGTCACCCACTGACCTCTCCTGTAATCCAGCCAAAATCAGGTCAAACAGAGACACCCCTTATCTATCTGCTGGATTTGAGATCTCCCTCGCAGGGCAAACACAGCACACTGGGGCTGAGGAGGATTCCTCCTGCTTCAGCAGGGGCAGGAGAAACATAGGGCAAGATGTTGATGGCCACCTGCTTTCCTATTCCAGAGAGATGTGGGTCACTGTGCCTTGACACATCTACTAGATATTCCAGTTTCATGGTGGGTCATTCTCACAACAGATCGAGTGTGCAACAGTCTGGGAGAGGCTGCAGTGAACCTTTTTCTTTGGACCAGAGGGTCCTGCAAGACAGGAGACAAACTCCTAGCTGACAGAGGTCCCCTTTCTTCCCTAATCCATGGCATGTGACTACTGTGCCATACCACTGTGGTTCCTCACCCACTTTTATAGGAAGAGATACTCCCAGCCACAATAAATAGGGGAAAACGTTGTAGAATGAGGTTGATGGTTGGACTTGATGATCCCAAGGGTCTTTTCCAACCTGAATGATTCTATGATTTTATGAATTTACGATCTAAAGTAGACATAAATAAAAGACCAGCCTTTCATTCTGGGCTCGGGCAGCACCTAGCACAGGAGGTTTATGACTGCTGCTCCCAGTACTGTAAAAATAATAACTCCAGCTTGAAGTGTGGCCAGCCAGGCTGGACCTGGAGAGCAGGGCTCACCCTAAATTGAAACAGCTACAGTGCTGGGCACAGGGGGAAAGGGAAGGAGATGACCAGGTCCCTTCTCTCCCTCACCAGGGAGAGCATGTCAGGTGTACGCAGCTTTCAGATTCATGAGCCAATTGACAGATGACATCATTTTTGAAAGCATGGTTTACACACGCTCCCCTGGCGCTCCCTGATTGATAAATTAGACACTCATGAGCCACGTGCTAATCAATGCAAATCATTAGTTTGTAACAACACAAGGCAAGCTTGGCAGAGCTCATTTTTCAAGGTAATGGCCTGCCAAGTGATCAGCGTTCAGCCACGGGCCCTGCCAGGCGATCTATTAACGGGCTGCTGGCGCTCACCTATGGCACGGGGCTGAGGCCTTTGCTGTCCAGAGACCCCCTCAAGGAATGGGCTGTGCTGCTCGGTGCAAGAGCCAGGTCCCTCAACTTGCTATTCCTCCTCCTTCCTCTCCAGGAGGCACCACAGCTCCTGGTCTTTGCCCGGGCTCCGCTGACGGTGGCCACCTTGGTCCCAGACATCTGGGTCCAGTTGCTCTCGCTGCCTGGCACCCATCGGACACTTGTTCTCCACTTAACCCAACCTTGCAACCTGCAATAAAAGGGGTGCTTTCCCCAAGGCCTTTTCTGCGGCCTCATCGTATCTCATCTCAATCTCCCCTCTTTCAGTTTAAAACCGTTCCCCCTCATCCTATGGCTCCACTCCCTCATCAAGAGTTCTTCCCCATCTCTTCTGTAGCCCCCTTCAGGTAGGAGAAGGCTGCTGTAAGGTTTCCCCAGAGCCTTCTTTTCTCCAGGCTGAACACCCCCAACTCTCTCAGCCTGTCCTCATAGGAGAGGTTCATCGATTGGGTAGCAGCACATAAAATGCACAACCCAAAATGCCTGCCTACCTCTGGTCAGCTTTTGAGCATGGGTCAAACTGTAGACAAGAACAATTCAGACAAGCATTGCTATCAGAAAGACTCTAAGCCCCGCATGTTTTTGGTTCAGAAAGACCCAGAAGCACAGCGTGTGTGTGAGTGGGACTGAGCAGAGACAAAGATCTCAACGTAGTTGGCCTGGAGTAGAAACCCTTACATGAAATTGCGCAGAAATTGAGGCAGATAGTAATATGGGATGGTGTGAGGACAGCTGGATCGCAACACGGGCTGGATTGTGAACACAAGTCTTTTATAAGTGTCTGTTCATGGAGTTGAGGGACCAGATTCCTCCCAGAGATGAGCTCATCCCGCAGTGCCGGGAAGGCGGTGACCCGGAGGGCTGGGAGCCCTGCGGCTGGGGGTGCAGAGCAGCACCACAAAGGGCCCTTTGACTGCGGCCAGACGGGGTGAGCTTTGAGACACCCACGGACCCTCATGACACCGTGTCACTTGAGAGGAAGCCAGCTGCCCTTTGGCAACGGGAAGCATGGACGCATGGGCAGGAGAGCACGCAGCAGCACACAGATGGGCACGGGCAGAAGAGCGCACGTCAACACAGCAGCACACAAGAGGGTGGAAATATTCCGGCAGGCAGGGGTGTGGAGACACCCAAAGACACACACACACACAGGTCTGCCCACCAAGGCTCTTCTGTCTGGACTAAGGATGCGCTCGCCAATGTGCCACGGGGTCTTGGTCACCAGGTGAGGTGATGTAATCATAGAATCATAGAATGGTTTGGGTTGGAAGGGACCTTAAAGACCATCAAGCTCCAACACCCCTGCCATGGGCAGGGACACCTCCCACCAGACCAGGTTGCTCAAAGCCCCATCCAGCCTGGTCTTGAACACCTCCAGGGATGGCGCAGCCACAACTTCTCTGGCGAACCTAGGCCGGTGTCTCACCACCCCCACAGGAAAGAATTTCTTCCTAAAATGTAATCTCAATCTCCCCTCTTTCAGTTTAAAACCGTTCCCCCTTATCCTGTCATTCCCCTCCCTGATCAGGAGTCCCTCCCCATCTCTCCTGCAGGACCCCTTTAGGGACTGGGAGGCGGCTCTGAGGTCTCCCCAGAGCCAGGTGAAGATGAGCACAGGCACACACCAAGTGCACCTTCACACCCAGCAGAGTCTGGGGTGGGAGCAAACATGGGGAGAAAGGACCCGTTCCTTGGGAATCTGATCTGAATATGGGCATTTACGCACACCTCGGGTGGCGCCGTGCCCTGCGCGGCTCCAGGCATCATCGAGGGCAAGAAGCTCAATCACAGCCTGTCACATTCAATCTTGGAGACACACAGACGCATTTGCAATTTCCCTTTGCAGCGTATCAGAGGCGGACTAAAGCTCTTGCTTTGCTGAGGATTTGGGCACTTTCCCTATTTTCTCTAAACAAACCAAATCAAAAATCCTATCCCAGAGATTATATCGCTGGTCAAGTAAGATCCTCTGTTCTTGCACCGATATTTGTGCCAGGTGCTGGTGCTAAATGACTACAGAGAGACGCAGAGAGTGATGTGATGTGCTGTGAGATGAAATCTGAGGGCCGGAGCTCTTTGCTCACTCTCCTGCTATGAGGTTTGGGCTGGATGGGTGGATGGAGTCGTGGCTTGGGAACAATTCCTGCCCGCAATGTGGGGACACGTTATCTCCAAGGCCAAAGGGAAAGCGGAACCTGAAAGAGACGCTCTCCAAAGAAATCAGCCAGCCCAGCCTCTCTGTCCAGTCCTTTTTGTCAGTTGACATCCCTGGGGCTAAGGTCGAGATAATGAGGTCCCACGTATCTCTGGGCCCCAGCCCCACTGACAGGGTTGTGCTCTGCAAAGGTTATTGTAATTCAATTGCTGACTCTTTCAGCTCCTGGGCTTCTCAATGCCAAGGTGACCTATTAAGAACTTAATATCGGATAAAAAACATCCCTTGAAGTCTTTCTAACCTTCGTAATCTATGTTTATCCCTAGGAAAAAAAAAAAAAAAAAGAAGAGAGAAAAAAAAAAGAAGAGAGAAAGAATGAATGCTTATCTTCCAATATTGCCTCAGATAAAGACCATCAGTGGACAAAGCTCTGCATTTGCCCTTTCTGCTCTTCATGCAGGTGTCTAGAAAACTGACCCAGCACTAAAACAGTGGAGGCAGCCTCTTCCATTCACCTCATAGACTCGTTCATAGACTGATCCTGCACTCATCTGCTGATCCACCAAGAGCAGGTTTCTCTGCCTTTATCTCTGGTGTCTGATGTATCTCACCAGCAAGTCCCAACTGAGTAGCAGTGGTCCCAGCAAGAGCCAGCTGGTCCATCAGCTAACTTCCATTAAGACTAAATTTCTCAGCAGCCATCTCTGCTCAGCTGTGTCTCACTGAGGCCTTCATCTTCCCAAGGCTCCCTCTTATCTCCCATCAGCCCTCATTTGTGACCCAAAGCCATCTCTCATGTGCTTTTTTTTTTTCCCAAGACCACCAGACAATTTGTTGGTCCTCTCCAACATCACTTGGCTGAATTTATCTGCAGTCTACAGCACTGAGCTACAAGATGTTCCCAGTCACTACCGAATGGAGAGACAGCCACCCCTCCAAACTCCTGCAGAAAAGACCACACCAAACACATCCCTGCTCACCTCCTCCATCTCCTCAGTCCTTCCTGAAAGGACCACCAACCACCTCAGCTTGCAGCAGCTTCTAAATGGCCCTGTGCACTCTATACAGCCACTTGGCTTCATCAAGGACCTCTAGGGCCCCCAAAACATAGCTGAGAGCTACTGCTGTGCCCCCTTCTTCTGAGGATGCCACATGAGGAAGCGTGAATGGTGGGAGGAAGGCATTAGCAGCCATGGCCCTCACTCTACCTCAGCTAAGAGAGTAAAGAGAGGGGGCATAGAGGCTCTCAGCTCAGGGACAGGAGGATGAAGGGCACTAGGATATAGAGGGGACATGCAATGAAAGAGAAGAAAAATGATCCCAAGCCCAGAGAGCAAAATTCTTCCCCATGGTGAAAACATGGGGCCAAGTCGAGCATGGTGAATCAGAGGTCATGGGATATGGAGTGGTGAAGCATTGAATATCAACAGTCCTTCTTCCCAGCAACCTCCTTTGCACAGCCTCTTACTCCAGCCTGAGCTGGTAACACCGATTGCTCTCTATTCTCCTTCATCCTCTTACTGAGCCCCAGGGTTAGAGCAAGGGGCTTAGAAAAATCAGAATCTTAAACCTTAGCTGAGCTATGAACTCTCCATATGACATTAGAGATGTCACCTACCCTGTCAGCGTTTCACTCTTCACATTTGTCACCGAAATGCTTGTGGACTGGATGATTTTTGGGGGACAGCTTCTGCGGCTGCAGGAAGGGCTAAATGAGGGTTCTTGAGACAGGGAGTACGGACTCAAAAAATACCACCAAAGTAGCACGTATCACTGTGCACCCCTCAGGTCAGAGAGCGACACAGGAGAAAACAGCATATTGCATCATCACACACCCATGGCTCTCAGATCATTATTAGGGGCATCTCCAGAGAGGGCTGGGGAGAGTAAATATTGATTGGCATTGGAAATCTTCGAATGAAAAGTAATGTGGAAGTTCGGTAATTATTACCTCCAATAGCGTAAGAATAGCACGTATCTCCAGACCCTAAATCACAGGCGTTCCTTGTACATCAATCAGAATTAACCAAATGTGTATTCAAAGCCCTTGATTGAATTATCTAAAAGTAATTCAAATGAATTTAAAAATAATGGTGTAGTAGGCACATTTTTAATGCCAGTAAATCACCAGCCAGGACCATCGGTATAAAGCCTCGATGTACGAAGAGACACAAGGTGGAAATGCAGCGGTCAAGGACGGCAGCAAGTGATTTCCTCCCAGCCAAGCGCACCCCAGCATCTGCAGAACATCAACCCAGGTCTGTGGGCGAAGCTGACCACCCCACGGAGGAAACAGAGCCTTCCATGTGCACTTAAAAGGATTAGGAGGTCTGCTGGGAACTGTCCTAAAGGAGCTGTCTGGCACAGAGGGCAAGGAATAAGGCCCAATCAAGAGAGAATTAAGAGAGCCGGAGGGATTTAGCAGACAAGTGCTGACACATTATTCCACTTAGAAAGAGGCAGGGGACTCTTGGGAGAGGAGAAAAGCTACTTGAGCCATTCAGGTTGGGATCCGGCTGCTGAGCTGGGAATAAGATCCTAGATCAAGCTGTTGGAGAATTTAAGTTGCCCCATCAAAGGAGTTAGAACAGCTCTCATGAGCCTAACAACTCTAATCATTCTATGATTCTATGATTCTGTAACACTGAACCAGCCCAGAAACCTCTTGCCTGATGGAACTTCAGGTTAAATATGAAATGTAGGGACATTCAGAGAGCAGAGAGCCTGGAAATGCTGAGCGCAAAGGAGGCTCTGATGGATCATTTCTAAGGATGCTTTGGCTGAGCCCAGCAGGGAAGTCAGAGCAGAGCTAAGAAGATGCACTGTCCTTCCAACAGACCCAACTTGCAGGTCTGCGCTCACTTCGTGCCCCATATCTTCCCCCAGATCCTCTATTTTCTTTTGTAAGTACCAGAGCAATGTCCTGTCAGAGGCAAGACTTTCCTTCTAATGTAAGAAGATGAGATGTCTGAGCTCCAAAAGTAGCATCCCATAAAGAATCACATGAGTTCTCCATCCTCTAAAGGTCTGTGTTTTGTATTCACCTACACAGATCGTTACCTCTGTACAAGCAGATCATTCCTGGCCACATATCATGGAGACCAATGGACACGTCCTGCCTGAAAACTTCTCAGGACAAAGCGCAAGCATTTCTGGGGTGGTCACTAGCAGAGTAGAAACCGTACCCCAGATACTTCTGCTGCAGTTGCATGCTTGGATAGTAGAATTTGGGAAAAAGCCCAGGACTGCTTCCCAGAGATGCTCATGGCACTACTGTGTTTCAGGTGCCCAAACAGGATCTTTCCCCACGATGTTGAACACGTCAAGCAATGCAAGGAGCATGCAGCAAACCCATCTGAACCTTTGGTGATGGGAAGGTGATGGAAGAATAACCTGGGCATGATCTTCTCGTGTCTCCATAGCCCACACCTATCTCCCATGGGCAGAGGAGAGACAGCAAGAGCGTGTCACTCACGGGAGACGAGGGGATCACTTTCCTCTGGGACCTCGAGGTAACCCGGGCAATGAAACTCTACCCAAAGCCATTTTGACATGAGGTCGTGGTGCGAGACAAAGCAAGGTCAGGAGTTCAGCGTCAATACAGCAAGTGCCAGTCACGACACAAAAGACTGGGGGATCAGATATACCTGCCAAGCGCTGCTTGGGAGGGAGGGTATTGAGATGCATAATTACTCCCCCTTTCATCTCTGCTGCTCTTCCCCTCGGTTCACACGGCTCTCCTGGCTTTGTCCTTGCGCAGGTTGCCTCCTAGCAGGGTCCTAGCCAAGGCACCCCTCCGTAGCCACACAGCGCGGGCGGTGGTGTGGTAGTTGAACGATGAGGGATAGAAGAGCTTAATTCCCCCTTTCATTGAAGCAACGGTCCAAGCTTCGGCAGAATCACTCCTACACTTACATCTGGGACCACCTCCAGTTTTGTGCTGGAGCAATTCAATGAGGTTACCCCAGATTTACACACCAGTGGCAACGGGGACACTGGAGGAACTAATGCGGATGGGTGACGGACAGAAAAGAAACAGGACCTCAAACCCCCAAAGAAAGAGCAAGACCTTTCCCTTGAAGTCCTGCCAGAGTGTGTTAGTATTATGGTGTTTTGTATTTCCAAAATTTGGGAGGTTGTTTAGTGAAATTCCACGTCAGGGAGATATAATACGCAAAATCCCGTGCATTTTGAGGTTACACACTGATCTTCATCCAAATAACAGCTTAAAATGACTGAAATACTGACTATTTGCTTGAAAACACCCCTCTTACCAGAATTACCATTTTTTTACTCTCTCACAAAGCCTGATCTCCTTTTGAAGGAAAGCATTCCCTGTTTCCGAGGTTTTGTTGTGGCGAAATTAGATCAGTTTCATGAAACTGAAACAAAACTCAGTAACCTCAGGTTTGGAGATCTTCACACTCCCTTGAGGTTGCTTCACAAAGCCCTTGGGAAAGTAGGTTGAGTGAGCCTGGAGCTCACTCGTTTCCTTCTCTCTCTACAGATCTCCCTCATAAAACAGAAGCGGGACAAAAAAAGCCTTTTTAATAGTTACTTAACCAACCCTTACCAAGTTGCATCCAAGATTTGCTTGATCCATGGGAGGTGGCGAAAACATAGAGGAGATGAGTCCAGCCCAAAAGGAGGGGGGAGGAGAAGCAGTCAATTATTTTTGGTCACTTCAAACCCAAAACCCTCCTTTTTGGCCGAAGCTTCTCTGTGTGTGCAGCAGATGGCGCAGGTGCTGTAGCTGTCCCACTGCCACCCACTGTCCCCACTGCCACCCACTCTCTCCGTGCCAGCCACGGGGCCATCTGAAAGGGCATCCCTCACGAGTTGGTGGTCTCATCCCGCCTTTTTGGCTGGGTCCTGAGCCATCTAGCTCCCAGCACTGGATTTTAGCACTCTGAGACCAGTTTACAGTGATGAAAGCTGGTCACCAGCTGCCCCAAAGAAGGGGGACACCTCCACAAGGGACGCGGGAGGCACAGCTCCATCGTGCAGAGATGGACGTGCTGTAAAACTCCATATTGGCGCCTCCTGGGACACCGGCATCATTCACGACCTTGAACTCAGCCTGAGCCCTCCAGCCTTCCTCGGGATGTTTAAAACGGGGCAAGACAAAGGAGAGGCTACAAAACGGGCCACGGGGAGCAATCCTGCATTGGCTCAGGTGCTTCATTTCCATACCGGGAGGGAAGAACCACGTTCCCAGAGCAGGACTCGCCTCCGCAGGAGATGCCAGTCTGGGTGATGGAGACCAGAGCCCAACCAGCTGCCCCAGGAGCCAGGAGCCGACCTCTTCCCGCACCCTTCTGGGCCCAGCTGCGTTCATCGGAGCAGACTGGCGCTTCTCATCACAGCCATAATGGTTCCCACTGGACTACTATTTCTGTCCGGGAGTGACAGAGGAAGGCACTGTGAAGCCTTTATTTTTGGGACTCCAGGCTATCTTTGCAGGCTTTGTGGTTTAAAGGGACACGTCTGCTGCCTTTATGACAATCGACTGCTTCTTCTCTCATCTTCAAAGGCTAAAGCTAAAACTTATTAGACTGCCAATTTTGTCCTGGGCCAACAACTCTCCCCCACCCTTTTGTGTTGAGAAGCAGAGTAGAGAGATCATCATCTCTCTCATTTCTTTTTTTTTTTTTTCCTTTCTCTGCATTTGTTATGCTCTCTTGGAGGAGGACTAGATGGTTGCGTATAAAAGGGAAAAAACTAAAAAACTTGTGTTTGTACATAGATCTCTTTGCAGCTGGGAAAGAAAATACATATTATTCTGTGTGGAAGCGTCTTTGCAGTGGTGGCAAACAAACTACGAGAGGAGGGACACGGAGCAGGAAGGGGAAAGAGTGAAATAAGGGTTTTTTTTGGTGAGGAGGTGGCCATGCCCTACATCTTTGTGTGCGGTTGCCTTCCCCCACCCGTTCCCCAAACTGGGAGCTCTTCAAAGCTTCTTGCCCTTGGTTCGTGGCCTTGGGAGCAGAGCAGAGGGTCACAAGCAGGCTGCCAGCCAGCCAGCTGCCACCTTTGTCCCTGCGGTAGCACCAAAAAGCACAACTGGGAAGCGTCTGGGGGATTTGTTGCCTTCTCTTTTTTTTTTTTTTCTTCCAAGAACGGTCACTTTTTTTTTCTTTTTCCTGGAAGCACATTTTTCGAACCCGAATTTGCCCAACCCTTCTGTGAAAGGCACTGCATTGCTTCCCGACAGCCACAGGGTGTCAGCAGCTATATGGAGTGGGTCTCCTATAGGAATCCCAACTCCTTGAGACGTCCCAGAGCTGGAGCAATGCTTTGGGGTGGGTCTCATCCTGCCTTGTGTCCCCCATCAGAGTTTCCAATGAGCAAAAGAGAGCCTTGTCCCTCAAGCTGATGCCCAGGATTTGCTCCAAGCCCCCTCCCCCCACTGGCACAGGACTTTGGGGATTTTAGAGCAGGTGATATCGGTTGTTCCCTGGTGGAGATATGATCCAAAAGGATGCATGAGCTGGTGGGGCTTCCTGGCACTGGAGGGTTTTGAGGGGCAGCTGTGGGTCTGAGAGAGGTAAAAAAAACCCCAGAGGTGACAGGGGTGACAACACGATGGGCTAAGTGTCCATATTTCTGTGTCTCTGAAGGTCTGAAGCCTATTTCCCAGGAAATATTAGTAAAGGGACTTCAGTGGGACTGAGAAAAAACAATTCAGACCCCAAACACCACCTTTGCAGCCTCATTAGTGCATTATGTGGGTGTTCCTGAGCAGCAATAAAGAGCTTTGTCAGGTCCCACCCATGAGTTAAAAACTGCCCTTCACCTTTCCAATTTCACCCAGGGAGGGAAGCAGCAGTGAAGAGCCCCGGGTCCATATGCACAGCCAGCCATAATCCCTGGGCTCCAAGAGGAGCACCAGGAGGCACAGGGGAGCCCCGTAAGCACCCTTTGATGCCGTTCATCCCATTTTGTGTCCCATCTGAGAAGCAAGAACAGTGAAATCTCCCTCCCTTGCAAAGTCTGAGCAGCGCAGGAGAAGGAGTTGCGTTGAGGACGGAGCAACGTGGGGGAAACCCTTCAGATCCCGCGTTTCTCACAACAGCGTTCCCATCAGCTCCCCAGACCATGACAAAAGGTGGTGCCACTTCTAGTAACCCAGCTCAAAGCAGGATGTTTTTGGATGCAAAGGCTGGTGAGGGAGGGGCAAACCAAACCAACTAGAAAACAAATGGAAGAAGACTGAGCAGCCCTGCTCTGCCTGGCTCCAGAGATGTCTTGCTGTCACCAGTTACCTGCCTGCCTTCCAGGCATGCACTAAACGTGGGATTCGTCTTCTTTAACATGGTCTTCCCGAAAATTAGACATCTCGCCTAATGAGTCAGGCAGGCTTCCCCTCCAGTCAATGGGAAGAGACAGGTTTCACCACGGGGCGATTTGTGCCATCCTAAATAGGTGTCTCAGGCAGATGGAGTGAATTGCTTTCTGGAGATGCCAGTCTCTCTCCATTAACTATAAAAGGCAACTCGTTTCGATTCAATGCTGATGACCCGCATTAGGTGAGACAAATTTCAGCCTGAGTGACTGTCTGGCATCTCTCACACATGGACCATCCACCCTTTCCTTGCTGCCCATGTGGGAAAAGGTGCGTAATGATGGTTTATTACAGAAATGCTTAATTTTGAGGGCAGCGTTTGTTTGCTCAATATGTCATATTACAAGAAGAGGTCTGGAGAACTGTACTTTGATCTCTGTCTATCTTGGGATGCTATGCAATTACGAACCAACTCCTGCAGAGCTAGAAGAGCTGCAGACATCGAGTTGTCTCTTCTTTTAGATGAGCAGAAAACGGGCCACTGGGCAGCTTGAGGGTAAGAGCTAACAGAGCTTGCCATTAGTAGGAAACAAAGGATTTGCAACCACCATCCCTGTTACGTGCCTATACACCTGTCCAAGTTGGAACTTCCCATGAATTCATGGTTTCCCAGTTATACTGCACTGCTGCAGTATGGCAAGGTGCCCAGTTCATGGTAGATCAAGAGTAAAAAGTTAATCAATTGGGAGTGGTAAGAGTGTTCATAGACTGCTCAGACAAACCTATATAGCGTGTACGTCTTTAACTAGAGAAGTTGTTTTATATACTCTGTACTCTCAAAAATCACCCCCACCTTGTTTGTGTTAAGCTTCAACCACGAGCAGCTTGTGGCCAGTAATGAGGCACCTTATTCATATATGATGAAGGATGGAGCCAGCTCCACAGTGTTGGAATTTGGTCTACGAAACCATGTGGGCTCATCTGTAGCTCATGAGTCTCTGAATCCCAATGGGGTCAGTTTTAACGTACTTCAACCCATTCGCAGGCCCCCATGACCCTGGTTCCTGCAGTTTATGGTTGGAAATAGGATGCCACATGCAACTGAAAGCATAGCTTGAGGTGCAAAAGCACATCAGTCAGCTATGAAGGAACCTGGAAGAACCTGGTTATGACCAAGCTCCTTGCTGCCCCGTTCAACGCCAAGTGCTGTGCAGTGCTTTTTTAGAAGGCAGCTTTGGCAGCACCTCTTGAAAAGCATTTGGCCTGTCCGTCATCTCCACTAGTCTCTGTTTCATCAACATGCAAGTGCCTTAATTAGGGAAGCTCTGTCCGGTCCCCCTTGGGGACCTCTCTCCCCACACTATTTCTTCTTTGTCGATGCTTTTCTCACCATCATCATGTACTCAACACCAGTTTGGATCCACAACGCAACACTTAGCAATGGGTAAGGGACATCTTTCTGCTCCTGGCCTGCACTGAACTTCCCTGTCTCTCTGCAGCAGTCCAAAAAAATACAAGCAAAGCATCCTCTGCCTCACACTGTCCCACTGAGTTCCTCCTCATGCGGACCTTCTCCAACATCACCGGCAAACGCGGCGCGTACCAGGCAGTGGGTCGCCTCCCGACATCTGCCGTGCACATTTCTCATCCCCTGCAAGGGGCTTTCAAAGCAACCCTCTGCTGGGATGTTTGTACAAACATGTGTATTTACTGTGTCAACACACATTAGAGAGCAAACACATTAAAAGGAAAAGGAAACAGACTACGAGCTGAGGCCTCTCCAAACCTCGCTCCACTGCAGCTCTTTCCTGGGATCTCGGGTTGATGGGGAAAGCCTTTATTCCTAAAATCTCACCTCTTCCTCTCCCCCAAGCTTGTGCCTGCCCAGCCAGCCACAGGGATCGAGTCTCTCTGGCCAGCAGACATCTCTATGCTGGACACGTGCCTGAAGATGGAAAATCGAAACGTCTTTGTGATAGAAGGCTCCTTGGACAATTTTGGTTCAAAAATCAGGAAATACAGCTGGGGAGAGGGACACAGCGCAAGGGATACAGTAATGCAAGGACGGTGGCAAGCAGAGGATTGCTGCAAAAACCACATTTCTGGTTCAACCCCTAGTCCCAGCCATCTCCAGCTCTGTTCTGCCTTGCCTGCTGTGAAGATTAACTCGAAGGCATCCTCCTCATACGAGTACCATCAGCCTCCTCATACAATACCATTAGTATCATGGAGAACTCTGCCATGACACAGGATCCCCAAGCAGGAGGCAAGTTTGTACAGGCAGAACCAATATCATAGAATCATAGAATCATAGAATCATAGAATGGTTGGAGTTGGAAGGGACCTTAAAGATCATCAAGTTCCAACCCCCCTGCCATGGGCAGGGACACCTCCC
>JAOXJK010000001.1:3019825-3030097 GCA_025774025.1 Xenus cinereus | reverse complement strand
ATTCCCTTGGGAGAAGAGGCCAACACCCACCTCTCTACACCCTCCTTTCAGGGAGTTGTAGAGGGCAATGAGGTCTCTCCTCAGCCTCCTCTTCTCCAGACTAAACATGCCTCCATTCTGACACAGGGCTGGAGAAGGACTGCTGGTATCCATCCCCACCCTGTACCTCCCAAACCTCCTTGGTGATGGATTATTCTACGTTGGGTTCATTGTTAATAACTGTACAATTTACCTAACAAATTCAGAGCTTGTAGTACAGCTTCATTAATATGTTTAATTTATTGTTACATTTCCTTCAGGTTAATGGTTTGAGAGTCCGTCAGTGTTTAATCTCTGCAGTTATTATAAAGTGCTTGTTTCTTGTTAAAATGCAAAATGGAGTCAACCGAGGAGATTTACAGATGATAAACCAGCCGGAATAAATCCCTCTCCCAGGTGAGCTGAGGGGACATGGAAGGGGTGATGAGCACTAAACATTTTAAATACTACAGACACAGATGATGCATGTCAGAAATAAGCAGACCTTCTCAGACTGTCCCTTTTGGATAGACAGAAAACCAGAAACAAGACTAGCTTACCCTGAACTCCCATCCCAGAGGGATCAGGCCTGAGCTTCAAGACTTCAAACAAGTGAAGATCATGCGCCAGAGCATGCCATAGAGGTCACCTTGCTGTGCAACAAGTCCATATCAGAGCATGTCCTACCTCTCAAGGCACTGGCCACAAGCCCTGCAAGGACTTGGAGGACTTGGAGGTGGCTCTACATGCCATGGAGGTCACTTTGCTGTTCAACAAGTCCGTGACAGAGCATGTCCTACCCGTCTAGGGACTGGCCACAAGCCCTGCAAGTACTTGGAGGACTTGGAGGTTGCTCCACATGCCATGTGGTCACTAAACACCTCAAGGATTACCCAAGGGGGACACCAGAGAAAGAAGGAAGGGAAGTGTGCCCTGATCCTCAGAGCATCTTCCTGCACAGGCCCTTTTCCCTCAGCTGGGAGAAGGAAGGAAAGTTTTGCATTCTGGCAGCAGCTTCTTTGCCCACCTGAAGGGATCCCAGTACCTTCTGTGCATGGAAGAACCAAGGAGCAGCACAGGGAAAATGGGTTTTTGATCCTCAATGCCTGGGTGTAGGACCCAGCTAGCCCAACTCTAAGTGGGTATGAGGAATATCTGGCATAAGAAAAAGCGCCACGCGTTTGTCCAAAACAAGCAACAAATAAGCAGTTCTTCCTATGATAAAAGTCATACCTAATGGCCAAGCTGGTACGTGCCTGCAACCACCCTGAGGAGATCAGGCCTGCAACACACCGCTCCCGCAACATTTCCACTGGCCGTCTTTGATAGTTATTTTCCTCCCCGTGGATATTTCCTTCTGGTTGTTGTACAAGGATAACAACGGCCCCTCCCTGTGAAGATTCTCTCCCTCAGCACACAAAGGAGAACACGTTCTGAGAAATGAGCCCTGCACTTGAGTACGTACAAAATTAATGCATCGCGAGTTTCAGGTGACGTGTACCTTCTTTCTAGAAAACAAAGACATCACATGCGAAATAAATAACTTCAGTAAGTGCAAATAAATGCACCCAGGACACGCTGGCGTTTCAACTGGTTTCACTGGCTCAGGAAGAGACAAATTCCTGCAGCGGGATGAGTGATGTGAGTGAAGGTATCTCTGTGCTTGCTCTGTTCATACACTCTATCCACATCTGCTGGCTCTTGTGTCCTTCCAGAGCCAGGACACAAGTACAGATGAGGGACCTTATGTTCAACCACTATGGCTGTTCCCGAGTTCCTGTCTTCAAGGGGGAGTTGTAATTAAGGCAGTGGGAAATGCCTTGCTTCTCCGGGCTGGCAATAAGACCGCTCTTCCACGCGTTCCTGGCACAGGCAAGGAAAAAGCAATGAGGGCACGGTAGGGAATTAGGACCAATCTTCCTTGGTCTTTGGCAATCCTGACTGAGAAATGGAGACAATTATTTGAGTAACCTTGAACATTAATGGCATGAATGTGGACACAGTATGATCCTGCCAGCAGCTGAAGGCACACGGCACTTTGCAAGAGATGCTTAAGCATTTAATCGGCTGTTGCCCAGCCTGAGCCACAGCAGATTGCGGCACCATCGCAAGCAAAACAGTCCTCGAATGCCGAACCCATTATCACAGAATCACACAATGATATGGGGTTGGAAGGGACCTTTGGAGATCATCTAGTCCAACCCCCCGCTAGAGCAGGGTCACCCAGAGCAGGTTGGACAGGAACGCATCCAGGCGTGTTTTGAATATCTCCAGAGAAGGAGACTCCACACCCTCTCTGGGCAGCCTCTTCCAGGGTTTTGCCACCCTCAAAGTAAGGAAGTTTTTCCACATGGTCAGACGGAACTTCCTGTGTCCCAGCTTGTGTCTGTTGCCCCTTGTCCTGTCACCAAGGCACCACTGAGAAGAGCCTGACCCCATCCTCTTGACACCCGCCCTTTCGATATTGCTCAGCTTTGATGAGATATCCTCTCAGTCTTCTCTTCTCCAGGCTAAACAGACCCAGGTCATCTCCGGTCTCATTATTCCCCGTGAAACCACTCCCACAAGCTGTCTCATATGGATGACTTGCCTTTGCAGCAGCAGCATCTCTGTGCTCTTCTGTGTCCTCCAAGCCCTGTACAGCCAGAAGCCAAGGGGTCAGCCCCATCCGTCTCTCCAACGCGGAGCTGGAGGACGTGCACCTTGCAGGGAGACAGTGAGTTATCCTACAGCTGCTCTGCCCGGGGCCGTTCCGAGAAGCAAAAAAACCCAATGCCGTATTTCACGGCGCTGAGTATCTCTCTGCAGATGCAGCATGAGTTGCAGTTAAATTGCAGCCCGGAGGCACGAGGCCAGTGCGTTCCTCTGAAAGGCAAGTGGAGGGTGAAGGAGAGCACAGGGGCGGGGATACTTAATTCATGATAAATTGGCAAGAGACTGTAGCTACCCAGAGGTGGAACAAGAGCCAAGAGGCATTTGCAGTAATACCTGCCACCTTCCTCGGGTGAGATCTGAGCACGCACGTATCTAGACACACATTATAAAAGCTCTTTCCCAACTCCTTCCCCGAAATGCACTGTTTTACAGGAAGGTAGAGAGGGAATTTAAGTGGGGATGATTCAGGGAAGATAGTCACTAGACTAGAAGTCAGGGAGGCTGAATAGGAAGGACAAGTCAGCTTAAGAGTTATGCTGCTCTGTATGTCCATATTCCAGGTTGGATCACGGGATGGAGAAGAGTAGTGATCTTATTTAACCCCGGGTAAATTTAATACAAAGCAGAAAATTGGCTGCAGCGTAGCATGAGCTTAGAGTTGTGGGGTAATAACAGATGCGTGTGGAATCTCCAAATTAGGGCCCCAAATAGGCGAAAGGCTGGAACAGCATGTTTGAGTTAAGCATGCACACATGTCCCATCGCAATGAGTAACGTTCAGTCATGTGTTCGACCCCTTCGCCAAAGAGGAGCATCCAGCAGCAAGGCTGGAACGGGTTAGCAGAGCTGGGGCAAGTTTGGCATCGCTGGGAGGGCAAGAGACGCGAACAAGACGGCGCAGACTGAGGGCATCTTTGGGTGTGGGACAGCCGTGGGGTAGGGAAGGAGAAGGTGCATCGGTGGAGTCACGTAGAGGGTAGATATCACATCTCAGAGCAGATAAAGATGAGGTGCTTCATCATGTCTCTGTAACAGAAGGTTTTTTCACAAATGCAGACGGCCACCAATGCAAACCACCTCGGCCCTGATCCATCAAAGGTTTGTCTGGCTGAGGCGTTCGGTTTTAAGGGCATTATCCCCCTGGGAGGCGGGTCAAGGAAGCTCCTGTAACGCTCTGTGCACAGCAAAGTCAGGATTCTTGCTATGTGACATGCTTCAGCCCAAAGGCTCCTACAGCAGACACTGAATATTTATGAGCGTAAGACAAGGATCGCCACACCTACAAGACACAGGTTGCAACTTGGCAAAAAAAAAAAAAAAAAAGGGAAACAAAAATAAAAATGGTTGGGGGCGGGATGGAATCCAGGACTCAAATCCAGGGTGGGTCCTGGATTCGCCAGCCTGGAGAGAGCAGGAGACAATCAGAGCCAGGGAGCCATTTATCTGCTGGCTGTTCCCGAAAAGGCATGCAGTCGGTGGTATACACGTATGAGCCATAAACTGCTCCCGCTACCGCAGCTGTGCGCCTTAGGAGGGGCCCCAGGCTGGCGACCCTCCAAAGGATGTCTCCTCAACTCAGACACAAGGGAGATGTGCTGGCGTTCAGCTTCGCGCGTCTCAAAATTAGTGTTAACAAAGTGCCTTCTCCAAGCTCCCATACGGTGCGACGGAGACAGGCAGCTCTTGAAGGTGTTTCCTCCCATCAGCTCTACGCACTTGCTTTTGAACAGGATGAACCACCTGCTGACTAAAAGAGGAGTCCAGCCAACCAATTCATCCTCAACCCAGAGCTTGTCATCACCACTGGTGTTTGCTGTGGGTGGGAGAAGATGGACTGGATTTGAAGCACCCTGGTAGAGATGAGTGGATGGGAGAACTCTGGTGTGACCCGTTGGGTTAGAAAATTGCTCCACAGAGCACCTTGGAGAAGTGTTGCATCCTACCAGGAAATCAGCTGTACCTGCAGGTGGCTAGGGACATCCCCTGGCACAGAACAGGGCTTCAAACCCTACCTCCGACTTGTTTGGGGTAGGATGTGCCTTGCACAGCTAGGATGAGTTCACACCTCTTCCAAGCCTCTCCCAGGAAAGCCAGCATAGACACAGCCCATGCTGCCTCCAGGTAATTCCTAGCACGTGGAAGCACGGAGCCACCCAACTGCACAGTCACAGAGCCCTCCACGTGGTGGCCGCTTTCCCTGCTTAGATAGCCACCTTGTACGTCCCCGTAGCCTCCAACCTTGGCATCTGCAGGAACTTGGCTGGGCTGGCCAAGTGCCGTGGAGCCAGTGCTTTTGCCATCTCAGGCGGTGCCGTGGGATGTCACAGGAGGAGGGGGAATTTGGGAAGGGGGACTTGGCTCCAGCACAAACCCAGCCACCGGGTGGGGAGGGGCTGGACCCTGTTTCTCCCCCAAGACGCTGCTTTGGTTTTGTTTCCTTCTCCCAGCCGACTGGAAATCTCCCGTTAGACAGGAAGGTTTGCAGTGTCCAAGGGGCACCGGATCCCTCTTTCCCTCCGGGATTTTCAGCTGGGGAAGAGGCAGGGTAATGACAGGCGAGAGTTCAAACCTCCCTCGGAAAGTTGTCAATGTGGCAGGCGGAGTCCTCTCCCCGCCGCTCCCCCCCCCTCCTTCAGCCTTGCTATTTTAAGTCCCACTTGTGGTTGCCTTTGTGATTTCCCTGGCAAAGCTGTCTCCCTGACATCAGAGGGGAACAACAGGCTGCTGGAAACCCTGAGAGCGGGGAGGCACCATCCCTCTTCCCAGTACCCCCATGCAGGGGATGGAGCACAACGACTGTCCTCTACCTGATCCCAGGAGATGATCCCTGCCTTCAGGATCCGAAAACACCTCCAAAGACCCAAGAGTGTGTCACCAAAGGGTTAGGGGAATAGGCTGGACTGAAACGGGTGTCTCTTTGGTGTAGATATCTGCTAGTGCATGGTGGTCTCCCGTACAGATAACCTGGCGTCTTCCTACAGAAAAAGGTTGGCACTGATCCCGTGAATGTCTATCCTGAGGCTCCAGTGCCACAGTCTGACCCAACATCATCCCAAAATCCCACAGCGAATAGCCTTGAATAACCCCTCTTCTCTTCCCAGCCAGGTACCAGCCTAAATCTTACGAGAAGTGACACCTGGGAGAGAAGGGGACCGCAGCCAGCATTTGGCACCTGACACTTCTTTTTCCGGAAGGTACTGAAATGTCTCAAGGACACGGATCAGAACAGCAGAGCACATCCGTGCATGTTTTAGGATCTTCCCCCTTTGTTTTGACTCTGTGCCCTGCGCATAATTATTCTGAAGCACAGCCTGAACTCTCCTGCTGGTTAATAGGGAAACTCAGAACATCTTGGCAGGATTAATTCGAGAAAGTCTTGCGTTAGGAACGGCTTCTCAAAGAAACAAAACCACCGGGCTCAAGAGTCAACACTTCAGATGAGTGATCGAATGCTGGGACACCAGGTCCATAAGAAGAAAATGTAAACAGCAGCCAGAGATTTTGGCCAGAAAGACTTATAGAATCACAGAACTATAGAATCACAGAATGGTTAGAGTTGGAAGGGACCTTAAAGATCACCGAGTTCCAACCCCCCTGCCCTGGGCAGGACAACTCCCACTAGACCAGGTTGCTCAAAGCCCCATCCAGCCTGACCTTAAACACCTCCAGGGATGGGGATCCACCACCACTGGTTATCCAGCACCATTTGGCTGACAAAATGTACACCAAAGAATTACCAGACACCGGGTTTCATTTCTTGGGTCCTACCTTGAGACATTGCTGCCTGTTTGGTTACCAGTTAACATGGGACTTTATCCCTGGGGCCACTCCTTTGACATCAGCTTCTCCAAGATGACAACCCTCGGTACCTTTGAATATGTCCCTCCTTTCCCAGTGGGATGCAGGTGCCCACTGTCAAGTGGTCAGGCAGGAGACAGCTTGTGAGTGCACTGGCTCCTGCATTCACGCACCAGGGTTTCTGGTTTAATACATGAAGTGAGAGGCAATCAGCTCAGGACCACCTGGCCTCCATCAAGATGGAGGCCACGATACATGATACGTGCTTTTCCATATGCAGAGGACCAACTCTGTGATGATACAACCCTAAACTGAGTGATAGCTTCATTATGGAAATAATGGATGCATTGCACCCTGACTACAATATCTCCATGTCTCTCTGTCTCTGATGGTTCAAATACTGCTGCTGGAGGGTTGGATAATTGTACAGATGGTAAGCCCCAGGTCACTTACATCACTGTGATTAAAACCTCATGCCTTGCAGGATCAAGTATTATTACAGGTGACAGCAAGATTTGCATAAATGTGCAGCATATGACCACCATACCACATCTGGTCTCATTCTGAGCCGGTTTTGTTTGTTTCTCCCAAGCCTCAGAGAACTTGGTTGTGCTCACGACAGGAACTCAGATGTGATGACGGTGTAGATAAAGAGGTACAGCCTTCACAGACCAATAGTGACCGTTAGAATGGCGGTGACGAACCTGGGGTAGCTGTTCATCTACATTCGGATTCATTGAACCTTTTAAGCCAAAGAACTGAGGTTCGTGTCCAACACCGGTGATATAACTTTGTAAGATAAACCCAGCACCAGCTGCAGAAGGGACCCCAGACACAAAGCTGCTTCTCCCCTCTGGGTACAATTTGTTTCCATTCTATTTGGCCTCCCCACACCCTCAGGAGGGGGCAAGGGGCTACTCTCTCCATCAGGCTGACAGGAACGGCAGGGAAATTTCATGCCTGCCATTGCCCCTCCAGCTTGAGGGCGGAAACACATAAAAGATCTGCTTCCAACGCGTCCCCTCCTGGCCACCAACCAGGCAGCAGACTTTGCTCTACCTGCACGACCAGGTCTGACATCCCTTCCCCACCGTTTTTTCAGCCCTGGCGTGAGGGCAGGGCTTACAGCCCTCCCTTTTTTGTGTCAGCTCTGCTTTCCAACCTTAAAGCTGCAATCCATGCAGCTCCTGGTCTGATGTCCCACGAGGAGCTGGTCCTTCCCAGCTCCATTTTTGGCTGCTTCTTGGCTAGGGGTCGGTCACTGATTTGTCAGCCAGTTCTGATGGCTGCACATCCGAACTACAAGACTGGTGATGCATCTGCTCAGCCTCGTGTCATCTCTGCAATAAGGGAACCAAGCTCAGCAGCAAACCTCAGCAGCCCAGAGCCAGTCCCGGAGGTGGTCTCCACACCTTGCTCTCATCTGCTCTGTTCCCCTCACACCTACGTGCCTTTCTCCCGATCAGCAGGACTCTCTAGTCTTTCAGTTCTGGATCTCTTTTCCCACTTACCACCTTCCTCTCCCTTTTTCTGTTTGGTTCCTGCTCCTCACCACCATGGGAAGGACGCGTAAGCGCGTCTTTCCCAACTTATTCCAGCCATGCGGATGCGGTGCCATTTGACAGGTTGCAAGAAGGGGTGACGAAGAGAGAAGATGCCAACACGGTCATTTAGGACAGCAGACCCAACCCACAGCAACTCCATCCTGGAGTGTGGGGGGCAAAGTGTCAACCCCCGTCACTCACCCCACCATCCCAGAGCCATGGGGGACGTCTGAGCCTTGGGACTTCCTTCTGGAGAGACTAGCCAAGCCCTTGACAGCGGTGGGAGCTGAGTCCCTTCCCAACGTGCGGCAAGAGGACCTGCCCTGCAAGCATCCAGTGCTCCTCCACGTGTTAATAAGCAGCTTTGTTCTGCCTCACCTAACTCTATAATAGCAGCAGGAGTTTATACGGCCACAAATTAATAGCGCGGGAGAGCAATCAACGCAGAACGAGACGCGTCCTAATGCGCTCGCTGGAAGGGGGACGGGAAGACAAATGCCGGGGACACTCTGCTTTGCCGTGGCCTCTCAACCCTGCCAGCTGGGCTGTTCTGCCACCACTAACAAGTTGCTTCCCCCTTGCCAAGGATAAGAGAGCCGCTGGCACCCTGCATCCTTTGAGAGGCAGAGGCACTCTGCTCTTGGCTGCTTCAGGAACCCGAGTCAGGAAGGATGTTTTTTTTGCACTTGTCATTTCTCGAGGAGGGAGGAACATCTCTCCCAGCTGCTTGGGCTGAAATCCAGTCTTTATGTAATCAGACGTGACCTCTAGCTGTCTGTGTTTAAGGCACCAGCGCCGCGATATCGTTCATACGGTTAGGACGAAGTCATCCGTCTCCTCAACTATAAATACCTTATAATCATCCCAAAGGACCTGCAGTGCTTCATAGATGAAGACGCCTGGAGAAAAGGTTGGTTCGGCTGTAAGTACCACTTTTCACTCCTGAAACGCAGCTGCCTCTCAGGGTGGAACGTACAAGCAGATTTTTCACAGCTTCTGGTAGCTTTGACCAGCAGAAAAACCCACAGAAATCACCCCAGCCAAATCTGCAGGCGGGGTAAAGCACTGCATTAATAGAAGCGCTTTTGCAGAAACTCGGACACAGTTTCTCTGCGCGTTCATCCCACATTGCTCCCTGCTTTGCAGGGCAAGAGAAGGAAAAACCATCCATGCTATTTCAGACACCACCAGCCACTCCTGCCAGGCCCTGCCACATGAGGTGGAAGAGATACCAGAGCAGACACAAAGCCCTTGGAACAGGAGGTTCCAAGGCAAGAAACTGAAACTGCTGACTCTTATTTACTCCCCTTACACAGTGTGATGTTAATTTGACAATTAATGCTCGGGCTGATAACGGCTGGTCCCACCTGCTCCCCCTCCCAATCCTCCCCTCCCCGGGAACCCAGTAGTGAGACCGCGGCAGCAGCATCGTGCCGCGGTTCTGCTTCCACAGCCCTGCATATTTGGGATAGAAATCCTCAAGTTTAGGTGAGATGTGCATTAATACAAGCGCAGCCGCCGTAATCCGTAGCGTGTGGCAGCAGCAGCTTTACCAATTTGGTTCATTCACAGACATTGCTCTCAGGCAATCTAGGATCTACTGGCATGTCTTGCCTTGAAAGTAATTGCCTCCTCCTCCTCCTCCTCCTCTTCCTCCCAGCTGCTGGGGGAACTTTTGAGAACCTTGCACGAGGGGAAGCACCTCTCAAACGAGGAATCTCTGAGCATCCTCTGCCTGCACAGAGGGAGAGGCACAGCGTGCAAGTCATCGCCCTCAGCGCCCGTCCCAACGGGAGGCTGGTTTATTTGTTGGGCTGGTTGGCTGGTGGTTTGGGGTTGGTACTTTTTTGTTGTTGTTGTTGGAGGGGAGGAGAGATCCCGTTGCGGTAAATAAGTCACATCTCCCTTTTCCTGTGCAGTTGCAAAGAGACCAGAGGATCACAACTATCCTTCAGTCAGAGCAAACCTGGAGGCCAGCTGATGAAGTTTGGCCAGCAGGTCAAGGGAGGTGATTCTACTCCTCTACTCTGCTCTACTGAGACCCTACCTGGAGTAATGTGCCCAGCTCTGGAGTCCTCAGGACAGGAAAGACGTGGACCTGTTGGAATGAGTCCAGCAGAGGGCCATGAAGATACTCCAAGGGCTGGAGCCCCTCTGCTGTGAGGACAGGCTGAGAGTGTTGGGGGTGTCCAGCTTGGAGAAGAGAAGGCTCCGGGGAGATCTTAGAGACCCCTTCCAGTACCGAAAGGGGGCCTACA
>JAOXJK010000001.1:2957871-2975504 GCA_025774025.1 Xenus cinereus | reverse complement strand
GAGAAGGCTGCTGAGCTGTTTGCTGCTCTGCATGGAAAACTTTCATTCAGTTTTCTCCAATGCACATTTCTGGTTTTATATCCTTTGGGTGTTTTCTTTTTTTTTTTTTTTGGTTGGGTTGTTTTTGTGTTGGGTTTGTCTGGGTTTTCTTTTGAAAGTGCAGACATACTTATTATCCTCTCCCTCAAGAAACCTCACGGCTACCAGAGTGAGAGAAAAATAATTACCCCAAAGAGTAATTGACCTATGTAAAGCAAGGAGGCAAGAGGGGGTGTGTGGCTCATTTGGGAGAGGAGAGTGGATGGAGCAAGTGACCCATCTGAAGGGGACCAGATAGAGTTGGTGCCACTCCATGGTTCGGGACAAAGTGAACCAAGGGCTCGTGAAAGGTACCAGCTTGATGGTCTGGGCTGCAAAGGGAAAGCTGCTTTCCCTAATCATCATTCATCTACCTGTGTCCATCTTGGAAATTTAATTGCCTTTTTTTATCAGGAATACAATAAATCAAGGGCCTCTACGTGAATTCGCACTGCGAAGGGGGACAGCCCTGTTCAATCAGAGAATCATAGAATGGTTTGGGTCGGAAGGGACCATAAAGATCATCTAGTTCCAGTCCCCGGTGACTTTCTGTTCCCCTTCCCTTCTTGCCAGAGCTGCCCGTGGGAGCCACCCACCTCTCCTCCCCCAGGTGCCAAACCCTTCACTGAGAAGACCTTGGGTGCGAGGGCTGAATTTCTTTCTCACCGTTTTCCTCTCTGGGGTCTGCCAACACATTTCTTATCAACCACGAGGCTTAAAATCGTGTGTTTGGAAATTTGAGGCTTTAATAGGACTCACGTGGCCAAAATGCAAGAGAGAGGGAAAGGCACTAAGGGAGAAGGAGGGAGCAAAGGTGGATGCTGGCCTTTGCAGGAGGAGGGGATGCTTTCCGGAATCGGAATAGAATTCACCCAATGTTGCTGCAAGAAAATTACTTTGCATATTGCCTGGAGCCTCACGAAGTAACAGGAGTTTCCCACTGACTTCAAAGGGCTGTAGACAAAGCCCACAAAGAGTTTTTCACCCCCCTGTGCTGACAGACAACTGAAAATTGCAAGAACTGGAGAAAATCTTTCCTCCTCCTTTTGTGATACTCTGGGATTCCCCAGATGGGCCGTTTCTACATGATCCGATTTAGGAGAGGCACCAGGATAATGGCTCTGAGGGGAAACTCGCAGTCTACCCACAGAACTTGTAAAGCAAATTAGGGGTGAGTCTGGAGCCACTGACAGCATCCAGGCTTAAAATTTGGGGTAAGTCTGGACCCCCTCCGTTCACTGCCTTATTCTACGCTTGCCTCTGGGTAGCATCAGCAATTCAGGAGGCCAGAGACAAACTCAACAGCCAAAACAGAGATGTAAAACAGACACAGGAAGCCTTTCCCCTCCTGAGAATGGAATAACAGCTTTGGCAAACCTTACGTTCACCAACACCCCAGCACCATCCACTAATGCTTGATACTGGTGTGAGTTGTGCTGTCATAGAACAGAATCATAGAATCATTTAGGTTGGAAAAGGCCCTTCAGATCTTTGAATCTAACCATTAACCTAACACTACCAAACCCATCGCTAAACCACGTCGCGTGAAACAAAAGCATCCAACTTGTCCGGTCCAAGGGCAGAGGGTTTCTGCCCTAACGTAAAGGATCAAGTCCAATGGTGCAACCTGGTACTCTCCCTACCCACAGGGTTATACCACCAACCCCAAAGTCTTAACTCTGCCTTTCTCCTCCTCCTCCCACAGAGCTGATAAAACCGATGAGGCCTTTATTTGCCTCCAGTGCTCTTTTCCCAGCTCTATCTGTGGGACTTTTGTTCCTCCCAACAAAGGGAGACGCTCCTGTTCCCCAACCAGGGAGCTCCCTTACCCTCTGAGTCCTGATAAAAGGAGCCACACTTGAAACCAACCCGGATGGCTCGTGCCCTGTTTCTAATTAGCACATCATCTGCTCGCTTCTAAAAACAGCCGCCCGCATGTGTGCCTGGAAGGAGAGTCGCTTGCAACAGCACCTCACTTTCCCAGCAGCCTGGAGACAGCCCGGTGGGACCACCTGGCCACGCACCAGGGGATGCACCCCAATTTTACAGGGATATTGGTACCCCAACCCAAGCAGAGGAATTCAGACCACAGGGTGTTCAGCAAAGCAAAGCAGGGTGGTTTTTTCCCAAGGGGAAGTTAAGGGGAAGCAGCTGAGCTGGGAGTCTCCTTGTCACCTTCACCCTGGGAGCTCTTCAGACCATCATGTCTCCTTGAGTTTCTCCCCATGCTTCAAGACTCATGCTGGGGCACCCAAACCGTGTGTGGATACTCCAAATTAATATCTAAACTGCTTGTTACAGAGGGTTCAGGTACACAAATAAGCAAGCTGGAATGGGGTTTTATGGTGTGATTTCTAGCTGGAGGTCTAGGTTCAGGTTCTCTCCTCATTTGGATCCATTATTTGTCCGTACAGTGCGCCCTGAACTTTTTCCCTTTTTTCCTTTTTTTTTCCCTTTATCCCTTTTCCCTTTTTTCTTTTTTCCTTTTTTTTCCTTTTTTCCTTTTTTTCCCTTTATCCCTTTTCTCTTTTTTCCTTTTTTCCTTTTTTTTTTATTTTTTTCCATTTTTCTTTTTTTCTTTCTTCCTTTTTCCTTTTGTGTTTTTTTTCCTCTCTTTTTAAATTTTTTTTTTTAATTCATTAGGCAGCGCAGCAGGCGTTTAGCCACCGAGAAACTTTCTGCAATGCCAAAATCACGTGCAGGCTCGGGGAACAGATACGTGTGGGAGAGAGGTAATTACGGCTCTCCGTATCTGTCTTTAGCCCTGAAATTAATCCGTTGAGAGCACTGAATTAACTTAAGACCAGAGAGATCTGAGGATTGTTTCTGGCAGTTTGTCCCAGTGATGCTGGACCTGGTGTGAGCCTTTGGAGAAGAGCCAAAGCTGACTGCAAGCCAAAGGCAGGACTGCAGACACGGCAGGTCCTGCAGGAATAGATGGCCCGTCTGTGCAAGGGATGCCCACAAGAAATTAGGGAAGATTCACTGTCCCAACCACCTTCCCAGACCTTAAGGAAGCCAACAGCCAGTGATGCTGCGTGTTAAAGATCTGTCCTTAAATCTCTCATAGTAAGAGAGAAGAGGGCAATTAGAAAAACAGCAGAAGGGAGGGAAGAGTCGGGTCCAGGTCAGCAAGAAAGGGTGTAGGAGCAAGAAAAGGATGGTATTGCCTCCAGCCTGGCTCCTATTTCAGATGTGAGTCCAGCCTAACCCAGCCACTCCCGAGCTTCAGTTCTGCAACAGCAGTGAAGCGAGAGAGATTTTTTTTTATTATTATTATTTTTTATTGTGAAACAGTCACTGTGCTCAGTGAAATCTCTGTGGCTCTGTCTGGAGTGAGGCAGGAAGGGGACCCCAAACTAAAAAAGAAGCAAAGACTCAAACAAAGAACAGAGAACGGATAGTGAAATTCAGGATTCACAGCCTGTTGTCTCTCCAAAGCTTGGGTCTTTTCTCCATTGAGGAATTAGGGATGAGAAGCATAAACATGTATCTATATTACATTTTTAGGTACAGTCCTAATGTAACAATGGAGTCAATCCTAGACTTCAGGGCTGTCAGGTAAGTATTAGCTCTGCTCCAGCCTGGATGCAGGTTCCTACAGACAGCAAGGGCAGGCTTTGAGCTTAGGCAAGGCTCTACATTTTGCTTATGACTTCTCCAAAGTTCATGCGAGTCTAAATCCCAGTTCAGCTCACAACTGAAGACACATAATCCTGATCCATTCCTGGTCCAGGCTTCATACCTCCCGCTCAGCAGCATTCAGATTTTTTTGGTCTATCCCTTTTTAAATGTCCCTCCTCCTCTGGCAATGCGAGATGCTCCACATACTCGGAGAGGTTGGCCGGGCAGATTCAGGGCATACTAGTCCTCTCTGCCAGATTGCCCACATGACACAACCGTGGCACTCTCAAAAGGTATCGGGGTTTTGCAAGCGGTGGGATTTCCTTTCTGAGTACAGCTCATCAAAGACCAAGATGTGATTTTTCTGAAGCTTTGCCCAACCAATCTCTAGCTCGCTGCAAACCCCTGGAGGTATTCAGCTAAACGTGGTCCAGATGGCACGGGAAGACACAAGATATCAACAAGTCACATCCAGGATAAGACAGTGATGTCTTTACAGAGGCTGCCCAAGCCCAGATGATGACAAGTAAAATCAGAGCTGACCCAAAAAGCAACTGTGCTTTCCCTCTACACAACGCTACCCTTCCATCGCGAGACTGTTTCTAAACTGATCCATTACCTTGCTTTTCCTTTCACAGTTTCTTCACAGCTCCAGCTCAGCCAGAAGTTGAGCCATCTGAGCACATGAGAAAGGCTTTTCAGATGTGAAATCTGGCTCATTGGGAGACCAAAAAATCTCAGAGGCAAACTGGGCCCATTTGGTTCCCCAGCAAATATCCCAAAGGCTTGTGTGTCGCCAGAGAAGAGCTGAGTTTTGAACACGTAATGAACCCTCTGAGATTTGCCCATCGTGGCTCAAAGCCACATCAGAGCTCCCCTCCCGAAAGCTGTGTTCAAAATCTCTCCCTTATAAACTAATTTTTCAGCTCTCGCTGTTTACAATTCATCTGGCAGTGCCAGCTTGGGAGGATTCACTCGGTACAAAAGGATCTCACGGCACTTTTCAAACACTCATGAGCACCCTTGAGAAAAAAGGGATAGAGTAAACAGTGTCCCTTATATCTCCAGAGAATTAACGCAGAATAAACCACACTGACTGACCTTCCCCACATGCCAAGAGACCGTGGCAGCATCTAGTGCACAAGCTTCACCTCCCAGCGCCTGATAGAGATGCTAAACAGCTCTGTCTCCATGTGACAGTACAGTAGGCACTGACTGAAAAGCCCCTGGCATGAAATGCCCTCACATCACCTCCGAGCACCGCTGACATCCCTCAGTCCGCTTCGTGCTGGAAAGAATCTGCTGGATCAGTTTGCAGCTATTAGTCATCAGGAGAACTGGGAGTCACCTTCGAAATGCCTCCCTCCAAACATCCCCGTCCCCTGCCCTGAATGTAAACACAGTCCAGGGCCAGAGCTTGGTTTCCACAACTCTATCTATTGGGCTATTTATATCCCCGGTCCTCTCTGCATAAAGAAAATCAGTAACTTATACCTCGCAGCAGCAACTGTGCCTACGATTATTGATCGGAGAGCCCTGGGTGTGAGTTCTCAGCGGCAAAAACAGGGAAAACCCATCAAAGTGTTCACCTCCGCGCCCTGCGAGACTTGCACCTCAGGTCTTCCTTCTCTAACAAGGGCGATCGCTCACCACCCAGGGATTGCCAACCAAGGGATTTGGAAAGGCTTATGCATGGAAGGGAGATTAACACAGACTCGAGCCGTCTGGCTGGAAAACGTGGGAGGCACGATAGCGGTATTCACAGCCACGAACAGTTCCGTCCGGACAGGGCCGTCGCTGCCTTTTTTCCCCACCTTCTGCATGGAGAACTAAGCAAATCTTTTACATCCACCTTCTTTAGATTTAGTCTTTTGGAGTCTTTCTTTTTTTTTTTTTTTTTTTTAATCTCAGCTGGATCACAAGTGGATGATGTTTTCCATCAAGGGGACGGCCCCGTAGACTGCTGGGAGGACGGGTATGGTCCATCCCCAGCTGGGGAGAGAACTGCTCGGAGGGATTACCTGTTCCCTAAGCCAGGTGAAGAGAGGATGCTGTACGGTTGGGGCCCCACGGATCTAGGTTAGCCCACCCCCCCCCTTACGACAGGCTCCCCGTGTGACCTTGAACATGTTGCTTAGAGGTTCATCTCAGAGCCGATTAGGGGATTTAAAATAATTTTCCTTCAAACAAGCAGGAGGGGTTTGCTTGGTTGGTTTTTTTTCCGTTTCTCTTAAATCTGTTAGGTGGGTTTGAATATCTCAACCGTAATCTCCCTGGGTTGCAGATGCAACCATCCAGCAGATGCTACTGATATACACACAGCAATAATTAATGAACACCACACTCTTTTGACTGAGTGCATGGTCTCCTATTTATAATTTCTCTGTCTGACCAGATTAACTGACTTTTCAGAGGCCAGTCTCATGGTAAAAATGAAGATGAACTGTGGTATCTGCAAATAATCCTCTGAAGGAGTTCTGCGTCGTACAGACAAAATCTTTTGTGACTGTGTCCAAACAGGACAAATAGAAATGAGGTGTCACAAAATTCATTCAGCACATGAATTCACACCAATCACCCTGCTGTGCAGGACCTGGCGTCCTCAGATGACCTGGAAGGGGACAAGACTGACTAGATCTCCTGGGTCCTCCCATGGGGCCAGAGCTAAACGAGCTATGAGATCTCTTCTGGGCTCCTCCAAATGGAGCAACATGAGCACAGGGAAGAATAGAAGCCACGCAATCAGATGGCCAAGAGCTATATTTAATTCTTGTCTCTTAATATTCATGTCTCTTCTGTGCCCAAATTAAACCACGGGATTTTGCGATACTTGGGTGTGAATTCGTATCTGGTACGGAGATAAACTGAAACAGGGCTGTATGAGATCTCATAAGATAAAATCCTGTCTTATTCCTGATCACTCCAGCTGTGACATTCTTGCCCTCTAGCTACAGGGACTGGGTGATCATAGACTTTATTTCAGCACTGTGAGAACTGAGTTCAGATCTCCTGTTGCATTGTGGATGCTTGTTTTGCTCTCATGTTAGAGGAATGCTCCAGACAGAAGAATCATCAATGATCTTGAAGAAAAAGGATACCACCTTACGTGTGACCTCCCCAGAGAATGCTGTGTTCTCAAGTTCAGATATTGTTAATATCTTCCATCAGTGGAGGAAAACACAGCAGCAGATCTTGTGAGACCGACTACAGAAAAAAACCCTCCCAGCTATGGCTTCAGTGTCAAGGAAACAGGGAGAGGGAAATGGTATTAGTCCAAACCACCTCGAGGTTTTGGTGCAGGTGGATGAATTTCACCCTATTTCTCCTAAGTTCTGCAAAGCCAGGAATGCAAAAGAACTGGGACAGAGATGAGCGAAGCAGGCTCTCAGAGTCAATACTTAACACCAGGATGCCTCTGACACCAAGTGTTTGGGGTTTTGAGATAGTTTGGAAACTATGATTTGTTTTCAAAGACCACTAGGAAAACAGGGAGAAGAAGAACAGAAACACTGAGAGACGTCTGCGCTGTGAGATGAAGCAGGTTTGGGAACGGCGTGAAGCGACACAAGCCATGCAGCTTGCACGTTGTCCCTCTGCCCCGGTGTTTTTAGCTCAAGGGCACTGTATTTATGCACAGGTACAGCAGGTACTCCACAACCCCTCGTGACAGCCACCAGGAAGCCCTTCTAGGGGTGGTCGTGAGCCTACACCATGGCAGGCTGAGCCCATACAGAGGCACATGCTTCATTCAGCCACCGGAGAGACCAAGCTCAGGTCCATGTGAAAGTATTAAGCGTGCCCTGCTCCAGCAAACTTAGTTTAGACTGATATTGCTACGTACCCTGAATTTCAGTGGGGATGATGGGCAATGCTGGGCTTGAGAATGAGCTGATAATACAGACAGCCCCCGCCCCCCCCCTCCTAGAGACAGAATAAGAGGGAATAACCACCTTGAAAAAAAACCAGAAGAACAGAAGAACCAACCACCGATGCCTTTGACAGCACCCAGGATTTCCTTTATGCTGAATCCAGCACACTATCCCCATCATCTTCTATAAGACCTCACTAGCGCTCCTAAATTTGGCAGCTGTCATCTACAGGAGTTACGTGATCTGGAGCTAATGCAATTAGCTGTGACTTTGAAGGCACACAGCAGCTTCTCATCATTCTCAGAAGAGCCTTAGACAACTTGGGGACTGCAGCCAAGCTCAAAATGACTGCCAGGAGTGTCATGTGCTGTTCCAGAGCTGAGATAGTGTCTGCAACAGGAATGGAGCCTTGAACAGATTGGGAAAAGGATGTGGGAGGGAGGGAAGACAAGAATGAATGAAGACAAAGAGGGATCGACATCAGAGAAGGGACGGCCACACGTTACAGGATCAGAGTGCGAAGGGAAGTGAAGGAAAGGGGAAGGATGGTGGGGATGGGGGAAGATGGGACACGGTATAGAGGGGGGGAGGGCGAAGGAAAAAATAATCAAGTGGATTAAACAGGGGGAGCTGGGAGAAAGCATATACATGGAGAGGGGGAAAGCCAGTGCATTGAGACTGGGAAGTTTGGTTTAGTTTGTGGTAATTATTAGGGAGAGTGCTCAGAGCTTCATCAGTCTCATCTACACAGCATCAGCACCAGTATCTCAAAGGAGGTATTTCAGGTCAGGTATTCATTTCCAGTTACAGGACATGCCCTTGATGGTCTCTTAATTCCCTCCCATAAGTACAATTTAACCCTTGCCAGCGGGTACCACCCAGAACCCCTTTCATCCAGCACGTTTGAACGTTGCTGCCAGTATCCACAATGCTCGGCACTGAATCACTGACCGAGTACAAGCTTTTCAAATGCTCTCATTGATGGGTTATGATTAAACATGGCCTGGCAAAAAAAGGTGAGAGGATTAAAGTGCCATCAAAGGCAGAAAAGAGAGGCTGGCTTGCAGGAGATCAAGCAAATAAGTCAAGAAATAGTCTCTACTGGCCCATAAAGCTGCTCCTGTTCATGTGGTTGGGTCTTTTATTAGTCTTGACGTATTGTAAAAAGTTACAATAACTACTCCCAAAGATCAGATTTTCTGCTAGAGGCTCTTAGAGGGCATGGCCCACTCTCTTCTTTCATCTTACTGCCAGAGAGGCACCGTTTGTGAGAGACACCTTTACCAAGGAAACCCCACCACTCGTGGTTGGGGCAGTAGGGTCCCAGATGGACCGTGATGGTGAGTTTGTGGGCTTGCGTGTATTCTCCCTTGTGTGTCTGCAGGCTGGGGAGAGAGGGAGTGTTTAGGCACAGCTACACAGGCAGGAGTTTTTCAGGCTAGATATAAGGAAGAATTTTTTTACGATGAGGGTGGTGAAACACCAGCCTAAGCCACCCAGAGAGATGGAAGATATCCCCTCCCTGGAAACATTCAAGGTCAGGTTGGAGGTGGCTTTGAGGAATCTGATCTAGTTGAAGACGACCGTGATCATTGCAGGGCATAAGAAGTAGATGACCTTTAAAGGCCCCTTCCAACCCAAACCATTCAATGATTCTGTGGATGGCAAGGGTCAAAAAGGGCTGAGATTACATCAAGTCATAGTGGTATTTCTTAGATTTTCCATCTCTTATGCCAGCATTAACATATCTGCCAAGCCTGTGGGACTTCTAGATTCCCATTGTGACCTCAAGACGCATATACATTTTCCAGGCTAATGCACACTTTTAGATTCCCATTTTGACCCCAAGGTGCACGTACGTTTTCTAGGCTGATCTGGGTCACTCCTTAGCATCCCACGTGCCCAGTGTGGCTATGAGTTATGCATCCAACCTGCACACACACAGATCTGACTTACTGTGCCTGCCATGGGCAGCCACCATGTGCATACGCTGCGGACATCTGGGTTTCTTGGCCATCCAACAGCCCTCGATGGGAAGTCTGTGCTTGCAGACAGTTAGTGTATGGCACCTGCAAAGTAGACACAGTCGGAGCCTTTCATCGTGGAGAAGCCTGCCAGGATCCAGGAGCCACAGATAAATGCAGGACTGCCTCCAGCTCTACGTAGGAAAGAACATGCCTTCGTATGCTCCCCGTGTATGAAAGTTATATGCAGATGTCTTAACATATTTCTGCCCCAAGAAAGAGTTGGTCTTTAGGGGCTGCAGCTCGACAGCCCATTGAGCTCTGCACAGAGAATTCCCCTTGTGTTATTCTGGGCTCCACAATAAGATATGGGTGGATTCCCATGTGTTTGTTTTCAAGAATACAATGTTCATACAATGTGTGCAAGGACAAACACGGCCTGAAAACAGATGATAACCCAACCAGCATAACCTGTTTTCTGCAGCTTGGAAAGGAGACACACCTGAGCTATCCCTGGGCGGGATCATGGCCCCACTATCTGGACCATATTCCACCTTGAGGCGTCCCTGATTTTACAAAGCAAAAGAAAACCCCAGCCTGGAGGTTCACACCTTCCAGGAAAATGACTGCATTAATATGAGCAGCTCCTTCAAGACTAGAGGGCCTGTGGGAGGAGACTGGCGTAATTATAAATCAGTCCAGCATCATTCTTAGACCTCTTAAGCCCCAACTCCTCCAGCAGCCCAGCTTCTCCACCCCTGCCAGTCCACACACCTCAGTGGTAACCGAGAGCAGATGTCGAGGAGCTACTGCAAACAGATGCCGACCTAATGAATGCGTCGAGGTTGGGGCAACCGGGCACGGAAAGATAAGCAGGTGTCAACATCGCATCACCTACGACACCATCCATCGACGCCGTCAGGCCGAGGCAAGCTGCCTCCAGATGGCATCTAATCCAGCCGCGCGGGACGCCGGGCCAACAAAAGGGCTTGCGTCAACCCGCACCACGGTGATGCCAGCCCTGTGAATCTGAAAAGGACTGATAGGGGTGGAGAGAAAAGCATCCTTCTGCGGTTTGCAAGAGGAGTCTGCCTCTCTTCCTGCAGTGGCTCGAGGAGGCAGCCTGGAGGAGCACGAAAGGAGAGACAGGCGGCCGCTTGAGATGTTCTGGAGAGACGTGTGGTTCACCAATGGTACAAAACTTCCTCTCCCAGAGCAGCTCAGGTAATAAAAGCTGCACAAACACTGTCTGCAGTGCAAGGGGACTGGGAAGTTAATCATTTGGCATGGGGGGGGGGAGGGGGAAGCTTAGAAAGAAGGAGAAAGCTTGGGAGTAAACATGTTTTTTTCCCCAGAGCAGCATCCTGTATGTCACTGGAAGATGACAGCTCGGAGCCCAATCCTGCGCTGCAGCTGGGAGAGACTGCAGCTGGGGCACCTCGGTGTGCGTTACCCACCCTGGTACAAATTAGATGGCAAAGGATGGAAAAATTGAAGCTAATATTCCCAGAACAGCCAGGACTTGGAGGCTTTTAACCCCTATTTTCTCATTAAATTCCATCTTAGGCAAACGCTTTTCACTCATCTCACCGTAACCCGGAGAGATGAGTCACTTCTCCTTCCCATCCACAGCTCTCCAGAGTATTGCTGGGCTGTTACTCCACTGCAGCTTTTGTCTCCTGGGTGTATCGATGTACGATGGACCAGAGCCCTCCCCTGTGCCCTTTCCCACCTTTGGTTGTTGACCCCCACCCACCGTGCCACCTTTTCCTTGTGTCAGCACGAATCTGTGCCCACAGTGCCATGCAGCAAACTTGATCCAGCTGGAAACTGAATTTGCAAAAAAACACGTGTATCATTTCCATCCCTGTATTTTTTTTTCGTACCCGTCAGTGACCTGGCTGTACAAGCAGCACGAAGAGGACGCAGCGATGTGAGGACAAGTGCCCAGGACACTGGGGTCGGTTTTTTTCTGCAGTGGGTCACGCTGCTTGGACCACACACAAAATCAGAGCACGGCAGCACAAGGATGCTGCAGGTATAGACTCAACAGAGCCAGGTACCACCCCAACACCTTCCATTTTAATCCTAAAAAACCATCAGAAAACATCATGTCGCTCGCATCCAGCTCCCCGTCACCACAAGCCCCTTTAATGCAGGGGGTCTGCAGAGCATCTACTACATGCACCATGACACATGGTCACTGCAAAATGTTTCCCAAGATCTCCAGGATGAGGCTAAAAGGTGCAAAATGAGATATGCCACAGGAGGAGGGAGAGAAGGGCATTTCCAACAGAGGCTCCTTGCAACAGCCAGTTAATTTGTCATGTAGTAATTCATTATGTCTTAAAATATAGGGTGGTTTCAGAGCAATGGGAACTTAGTAGCACGCAATGTACACGTTCTGTGACATGTCAGCATCATGGTTCTCTCTGGACAGCCGCAGATTTGTTATGTTAATACCCTCGTCTCCTTCTGAGATTATCAAAAGACAGGCGCTGTCACCCAGCAAAAAAATTAGAGTTGGGGATAGATGGATATGACCGGTGCTTACTGTTCATGCACTATTAGAAAGAATGTTGAAAAAAATAAGGAAAAAAAAAAAGGATTTTGCCATTTTCCTTCTCATCCGTTTACGAAATCTCTCCCAGTTGGGACTTTCTGGACCAGATTCTTCCCCTAAGAATACACTGGCGTAACGTCATGGATTTCTACAGAGTGCCTCCAGCCCGGGATGGAGTAAAGACAGTGGGAATCTGACCTTCCCTCTTTCACGTAGGCTGCCCTCAAAAGCTGCAAGCCCCAGGGAACCGGGCAGTGTGGGAGTGCTTCTGAGCCTGCAGGCAGAGCCTACGGTCCTAGACAGGCATCCAGGAAGAGCTGCTTTAGTTTTCCAGTTCCTAATTGAACTAATTGAGCTTCTGCAATTTGCCGGAGTTAACCCTCCCCTCGCCCACTGCAGGAGGCCGAAACCTTGCTGCCGGTTTGGTTTCTCGGGGCACCCGTGCCAGCATTTTCCACAACAAAAGGGAGACGGAAACTGTTGTTGCTCCCGGACCTCTCAGGGTCTCCCTTTGATTGTTGTATTTCCTACCAGTGTCAGCACTTGTGATATTAATGATCTAGACAACGGGTCATTAAAAACCATTCGGGAGGGGGACTGCAGCCACATAAGGAAGGATTAGAGCCCCGTCGCTATTAAAGAGTGAATATTCACCCTGCCCAATTAAAGGGATCTTTGCCTAATAGCAGGAACACCGCTCCTCCAACTCCCCTCTGGCAGGAAGACTGTGGAATAATTTTATCAGCCTCCCGAATAAAGCCGAGGAGATATCTTACAAAGAAGCTGTTTTTCTGCATCTGAGGTGCCCACTCCAAAACATAAAAGTGATGCCGCTCCGGGAATCACGGGCTACAGTCCGACAAGGTTCGTAGAGATATTGCAGCCAAGGGGGACTGGTGGCTATGGCAAGGGGGACCTCCAATTTCAGTGTCCTTTCATTTTCTTTTAATGTTAATTGGATTAAAATTTCAATGGGTTGGAGGTGTATTTTTGCATGTGCGAGATAAAGATACATAAATATGAGCACTGCTGATGGGAGACTAAATGGAAAAAGAGGAGGATGAAGAGGCCACGGTGGCTGAAAGAGCAGTCACATCCATGGCTTCTTCCCTGGGCTTGGGGAAAGCAACATCTCTTTACTCAGAACTGTGAACCTGATCTTACCCCCGGGGTCTGGAGTGGTGGGAAATCCCTTTTCTTTGTCAAGAAGCACCATTAACACAAAGACAAAAAAGCAATGAGCTGCGAAGCCACCAAAGAGAAGTTTGGTGAAATGAGTCCTGTGCGAGCAGCTCCATTTCTCATGCCCAGCCTATCGATGGGGAAACTTAGAGGTGAAGGAAAAAGGGCTACAAAAACCATAGTCCACCAGAGCTGCTCCCAATTTACAACATCTTCCACTATTGCCAGTCCAAGAGGTCAACAAACATCAGCCTCCCCCAGGAGATGGTGCATAAAGAAAATAGATTCCAGCTCATTCTCTCTTGCAACCTGCAGCCTTTGCCCTCCTGCCCCCCAAAATGACCCTGCTTCACTTAATTGGACCCTCATCCGACCTCCAAACCCACCTTCACCCGCAGAGCTTAGAGCAACCTGCGTTCTCCAAATTAATTCCCCCGGCAACGGGGGTCCCAAAATCTGCTCCCAGCTCATGTATTGCTCTGCCGATCTCCGAGCTCCGGAATCACCGTGCCCAACCATTAAAAGAGAGCACCTCTCCCTACCCTCTCCGGATTATTGGCTGTAATCTCCTTGAATGAAAAGCACAATATGAAAAAAATACGATATTATTACGGCTACTTTCCCCACCGGAGCTGAATTTAAGGAAGGTAAATAATTGGCATAAAAAGAGGCTTTTGAAAAGCAAGCCTCTGTACCCATTTGTTTGTGGATTTCTAGCAAATGCATCGCCAGGCTCGCTACAGCGAACTACATCACCACCACATGGAGAGAGAGATTAAAAAAAAAAAAAAAAAAAAGCTTCTATTTATTATAAAACTTTAATTGGCTTTAAAGAGTGACTGTCATGCTGTCTGACACTTTAAAGTGTTCTGTACAGTAGGAGACATAAAACATGAATCATTGCACTTGTTTTTCATCGTCTTTCCTGCCACATTTGCTAATTATTTAATCTCCCATGTCAGAAGCGGGACTTTTGCTCCTTTTTCTGCCCAGTTTTTTTTCCTTCCAATTTTCTCCCGTATTAGAAGATGGCACAGGTGTTGCCCTGGTGCAGCTTGGACACAGATGGCGCAGATCTGGAGGGGCCAAGGAGGAGGGATTCAGAAAGGGGTTAAACATACACATGGGTGGGAGATCATCTGCAGCAATTCAAGAGGACAGTCCCAAGACAACTTCTTGCATTAATTCCTCTTCTTCTTCTTGATGGAAGCTGAGGTTCTAGCCACCAGCTTCCCTCTCTGCTCATATCTCATTCCCATAAGCATCTCCTACTGACCATGTTGGATATGGGATACTTGCCCCAAACTGGGAGAGCCTCTCTATAGTCTGTTTAGCCCTTAAAGTCTTGCCAACTCTAGGCTCACAGATGCTTACATGGGCCCTGTTCACAATTGACTAAGAGATGTTTGTGGAACAACTCCCTGAAGCACCAGAAAAGTGCTGCTTTGTAGGGACAGAGCATCTGCTCCTCTCCATTCAGAAGAAAGGAGGTTCTCCTTGTAGAATAGGGAGAGCAACATCTTCACGCAGCACTTTCTACTACATCCATGACCATCTGACATACACCCTTCTCTTCAATCCTGTGACAGTGTCCTCCCCATAGAGAGAAGGCAGCTGAAAAACCTGCATCCACTAGAAATGCTTAGTAGATTTCAGAGAGAAAAAGTATAATATTTCTAGTCTGCAACACCGAAACTGAGGACCTAAAATAATACAAGACATCCTGGGGGTAAGCTGCAGAGAAAAGCCCAGACAGATGGATAAAAGCCACAGTCATGTCTTTATACACTGTAAAAGATTGCTAAGAAAACCCTCCAAAACCAAAAAAAAAAAAAAAACCCCACCCAGATTTTCACCTAGAACCTATGGATGCTGATGTGAGATCTGTCTTCTGGACAGCCCCTTGGAGGAAAGTGCAGCTCAGCAGAGCCTCCGTTGCACCACACCGGGCTCTGCGGCACCGTGCCTGCTTCCAGTGACCTCCTGGGCAAACTCACTCCTTAAATAACAAAATTAAAAGAGTGAAGGACGACAGCAAGCCAGAAGACCTCATCCACCTTCCCACACTCCAGGGCAGGACCTGCAGGGTACACACCCCTTTCCAGTTGGCCTGGAAAATTGGGATTTCTCCTCTGTCTCTAGCGACCAGCTCCCAAGGGCTGGCATCCTGAGGGGATGCTCTCCTCTGCCAGCCTGCGTGCCCACGCTGTGATTTATCTCTTGGCAGCAGAGCTACATGGCAGAGCGGCTTCTGATGCACCATAACTCCCTCCTGGAGGGATGTATCTTGGAAGGGGACGAGAATGCATCCCCTGGGATGCTCACCTGTGGTTTAAGGCTGCTGACCGGTGCCTCTGATTGAGGGTTCCTGAAAGCCACCACCATTTTTGATCATGGGAGTCGGGAGGGGGGTGGATGAAGAAGAGTCTCAGATGTTCTCAGATGCGGAGAACAAATAATAATACCGCTAATAAGGCTGCATAATTTTATGGCGCTTGCTTCCCCGTCTTCAAAGGGCATCCCACAGCTTTTGGCAAGCCCTCGTGAAGCAGAAGCTAGTCACCAGCCCGATGCCAGCTCAGGGTTTAACATTAGCAGGATTTAAGGTGACTGTTGATATCATTAATAGGAACGTTAGAACACAAACGCCGGCTGCCAGCCCGCAGGGAGAGCGTGGGCCTGGGGACTGCTCACCAGGGGAAAGAAACCCATGCGAGGAGCAGCCCAAATTCTGGGTGTTTTGGAAGCGGAGGAAGGGATTTGCTCCCCAGGCTGGCACTTCTTCAATAACTATGCACCTCACAACGTGAGTGACCCAAGCAAACTGCTCGGCTTCATGTTGGATGGTAGCAGAGCATCTCCTGTCTCCTGCTCCCCAGTGTGTGCCAACAGCTTTGTTGCCCCCCTGTTCCCCTTCACCGACCCCCTGTGCATCCCTCTCAGCCATCAGAGGGTGCAACCCAGGTGAGAGCTTCGTGTCCTACAAGCAGAAAGCCCCAGGTCATCTCTTCCCACCAAGCAAAACCTCAGCTGAAGTTCCCCTGTGTCTCCATAACCCCCTCCAGTGACTTCAACCAGAAGGGCTGGGGATGCTTCGGTGCTGCGGGGACGAGAAACTGGCCGCACATGAGACCTTTGAAAGGCAGACTCTTGCGATCACAGCCCTAAGGTGCGTTCAACTTGACACTCAAAGGCATCTGAAGAAGGGATTTCTGTACCCGTGGAGCCTCTCCAGGTTCTGCAGCTCTCTCCAGACACCTCATGCAGCCAAAACTATGTGCAAAGCATTATCGGAGAGGGGCTGCTGGGACAACTTACTGACCCATTCAGGCAATCAGCTTATGATATGAGGGATGGGATCATGTCGGCTGAGCAGGCACAGCTGCTAATGTTATTCTTGTTCATCAGAATACTTAATCCGACTTTTTTTCTTTTTTAATAAAAATAAATCCTCAATGACTATTTGCCTGAGGCTTTAGTTAGAGCAGCTAATGGGGTGGTCACGTGAACTGAACCCTCCGTATGGAGTAGTGAACAGTATCAAGATAGCTGAACCCTCGTAGGGAGGGCATGAGGAGCCCAAATCTGGGAGAAAAAAATACATGCAAATGCTTTGCTGTGAATCCACAGGGGTGCAAAACCTCTGGATGAATGGGCCTGAGAAGGTCTGATACACTCATGTGCAAGCCTGCATTGGGAGAGGTCTGGAATTGCTACAACCCTTAGAAAAATCCCAAACAAACATCAGTGTCACAAACCCTGGGGATGGGAAACGTGGCAGCTTGGAGTTAGATGGGAGCAGAGCCCAAATGAACGAGCCGCAGGGCAAGAGCAGAGGCACAGCACTCCTCTCCTGCCCTAGGAAGGAAGGGCTCATGGCTGTGGGTCACCCCATGCAAAGCCACGATGCTCCACCAGCCCCAAACCCTCCGATGGTGCTGGGATGTGGTGCAGAGACAATGGGAAGCCACTTCCTCCCCTAGATACGCAAACAGGAAGGATGTGGACCTGTTGGAACGAGTCCAGTGAAGGGCCATGAAGGTGCTCCAAGGGCTGGACCTCCTCTGCTGTGAGGACAGGCTGAAAGAGTTTGGTTTGTTCAGCCTGGAGAAGAAAGGCTACAGGGAGAACTTAGAGCCCCTTCCAATCCCTAAAGGGGCTACAGGAGAGATGGGGAGGGACTCTTGATCAGGGAGGGGAGCCATAGGATGAGGGGGAATGGTTTTAAACTGGAAGAGGGGAAATTTAGATTAGATATTAGGAAGAAATTCTTTCCGGTGAGGGTGGTGAGAGCCTGGCCCAGGTTGCCCAGAGAAGCTGTGGCTGCCCCATCCCTGGAGGGGTTCAAGGCCA
>JAOXJK010000001.1:2947538-2957771 GCA_025774025.1 Xenus cinereus | reverse complement strand
GCAACCTGGTCTGGTGGGAGGTGTCCCTGCCCAGGGCAGGGGGCTGGAACTGGATGATCTTTAAGGTCCCTTCCAACCAAACCATTCTACGACTCTATGAAACATGCCAGGTCCTGGCACTCAGCAGTAAATCTCACTGAGGAGACAGCAAAGAGCACGTGCAGCCCCGCGTTGGTGCCAGGAGGGGAGTGCTGGCACCATCCTGCTCTGCAAAGACGCGTCCTGGCACCCACTGGGCTCCCCAAACCCTCCGGCTTTGCAGGGAGCCATGCACCAGCAGGTCCCTGCACTCCTGACACAGCCCACCAGCCGAAGGAACCACGGAGAGCCTTGAAAAGGGTTTAAAAGATTTAAAACCTCAGCCAGCTGATGGAGGGACCTCGGGAAGAGGAATGCCAGAGGGACATATCCAACCCTGAGCTGGAGGCGTTACCGTGCAATCGCGTTTTGTAGCCTTTTTTCTTTAGTTTTGTTTACAGTCCCCAATTATCCTCCTCTCTGAGCAGCCAGAGCAGTTCCCACCTGCTTCGCTCTGGGCACAGCATCCCTCCGAGCCAAGTTCTGAGCCCCTCCGCCAGCGCCACACCAGTCCCCGCAGCCAACAAGTTTCCAAGGCACTCATGGCATACAAAGGAAAGAAAAGAAATGCCGGAAGATTAGACCCTGAGCTGCAACTAATTGTTCAATAAGCCACGAACAATATAGCGTTGGTGCTGTTTGCTTCTCTGCCTTTCATCTGCGGGAAGGAAAAATAAACAGTACGGGGGAGAAGGGCGAGAGGTGCCAAGAGCCAGGATGGGGTGAGGGAGCCGGCGTCTGAACCAGGACGGGTCTACGATGCTCTCTCCTGGTCTCCTAACACCGTCTGCTCCCACGAGCGAGCTCCTTCACCGAGGCCATCAGTGCTTTTTGCTCAAAGAGGGCTTGATTCAGCTGGGAGTAAATCAAGTGATTCCCAGGCTGACAACATCGGAGTCTAGTCCACAAAGCAGATGAGAAATAAGACCTTACATTCCGGGCTATTATTCTGGGAACGGCAGTGCCTCGTTCAGATTAGATTAATTGACAGGAATAAAAAAGAATATGTTGATAACTCCGGACATACAGAACATTTTTATTCATGCTGGAAAGAAGCCCAGATGTAATAGACTCGCACAGACACCCCTCCCGTCTCTCCCCCCTTCCTCAGTGCAGTGGGCACCATCAGCGATTTCATTCCTGATCCTTAATAAACTAAGGGCAGGACGGGATCTGGGGCACCCAGTGAGACGGCATCCCCGCAGCCTCGGCACGAGGCAGATTGCTGGTCTTCGCCCGACTGCAAAAATTAACCATCTACCCAACATATGGGTCCCAGAGAGTCTCCTGCAGAGCCCGCTCCCTCCACCCCCCCCAAGCAGGATAATCCCCTTATTGTTATTTAGAGACACAGAGATGGGTCTGATCCACAACCCCAAAATCCCCGCGTCTGGAAAGGGCTGAGGAAGAGAGGAGATTAGAGATTCACCTCCCATGAAGGGGAAGAACTGGAGAGCCAGATCCAGACCGCCCTGAAATCTGTGAGCATCTGAAATTTGGATGCAGACCCAAATTTCTCAGACGCAGCCCGGCTCCATCAGCACGTTGTGTGCCCATACAACAGGCTTACTGCAACCTAGCAACTAACAGCTGACTGCCTCGATGAGCTCGAAGCTTAAGGAAGAAAAAAGATCAACTTCAAAACAAGGACAAACATCGAACAAGCACCAAAGAGTTCAGGCACAGGAGACCCAGATATAAGGAAGAAATTGTTTACGATGAGGGTCATGAAACACTGGCCCAGGTTGCCCAGAGAGGTGGTACATGCTCCATCCCTGGAAACATTCAAGGTCAGGTTGGACGGGGCTCTGAGCAACCTGATCTAGATGAAGATGCCCCTGTTCATTGCAGGGGAGGTTGCACAAGGTGACCTTTAAAGATCCCTTACAACCCAAACTATTCTATGATTCTATGAAATGTAGCAGTGCAAAATCTCCCTAGTCCAGGAAGCAGTGCCTGGAAAACTCGAGAAGTTCTCCCTTCTCCAGCTTTGAGTTACCGACCCTGAGGCTTCCGTATCAGTTGGCAACTCAAGGTTAGAGGTAAATCTTCCTGCCCTGGACCCAAATTGGAGTGCCCAGCTTTTCTCTGCGAGTAAATGCATAGCACAAACCAGAGCAAGTGAAATCATTGCAAGCGTTCAGCATTCAAAGAAGGTGCCCAGCGAACATCAGGGAGATATCAATGTGGCTTTACACAAGCAGTTGAGAAATGGGATTGCCTCCACTAGATCCCACAGTATCAGCAGTCACGATGCTGCCCAACTGGACAGAGTTCAGCCAAGGCAACTGGAAGGAGTAGGGGGTCTCACTGATGGAGGGGTCATGGAGATAAACAGGACCGGCATCTTTAAGTCAAAATTGCCAAAAGTTTTCTCTCCAAACACAATCCCAACCCCAATGCCTGCTCATGTGGCATGGAGAAGAAAGAACCCTTGAATATAGGACCCAAAGATGGGCTGCACCAGCCCGGTGCAACCCTGCTGTCTCTCCTGCTCCATGCCTCCACGTGCCAGACACATCCAGGAGGCAAATGCCACCTCAAAACGACTAGCTGGGGCCTGGCAGGGAAGCAGAGGAGATCTGCAGTGCTGCAGCATGTACCTGTATGAGATACTTCATCACCTGAAAAGAAACCCACAGGCAACTTGATCAGCATTAAGCAGGAGTGAGATGGCCATGATACGCTGAGACTGGATAGGGCACCAGCTCACCTTCCAAAGGTCCCATCATTTGAGATGTTTTACTGCAGAACAGAGTCTCTCAAATGCTGTCTCCTACAAAATTAATCTCTCTGCCTTTCACACATGGTCTCAGTGGCACCATACAAGGGCCCGGCAAAGAAAAACACATTTATTCCTTCTAAGGCCTGTCATTCCTGAAAAACAACCAACACTGGACCTGAAAAACAACCAACCCTGGATTGTTTTGCTCATATTCCAAAATCAGTGCAAGATCAGATCCAGAGGGCACTGAAACCCGGTGAAATCTTTCCTTCTGCCTTCCAACTCAGAAATGATCAGAATATCCATCCACGCGCCCCAAAGCAGCCAGGAATAGCTGGGAGGGTGAGGAGAGTCTGCAGGGGCTGCAAGGCCTTTGGGGAATGTCCTGCAGCAGTTCAGAAGTGGGATGCCCTCACGCTACCACGTGCTGTCCCCAGTTCAGTGGCCAAACCTATTCTGAAAAAAACACATACTCCTTGCTGGAATTAAATTTCCACCTTTTTCCAACACGCCTGGGGACCGCACAGCTGAGGGAAGCCCAACTCTGCTGTCTTCCCAGATGCCATGCTCTATCCCCAAATCCTTCCATGAATCAGCAGGGAACCTTATCGACGTGCTTGTTGTGGCAGCAGAATTAACTGCTGGGGTGATTTTACCAGAGCAACACGTCAATCCCATTTTCTATTATTAGGCATCTGTGTGTTATGTTCATTGATCCTGGGCACTAAATTTCCTCAGGGGTTAACAATACTTTCAACACGCGGACAAAAATCCATGGAAGCTTAAAGAATACTCAAGTGCAAGATTCCCAGAGGTCCCCAGGGCACATGTTCTCTTCAGTTTACACAGACACATCAATATATCTCCTTAATTTCATTTCATTATTCCACCTGTATAGTACGTATGTACCCCTTAGATTGACTTGAGGGAGCTTTTTTATGGCAGATAGGAAGATACACTGCCCCGCTCATTACGTGCACCTTGTATTTTGTGAGCTTTATGGCCAGACTTCAAGATCAGAGCGAAAACATGCCTAATTCCTTTGGTTTCCACAGGAAATGAAATGTAAGTATTAAGGCCTCTTGTGGATGCAACGTGTGATTCCAAAGGGATCCTATTATAAAAGTCTAATTAATGTCCTATTACAAAATGAGATCCAGTGAATATCCCCATTAGCTAAGCAAAGATGGGCAGAGATTTAAATATGCAAAATCAGCAGTGAAGAGGTAAATGGAGTCTAAATAAACAGTCCAGGGCAGGTGAGAAGAGCAGACAGATAGCTGGTAGGGGGATGGGACATCACCCGAAGACGTAGTAATAGGGAGAGGTACACAGTAGCTTGACACAACAGGTAGAGGATTGATGGATGGGTCGTTGGAAGGAGAATTGACATTGGCAGCAATTGCACTATGTACAACCTAGTCCTTTCTTGGCTCTTAATCCCTTGGCATTCCCCTACAAAAGACACTTGAACACCAGATCAGGCTCACAAGAGGAGGCTGGAGAAATAGGGAAGAAACAGCTAGAGGAGCGAAGGTGCTTTCCCAGAAAACAGACGTCATCCCAGTCCGGATCCTGATGCCTTAAAACCTAACCCTGTCATCTCACTCATCTGCTAATGTCTTGGAGAGAAGGTTTAAACAGGTAGTGAACAGCGTTATCGGTGGTGAGGGCTCAATTTAGCTGCCCACGGTGCTTCTCTAAACCCAAAAGTGTTTCTCTTACTTCCGCAAAGTTACACCAGAACATACAAAATCAGCCCGGCCCATTAGAGCTCACATTTACCTTCTGTGCAGAATGCAATTTTCTTACATCTGTTCTAGCTAACAAGCAGCTAGAAAGGGTGAGCCACTGAAGGCAGAAAAGACAGGAACAGTAGCTAAATGATGGCTAATGGGCAGCTGATCGAGTAGAAGGACAGATGCAGAGAGAGATGAATAGAATAGATAAACAGGCATCAGACCCCAATCTCCCAGCAATTACAGTCTGCTCTGGAAATCCTAATCTTCTACAGTGTCGCTCTCCAATAATTCCAGTTAAATTAGTTATTATCCCTCATTTGTGTTTGTCCCTGGAATTATTTTGGTGGCATGGATCAAAGAAGCACCACGGGTTTTAATGTGGCGTGTGCTTTTAAAAAGTCAAAGCATTAGAAAGTGCTCCCCACTCTAATGCATTCTCGTCTCGTGCCGAAAAGTGGATCTTTAACTTCTAATTAGCGCATCTCAGGATCTGTCCAAACAACCCTGCCGTGTCTTTCCTTGCAAACACAGATGAGGTTCCCTGGGGACTCGGAGCCAGCTCGTCACCTATGAGGGGTATCAGGGCTATCACAATTAATAAAGCACGAGCAGGCACTGAGCAACGCCGAATCCGGCTCTGTAACTGCAACCCAGTCATTTGTACTTTTTATTTTCCCTTTCCCACCTGATTGACTTAAAAAAAAAAAAAACCGACCTTCTGCAACTGTACTCAAAAAAGAAAAAAAAGAAGAAGGAAAAAGAGATCTCATTACATGTTTAATTTAAAACTCTACCAGTGATTAGGATATTTTATGGACTGATCGCCTGCCAAACGTTATGGTTTAAATCAAAACTGCTCCAGAGTTCTTCATGAGCCATAAAGGAGATAGAGGGTTTGAGGTTTTTTTTTCCCTCTGCTTTGGAAACAGTCACTGACTCAGATATTATGCTGCGAATGGACAGGAAAGCAGAGGACAAGGAAGCAATGGCGAGATGGATAAAGGAGAGAGGGTCTGAGAGAATGAGGAGCTTAAATCTTTGGCTGGAGGGAGTTCCCCGTGTCCCCCCCCCCGCAGCAGACTTGGAGATCCACAGTGACCAGCACGTGCAAAGCATTCAGCACTTAATTATATGTATCAATGATGTGAAGCAAACAGAAATGTGCAGGGGCATTCGCCAGCATCAGCTGCTGGTTGTGGACGTATAAATGGGACGAGTCCAGTCATTGCACCACGCACAACAGCTGGGACAACAACTGAAATGCAAGGACTTGGTGCTGGGTTGCCTGCAGGGCCAAGAGAGGCACCTGTGGCAAAGGGATCCCCCCAAAATGGGAGAGAGGAACAGCAGCATTCTGGGGGTCCCAGTGAAGAACCATTTTACCCACGGGAATGGATGGCAACCTCCCCTTCCACCCACTTATCCCCAAAACCATATTAGCAGCAATAAGGGTGATGCCTTTCAATCCCAAAACTCCAAAGCAAAACATGGTTTTAGGGATGGAAGTGCATCAACTGCAAGAAAGGGTGATTTGGGGACAGAAGGCAGGTTTGTAAAGATGTATTTAAAACACTGGTGCCGCTCCAACTGGAGAGGACCACGCACAGAAACGTAGTCAGAGATCTGCTGTGCCTAGTCTGACCGAGTGAGCTGACAGGGCTAACTATATATTTTCTTCTTATTTCAAAGCTTAATTTAGGAGACCAAACTATATTCAGGTCCTAGACCGTAGCAGGAAGATCTTATTGGGAAGATGAAGACAATTCACTTCGCACCTTCCCTGGATTTGAGACCAGACCAACCAGATCAGGAGGAACCTCTAGACCTTCAATGTCAAGAAGATCCTCACGCAAGGACAGCTTGGGTTCCCGGCTCTATTTTAGGGTTGTCACTGTAAAGACGCAAAAACGTAAAACTAGTCTTGAACAAACAGTCTCTTCACATGAAGAATAAGTCTGCATGGAGCTTGGTAGCTCCAGCAAACCCAGAGGCCCCAGTGCAACCAGCCAGACCCATCAGGAATTGCTCAGGGGACAGCCATAATCTGCTTTCTGACATGCGGAAGGCCCATAAACAAATGATTACACTTCTGTGCCTGAGTTTCCCTAATTTGCAAAATGTTGATAATGATCGGGGCTAATTGAAAATTTCCCATCAAGCATTATTAGGATGGGGAACAGGGGTTTTGAATGAACCATTTGCAAAAAAGCCCAATTTCTCCCATATATCTGATTTTTGACAGTAAAACAAGCAAACAAAAAAACCCCAAAGCCATCTTAAGTCTTTGGATAAAAGGACAAAATTTTCCATAGAAAAACACCTACTATTTCCTGGATAATTCAGTGACCTCCCAGGTTTTATAAGGCTTATGAGGTTTCTTTGATTGCTCTTTGAAATAATTACAGATATTAAATGGGAGGCTCAGTAAAGCAAGTTTTATTTTAAACTTCCCTGCCACGAGTTATGTCTCAGACAATGATGTAGGGAGCGGGCACTTGATTCACTAATGAAAGGGACATCCAGCTGATGAAGAAACTGCACAAGAATGGCCAAACCCTGTGTTATTTACACCAGGTTTTTGAATAGCAGTTGCCGGGCAGGGAGAAGGGCAGGTCTAGACCCTTCGGTCGCTGTCTTTTCATGAGGACTGGGTGGCTATATCTATAGATAAACAAATAAACCAGATCACGGTTTATTCCCTAGCCTCTATACCAGTTCATACCTGCGCTCCTACCGGCGCGGGAGCTGCATCTAGACTGCTGACTGGGGCTGAACTCCAGCCCAAGCAACCCCAAACCATGCCTGGTCATCAGCTGGGAGCTGGGAATTAAACTGTGGGGACAGCCATGGGCCAGAGCTTGTGCCTGGTGGACTTTCTGTCCATGATGTAGCCTGGAAAGCCGAGCCAGGCTGGTGGCTGGGACATCTATCCAGCCATCAGTGTGGGTGGGAGACCTCAGCAAACCATCAGCAATCTCAAATTTGGAGGTCAGTGCATTTAACACCCGCCTAAAATTACTGTGGCTGCTGCACCTGCCCTGACCTTCTGCCCGGCCAGGACTGGCTTTCATTATGGTTTAATTGCAGAGGTGACCAGAGGGTCTGGGGCCAGTGGTGTCACTTCCATTAAGCAGATTGCCATGTCCCTTTATAGCCTGGGCTACACTTGGAAGAGGAGGGCCAGTGAGAAACACAAAGGGCAGGAGAACACATCAGTTGGCTACATCATTGGGCTAACAAATACACACACATAACGACATACAACAACGTTACCAAACTAATACCAGTTAAAAACGTACAATAATCAGCAGGGCCCTGATCAGAAGCATAAGCAGAAAGCCACTGAAGGTGATGGAAAGACTTCTGTCAACACAAGGAGAGGTTTTGGATCAGCCACCAAAAGGCACATTCAGTATTAGCGAGTTTTAGACACCTACATCCCTGCAGTATGCCTTCGAGCCTGGCTTCTAGGGTTTTTTTGCAGCCTAAAAGGAAAACAGAGGCTGAAAGATCCAAGAGAAGAAATATCGCTGACAAGGGTTGAGGTTTCACGGAAACCTAGCTCCAGGAGGAGTGGATTTGCTGCTGCCTGAGAACTCTGGATCCTCCCATCAAGGACGGACCCAATCCGAAATCCCAGCTCCCACCTGAGTTGCAGGAAAGTTTCGGTCTGAAACCCTGAGATGCTGCTGCGCTCTGCAGCTGGAAATCAGGGTTACGTGGGACCCTGACTTCTGATTCACGGCAAATCCCACAAATTTGGGCTTCTGCTTGTGTTCGCTCAACTGGATAAAATCTCCCATTTGGAAATTTCCTGTCAGTGAGACTGGGAGGCTTGTTTAGTGTCAGCAGGGAGACTTTGCTTTGATTTTCTTTTAAATGAGCATGGCAGAAAAAACACTCCTTGCAAGGCAAAAATTCATTAAAAAAGTCAAACAACATGATTCTGATTGAAAACAAAGCAGTCGCTACCTTTCTCTTCTCTAGCGCGAAAGCCCCACATCAAAATCAATAAGCCCTCACAGAAACTTTTGACACAAAACATGTTGCCTTGTTTCGAAAAAGAATCCACTAGAAAATTATGGATCTGCTTGAAAACACGGTGCCAGCGTGTGCCCAAGGCTAAAAGAAGGTTTGGAAAATGCTACGGAGAAGCCATTCTCTGCTCCAGAGCCTGTGTCCTGTTGGAAACCCAGCAAACATTCAGCAGATTTGTGCCTCCCTCTCCTCAGATGATGCTTTTATTTGGAGAAGAGGAGGAGAAAGTGGGATGCTTCTTTCTGTCGGCTGTTGTTGCTTTCCTTACACTGAAAAAAACCCCTCTTTTCAAATGAGAAGCTCTATGGAATTGGATCTGGAGGTCCACCAGAGATGCCTCAAACCTCATTTTTTTTTGTGATTTCTGGAGGTCCCAGTATGTGGATAATATAAAGCCCCCTTCTCCAAAAAGTTCACAGCACCTCACTGCTATCAGCACGCTGCAGGGACTGGGTGTCTATCCCATTCCACGTTGCCGTCCAGGAGCAGTTGGGTACCGATCACTGTTAGAACCACAGATTCATAGAATTGCCTGGCTTGGAAGGGACCTTTCAGATCATCGAGTCCAACCATCAACCTAACACTGACAAAAACCATCACTAAACCATATCTCTAAGCACTATGTCTTTTAAATACCTCCAGGGATGGTGACTCAACTACTGGGCAGCCTCTTCCAATGCTTAATTACGCCTTCAGTGTAAATTTTTTTTCCTAATATCCAGTCTAAACCTCCCCTGGTACAACTTGAGGCCGTTTCCTCTTGTCCTATCGCCTGTTCCTTGGAAGAAGAGACCGATCCCCACCTCCCTACAACCTCCTTTCAGGGAGTTGCAGAGAGCGAGAAGGTCTCCCCATCGCTTGTGCAATGCACAGTTGTATAACACAAGTGGCCAAGCAGAGTTTGTCCCCCCAGCAGAGGTCACCTGCAAATCTAGAGAATTACAGGAAAGATTTGCCGTTGCAGGAGAAATTACCAGGCAAACTTAAAGGAAGATGTGAAATACGCAGAGGGGAAAGGGGAAGGGGGGAGGTAAATCGGAAAGGAGGAGCGGAGAGGTGAGCTGTGCCATGGAAAGGGATTAGCTGCAGTGCACAGGCCACCGGGGCGGGCAGAAAGCCTGCCGGAGCCTGATCCGCCGCGCCGTGACCTTCGCAAATCAATTTGGTGCTCCTCCTCTGCCTTGCCTTGAAGAGAAAAGGACGTGCTTCCTCCTTTGGCCACCCTGCCTGCACCCCCAGTCCCACGTCACAGGGTCCGGGTGACATTTCAGTCACTCCCTTCTCCGGAGGATAGCAGGGAAAGCTCCCTATCGGGGCCGAGCTGTGACATTAATGTTTAGCAATGCATTTGTCGTGGACAACCACCAGCCAGCCACATCCTGGGCTACATTAAAAGAAGCGTGGCCAGCAGGTCAAGGAAAGAGATTCTGCCCCTCTGCTCCACTCTGGGGAGACCCAACCTGCAGTTCTGCCTCCAGCTCTGGAGACCTCAGCACAAGAAGGACATGGACCTGTTGGAGCAGGGCCAGAGGAGGCCACAAAGATGATCTGAGAACTGGAGCCCCTCTGCTGGGAGGACAGGCTGAGAGAGTTGGGGGGCTTCAGCCTGGAGAAGAGAAGGCTCCAGGGAGACCTTAGAGCCCCTTCCAG
>JAOXJK010000001.1:2924985-2942546 GCA_025774025.1 Xenus cinereus | reverse complement strand
TCCCTGGAGGGGTTCAAGGCCAGGCTGGATGGGGCTTTGAGCAACCTGGTCTGGTGGGAGGTGTCCCTGGCCATGGCAAGGGGGGTGGAACTCAATGATCTTTAAGGTCCCTTCCAACCCAAAACCATTCTATGATCCTACGATCCTATGAAACACACCCACCAACACCACAGTGCAGCCTGTACCCTCTGATTGCACAGAACAGAGATGCCCTGCCTGTTCATCCACCTGCACGTATGCTCACGTGAGGTGCATGCTCCTTCCTTGAGCTTCTAACTCCCTGAAAAAGAGGATCTCTTTGAAGCACAGTGAGAAACCTGTGCTTTTCCCTAAACAGAGCCCCAGTGTCATGGATGGCAAGGTATTCGAGCAGGTCACCTATCTCAGGAACTGCAGGAATGAATTTATGGAACCAGAACTGACTCAGAGCAGAAATGGTTTCACAGCAGAGACTACTCGTTTTAAGGAAACACCTCCCTTATCCCCCCTCAATAAAAATTCTCCTGCCATTGTGTGTTCTTACATTAATAATAGAGGGGAGTTGATGAGCACGGTGACCGAAAAGTGAAGTTAATTGGATTAGCCAGAATTGCTCATTGCTAGTGCTACAAAGCCCCTAGTTACAGTTGACTTCTAGCTGCAGAGAGCTCATCCCCGAGCTGCGGCATCTTGGCTTTTTGGGCTCTTCTGACTTCTGCTTAGAAGGTCTTGGCAAGGTGCAGGTCTGGGCAAGGCAGTCTGCTCGCCTGGGGTGGGATGTCCTGGCAGTCTGTCCTGAAATGCTACAGGGAAAAGAGCGAAAGGGGAACAGAGACGGTTGCCAAAAGAAGCATGACAAAAGCCAGTCTCAGAAATCTGGTCCCATGTTGAAGACTAACCTTAATTCTGTGAGCAAGTAACTCTACATTCACTTTGAGTTCTTTATACAATCCATTTGCTGCAATAAAATTGTGATCATCTTTTGTCCCTGCCCATAGCAGGGGGGTTGGAACTCGATGATGTTTAAAGGTCCCTTCCAGCTCAAGGTTCTATGGTTCTATGATTCTAAGATAAGAGAGACCATCTCTTCTACACCACAACAACCAGGTTGGGTTTTCTAACTGTGAGATCCTGATTCAATGCAAAGGTTTCCCTTTTGCACCAGCAATATCTGCATCAGGACTTGGGATTACATCTCTTATTCGTGCTTGGCTCTGCATCAAGAAGAATATTCCATTTTTTAAGGCTGCTGGGGTCACATCTTTAGCTCAGGAGATGTGGCTTCAGTGCTGAAGGTGTTCTGCTCCTCCGAGATAGTCATTACACCCATCCCCAGCACTAAATCAAACCATGTGTGGCAGCTGGCTTGCACATGTGGAGGCAACACTGATTATATTTTTTAAGTGTTATATATCAAATTTTAGTCCCCAAACTCCTATCATTTTCCTAACCCTGCACTGATGCAATGCAGCAGGACTTATGAAAGGAATATACCAGGCTTTGAATGAAACCGCAGCAGTTGCAACAAGAAGACAGACAACCCATCCTTTGCTGTCCAAAATTTGCCCACGGAGGGAATACCCCTCTATTATTAACACTAACCCTTCGGTGACATTTTACCTGGCTGCAGAAACCTCCCGCCACATTTCTGGCAAGCCCTTGTCGCCCTTTCTCATCGTCAGCTCCTCTCTGATGATATAATTTTGGAGGAGCAGCGCTGGGTCCTGGCCAGGTAGACTTGGCACTCGGTGCCTGGCAGAGATGCTGCCCGTTGCCTTCCTGGGCTCCAGCTCTTGCCGCAAATGGAAATAAAAAGCAGCTTCTGCCTGCACTTAATGCCCATCACAGCTGCATCTGCGTATTGTGTTGTACGGTTTCATGTCACCATTGACACGTTTGGTCCCAGGAGGAGCTGCAATTAAGTGGCATGTTTCTCTTTTTTTTTTTTTTTTTTTTCTGGAAATCCAGCAGTTAATCCAGGCCTGGTGAATTTAATGGTGAAACTCCGACCAGGTTCAAGCAAAACTTCCCCCGAGATGTCAAGGAACAAGAGGGAAGAGCGAGTAGCCTCCAGCTCCACTTTCCCCTCCAGCCATCCATCTCCCGAGATATTTATTTGATCTTCTGTCACTACAATATCCGAGTGTTTACAGCACACCGCCATTCACACCAAAGCTGGATGAAAATCCTTAATGGGGCTTACGTGCTGTGATGCCCCACCAGCACCCACAGTCACCTCCGGTGCATACGAATGAAAAAGAGAGATCCTCCTGTCCCTTGCACCGACAATGCACGTGGGGAGAGAGATTTGCTGAGGGCTCCCTGGATACAGATTTGTGATCTCGGATGAATAATGGTTTAGTTTATTGGAAATTCGCTTTTCATTTTACCTCAATTAAGTGACCAGCGAAATCAATCACATACCTTCTGCAAACACTAAATCTTCCAGAGGGAAAATATTTATCAAGTCCCAAGCCACCAGCTTTAGACCCCTTATCCTTCTTGTTCTCTGGAATTGCTTCACAATGTAGAGAAGAAAAAAAAAAAAGAAGAAGAAAAAAAAAAAGTGCCAACTTGACAAACTGGAACTTCAGAGGATAAAAAGCAGGTTTTGAAGCAGCAGTGAGTGCTCAGTACAGAAACATCCTATGGACTTTAGCAGAGACAAAGGCAGGTGGTTATAAGCATCATCCAAGTGTCACTGAGATGACATAGCTGAGAATGAGCCCTTCTGCATACAGTTGCTATATTTAGTTATTTTTTTAACATCCCCTGAGATACACACCGTAGGTAGGAAACTCCCCAGGCCAAAAGATGGTTAAAATGAAAAGTTTGCTGTTTAATTCTGCAAGACTCCTCCGTATGGCACCAGCAGGAATCTGCCATCAGGGAGCTGAAGCGGAGATGCAACAGACTTTGGCAGACTTTAAATAAACTGGGTTTGTCTCAAGCATCAGGTCGTGGTAAACTCTCATCTCATTATACCTCGCTGAGCCTAGCTCACAGTACAGTGGTCAGGGACGGACGGGTTGTCTTTGGTGTTACCCACATCAATATTGCCGAGGATTTACAGATCCATGCTGCCTTTTCATCCCGAAGCTGTTGCTTTTGCAAACCATACGGATCCAGTTCCCATTCCACATGCAGTTCTCATTTTCTGAGTGCTGAGACACTGCAGGATCGTCACCCACAACCCAAACCGAGCCACGTGGGGAATTTGCAGTTGCATCCTCATCCACATCCAGATTTCCTTAAAGTGGGATGAATAGAGACCTCGCTTTCCTCTTCAGGCCCATGTTCAGCTATCCTCACTCGCACAGCCTGGGATTTTCTGCTGGGTTTGCAAATGCCACCCGTGAAACTGGTCCTCAGGAAAGTGTAGTAGCTGCAGTCATCTGCCTGCTGGCAGAAGATAGTGGACTTCAACAATCCTGCAACTCAGTCCCTGGAGGGAACTCTGAGGTTTGTAAAGGTCAGAGGAAGGCCCTCCAAATTCCCTTAAACTCCGGGGCTTAGATCCTCACTGCTATGACCCAGGGAAGTAGCTGATTTACAATAATCTGGGCTCTGGAAATCCTTTTAAGGAGCTGCTGCTTCGTCAGCTGGTTCTGCACCCTCCTCCCAACGGTGCCCCAAGAGATGCTGTTGAGTGTCTTCTTGGTTGCATGGCAAAGAACACAGACCTTGTCCTAAATGAAAATAGTGATTTTCCTTGGTCTTCCCAGGCACAGCAGTGACATTGCAAGGTGAAAGCAAGAGCAGACTGCTCAGCAGAACCAGGGTCCCTCCCAGGACCACCAGGACTATGCCACAATGGAAGGACCCTCTGTGTCAAATCCTCCAAAAAAAGCTTTCGAGAGCCCAGGCATTTTGGGGAGGGAAGTCTTTCCTAGCAGTTACATAAACAGCTTCTAATCAAACACAGCTGAGAGAAAAGAGAAACATTTGGGGAGACTAGTGTGGACGAAGCAGAAGCATTAACAAATAGCTGTCTCGGGAAACACCACATGCAAAAAACACTCAATTGTCCCATTGACTAGCCTACAGGACATCTGAGTGAAAACACAGTTCCTGTCTCACAGGCACAGACAGGATGATTCCTACAAGAAATCCTCCGCTAGGGACTTGACAGTCTGGAAAGGCAGAGAGAGGTTGTCCTTCAATTTTAGTTGGCCTCATACCGGTCGCCTTGCAGTCACTGTGTTAGACTGCTCACAAGGACCTGGGGAGCACCAACCCGACCTGAGATACCCATCACATGCCATGGTTTCTCCTGTCTCCCCCAACCAACGCATTCCTGGGACAAGGGATGGAAATGGTCAAGCCAAAAAGATCAGAGCCCTGGGAGGGACCAGCAGCCATCACCAGACAAAACGCAGGCACCAAAGCTGTTTGGACATGACAGGACAGAGGCTGAGCAAATCAATCCAAAACTGATGAGGAGAAGCTTGAGGGCAGGAACATGAGTCTAAAATGTTGCTCTGTGATTAGAAAGGGATTTCAGACAGGCAGAAATCAGCAGCAGAGTGTCAGAGACAGACGAAATGTTTCGTTATACACGGGAAGACAAGGGAGCCCAGTCCTACCAGAACTCCTACCCAAGGACACAGCCTTCTACAGCCCCACATTCCCATGAGATCTAAGTGACTCTCCTTTTGCTTGCTTTGTCCTAACTTTAATGACCCATTTCCACCCCTCTGCCACCCAAAACAAACCACTGTTATGATGATTCCTTGCTCCATATACCCGTGTGTAGCAACCATATCCTCATTCTCCATCCCACAACGCTCCTGCATCTACTTTCCTGATGCTAACACAAAGCTATTTTCTCTATGAAGCTGCACTGGTCATCCAGCATTTCTTAACCCTTACTGCTTTCCCAAGCTTCATCCTGCCCATGCAAGCCCCAGTACCATCTGGGAAACAGAGGGGGTTCTGTGTCTTCTCTTAAATTATTAAAACCCAATCTCAAGCCACTGGCATTAATATGCCAATCACAATTACGATGCCAGATGACAACCACTGGGCTAGGTCCTCAAGAAATGAAAGCCCAAAAGCCACTCATAGAATCCTACCCCAAAATAGCCAACTGACTCTGAGCATCTATCATGTCACGGCAAGTTTTATACACAAATAGATTTTTGCCTTTTCTGTGCAGCCATTGCAAATGTCTGCTCTAAAACGGCCAGTAATCCAGCTGCCAACTGCTCCCCACACGTGGCGAGGTCCATCCGTCATCGTGTGTGACTATTACCACAAGCTTCCTCACCACAATGATCTAGACCCTGTGGAAGCCCATGCAAGTCTCCATGGACTAAGACTCAGAGTAAATTTGACACTACTGGGAAACAGTGAACACACAGGCTATATTCAACTGTGCACGTTGCTTTTGCCTCCACTCTTTCCACCTTCTACTGCAACTCTCCTTCTCGGGTATGGACATTAAAGTGGAGGAACAGAGAAAAGGGGTTATTTAGTAAAGACCTTAGTCTAAATCTCCTAAAAGTATTTTAATCTCAGCCCCAGTTCACATGAGGAGAAACACAAATTCTCCCAAAGAGGTTTCCACAGCTGGTCTTAAAACCCTCCATATCATCTCTATGTGCTTCATTAAATACTCCTCCATACACAACAGCTGAAGCGCTGGAGAATATTATGACTCAGTGCTTTTTAGTCTCTGGTCCATGAGCAACTTCTATCGCCACACAAAAAGGTGACAAAGAAAAGCAAATTCATACATAAATACTACAGGGAAAACTTTGTGTATGACATCCTCAATGAGAAGATGGTTAGGGTCCATAAATACAAGAACTTTGAAAATGCCCACAGAACAGTTAATACCACTCAAGTTGTTCTGAAAGCCTAAGCCGGACTTGGCCAGGATGCTGAGGTTCATAACCTCAGTCTGCTGGCTTGGGCTGTGGGGCACTATTGATTTACAGTAACCATAAAGAGGTCAGGACTCATATTTTACCTACCCCAGCTTAACATCATGCCAAAATACTCGTGCAATCCAGACTGCCTCACTCCGAGAGGTAAATGCCACCTACCCAGCTCTTGCACAGCTCCAACTTCTCCCACTTTGGGGTTTTAAGGCTCCTGTCCAAACACCAGCCTAGTCCAAACACTCTTAGCTTAAAGGTTACAGCAAAATTAATGCTTTGGGATCCCTAACTTCAGCTAAGTACACTGCTTCCAGCAAAACTGCTTGACTGAGGACCAAATAAATCCCTTGCACAACTCCAATAAAGCCATTCCAATGGGCAGAAAGACTTTAGAGATTTATCTGGTTTCAGGACAAGGTCATCTTTTCATGCAAAAATCAGCAACTTCCTTGTGAATCTCATTTAAGTAGCAAGAGATTAACAATTCATTTCAATTCTTTATGGATCTTCACTCATTGCTTCCTGCAGACAGAGGTTCCGCCAGGCGTGTCCAGTTATGTGTTTTTATCAATGGTTATTGATGTTTTTCAATTACTTCTGTGACACTTTTTGAAATACATTTGTGTGTGGAATGCACTCGATATAATCCCATCCCAGCACTTTGCAGGCTGGTATCCTCTTATTGCTGAGCTGGGCTCCCATTTCAGCAGTTGGTACAGCAGCTCCTCGCTGCTCAGTCAAACACATCCCTTAGTGCCAGCCCACGGGCAGGCTTCTTGCTAGAATAACTCCAGATCTCTCTGCAGATGCAACTAATATAGATTTGGATCAGATATCTCAAAAGCATCCCTACGCAGTGACATTTTCTCTAGATGCCTTTGTAACCACTGTATTCACGTCCCTGAATTAGGACCCTTGTAATAATATTCCCATGTGTGCTTATTCTGCTTCTTAACCCTCCCCTCCAATATTTTTTTCTTTCCCAGCCTTTACTGCTTACTCTTCTTACTAGTTTCTAGGACTGCAATTGTATTTTCTTTGAACAACCACACTACAGCACTAAAAAAAAAATCTCCTAGCCTCTCTACACTTCTTGCTACCAAATGTTATCCCATGCTAGAATTCACGCAGAAAATATTAAATAATTAAAAGCCATGTTGAACGAAGACCTTGCCTTGAAGACAATGTTCCCACAATCTGTGCCCCCGGCTTCCAAGCAGCCCAGTAGTCTAGCCAAAGTGATCACTTCTTCCATCAAACTTTCTGCACACCAAGAAATGACAAATGAAACCAGACCTTGGCACTTTCCATGTTGCCTTATTTCTCTGGGAAGAAACTCAAAATCTGCTGCAACCGCTCTACAAGATATCCATACAAACCCCTGGATCCTATGTGTGATCCTTCCAAAACACAGTGCATTTCATCCAAAGAAGCAAATGTCCTCATGGAAACTACACAGCTAGCACAAAACCGCAAATCTACCACAAAATGAACTAAAACAGAGCACAAACTGAACTGATGGGAGGAACATTTTTTCACAGAAAATAATCCTTCTCTGATTTTTCATTCCTGACCCTTCCTTTAAATTTATGAAATATCTTCAAAACCAATTTTGGGAACTAAATTCCCTGGTTCTGCTGAAATTAAAGAACATGGTCTACACAGAGCCATTGGTTTTATGGCCATCTACAGCTATGCAGATGGCATCTCCCTTCTGCACTGGTACTGAAAACATTTTTTCTCTCTCTCCTACTATGGCTACAGACCTGCCTCCTCCACTATTTCTACCACCCTTCTCGGCTTTTCAGATGCTAATTGCTTTTCTCACTAAATTGAAGGCTTAATTAGATTAAACGAAGAACAATAATTGCGTCTAACTAGTATTTAACTGGGATTTTGCTGTTTCTTTTGAGATCTCACGAAGAGATTTCTATACAGAACTGGGTGCCCATTTGTTTTCAATTCTATCTGTTGATTCAATAGAAGATATTTTACCTCTTCTTGCAGACCCGACATGCTCATATCCTTCCATCAGTCTGGATACAGCGTCACCGTGGCTAAATCCACGTTAGTAATTTAGAATCATAGACTCATAGAATCATTAAATTGTCTAGGTTGGAAAGGACCTTTCAGATCATCTAGTCCAACCATAAGATCATATGTATGTTGTTATTGTACCCACTTCTGGTTTTGGGTTGGTTTATATACAGTGGAAGTGGACATAATAATAAATTAGACACATAATTGTCATTATCGCCTTCAGTATTTTACAGTATTTGTCATTGATGGACACCGGAAGGCATTTCTTTAGCAATATCAGTGAATTAAAGTTATTTTCCAATAAACTGAACACAAACACTTGTGGCAGAAGGGTTACTGGTGAAACAGTCAAACCCTGAAGGCCAAGACAGGCAGGCACCCGAGCAGACCAGTTCAAATACCTTCACCCCTCACCTCCGCCTTCAGTGTTCCGGGTGCAGGATGTATCATCTCAGACATCTATGCAGTTGAGACACACGGTGGCTGCGGCAGTTTTTCTAGGTAAGCCACAGCAGCCCCCACCTTGGCAAAGCCTGGCAGGATCCATCAGAAGCTAGAAGCTACTTTCCGACTCAGACAGAGACAACCACATCCCTCTTTGACGCTGCCGCAAATTTTAATTGTTAATAAGGAAACGAGCAACTGGCTGAAGTCCTTCCTGACTCTCTTTTCCCATCCCACTTCTGCATACTTAGGATTATACTGTACTTGGCAAGAGCCCCTTAAGGGAGGAATAGACGCTCTTTAGGATCCTCCTGTTAGCAATCTGTAGGGATCAAAGGTGGCACTCTGAATAATGCAGTACATCAGCAAGACAGCAATGCTTCTCCCAACAAAAAAGCCATAGGGGACTTTTTCTTTGCAGAAAAAGTCAGCCATACTTCTCTATTTGGTCTGGTACGCTCTGCATAACACCCTGCTGCCAATAGCTCTAGAAATGGGGCACAATAAAGAAGCTGTTGTCTGCCAGAAGGGTTTGCTGGGGAATATGAGTGAAGGGAGATAGATAGGAGTATTATTCATGCAAGCTGAAACAGAAGCTGAAGAGGTTTAAATCCTCTGGATAATCAAAATTAGATTAAATTCTTGGTGTAGGACCCAATTCAAAAAAATTGTAATTATAATGAAATGCTATACAGTAAAAGCATTTTCTTACAGGGCTCTTTTATCTTGAAAGATCCCCAAGTCACAAGTGGCACGTGGTTTGCTCCAGGATGGGATGCAGCGAATAAAACAGATTATTATCTAGCTGGAAAGAGGGGAAGCAGGAAGCAGAAAAAGCAAAAAGAGACTGCAGTTTGGCTAGGACATGCAGGCTTCTCCTTCCCTGCTCTCAGGGCCTACGGATCAAATCACCAGGTAGCTCCACGGTATCTCGAGCCAATGTATGAGAGTCAAAGAGAAATCACTGCAAGTGGATATAATATACCCTGCCCACATGGCAATGGAAAATGTCTGGAAAATTTAACCTCTTGACACCTCTAGAGAGTTTTTTCAGGAAGGTAGCCAGGCAAATATCAAACACACCCGACTTTGGTCAGTTATGAGACCAAAGAGGGAAAACAGCTTCTTCTCATCATCATTCTCTAAGGAGACTAAGGAGTCTCTCTGTTTAGTGCTCTAAAACAGATATAAAAAAAGATGTAAGTATGATGAACATCTATCCCAGTCAATCTCCCTTTTGTTATCCAGAACAGGGTAAGGTGGCCCCAGTGCAATAAAGGATGGGTTGACATAAGACACTCAAAGCCGAGAACATTTCCCTGAGAAAAACTCCCATCGTCTCTTTCTCTTTGTTTTGTACCCGTACATCTCGTCAGCTCCTTGTTCAAATAACTCGCGGCGAGGCCCCTGGTCCTTACACCGCCCCAGAGGACATCTGCCTTTCCAAGACAGGCTGACGGACTGGGAGACTGATGGAATTTTTTAACTCGGTGTGCCCACATGAAAACAGGTCTCAGCAAAACCATTTTAGAAGGCTGTGCTAAACCGGACCTGCCATCTCTCCCTCCTGTGGTCTGGAACAGCCACCGCTTGTTTACAAAGTTTCTGCAGTTTTGCTTAATTTAGAGCAGGCTCTTCTGGTGAGTGTCACCAGTTCCACTTGGCTGGCTTTGATGAGCGCAATGTGACTTCTGGGAACTGAGACAACCCTTCCCGAGCACTCTGTTTCTCCGTGTCTTTCTCTCCCTGAAGCATCTTCTGGGAGGAAGGAGGAGAGAGGAGCGAATGCTGTCGGATCGAACAGTACACAGTCATTTGCAAACTTGCCTCAGGAACGGGTCACTACCCGAGGCCTGAGCGACCAGAGGCATTCAAGTCCTTGCTTGACAACAAATAGCTTAAAGAAACCAACATTTACATCTTCAGAAAAATCAGTGATAGCTCCAAGTCAGATGCTCCCAGAGACAGCAATGGTCCCTGTCCCCAGGGCAGTTAAAATGAAAGTTTTGTCTTCCCTGTTTGAAGACAGTTTGAACCAAGGCACAGAAAGTGAAAAGCTTTTCTCCTAAATCACACAGACTTGGTAACCAACACTCAAATAGAAACCCCATCTCCTGCTCTCTGCCTCATCCCTCATTGTTTCACATGTCTCTTTTTACACTGTCTTACACATCACCCTAAACCTTTGATGTATTGGTGCTGGCAAGGTCAATGGCTCCAAATCTCATGTCTCACATGTTCTTTACACTTGTCCTTAAAGAGGAAAGGCAAGAAACACAGCTAAAAGCAAGGATGCAGTTCTTAGACTCAACACAGTGACTGGTAATGACCCCCATGCCTTTATCTCCTCCAGCTATCTGTGGTGTGCTGCAACCATGTCCTACCTATACAAACACAGATCGTTGCTCCTCCATGACATTAGCATGTCCTGCGTTTGCAGCATCAACTGCAGGGTCCTTTGGCTCTGGGATCCCATGGATCCCATCTGGCCAACCAGATGGATCCACCTGGCCAGCCAGATCTTTGACCTGCCACTCAGGTTAGACCAGTACATGGGGCTCTACTGTGAAGAACAGGTCTCAGCACCCTCCTAAAGATAAAGCAGTATTTGGGCTCAGCGGGGTCTCTCCCATCGATCCTCCTTTGCCACAAGGGTTCAGGCATAGCCTCATCGCATGACCGTGTTTGGTCTCCTGGTCTGAAAGGGAAGAAACTTCAGAAGTTTGCAAGCGTGGAGAGTTGGAAACTGCATGACATGAGCCAATTTAGGAACAGGTCTCCATGAGAAGCAGCGGTGTGGAAGGGAAGGATGCTGGCAGGAGGTATGAGCAGCCCCGCAAAGATCAAGGGAGCACTAATGAAGAAATACATCAAGATCCAAAGTAAAAAAGCATCAGAGCCCGCAGCTGTAGGCTGGGGAACTATTTTGTTTTGAAAAGCTGTCCACCTCCGCTGGCTTGATTAAGGAGTATTAATTAGCCAAGCAGAGAGCACTAGTGAATGTACTGACCAAGGGTTGACCACTGTCTACAGAAGAACAAAAACCGATATGAATGCTTTAGGGAAAAGGGGATATAGCTGGAAATCAACATAGTCCTCTCCTGTGGCACTTGTCTGTCTCCCTCTCTGCCTCTTCCTCTCACCAAACACTTAAGAAAACCTCAGAAAGCTGGTCTCCTTTTCTTCCCTCAGGCAGACTGCATTTGCTTTTTATTCACAATGACTGTAATTGTATTATTTCCATAACAACAGACTGTGAGATCAGAGAGCTGCAGATGATGGGTTGGAAAAGGAAACCAGCCAGGTAGATGGTCTTAACTTCTCTGTGTTTCTTGCGTGATGGAGAGGACTTTTCAGGAGAAGCAACACCTGAACTACCCCAGGGAGCTACACCAATATACTCCAATGGAGACACTGGTTTATGCTCACAAAAAGGAAGGAGAGGGACAATGTGCAGCCTTTCTGCAGCTGATGACAGGGCTAAATGAGGAGATGGACCCTGCCATATACAAAGGCTGTTGTTTATGAAGCCCTTTCTGCACGCACCAGAAGTTAAGCACACGCTTTGATTTGTGTCACAGTGAAGTCCATCGTCTTTACCTAAAAGCTGGAGCAGGTCAGCATCTCTCCAGAAAGTAGCAAAGAGCCTCTTTCTGTGGAATGGCAGGGCAGGATTTGTGGTGTGAGAGCCTACAGCCCCTGAGCAGGAGAGTCCACCCCAGCTCAACGGGTTGCAGAGCGTCAATGTTCTTTAAGGGGATGGTAAGTGACAGGAGAGGATGTCACCTCGCCAAGCAAAAGCTGCCTCATTTCTCTCCCACAATCATTTTGTCCCTTCCTATTCAAGGCTTTGAAACCACTTTACATTGCCACCGGCGGAGGAGGGAAGAGGGGAGAAGATGTACTGACAAGAGCAATCACCAGCCCCTAGAAGAGGCGAGAAGCATTAATGCACCGAGGAGAACATGCCAAGAGCTGAACTAAGAAGCGTCAGAGTTCGTAGCCGGAGGGAGGGGAGCTATTTTGTTCTGAAAAGCTGTCCACCTCCACTGGAGCGAGCAGAAACAGTTGTCACTGGCTCCACGAGCAAAGGGACGGCAGGCGCCGAGGGCTATTTCCTGACTTGTCCGCAGTCACGCAGGACGGACACATGCAGGAAGCACCGACTACATTGTCTTCACCTCTTCACCTTAATACTACTGCACGTGGACAGAAAGAGGACACCCCAAGGACTGATGGGTTGGGCAGAGCAGCCTGGCTGACAAGGTGTCACTAAACCAAGAGTGGTCATGGCAGCAAATGCTCCTGGCTCTAAGGTGCAACCACAACGTGATACCAGCATCCACGTTGCAAGCACCAGACTCAAAGGTCATCTTGGAACTTCAACCAAGGTGGCTCCCCGTGACATTGGCCAGCAGGGACAGCTATGAATTGCTCAGGAGCAAGTTAGTAGTAGTGTTGTTAGTGGTTGGACTCGATGAGCTTAGGGGGTCTCTTCCAACCTAAATGATTTTATGTCATGCAACAGGCTGTGGCTGTGCCCAACACTTATGCAGAAGCAGAACAGATCATTTTTCATCCTACTGCGTTCCCAATCAGAGTTTTCCCCAGCAAATACCAGACATACACAATTAGCTTGAAAAGAAAAATATCTCTAAGACGCATCCAGTCGGAGAGATGACTGGCTATTTTGTGGCTTTCATTTAGGGACTGGATAAGGGGGAGGGGGCGAGGGGTGTTTTTAATAGCTAATTAGATAGCTTTCTCAAGCAGTCATTAAAATCTGCTAATTATCCCATGGTCTCAGTAAGAGGAAGAAAATCTCTCCCTCCGGATTATTCCGGCGCTGGTGAAAAATCTTCAAGGCCAACAAGTTGCCACTTTTAAACTTTGAAAATAAACCCTAGGAATTAACCTCACATTTGGATTCTCATTGCATCCTTTCTGCCTTGCAAACTGTTCCTAAGCGATCGGATGTGAGTGGGCTTCCCAATGAGCTACACCCAAAACAGATGCTTTTAAGTGGAAAAGTGATGAAGGTTATAAGGGTTACTGGTCTTCGTGTCAGGGTTTAACATAGGTCTGGAAGAGCAGATGAAGGAACGGGCATTGTGATGGACCTTGGCAGCACTTGCACTAGCACCAGCAGTGTCTGTGGGAGACGTGACTATTAGCTCAGCCCATCTGGGCTGTGTTTCTGTGATATAGGAGATGCTCAACTGTGTGGTTTGATTCAGGGGTCAATGCCGTCCCAGCAAGATCCAAGAAGATGGATACCCTGCACCCCTGCTCTGGCAGGCAGCACTTAGCCTCAGACAGCTTGACAACAATCCGGAATAATCTATCATTTTGTGCTAGCACTTAGCATCTGAGAGCGCGGATACGGCTCAGCCCCTCTCATGTAGTGCTCGTGGTAGTATTGACCCGTGCTGACTAGTTAAAGCCAGCAAAACTCAGGCTTCTTGAAAACATTGGCACAGAGCCTGTTGGAAGACGGTTTTGAGCCTTCATTTTAAATCAAATTAGTCATTCAATATAACTTCATCACATGAAGGATTTCTCTTCTGAACTCTGTGTTGTTTATAAAAGTCTATACCTTACTGCTCAAGGCACATCTGTGAGACAAGGCGAGAGCTGAGCATCAGGAATTTCAGGCCAGCATTTGCAGAAAAGGCTGATTTACTGACCTGGACTTTGGATCATCAGGAGTCTGTGCACCCAAGCTTGATGTCAGCTGAAATCCCTTTTGACTCTGGAGCAAAGGAACATCCCCATCTGGGCGCTCCTCAGAGTTGGGAGCCCTCCTCAAAGCTTCCCTGATGTCCTTCAGACACAGAGGACAGCATCACTGAGCTAGTGTAGGGTTGACTCAAAGCTCCTTATCAGCACACGTAAAAACTAGTTGTGGATGCCCCATCCCTGGAAGTGTTGAAGGCCAAGTTGGATGGGGCTTTGAGCAACCTGGTCTAGTGGGAGGTGTTCCTGCCCAGGGCAGGGGGGGTGGAACTCAATGATCTTTAAGATCCCTTCCAACTCTAACCATTCTATGATTCTATGAACTAACTTTGCCCCATCAGAATGAGGAGAGGAGCTAGATGACAAACTGGTGGAGGTATTGCCTCATTAGGTCACACCTACAGACAGCTCTGAATGCTCATTTTGAAGGTTGTAACCTGTTTGCCAGCAGTTTCAATGATGTGGTAAGGAGAGACATAGAAGAGGGTCATAACTGACTAAGGAATACCCATATGGGTTTGCAGGATGGAGTTGAGAGCAAGCTACGAGTGTTGCAGGACCCGTTCAGGCTGGAGCCACAGAAGCAAAGCACAGAGTATTTGGCAGGTTGTTAGAATCTTTCACAAGGACAAACTGAGCCAGCAAAGCTTATTCATCACGAAAAAATAGAGTATTGACTTAGACTCCCAAAGAGGAAGGCATTAAAACAAGCAAACAAATAAAAACATTGCTCCTGAAAAAAACCCTTAGGATTTGTACTGTGTAAAATGAGTTGCAAATCCCCAGAAAGCTGGGGGATTCAGGTAAACAGAACAAAAGCAAGGTCCTACTTAGGAACGTGGCTGGAAGACAGGAGCTGGAATTTCCCAGCTCTAAAGAAAATTACTCTATTTTTTTTTATGAGAAGTCGAGACACTGATCTTTCTCACAACTGAGAACTGATTCTCCTCAAATCCTCCCTAGCCTTCCTTTGCTGCCTGAAGCAGAGAAGGAACAAGTATCAGCTCATTAACACCTCCTTTTTGAAACACCCATCAGTTCCTGGGGATTTCCCATTTGACTGCTCAGCTCAAGAAACCTGAGGACATAATGACATGAGAGGGTACGGCTGCTGGCCAGAGACCGCTTCACCACCTGAATGGCAGAGCAAGAACAGTACTCCCTCATAGACAATGAATCGAGACAAAATGGAGAGTGAGGGTATCTCTGGGAGATGCAAAGCAAACCCAGACCCAACCCCAGAGAAGATTTCCAAAGGAAAACACAAAAAGGCTTCGAGCAGCCATTGTGTGGATTGCCTGGGATGGAAGAGAGAGCAGGTCAATGTTCTGTGAGACCATTGTCTCCTCTCCTTCAAGCTCCCCAGCAGGACCAGGAGAGCTGCAGGAGGGGGTCCAGGCTGTCTTCGAGCATCATCCCCAAACCCTGCCATCATCTCCAAACAGATGTTTGAGGATGTCAAACTCGGGCTTCGAATGGTTCATCTGTCTGTTTGCAGTCAACACACAACGGTCCTCAGAGCAAACCAGGAGGAGAAATCAGCTTTGGTGGTGCTGTTTTCTGAAGAAGGAAACGAGGTCTGCAGGGAGCAGGGGCCCAGAGCCCTGGAGGAGCTTTAACTGTGAAAGACATGGAAGATCCCAGCCAAAAAGCAGGGGGAGGGATGGAGGGAGAGCAGACCAGTAGAGTGGTGTGAGGGTGCCTAAACACAGGTGCTGATGCAGGCAAGCCAGTGTCTGTTTAAATATTTTTATCAAGACTGAGCCTGAAGTATAATTCAATCTATTTCATTAATGTCTGTGACCAATTCAGCTCACTTCCCAAATGTGGATGACCCAGAATAGTTCCTGTAGATCCACAGACTTTCTAAAATGGGCTGGTAAGAGGAGGAAGGGAAAGAGCTTGTTGAATTCTCTCTCTCTCTTTTTTTTTTTTTTTAAATACTCAATCAACCTGCAGGCTGAGAAAACAATAAAAAATATAGACTCCATTAAGCTACTTAGAAGAAAAATCACTGCCTCTGGATCGTTGAAGCCTGCCAATTTTCTGCCAGTCGCACTGTATTTGTTCTAGTCTGAGAAAGAAAGAAGGAAGAAGAAAAGGGGAAAAAAAAAAAGACTAATAACAGAAGAAAAACAACTGTGTGAAACACACCGAAATAACATGAGTTGCTCTGATTGTATTTCCCGGCAGCTAGTCCTTGGACTGTGCTCTGCAGAAGAGAGAAGAACGTAATGCAAGTATGTAAGGAGAGCAAAACAAATGTGCACCTTACGCCCTGCCAAATCAATAAATAAATCCTAGAAATGGTGGGAGAATAATTTGCCTCTGTGTGAGGCACGTGCACCTGGAGGTAGTGTTTGCAGGTGGGGAGGAACTGAGATTTTCTCCCCATTCACAGCAGTTCCCTCAACTGCTCTGGCAGGTGAGGATTCTTCCAACATCCTCGTGTTGACACCAGGCTCTGCCCTTCCAGTGCCCAGGTCCTGCCTTAGCCCTGGCTTAATAGTTGGTGTAGGAGAAAACGTCTCCCTTAGCTTCACATTTTCTAGTAGAACATCCACCTATGACTTCCTTGAGGATGGTCTTCTGCAGTACAACCTTAGGTGGTCTTCCTTGCTTTTTCTGAGAGATGGGACTTTCTGACAGTGTCCAAAGTACCACTGTATACAGAATTGCCACCCTAAAAGGCTACAGTCTGCCTAAAGATAGTCCAAAGAACTGTGACAAGACTGATCAAGGTCGTGGCAAAAATTTGTTCATGAAGAGGGATTAGCGCAGGCTCCGAGACCGTACATTTCAGAGAGGAGATGAATGTGAAGGGATGATAAAGGTATATTAGAAAATGATAGAGGGATCTTTTGTTCTTTCTGCCTCATAACACAAGAAAAAGGACAATTCCACATGAAAAATGGAATTAAGAATGGGGAATTATAAAGGTGATAGAAGGAACTGCTTTTCCCCTATGTTATATCATCATGGGAACTTTTGGGGCAAAGAGGCTACTGAGCCAGAGGAAGTTGATGCATTTATGCAGCCTACAACAACAGCCACTGCTAGGGGAATAGCCAGTAGGCCACCCTAAATGAAAACAGGGCCAATACATGAAAAAAAAAAAAGGGCCACGAAGATGATCAGGGGGCTGGAGCACTTCTGCTATGAAGAGAGAGTTGGGGTTGTTCAGCCTGGAGAAGAGAAGGCTCCAGGGAGACCTTATAACAGCCTTCCAGTACCTAAAGGGGCCACAGAAGAGATGGGGAGGGGCTCTCGGTCAGGGAGTGGAGAGATAGGACAAAGAGGAACAGTTTTGAACTGAAAGAAGGTAGATTTAGATGAGATATTAGGAAGAAATTCTTTGCTGTGAGGGTGGTGAGACACTGGAACAAGTGGCCTAGGGAATCTGTGGCTGCCCCATCCCTGGAGGGGTTCAAGGCCAGGTTGGATGGGGCTTTGAGCAACCTGGTCTGGTGGGAGGTG
>JAOXJK010000001.1:2908339-2924885 GCA_025774025.1 Xenus cinereus | reverse complement strand
ATTAATGAAGAGGAAAGAGGGAAAAAATGACAGCCATGTGGGGAAAAAACCAACAACCTAGCAATTTAATTAGCAGAAACCTATCCTGACACAAATTACTCCTGCTCTTCTAGGCAACTTCCCAGAGAGAGAAGAAGGGTCAGGGAACCCAATTTCCTGCCCTCTTTGGATGGAGTTTTCCAGTGCCAGGAGAGCAGAGTGCGAGTTCAGTTGTGGAGATTCACAGTGCCCACACACCCCTAAACACTGAATTCTGCCTTCCGTGTTGGTCTTTGCCTGGGAAAGCTGGAGGGAGCCCTGGGAAAAGCTGCTCACTCCAACTGGCACTGCTCTTCTTTCTGTTTTTCTAAGCCAGGCGTAAAAGTCTTGGGAAAAATATTCAGGAATCCATGAAACTTGCTTTGAGAGAAAATGCAGCTGGCTCTCGTGTGGAGAAGGGAGAGAGCCACCTTCTCTGACACTGAATAAGAAGTTATCCACAAATTTTTCCCAACAACCCAAACTGTATTTAATGATAGAATACACATATTTGCTATTAGAAGAAGGAGAAGACTACAGGTATTCTGGGCCAGTTCTACAAGGAGTTTGTTATTCTGCTACCCCGTGGTTCTTCAGGAAGAAAGCAAAGGAAATCCTTCTGGACCTAGAGTCAAAATGAGTAGACATGTTCATTATTCCAGTGCTTCAGACCTGTATTCTGGTGCTTTTTACACACCAGTTGTGGGATAAATCGACTGCAGGGCAGGACTTCTGTCCCATTAGACTGTTACTTCCAGTCTGACTATCAATGTGGATGTGAGCACCTTTCCATTCATAGGGAAAGCCTTGTTTCCGTCCTTGAAGGTGTATATCGTATTGCAGCAATTTTTGAGCAACTTCCATCACGGCTTAGATAGACAAGACTCCAGAAGGCACAGAAGCCAGATCACTAACAACCTTAGTGCTCAGAACCAGCTTGTTCTTGGTCGACAACACTTTTCCCAGAATGAGCACAAATCACAGGTAATCTTTGGGGTCACTTGGCTCCTAAGTTTTATTCAGATCCCCAACGGGTCATCCTACATAACCTATTCTCCTGTGGCACCCTAATTGCTTTGTTCTGACTTGGAGGGGGATCTAGGCTTTGCTGCTTCTTGGTATTATTGAGAAATTAATAGTTTGAAAATAATTAAAACCTGCCATTCTGCTTTCTTATCCAGAGGTGACAATCTGTCTCCTTTCCAGCCAACAGCCTGAGGCAAGCTGCCCACACCCATCTTTTGGGACCCAAAAACTGAGATTCAGCCCTATCCAATAATTGACAGATCCAGCAACTCCCATCAGCTTTGGCTCAGATCTTAACTTTATGGAAAAAGGGTGATTAATTTTGTAGGAATGCAGCATCCCCTTTCTCATTGCTCTTGGACACATACACAGATACATCCCGAACCTGAAAACAACACCTTACAGTCATACAGCATGGAGGGTCCCATTGCATTTGAGTTGAGGTTGCAAGCTGTCTACTCTACTAGACTTTACTGAGGAGGGAGAAGACAACCCTCGACTTTTAGATAGTAAAAATGGCCTTGCTGGGTCTAGTCAAAGATCCAGCTAGGAAATAGCTGCCTCTGGCAATGGCCAACAACAGATGCCAAGGGAGAAGCAGAGGAAAAGGGTAAACATACACAATATGTGCCCAGAATACTCTTTCCAAGAGTTTTAGGCTGAAGGATGTCCCAAGCCAAATGTTGTAACTTTACAGTTAATAGACCACCGCTGATTGCTACAGATTTGTCTGGCTGTATTTTTCAACCCAGAATATGTCCTGCAGCAGGAAGTCCTACCAGTCAATTAGTTCTTGTGACCAAAGAGATGGCTTTTTTTCCCCCCGGAACAAGTTTCTGTTTGCTTTGAACCTGACAGCTACTAATTCCCTGAGAACGTCCCTAATTCTTACATTGGAAAAAACAATGAACAACTGATCTCCATCTACTTTCCGTGGAAATTACTCCCCCCACCCACAAAAAGAACACAACAAAAAACACTAAAAAACCCAAACAGTGCTAGAAGCTGTGTTTCTTACCAGGGAAAGAAAATAGGAATAATGCTGGGGCTGTCTATTAGGAGACCTGTCTCGGTTTTTAGATTATCTTTAATCTATTCAGGCTTTATACCACGCTTCCGTTCTTGCTATTTTTACAAAACAGTTGAACCGTCCGTAATAACAACTGCTTCTTTATCAAAACCTCTTCTCCCCTGGCGAAAATGTACATCTTTCACTGCCAGGCTCTCCCAGGACTTTAGGGATGACAGATCCATCCCGGTTATACCAGAACACTTTCAAATTTCAGCAGCCAACCCTAGATTCAGATATCCCCTCTCCTCACTAGCACACATACCTTGTCTCTCTCCCTCTTGGTTCTGCACATCTATTATGCGCATTTTCATTAGGAGCATTTTGCAAGCGATCTGTTGATTCATTGTATTAGAATTGCAAACAAATGGTATCATTTTCCCCGCACGCTCTTCTTTGAGAATTCAGCATTGATTTCCCAGCATTGTCGGGCTACTTGACTGACACTTCTGGTTGATTTGAACCCTTTAAGATTTCTCGCTGAAACCACTCCTGCTCATCAGTTCTTCTGCTAGGACTCAAGAGCTTGCAGGAGCTCAGGCACCTGTATTAGTTACGCAGTCCCCACATTTCCCTATTCTATATCTGATTTATGATGCTTTGCCTTGAAATCATAATTTGACAGCGCAAAGTGGGGAGCAAGGGGCCAAATTCAAATCTGTCCCTGATGTAATTCTATCAGCTTCAATGTTTGGCCGTGTGTCAGATGGGCATGAGCATTTTTATCACATACAAACCTTCAAAGGGCCTGTTACGTTGTAGACAGTCAATGCACTATTTAATCCTTCAAGTGCTGTGATTCTTTCTTTTTCCTGCATGTGGGGTTTTTTTTTTGTCTTTTTAATAGACAAAAGTGAATTTTCCACGGCTGCTGTTATATTTGAAACTACAGCAAAATACTTTCAAATGCTGTCGCCTTCTCTTCTCGCGTAGAGACCCACGTTAATGGCTCTCACGCACCTTGACAAATATTCATGGATCTTTACATATCTGGTTTGCATAGCAAGGTTTAGGATCTTGCAGAATAAAATAAAAGGGCAGCAGCAGTAAATAATTTGCCCACAGTCGCATAAGCAGGGTCTCTCTGATTGCAGAGATCAGCACCACTAAAACAATCCACGTAAACGTGGCATTTTCAAAAGTCTAATTATCTTCTCATTGGAGAAGAAAACAGGATTAAAAGCCCATTCGGGATCTGTACAGCTCCCATGGAAAACAGCAGGAATTTTTGCACTGCCTTCAGTGGGAGCTGCATCCTGCTGTAAGGTTCTCAGGACGTTTCAGCGTAATCTGCCTTAAAAGAACGAGGTTTTGGTACCTTCAGTAGATAAATGCCTTCACACTCCTATGAACCTGGACCATAATGTAAGAGACCAACTCTCCTTGCAGATGACCAAGTAGGGATGCCAAGATCAAATCCAGCTACTAATCCAAGACTTTAAAACAAAGCACCAGAGCATCAAAGCCATCTGCGCTCACAACCAGCGCAGAATCAAGGCATCTGGTGGGGAAAAGGGCCTCTGGATGCCCAGGATACAAGATGTTCAGCAGGAAGCACAAGGAAAGATCTTTTACTGCAGGAAGCAATCTCTTCAAGACAAGTGAAATAATTTCCGACCTTTCAAACCAAATCATGCAAAGCACGTTGATTGGGTGCTTACTATGAGGTCTCGAAGAGGAGATGATCGACTTGTTTTCAAACCCTCCCTTTGCCGACAGGATAACTGAGCCTTCCATTCAGCTGGACTCAAAAGTGGGCTCGTGCAGAGACCCGAGGGCATTTCAGTGCAGGGATGTGAGCCCTTCTCTGCTCATCTGCCTCCCACGCAGGTCTTCGAAAGCTTGGCCCAGTGCCATTAATAATGATATCTCCTGGGTGCGTTCCTCTTCCGACTGGCTGATTGATTTTATTGCCGTGGCAGAGGATTGCAAATATGAAGTGCTCAGTGTACCAAAATGACATTTGTGTAACTTATATTGTAAATACTTACTGACACGCTGACACTGTTGTTAATGTAAGAATGTTAAGAGGCTATTAATTTCATTATTGCTTAATCAGCAGCCAAGCACTACTGTTGTCTCCAGCCCAGCTGCTTTGCTGGTGAGGTGTTCTCCAGAGAGGAGACTGGGAATGCAGGACAGCGTTGAGGATGCCAAATGCTGGTGCATGGTGGGGCACAGCTCCACACAACATCTGTGCACATCTGGAGCCTAGATGGAATAGCTGCCCTTATGAGCCTTAAATGAATAGGGTGTCTGGAAGATTCCAGTGGTGTCCCAGCCTTGAACTTAATCCACATGGAGAAAGAGCCTCCAGCCTTTTCTTCATTCCTCAGATGAGCAACAGAAGTGATCTTTCTTGTTTTGTTTTTTCCTGCCTTCTCTTTCCTGTCTCTTCTCATCCTTACAAACCCTCCTACAAATCCAAGAAACTATTTCTCAGCACCAGAATAACTCAGCCTTTCCCTATGCCCCCAAAAGTAATGTATGTCCAGGACAGAAAAGACCTTGTTTTACCCCTTCTTGGATACGATTCTCATATTTATGAGAGTGTCTAAACCCGGGGGATTTATGAACACCGATGTCTTCGTTGCTTATTTTATCAAATCTATTCTTTAACGCACTCTGCCAGAGTTTACCATAGGTCAGATCCAGAATATCTCAGACTCCAAGAAGTTAGAGCAGGAGGGGAGAAAAAGACCTGTAAAGTCATCTAGCCTGACCCTCTTTTTGTGCAAGAAGAAAGAGGTTCCCTTGGGGAGACCGGGGCGAAAGGACATAGAGAGACAGCTCTTGTAATGGGAAAACTATTAGCCCAATGAGTTGAAAAAGTGACAGACTGATAAGAAGTAGCCCGAGTATGAGGAATAACTTCCTGACAGCAAGATCTATCAGACTGCAGGAGAGAGGCCCAGGGGAAATGTCAGGAGGACCAGCTTTCAAGCCACTTAGAACAAAACATATTTGAAAGCAAACCTGCAATGACCAGAAGACTAAACTAACTACAATATCTTAGCAATAAGTCTTTTCCATAGCTTATAATTCATCGGGAGATATCAGGAGGCACAAACAGTGTCCAAAGAGGAATGCAGTTGGCTTATCCAACTTCACTGAATGAGCGTACAACTGCTACATTTAATATGTCCCCTGGGACCCGGTGCGGCTGAACTGGGCTGGTCAGAAAGATTTGCAAAATAAATAGCTAAAATGCAAATCCCTACCCAGGGAAGCAACAGCAACGCAAGATTCACCACTACACAAGTTCTTACAGGTAGAAACATTGCAGCACTTAAGGCTGCAGGACTTCTGATCTCCGGGTGACCCCAGGGAGGCAGTGAGTATCATCCAGTGCATATTTAAAATTAAGCACCAGTCTGTATCAGTAGAAAGCCATGCAGAAAAGCCTCTGACTGACCCCTTCCCACAACTTTCATCTAGGGTATCAAGTGACAACACAGCCAATAGAAGTTGTTCACCACTACAGCTATCTCCTGGGAGTTGACCCATCAAGGACAATGTACTCATCAGTAGCCTCACGCAGGTCATGCCGGTTCCAAGGATTAACTAGAGATGGTTGGGGTCACATTACCCATTCCCAGGGTTGCACCCTTCCTGTAGAAACATCTGGGTTAGGAGATGCTGGGATATCATACCCCCAAAAAATTGAGTGCATCTGGCCTTGGAGATCAAAGAAGCAAGGGCTACTTGTGTACGCCTTAGCTCCTGAATCAAGACTCGCATTCATTCACTGGTTCTGCCTCTGACTCACTGTCTGACCTTGAGAAAGTCATTTAATCTCTCTGTGCCTCAGGATCTGCATAAAAATAATTATTATAGCTGATGTTTTATGGGAAAAGACTGTTACCGTATAAAACATCATTCTAAAATGCCCTTTTCAAATTCTTCATTAGAAAAAAAATTCTCCAGGAGGGCAGAATTTCAGAATCTTATTACGCCTCTCCCGTCATCTCAATGTGTTTGACTAACTCTCAATACACCCCATGCTACATTTAGATCAGAATTTGAGACTACGAATTGTCCATAAAATCTTCTAACTTATTCCAGTGGCAGCTTCAAGTTCTGAAGATGAATTGTATCTAATTAGTTATTTTGTCATTTGCAAAGATAGCAGGATAATAAATCACTATTTCCAGCTAGAAAACTTTGACTTCGCATCTCCCCTCCTCTTTAATCAACTTTTAAGCCATTCATTAGGTTTTCATCCAGAAATCCCTTTTCAAACAATTGCCAAGTAACCAACATTTTTCAGGTTAAAATGAAGCTGGAGATTAGGCAGTTATTTTCATATTTAAAGAAAAAAAATATCCCCGATTACTGTCAGCCAAAAAAAAAATATATATATATAAATATTCAGCTTAAAGCTTATCTTCTGTTAAATAAACATTGCTGCAATTTTTCACTCTGTTCCAAGCCCTCCAGCCAGAGACGAAAGGCAGGGTTTTGTTGACAGCACTATTTGCAAGAACAGCTTTCCTCTCTCTGTTTCAGGTTATGATCTTTGGGGAAGAAGGTAAGAAGAAGGGGGAGTTTCTGAACTTTCTTCATACCAGCATCCCTCCTCAGCTGGCCATGCACGGTCCCTCCAAGAGGAATAATTTTTAGCATCCCAATGCAGAATGCAGAAGAAAATGAATGAAGAGACTTGATCAGTTCGGAGGGCTCCATTCTGCCCGACCATACTATTTTTTCCTCTCTCATGGCACAAATTATTAAGCAAATCTTTAGCTGCCACTCATTCCAACTGCAGAGACAAAAGTCTCTCCTGCGCGAAGCCACCACAGCTCAATCAGTGTCATGCCACCGCCCGTCACTCACGTATTATCCACTTCATTCATATTAAAGACCTACTCAGATCTGAGGCTGTTCAACACCTCGGCATCACACGCTTCTCACCCAGAAATAACAAAAGAAAGAGTGTTGCGCTTCATTTGGTTGTTTTGGAAGCTGCAGACGACAGCAGTGGTGGTTGCTGCTGTTTAGTGGATAAAAGATTTGTTGCTGTAATAGGACATAAAAAAAATGGGACTTTCTTTGCATGAGTTATACCTCCACTTATTTAAAATCAAAATACTGATGGAACAGCTTTCTGGTGACAGCTTGCATTTCCTTCATTGTGTTTCTAGTGGGATCTTCTCTCCTGAGGCACTAGAGGGTTTCTGACACCCTGACTTGTCTCCAAGCAAGTGCCATGTAGGATAGTCACATCCAGGCTTGGATGAAGGACCATCCCTGTCCCCTACACTGCAGATAGGATCAAGGTGACCAGCCTTATGAGAAACTCAACTTTGTCAGAATCAAGGAAAGTCACTGCAGTGCTAAATGCAATGACCCTTGCATTGAGCTCCATCATCCAATGGCAAGAGGATACTCCACCACCAACCCAACATCTGCTTAAAAACACCAGAGCGGGTGTCAGAGGGAGCTCAGAGGAATCCAGCCTTAGTGTCCAGAGAGTGCAGAGCATGTTGCATGGATCCTAATGGCCTGATAGGGAGGGAAAGTCACTGCCAGGATCATCCTGAGTGCTTACATGAGGTCCCCAGGCATCCGGTGGAGAGGGAAACCCCACATCCAGGGCAGGTGCATTTCCAAGTGATTGCACTCCCTATGCTCAGCTCTGTTTCCCTGTGCTGGTCCTGAGTTTAATCATAATAAAATAATTCAGGTGACAGAGTCTCAGGGCAACAAATGAAGATAGAAGCACCCTGCCAAAGTCTTCGAGTACTCTTCCTCAGGCTAATTAATTGCTGGATGCAAGGTTACCTTCGGGAGAAGGCCTGATGCTTTTCTCATTGCTCTCTATGCAATAGCCGCCTCAACATCAGGAATTTAGAAATGCTCATGGATACCACCACCACTGTGCAGCCACTTTTTTCCAGGAGACGGATACTCTGCGACAGGGAGAGGCAATGAGATCGCAACAAGCCTACCCTGTTTTTTCGAGTTCAAAATGAGCTCTGGATTCATTCATACGCATTTAAAAGCCTGGCATCTTTAGCGTGCCTGAAGGTTTTACCATCTTCTGAGATTTCCACTTGAATTACAGCAGCAGTGGGAAAAGACTGAATGAGTCACAGTCTGGAGCTCTGCCCTCCTCTCATCCTGTTGAACCGCACACAGATAACCTGACGAGAGGTTGTGCATCAGAGAGCACAAGGCAGCCGTGATTTGAAACATGCCTTGACGTCCAGCACCAACAACTCAACATTCAAAGCAGTGGGAGGAGAAGTCAGATCCATCTCAGGCACAAGTCTAGCCCTGTTTTCTGCTCTCTTGTCCTGAGAGAGTTCATCAGTTGCTATGACTCACTTGTAAGATAACTGAAGGACACGCAATCCAGCCATTCCTGGGGAGGAGAGCTGCCAACGGGGAGGAACATGGGGTAATGGAGGACCATGTGCAGTCCGTGATGGTCAAGAATTCCATAGACACATTCCATGAACTGCCTCACTCCCAGCCCATGGACTACCTTACTCATCCTCCAGCTGTGAGGACATTAACTGTTGAAAAGAAATACTCCAATACCAAGGTGGAGGTCTGCAAGGGACACACAGTTTCACGTTTCAAGGGATAAGCCAATCCTACAATCAAAGAATGGAAGAGGCTGCCCAGGGAAGTGGTAGAATATCCATCCCTGGAGGTATTTGGGTAGACGTGGAGCTGAGGGACATGGTTTAGTGGTGATTTTGGCAGTGTTAGGTTGATGGTTGGACTCGATGATCCTAAAGGTCCCTTCCAACCTAGACAATTCTATTTGGTGATTATATTCTATGTAGATGGATCCAACCCTATGTAGACAATTCAAGGGGACATATTCCCACAGGTTGGAATATCTCATAACTCCTTTCTGACAATTTTTCTGCACCTTCTTCTGAAACAAAGGCCAGAAAAAACTGGACTACAGATTCACTCTGATTCTCTATTTGGTCAGCAATGATTTCTACCCCATGAAGCACTCAGGTGTCATCTTTATAATGGGAATTTTGGTCATAGGGATGGAGAGCGGAGAGAAAGCAAGAAGCTGACACTTCTACATGCACCACATTCTAATTGGGGTCAAGGGATGCAACAGTTGGAGAGCAGCAAGTTATTTTCTGCATCACTGGCCTGTCAAAATATGATTCTACTCAGATAAAAGGAAGGAAAAGGACAGAGCCCAGGAATAGCTCCCTGTCGAGACAGTTCTAGGAAACATGGAATGCTAGCAGTTGCCACCATGAACTGGGCTCAGCAAGGTGCTTCATGCCCTTTATCCTGGAGATGCCATGGAGCTAGGAAGGTTAATGGAGAACCTCAACCAGCCAGAAAAGAAGGGGAAGGGCACTTGACGCAAAATCATCCAACAATCATTTTCATAGGTAGCTTTGCCAATGAGGTAATATATTCCGTCTGTTGGTATTTGGTGGACTTTGACTTACCAAGTACATTTACCCAGCTCCTGAGGGTACGAGGGGTGAAAGCTCACACTTGCATGGTCAGGCTGGTTTCCCAAGGTCCAGAAAATTCAGCCTCACACAACTACAAAACCAGAGCAGTTGCCTCCGCTCCCAACCGGAGAGGAAGTTTGTGAGCCAGAATCCTTGCTATATGTCTGGAAAGCTAAAGATCCATGTTCCAGCTGGTCGAATGGTATGAGCCCAAATCCTAAAGTGGAAAAAGTTCTTCCTGATGATGGAAACAGATAGAACTGTTCAATGTGGACATAGAAGACAAAGAAAAGAGAGAAGGCCTCTTCCTTTTATGATGACCGTGTTTCTCTGCTTCGGATGGAGAGCATGATCAGATCCCTTCCTTCACTTGCTGTGTTTCCTAAGAACGACCATTCCAGCTAAACAAACAGTGCAATTAGGGATATCTTCGCCCAGCAAGAGTGGGCCCTCTGCCCAAAGCTGCAGCCAGCACAGCAGTGCTCTCTAACTCAAGGCAAATTGCCCCACCGAGGGGCCTCCCTATGAGAACGGAGGGACTAGAGGGCAGGAACCAAGCAGGGACAGGGACAGAAAGATAAAGTCCACAAGAGACAGAATACGGTCCTGTAAAAACCAAGAAAAAGCATTCCTTTTGTCACATAGCTAGCTAGAAAGGCAAAGAATATTTGGGGCTATCACTCAAGTGCTTATGCAAGAGAGAAGCTGAACTGGTGATTCCAGAGACGGATTTTCCTGTGAATACCCATGAAGGACCCCAGCACTGCACTGCCCTAACAATGTGGTTTAGTTTTGATCCAGAAGCATCACATCTCGTGTTAAAAGCACAGCTCAGTGTTTGCTCAGGCTCCTCTCCCGACATTGCCACTAAACAAGCACCTCAATCTGATTCCTTCCCCATCCCAGGAGATGCCCAGGTGCCCACCATGGACCAGGAGACACCAGGAGCACTGTACCTTGCAGCTAGAAATCATAGAATCATAGAATGGTTTGGGTTGGAAGGGACCTTAAAGATCATGGAGTTCCAACCCCCCTGCCATGGGCAGGGACACCTCCCACCAGACCAGGTGAGATGAACTCCATCCCTAGCACGGCGCACACAGAGATTTTCCCTGTGTAGAGCTCTTTATAAGCTTCCCTTCCTCATAAATGAATGATGAGGCCCCTTTAATTGAATTAATTCTAAATGCTGGTCTTGGGATGAATTATCAGTGTAAAACAGCAGCGCAAGCAGAGGGCGTTTGCACGGTGCTGCCAGCCACAGTGGCTCGCTCGCTGCTCACAAATGTTTTCAAACAACGTTAGGTGAAGGGAAGGAGGGAAGGGCCAGGACCCCAGGGCTTCCCTGATGGGATCCTCAGGAGCTCCTGCTATGCTGCCTCTCACCTGCTCAAAGCCCCCAGCACCATCCAGGACGGGTCTGGGAGGTTCTTTGGATGCAAAAAGTGTCTTAAGACTGTGTGTTAATATATAAGGTTGAAATAAGACCAGACGTATGCAAGTCAAAAAGATGTTGCTGTTGTCCAATGAGATATCCAAGCACCCCAACCCACCCCATCACCCCAACCAGGTAATGAGATAATGAAAAACCAAGCGTGGACCAAGAGTTTGATCACAGAGGTGTGGGGCAGGACAAGCTCAGAACTTCCCTGGTGTCATGGTTTTGGTCGGACTGGCCCCTCAGATGAACAGCAGAAGCTCTCCCACACCTCTGTCTCCAAGGAGAGGAGGGAGAGAGAGAAACTTATGAGTTTAGAAGAACTACTTTAATGAAACAATAAAAAGAAAATCATGAAATATATACAAAATATACAAAACCATGTCAGGCTCCCAGGAAGGTGATCATGTCACTGGGAGGCACTGGGCAAGTCTCAGACTGGACTCAGCAACAGACAGGAGCTGTATTCTAGATCTGGATTCAGGAATGAACGGATCAGGATCAAAGGCAGATGAACGGACAGAGTCCTTCTCAGACACCAGCTGTGGAAGAAAAAGAGGGCTGACCCTTTCATCCTGCTCCAGGCATTCCTGAATCCAGGAGACCCGGCTCGGTCCTATACCTGACCTGCAGAAACACCTACCCTCACGCAGCCAGTTCAAACAACAGCCCCTGAAACACTAAGTCAAGGTTCCTCCCGTCCCATCACCCTGTCTCAAGGCAAGGGATCTTCCCTGTCTCACACCAACATGCCACCTCGGAGGGCTCGGAGTGGGCTCACGTTGCAGGAGCACAGAAAGCCAAGGAGCAAGCAAAGCTGTTCCCACGTCTGCTCTTCCCAGCAGGTAGGTGCGAGAAGCCCAGCCATGCAGGAGGAGAGCCGCGGACAGAAACGTGTCAGGCCACGCTTTGTTTCTTCAGGAGCCGGCACAGTTGGTGGGGAGGAGTTCGAAGGGATAAAAAAAAAAAAAACAAAAAAAAACCCACAAACCAACAAAAAACCACACCGTAGTGGAGATAACTGAGATGTGAGCAGTGGTGCAGAAAGCACGGTGGGAGCAGGTGAGAAAGAAAGATCCATAGCCCTCCTCCCACAAACCCTCTCCCCAAGAAAAGAGGTTTTATTCCTCCGTCAGCACCCCCTCTCTCCCCGCGCGGGCTGTTCGCTCCCACACCGATTTCAATGGGACCAGGGTTTTACCGGCTCAGTTAAAACAAACGCGGCTCCCGCACGCAGCCCAGACACACATCCCAACTAAACCGCCCTGTCGTGAAGGTATTGGCACCTCAGCGGCTTAATCCCTCGCTTTGAGACGGGCTTTCTGTCCCGCAAATTCAGGCTATCCCACCTGTCGGCTTGGGATTACCTTCCCTTTCCAGTTAATCCTTGGCACAGCCACCAGCTCCTCCCCGGGCTCATCCCCTTCCCCGCGCACGAGCTCTATCCCCGGCAGTATTTGTCAAAAGCTTTTCCCGAATTTCCTTACACCGAGCAGCTGCTCAGCTCCGGCTCTCCATGGCCTGTCAAATATTCTTCAAACAAGAGCCTAAATAAATAAAACGGAAGCAATTGTCTCAGTTGGAAGTTTTAGGGCAAGATTTTGGTCCGAGGCCTGTCTCCAAAAGCAATCAGAGCTGGAGTTTTATGGCACAGGGAGCAGGGTAAGCACAGATTGATTTTTTTTCCTGCAGTGCATCCCAGGGCCGGGCAATAAACTCGGGAAAATCTCAGCAGACACATAACACCCAAACACAACGGTAATGGGGATGGGAATAGATGATGCAGCCTTACAAATCAAAGCTAAAGACACCAGCAGGGCTGGTCACAGCGGTATCAGTGAAACACGGTGGGTCAAGCCTTATAAAAAGGGGTGCTGTAGTTTTAGTGCACTTACTAGGAATTTAACCCCACATCAAAGACACTCGGATACAACTACTGCGGTCTGATCTTTCATTACACAACTGCCATTAATTCAAATAATCAGAACATTAGCGACAAGACTCTTTTCCCAGTCCTCGCACCCTTACTGTGCTCAATACCACTGCTGCTGGAGAGGGGATTTATTTACTACATCCAGTTTACGATGTGTTTATTCACATCTGTGCCATGACCTTTGTGGTTGGGAAATTAGCAGTTATTAGAGGTAGCTAAAACAAAATAAGATAAAATAAAATAAAATTGCCACAGCATAATTAGACTCTAATTATTATTGAAATGTGACCTAAAAGAGATTCCATCTGTGTAACACCCTTTCTTTAAATACACATATAAATATACTTAAAATAAATACAGACAGATCTCTTCTTCTGTAGGTGTAATTATACAGCTACATCATTTATACACAGCCACACTGTATGTATATTCCACGATGCAGATACTGTAGGCGGTATATGCATCAGAAGAAAGTTATAAACCATATTTAAAACATGATCATTACTCAGAGTATTTGACACCTCAAGTATCAAGGGAGATATTTGCACTGAAGTCACATTCTGTTTTCTAATCACTCAAATGCAAGTTTCCTATGAGCTTCCCCTCCTCGACAGCAGGGTCCCAGCGACGGACTCAACTATCTAAAAAGTCCAAGAAACATTTCCTGCTTGTCAATTAATAGCAAAGCAGAACTGGCTGTGCTCAAAATAATAAACAAAGCCAGCGCAAATTCCTCTGAGCAGCGGCTGGGTGCTAAACTGCTGAATCAGCTCCTCCGTAACACAGAGCAAAATGTAAAGCAGCCATCAGAAAAACACTTAAAACCCAAAACCAAAACAAAAAACTAACCCTCCCCTTCAGAACGAAATCAGAGGAGGCAGCAGCACGTATTGTAGCATCTCCGCTAACAAATCCCTTCATCAAATTTGTCTGGGTTGTGCGTGTGTGTGTGTGAGGTGAGCATATGTCTCCATCAAGTATTTCTGGCGGAGGCACTTATAGGCAAGACATGCTTCATGCCCAGTTTTTGCTGGTTTTTTTTCTTTTTTTTTTTATGAAGCGGCCAGAGGAGAGGCAATTTTTAAGTGCCATTGGCAACGTGCTGCTTCGTGAGCGCCGGGCGCCACACGTCACTCCGAGGCTGGAGTCACTTCCCATTGCAGAAGATATCTGGGCTTCGGGACTGTTATTTGCAGACCCCTCGAAGATTGTATTACCCTTAAACAGGCAGCTGCAGCCCCCGGACACCTTGCAAAAAGCAGCCTCTGGTGATCGGGGTCTGTCTCACCAGCTTTGTGCAGACAGATGCAACGTGGTCTGCTGGCTTGCTTGGGATGACCTCCTCAGAGCAGAAAAGTCCCTTTGGCCCGACTTCTAGGATGTCACCTCTGGGCCCCAGCGTGGACGCACGTCGCTGAAGGAGGCACATTTCTGGGTCGACCTCAGGCTGGTCCTCAGCTAAGACAGGGTATTTCTGGAATAACCCTGTCCTCAGCTTAGCATCCAGTTCAGCCCCAGTCTCTCCCATCCACCAGTTATAGCCCTATGGGACCACCAGCCTGCCCAACCCACCAGCAGTGAGAAACCCTTGGGCTGGGCAAGCAGAAGCATCAAATGAAGGTGAGGATGGAGCTTGCCAAGTTTGCCAACAGAATCACTCAACTTGATGCCAGCAATGGCAGGGGCTTGGATTTGACCCAAGACATCCCTTCCAGTCCTACACCTCCTTGCAGCGTGGCAGAGCTCTGCTCTCTGGCCCTGATCTAGCAGTGTGGGGTCAGAAAAGTCATTCTGATGTGGCGCGGGGCACATTTTGGAGAGGACACTGATGTAACTTCTTCCCTGACCTGCTTTGATTTGAAATGAAGCCAAGGAAAAAATCAGGAGCTAATCAAGCAGTTCTGGAAATGAAGCAGATAGATGAGTTTTGTTTTTCATTACAAAGCCCCAACTGTGCAGAAATAACTGCAGAGAGGTGACTGGCAATGACCCTCCGGGGACAGCATGAATGAAATCATGGTGACAAGGGACTCTGAAAGCCGTACCAGGAAGAATGGGATAGGGGGAGTCATGAGAAGTGATAAACCGCAAAAAGGATGAAAAAGATCCCACAGACACACCAGAGGCTGAGAGCAGAGAACAGCATGGCTGTCTGTCAGCACAGAAACAGCCCTGAGATCACGAAGACTTGGTCTTCAGAAACCAAGAAGTACAAGCCATGCAAGTACAAGGAGAGCAGAGATGTTCCCAGAAAGAGAAAGGGGGCTCCTCCTTTGAGCAATTCTTCCGCAAAGATGATTTTAGGAAGAGCACAGAGGGAAATTTCATCTCAACCTTGCAGATTTTGCACCTCCTGGGAAAATCGCTGCTCTTAAGAAACAGAAATAGTGACAGGGCCACGCATGTCGGGCGATTCGGGCAGTGAGACGGGCTGATCCGACCGTCCACTCTAGCCTTTAAAGATGTCTGTCTTGCAGTAGGAGAACCAGAAACTCCAGGAAGAGCCTTGGGCAATGGGACGCTGTGATGGGAGAAGTGTCGAGGAGACACAGAACTGCCTCGTGAACTCTCTTAGAGAGAGATCCCTTAGACGTTGGACTGTCAGGATGGCCCACCAAAATGATCATAGGTGATGCTGGAGAGATTTGCAGGCCACTTATCTGAAGTGGCCCCACTATGACTATAGAAACACAGGGCTGGTGAAGACCCGTGGAGATCAGCACCCACGTGAAAGGTCCAATTTTCAACCAATATGGCACGTAAAGAGGGTATGAAAGGCCACCAGAGAGGCACATGAATGGCTGTTTGAGCGCCAAGCCTGCTTTCTCTGCCTGTGTGTGCTCTGAGCACCGAGTACAGCTTTCCTCCTAACTTATTCATGATGTTCTGGCAGTCTCGCCAAGTTCACCCCAACTCAGCTCATGCAAAAAACAAAAGCTTGGAGCGTTACAAAGGGCATTTCACCAGCGCGTTGGAGGGAGGAAGGAGTTCACAGCGGTAACAGTGATCTTCCAGAGAACGGTACAGCTCCAGGAGCTGCAAGGGGCAGGGAGGGAAGGTTATGAACTCAGGCCAGCTTGTAGCTGCCTCTTCGGGGAAGTCAGGGCCTCCCACCAGGATGCAGAGTCAGCTTCAAGCAGAAGGGTTTGAAGCAGAGCCGCTGCGGGGAGCTGTTTCCAATTGATACTCAATAAGCAGGGAAAGGGATCGTGTAATCGAGCCGCAGCCCTTCTACCTCCCTTAGCCCCGCACAGGCCTCCTCACGAGCACACCGAGGCTGCAAAGAAATAAATGAGCTCTCAGCAGCCTCTCTTGCAAAAAAAAAAAAAAGTGCGTATATTTTTTCCATACTGATCTGGCCACTGGCCATTGCCAGCAGTGCTAATGTACACGATGAGAGTTTACATCCTCCAGATAAGCAGATTCATAGAATCATAGAATTCTCAGAGTTGGAAGGGACATTAAAGATCGTCAAGTTCCAACCCCCCTGCCCTGGGCAGGGACACCTCCCACCAGACCAAGTTGCTCAAAGCCCCATCCAACCTGGTCTTGAACCCCTCCAGGGATGGGGCAGCCACAGCTTCTCTGGGCAACCTGGGCCAGGCTCTCACCAC
>JAOXJK010000001.1:2893200-2908239 GCA_025774025.1 Xenus cinereus | reverse complement strand
AGGGATGGGGCAGCCACAGCTTCTCTGGGCAACCTGGGCCAGGCTCTCACCACCCTCACAGGAAAGAATTTCTTCCTAATATCTCATCTAAATCTCCCATCTTTGAATTTAAAACCATTACCCCTCATCACTCCACTCCCCAATCAAGATTCCCTCCCCATCTCTCCTGTAGGCCCCCTTTAGGTACTGGAAAGCAACTGGGAGGAGTGTGGTCACCTTCACTATTCTTACTGCTCCAGAACACAGCAGAGCTGGTGTTCAGGCTGGAAAGGAAAGAGTCACAGAGACTTGTGCGTTGGGGCTTTGCTAATTTCCTACTTTTTATCCTGTTGACAACCCTGGGAGATGTCCTCTCATGTCAGCACTGTGAGGAGGAGATATAACAAATGTGATAATGCCAGATGCTGCTGATAAGGGATAGAAAAAAAGCAGGTAGGACTGCTTGCTCCCCCCCCAGGGAGAATAAGTGAGATAAAATTGCCAGCTCAGAGCAGCCTGCAACCTTCACCATGAGGACCCTGTCTCCATTTAGCTGAGATCCTCTCCTCTTATCATTTGGGAATCCTTAGCACTTATTTGCAGCATCCAGAAAAGATCTGCTAGATGTTCAAGAAGGCAACACAGTGCCCACCCCAAAGAAGTCCTGCTCCTGCCCAGACAAAATGCATAATTTTAATCATAGAATGGATCGAGTTGGGAGGGACCTTAAAGATCATTGAGTTCTAAGCCCCTTGCCATGGGCAGGGACACCTCCCACTAGACCAGGTTGCTCAATATTATTAACAATAAATGGTTTTGGCTTAATGTAGACACAAAAGGAGTACAGATATGAAATCGCCTTGGAGGGCATTGCCTTTAGTCCTTACAGAGAGCATCCTACAGGATATACTTCAGGGTCTTGCTGCATTTCATTCCCTGCAGGTTCTGCCCTGAGGGGAAGGCGAGGACGAGGACAGTGTCCCACGGCCAGGGGCAGCATTGGTTCAGGGTCACCAGCCCACCCCAGTCCATAATCCAGCCCTGCTGCACCCTCTGATGCAGCAGAGGGGAAGCGGGAAGGGAGCAGGTGATGGTAACCCAACACTGGCTCCAGCTGCCCGGCTGCAGGCAGGCTGTTATAAATAACATAATCAGTAGCTCTCACGTAAAGCCGATGGAAGAAACACGTATATTGGTCTGGAAGTGGAGGATGGATGCATAGACTGATATGTGGATCAGGGCAGATCAAGATGAACCCATCATCTAAGATGAACCCAAATCTCATTAAACTCATTCTAGCTCTTGGCCAGGCTGTTAGGAATTATAATTCTTGAATATTTTTTTTTTTCTTGCCAGGGAATGTGCCATGATCTTAACCTGGCTCTACAAATTATTTAACTCCTTTGCACCTCCAGCCAGTAGAACCGACGGGTTGTTTCCTGGCTTTGGTGAAGAGTTGGGACACCCAACAAGGAAAGCACCCACGAAACGCGGAGTGTGTGAGCACTCACAGCCGCCTGGTTGGCAAACACTGACCAACCTAAAACGCAGGGAAGGAAGGGTGTGAATTTTGCAGCTTCAAACTTCCCATCTGCCTTCTGCCTGCTAACCCAGCTCGGCCGGGACTACCCCTAAGATGCCAGCAAAGTTCAGCACAGCTGCCATTTAAAATAAGTCTCCTCACACAATTTAAAAATACCCCACACTCATGCCAACAATAACTTTCTACCACACCACAATAACTCTGTATTTATAGCTACGATTTCTTCATGCCACACACCCCTGTATTGCCCCCAGCAGCAGATCCAAGAATGCCCATCCCCATAAAAAGCAAATTTGTTATTTTAACAAGCTGCGGTGAAACCCATTTCTGCTAGAGAAAGGAGTGAGTTTCAGCCACATGACCACAGCTCCACGTCAGCACGGGCAACGTGGGATTTCTCCCCCTGCTCCTCACTAGAGATGACAGGACAAAGTCTCCCGAGGGTTAACACAAAGCTACAACCACTTCCATTTGAGCCGTAATTGAAAATCAATAGGATCGGTAGTTTGAATGCTCATGTGCTTGAAGCAGAGGTCTAGGAGTCAGAAGACAGAGTGATTTCTTCTCCTGGCCCTGATCTGAAACAGATATGGGGTTTTTTTTGAGTTATCTAGGATTGTGATCCAGCACCAATAAAATGGAGAGAATCCACTGTTGGGCTGTAATTCACTGGAGCTTAAAAAGTGCTGAGGCACACGAGTGCATGGGACACACTCACAGAGAGCAAGTTATTATTAAATATATTAAAGCGAGAGGTAGCGAGGGATGCCGAGTCTTCCTTTTTTTTTTATTTTTTTTTTTTATTTAAAAGGAACATCAAAGAAAACTCTGCATCAGCGATCCTTGCTCCATTTGACTTATACCAAGGAGCAGCAGTGCCAGGACACCCAAACTGAGATCAGCATCTAAGCGTGCAAGATGCTGTGCAAAGACACACGGTTCAAGCAGCCGACAAAGACTTTATCATTCCTGCAGGGATGAGACTGGCTCTCAAGGAGATGCTCGGTGGAAGGGGCTGTCCACTCTCCCTTCTCCAATGTGTATCTCAGCCTCTCCAGCTCCACTGACCGACGAGGGTCTTCTCACCCAACAACAACAAGCAAATTTCAACCTCTTACCTTGCTCCCTCCACCTTTTTCCTGCTCACTTCTTGTAGCTGCTTGACCTTGAAGGTCCAGAAAGGGGGGAGCAGCACGGATGACTATCAGAGGCATATCCCATGGTGCTCAAAGCATCAAGAACATCCATTGGGAGAGAGCCCATCTCTGCTGTCAAAATAATGGACCTTGCTACGTTACCCAACCTCTGCCCTGTGCTGCCCGGGTCCCCAGGAGCAGCACTTTCTCATTATGTATATTATGGGCAGGCTCTGGAAAGGAGAAATTCATTTCACTAAGGGGGTGAAAGACCATAGTGAAGGTGAGGAGTGAGGAAGGTGGAATTACTGATTTATCCTAAAACAAGATTCATGACAAGAGGAAAGGATAAAGGTGCCACCAGTTGCATCTCCTGTCTCCCTCTTCAGCTGCAGGGAATGGCTCCACGCGCCGCTCCACAACCACCCATCATCGAGAAGGGTTTTTTTTTTAACCCGGCCCATGGCAGAGTTACACCGGATTAGGAGGACTTTTTGCAGTATGACACGTTAGTCCCTCTGCCATGGGAACTGCTGTACTGGTAAAAGCACTTTAATAAGACCAGCAAACATCAGGGAGAACATCTTATTGCCTTCTTAGAGCCCAAGGAGCACAACTCCTGTTAGCAGTCAAGGTTCTTGCCGTGTTGCCTGAGCTGGCTCACATCTGGCCTTCAGTTCCGGCAGCTCCGAAGCGGCTGCCCAGTTCCTATTGGATCCAAACTTCCCCAAATCAGGAGAGCTAACACAAACCTGGTGTTCCCAGGCACAGGCATCCCCAGTGGAAACTTTCATTTTGCCCAGCCCTGTTCACAGCATGGCTTGGAGGTGTCATTAAGAATCCAATCAATGTGACGTCATGGGTGTAATTGAATTATATGTATGCTCAGCAGACCCTTTCCACTTGGTATCCCCATTGGCTAATGTTGAATTATGATGGATCATACACAGGGATATATGAAACATGCATGAATAACCCAAGCATGCATTTTTAATGATGCAATCCTGATAACTTCCCCCTCCTAACGAAATCAAAATGAATTAAACACAAGTAGCTGTCAGTGGCATTAAAAAAAAAAAAAACCTAGAAAAAAAACCCCTCATTATTTAAATAGCAACATGAAATGTTCACCCGAATTGCAGTGTGACTAGGACCGTTTGTTGTAATGATACCAATTAACATATCTGTCCATTTAAAGTTTCCAGCGTGAAAAGAAAGAGCAGCTTGGGTGATATTAATAGTAGGGAAGAATGGTGACAATAATGGATCGCAGGGAGTGAATAGGACTGAACTGAATGGGGTAATTCAGATTAATTGTCTGACAATGGCTGGACAATCCCCTAGAAGAGCATGTCCTCGATGTAGGATAGAGCTTGCCTGCTGGTGACATTCAATAAAATAAAATAAGGGCAAAACCTGCAAACCCAATGGTCAGAAATGATCCAAGTCAGGTAGAGCCACCAGGGCTCTTCCTTGAGACACTACGATGGCCAAGTTGACCTGAACATCCCAGAAGAATGGCTTAGCTACAATGGCTTTTCCTTGAGGTAGAGGTGATCGGGAGATTTTTTGAGGTCACTTCCAGAGCTGTATTCTCTGATTTAACTGATCATGAGCAAAGAAGAGAGAATCATTTACAGGGGTGGCCCAGCCTTTTGCATTTGCACTCTGCTTCACTATTGACCTCTTACAGATAGAGTGCAGGAGTTATCTTGGACAGGTAGGCAACGTGGGCCCAGATCTGTGTCTCCCAATCTATCGGAGTCACTTAAATACTCTTCTTTTGCCTTCTACCCTGTCAATATATATCAATATCAATTGCCTGACGCACACTTGTAAGCCCTGAGTTCAGGGTTATAGCTTCAACTACCTGGGCTGACACCATTCTGATTTTTAGTTCCCTAGAAAAATGAGCAGCAGCTCTAATAAAAAAAAAAAAAAAAGAAGGGAGGGGGAAAAAGAAAGAAAAGACCTCCAATTTTAAAAAGTAAGTCCTTGGGGACTTCTAAAGAATTCAAGTCATAAAGGAGAAAAATTTGTTCTTACTCTGCGGATCACGAGTTTCTGCTATGTTCAGTGAAAAATCAGACATTTTTGTCTCGTTGCAGATTTAGTATAAAGCACAATGTCACAGACCTTGTTCCTAATTGCAGACAGGCTGGACACAGTGGCAAAAGGATAGAGTCACTAGAGATACCAGTATATGTCTCATAACAAGCTCATTAGCTCTAACACCAGACCCCATGTTCCTCCAAAACTGTCCCAGGGCCCCGCTCAGGATTTATGCCAAGCATGCTTAAGCAGCAAGTCTCTTGGAAGACCTGTGGAGAGGAAGTCAATATGCTTCATAACACACAAGAGAAGGGTCATCCTTTGCAATTAATAGCAAGTGAGTAAAATAAATAAACGAGAGATTGTTCACCTTCTCCGGGCGGGTGGGTAGCATGCCTTCCTTGCCCTTCTACAAAAATTTGGCACGTCAGGCACTATCAGCAGGTTTTGAAGATGGTGGGACGCAACCGTACCAGGGCTACAACAAAATTTAGTGTGGAAACAGGGTCAGAGAAAAGCCCTTCTTTCCCAAGTGCAGCCGAATTACTCATTAAGGGAGTAATTTTGCTGCCGTCCTAGGGACCTTGAGGTTCAGCCCTGTCCTGTGCCACAATTTGTGTAGCTTGTGCACGTTCAGACTTTCTGCTGCAGCGCTTCACATGGAGTACAAACTCCCGGCAGCTTGTCTGTGCCAACGGGGCATTTCATGACTCTCCCCTTACACATTTGAGTTATTTGTGTAGAAAATAGATGGGTAGCTATCTCCAGGGAGTGCTGTAAGTGATACTTTGAACTCTACTGTCTATATACACAAGGACATCCTGCTAGGAGTTGATCTGGACCACTTTCTTAAAATTAAATATCTAGCTCTTTTCCAGGTAAATCCACTTTAGGCATCCAAGTACATACCCTGAATAGTTTTGCTCTCTCTGCAACTCAGGGACAGTACCACTTCCATACCTGTCAGCAGAGCTGGGAGGATAAATACATTATTGATTTGATCTGCTGGGCAGCCAAATCCTACAGCTGGAGAATCTCTGAGTGGCACATTAAGTAGCATCCACAACACCCAGCAGAGACGACCATAGTCTTGTCTGCAGCACCAAGACTTCACTTCCCTTTCATAAACAGCCAAGATTATTTTAAGGGACTGGTATTCATCAGGAGAGGACTGAGAGAAGACACCTTAAAAGGACTTAATTTCTGAGGATGCTCATTGCACACTTGCTAAAACGCCAGCATGTTTGATGCAGTAAAAGCTCAGTGTCCAAAGTCACATCTCAGTTTTCATGATCGTGGTTTTTCACAACAGACAGAAGGTTTGTGAGAGAGTGAAATCACTCTCCCTCGAAGGACTGTTTGGTGACTAGAGCTGTGAACTCTTCTGTACAGACAAATCACCCCCACCATGTGCACGCCTGAGTCCCTTAGAAGAGCGTTACAGACTTAACACTGGAAGATTTCAAGTTAAGTGGGTTGGTTTTTTTCCCCTCTCCCTTTTTGCTTCGCACCAACTTCTCTGTGGTATGTAAATGGTAAGTTGCGGCATAATTCAGAGACGGGTTTGTTTATCTTAAAGAGAGTCAATTCATCTTTCTTGAAGAACCCCCCCCCACCAAAAAAAAAAGACGCTGCAGCTTTGTTAACTTTCAAAAATAAAATCACTTCATAAAAGCTGCTCAAAGATGGCACATCGCTGGGAGATATTTAAAATGCAGGCAGTGGTTTTTTAACTGTTCCCGAGAAACACTCCTGTTGAACAGAATGAGGGCCATGAGGTTAAAACACAGCCATCATAACCTTTATTGCTTCATTTTTGTGAAGCCATTAACCACAGGAGGACCACAGATGTGCCACAGCTCCGGCAGCTGGAGTGAAATCCAATACCCACATCAGAACCTAATTTACGACCAACCTGTTGGGAGGGGGCGGGGAGGCCGGAGGACGGCGTTCCTGCGTGCCGCGCGGCGGGGAAATCAGAGATGCACCAGGGGGCTAAGAAAAGTCACGCGTCGAAAGAGCTCGGGCCAAAGCCCTCGCACGGACGCAGGAGCACGTGTGACGTGGAAGGAGCCGGCAGTGAAGTCAAACAAGTGGAAATGCTGCGTCTAAAAAGCAGCTGAACCCCAACAGACGAAATCAAAAGTGCCACCGGGCTCAGCGCAGGACGCGCTCATTGCGAGTGACAGTCCATTCCCTGAAGGACTCGCGAGCCCCGTAGAGAAGAGTGTAGGAGGCACGTAGGGAGGAAAAGCGTTTTGCCTGAGGTCATGCTGCAATCAGCAACAGAGCCAGGAATAGATCAAGGGTTCCTGGTCTGCCATTATGTCATACCGAGGTTTTTTTTCTGACTGCTCTTCGTGCCCTCGTGTTCCCTGCACGGCCCCCCCCCATCTGATCCAGCCTTTCCCATCAACCACCTGCTCCACTTCATTCAGGTCCTTCTAAGGAACTTGCTCCTTTCCACACTTTCCTCTCTCGGTGTCTGCCTCCTCCAGTTACTTGTGCCCTTCTGATTGCAAGTTCCTGGATATAAGGACCTCCCGCAACTGGAATCATACACCTAAATACTTTTGAAAGTATCTTGATTGCATCTTTGCATGCCTAAATACTTCCTCTCTTATTTAATCCATCGCATCAGTTACTAACTCGAGTCTCCAAATCACATGGAAGTTATGTTGGGCATTCCAAAGTATGCTGTTGAATTGTGGCCCATCACCCAGAGCATCATGCGGCGCTGCTGGATGACGACGTGATGCCCTGCCCACGTGCAGCAGCAGAGTTCACCAGGATAACATCAGAACCAGCCCTGGGATCGCTGCGACTGTCAGATGTGTGATCCCAACGAGAGACCAGCCTGTTCATCCACTCGTAACTCTCTGGATTTGCTGGCAGTGCCCCCGGTCACTGCAGATGCCATAAATTCCGCAGGCTTCCTTTCCCTTTTAAATGAAGCTAAAGTTTTTTTTTCCTAAGCTTTTAGCAGTTTAGGGAGCATTTGTAGCAACATCACAAAGAATCAATCACGTAGGGATGCACACGTGCTGGGTCTGCTGGCAGCCCCTTTTGTCTCCTAAACCATATGAAGTGTGGCCAGCAGGGCGAGGGAGGAGATTCTGCCCATCTATTCTGCTCTCGTGAAACCCCACCTGGAGTCCTGGCTCCACCTCTGGGGCCTCCAACATAGGAAGGACATGGATGTGTCGGAGGGGGTCCAGAGAAGGCCATGGAGATGATCCAAGGGCTGGAGGACCTCTGCTGTGAGGACAGGCTGAGAGAGTTGGGGTTGTTCAGCCTGGAAAAGAGAAGGCTCTGGGGAGACCTTAGTGCAGCCTTCCAGTACCTAAAGGGGCCTCCAGGAGAGTTGGGACAGATTTTTCACCGGAGCCTGTTGCAATAGGACAATAGGTAATGGCTTTAAACTGAAAAAAATGAAGATTCAAACTAGATATACAGAATAATTTTTTTTATAATGAGGGTGGTGAAACATTGGCAAAGGTTTCCCAGAGAGGTGGTAATGTCCCATCCCTGGAAACATTCAAGGTCAGGTTGGATGGGGCTCTGAGCAACCTGATCTAGTTGAAGATGTCCCTGCTCATTGCAGGGGAGTTGGACTAGATGAGCTTTGAAGGTCCCTTCCAACCCAAACTATTCTATGATTCCATGTTGCAGGATCCTGACTCTCAAGCCAACTTCCCCATATTCTTTGCAATCTTCAGGTGTTTGGCCCATTGCCTGGCCAGGGAAGAGCATCTGAGCTTCATGGAAGAGGTTGGATAAGTCACCTGCATTAGAATGAAGAAAATACAGGACAGTACCAAGGACCAGAAGAAATGCTCCCATGTGAGCGTGTTAATCAAATTCCAGCAGGAAAATCATGCATAAGATAACCCTGAACTGAGCTTTTCTGTTATCATAATGTTGGAGCACCTCGCAACCACTAATTGTTCACGAGACAAAGCAGGGAAACACCATTACTGTCACTTAGAGACACGGAACAGAGACAGAAGGGGTGTTTACATCTGAACACGTTGCCCTCCCTTCCCTTTACTCCTAATGGTGAGAAAGAGACATTTTTAGGACACGATGCATCTGACCTAAAATAGGCAATTTCAGTCTCCTCCAGAATGAGATGTCTCCTAAAAGGTCTGATTTCCCTCACTGGACTGGAAAGGGAGTTGACAATATCTCCTGTGGATGGAGATATCTACATTTAATGAGATGAATCCCCACCTTCCAAAAGAAGGGTCCATAAAAGTCAGTAGCAGAGCAGAAGACTGAACTCAGATTTCTTATGTTTCAGTCTGATGCTCAGATCAAACCGTTAATGGACATCCAAGATGAACAAGGCCAAAGGGCCAGGCAGCAGTAACAAAACTGTGGAGGTTTGAAGGAAGCTACTTATGGGTAAGGAATGAAGGAGGAGGGAATTTCAACCCTAAAGAGAAAGGTCAAAGGACAGTCAAGCAAGGTTACTACTGGAAGAAGAGAACCAGATGGCAAGACGGCAGAAGAAATGGAGTAAACACTGTCCACAAGATGCAGCAGATGTGAGGAAGATCCAGGAGCAACATAAGCTGACTATCCCAGAGAAGGTATATGGGGTAAACCTTGCTGAGAACCCATTCTCATACCAGACAGTGTTCAAGGAGGAGCTCAGTCCTTTCCCAAATACCTTCTTCCCACTCCTCTCTCTCCTTTTACAGCAGGAGAAATAGGGAGATGGAACAGATGAGACTACGATCACCCAGAGAGCTGGTGGCACACAAAGAATGTAACTGAGAGCCCCTAAACCCTACCACAGCACACTAGACTGAAATCCTGAAACTGAACTTTCTAGGAATTCAATTCCAATTCCAAACTTTGCAACTCTAGCCAAAAAAAAAAAAAAAAAATTAAAAAAAATACAGAAGTAGGTTTGGAAACCGGGTGACAAGGCTGATCTGTGCACCTTGGAGAAGGGAACTGCAAGGAAGCTGCGAGCGCGTGTTTCCACCAGGAGGGTGAAAACAAACAAATAATAGCAAGGCTCTCTGTAAGCAATTAAAGAGCGGTTAATGAAATCACCTGCCACCGACAGAATTGACAAAACATAGAAAATAAGTCACGTCAGAGTCTGCCAGAGCATCCCTGGCACGGACCAGGGGCCTGATGGCTGGTGTATATTTAGTGCCAGTGATATCATCTTTCCTAGCAGGGCTCGCCTTCTGCAGCGAGGAGAAGGGCAGCACTTCCATGACAATGTCAGCGTGAGCTTTAAGAGGAAAGCGGCCGAGATTTCCTTAAGAGGGAAGAAAGCAGCACGGCGGCAGCCTGGGCTACATCGCGGAGCGGGAGACAAGCAGGGGCTGCAGAGCATGATCAAGATGAAAACCCAGGGGGAAAGAAAACCACAACATAATATCTGCTGGTATCTTAAGCGCTGGGAGATGATAGAGTAATGAGATTGCGGTTGTTCAGGTCCTGTTGACCATTGCCCCATCATAACCTCAGACTGCTCGAGCTTCGCAGGATGGGGAGAGCTCAGATCCCCCCCTCGTAGGTTCCCCTCAAGATAAATCCTTTTTACCCCAGTAGTGCATATAATACCTTCATGAACAGTCCTGCATCCGCACATACATGCACTGTGTCAACAATTTTTTTTAAAGGCAAACCACTGGAATATTAATTGCAACAGGTCTTTTCATCTCTTGTCATCCCCCCCCATTCGCAGCACCACCAATCTCCTAAAAAAAGTCAAATTCCCCTAAAAACAAGAGACTGGGTCAAAAATTGTGAATTAACAAACAATGCTCAGCTTCAGTTTGCTGTTATAGTTACTAACAGTGTCAGGGTGCATTTTGGACTTGGAGCATTTAGGCGTTACGTTTGCCTATGTTCCTCCAGCCCAAACAGCTCTCTTCCCTCAAAATAAGAACATCCGAGTCATGCGGCCAAAGCCGTATTACATCTCTAAATGAACAGATAAAATACACCAGGGTAGCCCCGCACTACTCACCATCCTAAAGTCTTTTTTTTTTTTTCCCCACTATATTATGATAATTTATTTCACTACTGGGGCTCCCAAGCGAGTTCAATTCTCCAGCTTCCAAGCAGACAAAAACGCTAACCCGGCAGAAGAAGTTTAACAAAGAGCCTAAATGCAGTAGTCTCATAAGATCTTGCATCTCTCCATATATTGCATGCTAAGATAGACATGCAAGGAAAACAGAGAGATACAAATTTGGAAACATTTTTCTTTTTTCTCCATGAATAACAAATGAGCTAAAAATTCAGAATTTAGGTGGGATTTGGGGAATTAATTTACATCATCACAAGGGGGAGAAGGGGCTTGAAAGCATCAAAAGATTTTGACTTTTCTATCTCACGGTAGAAAAACCTGTAAGAAAAGAGCTAATTAAATAAAATAAAAAGAGAAAAGGGGAGACAGGGAGGTCAAATAACCTTAAGTGATTGTTTCATAGACCTAAAAACTTTCAGAGCTTTGGAAGTTTGTTTGTCTTGTTGAAATAGAGGAGGGAGAAGCAATTGGTTTTGTTTTGGCAGAGGTCTGGGTTGTGGGGTTTTTTTTATATATTCTTTTTGTAAAATTTTCTCCATTCGGTAAGAAAACAACAAAATGAGTTATTCTCATTGTAAGAGACAGATAAACACTCAGACCGAAGAGGATGCCAAGGTCCTATCACTTTACCAACACAGAGATGCTGTCTGAAGGGCAGGAGAAATGCATTAACATGCACGGCACGTCCTTATGGCTCGGGTTAGCTCTATCATCAATACGTTCCCTTAGACCCCAAGGAGATAAATCGATTGCGTACGAAATCCAAAAGAAACCCTCAGAAACTTGTAAGCAGTGGGGGAAAGATCAAAGGGGCTGTAGGGTGCGAAACCACATCCACCCCAGCAGATATCACAAGTCATAAACTCCCCCACCACCACACCGATAACCCAGCTTTAATCAACCGTATGACAAATGAGGCAAACACCGGGAGATTTGCACAGTGCCGGTCGCTACATTTAATTAGATTTCATCAGAACGGTTCTGAAAAATTAATATGACGAGGTCTCTACCAGTCTCAGCGATAACCTTTTCCCTGACACCGCTGGAATTTATTGCCAGCCTCAGTTAAAAATAAAAAAAAAAAAAAAATTTTTAAAAAAATTACAAGAAGTCAAATGGAAAGATGACTCTAGACCACAGCCATGAGCATCCCAGCAGGGTAGGATACCAGCACGGCTGGCAGTCAAAACAGTGGTTTGCATTTCCAGGATGCCATCGATACGACAGTATGCTGGGGTCCTTTGCCAACGCACCACACCAGCTAGAAAAACAACCATCAGCAAAGCTTCCAAAACCCACCAAAGTCCCTTAGGAGTTCCTGTTTTGTTGTCCAAAGGGACCCAGCCCTGTGAATCAGCAGCAGAACACGTTCAGCATGACAGCGTGTAAGCAGAGCTGAAACCCACAGACAACTGGCTCCCAACTTTCCTCTCTAGACTTTGCTTCTCTTGGGTCCCAACCCATCTCCCACTGGGGCCTGCGAGTGCTCGACGTGTTTCCAACACACACTTGCAGGCTCACAGCACCAAGGGGGACCCCAGTTTGGAGGCATTGGCACATACTTGATGTGATGCTGCTGATATATAAGAACAACTCTCACTAGGAGTGATCTTCTATGGGACGTGGCCCACGGAAGGGCTGTCTCCGTGAACACAATCCTGCTGTCTCTAGTCAAGTACAGATGCCAATCCAGCTGGCACATCTATATCCTTTTTTTTGGGGATCTTGCATTGAAATACCACTCAACTCCTAAATTTAGGAGATGAATGATCATCCTTAGGGTCATAACTGGTAAGACACTGGCCAGTACAAAGAAAGCCAAGCAATGACAGAGTCAAGTTCATGGAAAAAAAGCATTATTGGCATTAACCTAGATTGAACACAAATCTATAGCTAGCAAGATGCTTTCTGGTCATCCTGGGCACAGCATCCCAGGGCGACTTTTCCGGAGCCACAGCTTTGACTAACCATCCTGGTCTTAGCCTTCAGTCTGTATTTCTACCCCTCACCCAGCAACAATAGCTTTTCTGATTTCAGACAGGGCCAAGGACCTGCAGCTCTTCCGTATGGTTTCCTGTGGGAAGAGGTGAAAGGCTACTGACAGGGTTTTGGAGAAAAAAAAATATCCCAACGAGACTTGTGTCAGACCAAGCAGGAACAGATCCCTGAATCCTGCATAGCAACACACGTCTTCACTCCCGCAGACACCATATGGGTTGGGGTCTACAAAAACCAGCACAATTCTCTCCTGCTTCCCCCCAAGCTTCACACACATGAGTCTAACAACCAGCAATCCATCAAAGCTTGACTGCTCTCAAGCCAGGCTGCCACCAAGACAAAGTGAGAGAGAGAGATGATGAAGCAGAGCAAGCCAAAGTCGTTAAACCAAAAATGAAAGAGGCTCAAGGGGAAGAGATCAAGTTGGAGAGGAGCAGGGGGTGAGATTTTATTTCTGCTTTCCTTCTCTTGGCTTCACAAACACCACCAGCAGCGGTGGATGTGCAGATGACGTTAAAGCCCCCTAACAGGGGGTTTGCAACCACCACCCCGATGGCGAGGGGCTGCCGTGCACTGGGGAGTGTGTGCAGAGGGTTCTTCAGATTAGCTCGAGCCAAAAGTTGCTTATCCCAACGAAGGGAGGCACATTCCTTTTACGCCTTTTTAATTAAGAGCTGGCTCATAAATCAAACCTCTTGTTGCTACGCTTCGGATGTCACTTGAGGGAAAGGCTTCTTTTTGAATAACCAAGGTCCCCTTATGCAAACTGTGGTCTCTCCTCCAGTTCCAGTGACACGGCTAATTACACTACTTTTGTTTGCTGTTATGAATCCACTCTGCCTTCACCACACCAGGAACTGGGCCTCTGGTCACCACCAGAAATGCCCACCTATGGGTGACAAACTGAGCAAAGCTTCCCCCAGCTGAAGCATCAGCAGTGGGGAGGAGAATTACAGTTGAACTGAGCATTTCCTTAAGTTTACTCATGGATTTTCCACAACTTATTTTAAATTAAAGGGTTCCTAGAAGTAGGCTGGGAAAAGTATTTAAGGCAAATTCTTTTCACAGAGCAGTAGCCAGAGAACAAAGCCTGGAAGTGTGTCCAGTTCTGGGCTCCCCAGTTCAAGAAGGACAGGGAACTGCTGGAGAGGGTACAGCAGAGGACCGCAAAGATGATTAGGGGCCTAGAACATCTCTCTTATGAGGAAAAGCTGAGGAACTTGGGTCTTTTTAGTCTGGAGAAGAGAAGACTGAGGGGGGATCTGATCAACACCTATAAATACTTAAAGGGTGGGTGTCAGGAGGATGGGGCCAGGCTTTTTTCAGTGGTGTCCAGGGACAGGACAAGAGGAAATGGGCACAAACTGGAACATGAGAAGTTCCATCTAAACATGAGGAGGAGATTCTTTCCTGTGAGGGTGGCAGAGCCCTGGAAGAGGCTGCCCAGGGAGATGGTGGAGTCTCCTCTGGAGACATTCAAACCCACCTGGACACATTCCTGTGCAACCTGCTCTGGGTGGACCTGCTTTGGCAGGACTTGATGATCTCCAGAGGTCCCTTCCAACCCCGTATCATTCTGTGATTCCGTGATCTAAGCTGCTGGAGCATGAAGCCAGGCTGCTAAGCACCAAGGTTGTCACACCCAGAGCCGCCCAAAGTCACCACAAGTTCCATCTTCAGCACTGTCCTGAATCCCTGGCACCCCTTCCCAGCACTCCCTGCGCTCTGGTGGCTTTGCTCTGGGAGGGTCTCGTCACAGCGTAGGTCCCACCAGGAACCATCAAGCTGTCTTTCCCAGCTCGGTGCCATCACAGCTGCTTCTGCAGCTCCTCTGCTCTCCCTCCTTGGGCAGCAGATGGGCCCTCACAAGGAGCAGCCTGGACTCAGCCAGTCCCAGGTGAGGTGCCCTCGGACAGTCTCTGACTGTTTTCATGGCCAGCTTTGCCCCTGTTTATTGTGGATACATCCCATGCTCCCGTCTCTAGCCGGTACCTAATTGCATTTGTCCTATTGACACGTCCATCAGCCCATGTCAGCAGCTCATCAGAGAAGCCACAAAAGGTGCTGGCATCCACTGGACCACGGTTCCTGCCTCTACGTTCACCCTTTCAGCCTCTTTGGGAGCTGCAATCGCTGTTTCCCCATCCCCTTCCCACCCACCCCCAGCCCAGACAACACCGGCATTCCAGAAATAACCAAGAGATGCCAAGAGGACAGGGAAGGAGGAGCATTTGTAGCACCAGAGCGGGGGGGGGGGGGGGGGGGGAAGG
>JAOXJK010000001.1:2876889-2893100 GCA_025774025.1 Xenus cinereus | reverse complement strand
GGGTGCACTCAATCCCCTTATCTAGATCATCAATAAAGATATTGAACAAGACTGGCCCCAAAACTGAGCCCTGAGGGTCACCACTGGTGACCAGCCGCCAATCAGATTTCACCCCATTAACCACAACTCTCTGGGCATGGTCATCCAGTCAGTTTTGTACCCAGTGAAGAGTACACTTGTCTATGCCATGATTCTACAGTTTCTCCAGGAGAACGCTGTGGGGGACGGTGTCAAAGACCTTACCAAAGTCCAGGTAGACAAAGTCCACAGCCTTCCCCACATCAAGAAGGCGGGTCAGATGGTCATAGAAAGAGATCAAGTTGGTTAAGCAGGACCTCCCTCACCCTTATGAAACCTTATGGGTTTCATAAACCCATGCTGGCTGGCCCTGATACCTTGGCTGTCCTGCACTTGCTGTGAGAGCTCACTCAAGATGATCCTCTCCATGATCTTTCCCGGTACCGAGATCAGGCTGACAGGCCTATAGTTTCCCGGATCCTCCTTCCAGCCCTTCTTGTGGATGGGCGCTATATTGGCCACCCTCCAGTTGTCTGGTACCTCTCCTGTTGACCAGGATTGTTGATAGATAATAGAGAGAGGCTTGGTGAGCTCTCCCGCCAGCTCTCTGAGTACCCTTGGGTGAATACCATCCGGCCCCATAGACTTGTTGTGTCCAGGTGCATAAGCAAATCATTAACTACTTCCTCCTGGATTACGGAGGGGTTGTTCTGCTCTCCATCCTGATCTTCCAGCCCAGGAGGCTGAACACCCTGGGGGTAGCTGGTCCGACTATTGAAGATGGAGGCAAAGAAGGCATTAAGTATCTCAGCCTTCTCCTCATCTTTGGTCGCAATGTTTCCCCCCGTATCCAGTAAGGGATGGAGATTCTCCCCAACTCTCCTTTTGTTGATGTATTTATAAAAACTTTTTTTTTTTGTCCTTTATATTAATGGCCAGGTTGAGTTCCGGCTGGGCTTTTGCCTTCCTAACTTTTTCTTTGTATAACCTAACAAGATCTCTGTACTCCTCCTGAGTTGCCTGTCCCTTCTTCCAAAGGCGGTAAACCCTCCTTTTTTCCCCCCTAAGTCCCATCAAAAGCTCTTTGTTCAACCAGGCTGGCAATTGTCCCCACCCTTTAATTTTGCACCTCATGGGGACAGCCTGCTCCTGGGCCTTTAAGATTTCCTTCTTGAAGAGCGTCCAGCCTTCCTGCACCCCTTTGTCCCTCAGGACTATCTCCCAAGGGACTCTCCCAAACAGACTTCTGAACAGACTAAAGTCTGCCCTCCGGAAATCCAAGGTGGAGGTTTTGCTAACCCCCCTCCTTACCTCTCTAATAATTGAGAGCTTGACCATTTCATGGTCACTAAGCCCAAGACTGCTTCCGACCACCACATCTCCCACTAGTCCTTCTCTGTTTGTGAAGGATAGGTCTAGTGAGGCACCTCCTCTGGTAGGCTCACCTACCGGTTGTGTCAGGAAGTTATCTTCCATACACTCAAGGAACCTCCTAGTCTGTCTGCTCTCTACTGTGTTATATTTCCAGCAGATGGCCGGTAGGTTAAAGTCCCCAACCAGAACAAGGGCTGGCGATTTTGAGACTTCAGCCAGCCACTTATAGAATACCCCATCTGCCTCCTCATCCTGATTGGGTGGTCTACAGCAGACACCCAGCACAAAATCTCCCTTGTTAGCCTTCCCCTTCATCCTTACCCATAAACACTCAACTTTATCATCACTGGAATCTAGCTCTATACAATCAAAACACGCCCTAATGTACAGAGCCACACCCCCACCTCTCCTGCCTTGCCTGTTCCTTCTGAAGAGTTACAGCCATTCAGCCCAGCATTCCAGCTGTGACCATCATCCCACCACATTTCTGTGATATGAAATAGCTGTCCTGCTGTATCATGGCTTCCAGCTCATCCTGTTTATTGCCCATGCCACGTGCATTAGTGTAAATGCACTTGAGCTGGGCTCCCAATTTCACCTCCATCCTTGGCCTTTTACCCCCAGGCTCATTACTATTGGGTCTGGTTTTATTTTTTATTCCCTCCCCCCTTCGCTTCTAGTTTAAAGCTCTGTGCATGAACCTTGCTAACTCTTGGCCTAGTACCCTTTTCCCCTTTTGGGATAGGGTTTTCCCATTATTCTCAAAAAGACCCAGTGTCCTGTAAATCAAACTATGATCTGAGTACCCAAAGCCTTGCTGGTAGCACCAGTTACAGAGCCATGTATTGATCTGCGTGATCTTGTTTCTCCATTCATTGGTCCCCAAAACTGGAGGGGCAGAGGAAAACACCATTTGTGCTCCTGAACCCTTGACTAGCTGTCCTAGAGCCCTGAAATCTTTTTTCATTGCCCTCAGACTTCTCCTCACTGGTTCATCATTATCTACCTGTAGGACCAAAAGGGTGTAATAACCTGAGGGCCGTATCAGGCCAGGAAGCTTCCTGGTAATATCCTTAACACAGGCCCCTGGGAGTCAGGGGACTTTGGGAAGGATCCAGCCTGCATATAGGACCCTCAGTTCCCCTCAGAAGGGAACCGCCTATAACTATTGCCCTCCTTATTTTCTTCACAGAGGCAGTCTTAATACATGGAGCTGGCTGCTTCAGCAGCTCCCTGGATAAAGCCTCTGTCAGTATCTTCAATCCCTTCCTCCTCTACCTCCAAGGGCTCGTATTTGTTCTGTACAAACACCTGGGTAGGCAGGGGAGGCCTGGAGGGAACCCTCCCGCTGCCCCGAGCGGGTACCTGCTTCCACTCCCCCTCCCTCTCCCAGTTCCCCTCCTCCTACCTGGTGGCAAGAGGGCGGGGGATCCTCTACCTCTCATGGAGCCTTCCCCTGCTCATTTCTCCCTGAGGATGGCAGGGTGTTGGTCCACCAATCCATTTCCTTTTCACATTCCCAAGCGGTCCTTAGTCTTTCCACTTCCTCTTTAACCTCAGCCCCCAGTCTGAGCAGATCGTGGACCCACGCACAGGCAGTCTTCGCTGTCCTCCCAGCAGGAGTGACAGACATTCATTCCATGCAACCCACCAGATACATGCCGCCGCAGCAGGTCGGTCTGGCACGCTCTGTTCCTTTTGACTGTGGCTACAGGCCGAGCGGAGACCATCTTGGGTGGTTTTGTTCTCTTCAGCCTGGCCCAGCCTGCCTGCCCGACCTCCCCTCGCGCTCACCTCTCACGCGCGGCCATCTCGTGAGGCTGCCGCCACCCCGCCACGCGACCGAGGGCCTGCTCTCGCCGCAGTTAAATCCCCGCGCGGCTCCTGGACGCGCCCCCTCCGCGCCTGATTGGTTGCCGCGGACTTCCGGGTTCCCGCTGGGGCCGGGGCTGTGAGGGGATGAGGGGGGGGTGATGTCCCTGAGCTGGGAAACCGCTCTGTGCAGCGCCATCCGACCCTCTCCCCGGGCTCACCTCAGCTCTCAGAATCACAGACTGATACCGGGTTGGAAGGGACCTCTGGAGATCATCCAGTCCAACCCCCCCCCTGCCAGAGCAGGTCCGCCCACAGCAGGTTGTACAGGAACTCGTCCAGGTGGTGAATGTCTCCAGAGAAGGAGACCTCACCACCTCCCTGGGCAGCCTGTTCCAGCGCTCTGCCACCCTCACAGCAAAGAAGTTCCTCCTCATGTATTGGATTTCTAGCTTGCTTAGACATAACTATTTTCTTAGGAGGTTACTGGATTTGAACCTCTTTCCTTTGATTCTGGGTTTCCTAAATCATTAACCTCTGCCAGTTGTCCTGTAGGGTTCTCTACAGAGTCCTAAGAGTTGTGCTGAGCTCCAGGGCTGTGCAGATGTATCAGGGAGAACCAAGTCGTGTCTGGTCCTACCGTCTCACAGAAAATGAATTTAAAGAAGCCTTAGACAAAAGTTACCAGTTTAAACAACAAACCGAAGCATTCGAGCCCTGAAAAGAAGTATCTCCCCACTTGCTGCCTCTATCTGTGCAGATCTGGGTACTTGAGGAATTCAGAGCACTCGTGTCAGACGGGTATAAATTCACTCAAGCCATTAAGCTTGAACTCCTCCTGCCTCTGAAAGCGGGACGAGGCTGCGGCCGGCCCTCGGGGGCAGGGACACCATCACAGTCACAGCCCCGTGTTTCTTGGCACAGGATCCCCACCAATAGCCCCAACCCATCCATAAGTGCTGGGTCATTCCCTCATTAGGAGGAGTACATTTTTATTATTCCCTCCTCCACGGTCCCTTACTCTGCCTCTCCTGCTCTCTCTCTCTCCGTGTCTAAATACGCGCCTGGCTAATATCGCTTGTTTACAGGATAAATCAGCTGAACAAATCCTATTATATTTTGGAACACTGACAACGGCGGGGTAATGACATTGAAACAGGGAAAATACGATGTTGTTCCTACTGATCTAATGTCACCCACATGCTCCATCAGCTATGCCAGCTCCAATACTGCATAGAGGGAACAGAGGTCTCTTGCCTCTCTGCGGTGGTTCTTCTGCATGCATATCTGGGTGTCTCGCCCTTCCTGAGTTTGAAGTATTTCTTTAAATATTTTCAATATTATTAAAATCTGCACCATAAAGCAGTAAACATTGGAGCTGCAATGTTTACTGGCTCCTAAATTGAAGCAACTGGGTGTTGGTGGCACAGGGAAGATGTTAGGTCCTACATATGGTATAGTTCGCCACAGGAGAAAGATGCAACAAAGGTCTGCGTTTCAGCCAGCCACATTCATCCACTTACTGACGATTGTCTCTGCAATGAAGCAGAGATGAAGAGAAGGATAGTTTGGGGGTAGATGTGTGCAGGACACCCAGGTCCCCGGCTCTATCCTGAACTTGGTCATAGGTCCAAGACATAGGTCCAAGGTCCCAGGTCCAGGCTGGCTCTGTGAACACCGTGCTTTGTCCCAGAAGCTGTTCTCTCATTACCCAAAGACTGGGCCAGCACTAATAAACCACCTCTTCTGAAAACCTACAGCAAAACCATATCCCACACTAGCACAATCATGGAGATGCCAGGCTGGGAGTGTCTGGGGCAGAAATATGGTCAAAGGCTTGGACATCTCTCTGTAGGGACAACGGCTTTTCTCGTCCCCATCTTCAAACCAGACAATTTTCAGGATGGACACTTCCAGCACCTGAATTAATTCTACCCAGTATAATAGTGACCCATGTTTCCGTGCAGTTGGATAAGTAGAGACACATACTTAATTCAGTGTAAAAAAAAAAAGTCCTATGTTGTGTGTGTGCTGGAATATAAAATAAAAACAGACGTGTGCATCAGTTCGTTCCCAGAGGCTAAACATCTTCGCGGATTCTCCAAGTACTAAGACAGACCCTGCACTGTTTTTCACCCCGACAGCTACACTTGCATCAGGCGAGCGAGTAAGGGTCTGCGCGGGATGTGGCCCAGAAAGCAACGCTGAACCCAGCACACCCTCGACCCCCTCCTCAACAGAACGGTTATTGTACAAACCCCCGCGCTCGGCTGCCCCCAGCCCGGAGGTGCTTTAAATAGCATCGGCCTCACGGAGGGAGCTGGAATCACTTTGCTTCTGGCCCTTCCAGGATAGCTGGGGTTTGTTTGCTTCTTTTCTTTTCTTTTTTTTCTTTTTTTTAAACAAAGAAAAAAACCCCAACTGTTGCACAAGCCTTCCCCTTGGCCCGCGAGGCAACCTCCTGGCGAGGCAATACGAGGTCAGGTTTGCGAAGCAGCCGATCTCCCGGCGTGGAAGTGAATGCGAGGAGATCACACGGAGCCCTCCAAAAATGCGAGGCTGAGCCACGGGCGACCACAGGGCTCAACCACAGAAGAAAACAGCCTGGGTCGTTGGCAGGGGAAGCGGCAAAGACCAGTTCCCAGAAACACATCTAATTGTCCATGTGGCAGGAAGCACAGGCAAAAGGCACAAGCAGTGATGGAGAAGCTGGCACCTCGGCTCACCTGCAGAAGCAGCTACTGGGGGACCACCAGGACCTGGGGTTGACGCTGAGAGATGCTGAGCTGCACAAGCAGAGCCAGCGTGATCCAGAGATGGGACTGCTGGTGTGGGGGGGGCGGAACTGCGCCTGAAATATCTCAGACACAACAGCAACTCGTCAGCCTTGGCCTCTGCTCCGTCCTCAATGAACATTTTGTGTGAGCGGGGTCAACCAGACCCAAGGAGCCGGGAGAGAAGAGCGCTGCGCGCACGGGCTTGGCACCCGGCCACTTAAAGGCGTAGGGTTCCCGCTTGCTTTATGCTTGGGAAGTAAATAAATGGGTTTGAGAAGGAGGTTCTTTCCATAGCATGCTTCCCCCACCCCAACCCCCCCAGGACAAACAAAGTGGGTTTTGGAGAGGTTGCAGGGTGGGGGCGTGATAAGAAAGTAATTAATTACCGCCAGCATTATTTCTGCATGCACACGGATCTGGAAGTATCCTTTCAAGGGCAGGTGTTTAATACTGAGGAACATACTTAATACCTCAGATCATCCTCTCCATGCAATTAGGCCCTGGTTTACAGCCCTCGAGTGCAAGCTTCAGTTGATGTAGGTGTTTTAAGAGTTTTTGTTCTTCTCTCCCCCAGGGCCTCCAAAGCCACTTTTTTTTTTTTTTTTTTTCCTGCCTGGAGTGCAGAGCACTTTACAGAGGCAGGGAAGTGTCCTTATCCCTGCTGGCTGAAAGCGGAGAGGTGGCACATGGGAGGAAGGACTGCTAGCAAGGAAAAAGTTAAGATGAACCCATGTGGTGCCTGAGAAGCCCATGCAAAGGAGCTGTCACCAGGTTAGCATATGCATGCCCACCTGAATGGGCTTTTGAGGATGTCCAGAGGACTGGGATGTTGCCAGCAGCTAGACCCGGGCTGAACTGGGAGCTCAAGCAGATGCTGGAGAAGTCCTGTAGTGCTCACCTGTCACTGCTCAGCCATAGGCACGTACATCAATGGAAAAGCCAGGAGGGTCTTATTCCTGCAACTCCATTAGACCCCAACCCCAAATGTCCCTAGCATGAACACTAGGCATGCGAAACAATGAATTAGTGCTAATTAGTTAATGAGCCTTCTGGTCATCTCATAGAGGAAGAAGTGGGGAGACTTTCCTAATTCCAGTTACAGAGGGGCCAGGACCTCGCTTGGAGCAGCGGAGATTTGAACTCAGATGCTCTCCATTAGCCTGAGGAGCACGGCCCCAGACGTCTCTGGTCACTTCCACCACTGACAATAATCATGAGAAATACCAGCCACGTCCCTGGAGAGAGCTCCCTGCTCTGCTTTCGCCTGAGCTGCACCATGTAGCAAGATAATATGACATTTCTCTCTGATGAAGTGTCTTTCATCCCGGAGCACAGCCAGCTTTGCAGTGGAGATGATGGCCAGGCCTGCTGGAGATGGAGAAATGAGGAGTGGGAAGGTGCGTGGGGGGAGATTTGCAAATCACAGAGCTCAGCTGAAGAAACCCTAACCCAGTCCCTCGTCCATTTTGCCTCCCCAGTTAAGCCCTCCATCCACTCCGGCTCCCAGCCTCAGCAAGGGGACGCTTGTCGCCTCTTATCAAAGTTGCTGGGCTCAGCACGTCCCTCCGACAACACGCTCCGCACACATGCACACGCGCTCCCATCCAACACAAACTGATGTGACCAATTATACAAATACAGATCTGGCAGCAATAAGCCTGTTTGCTCCGTCTCCGAGTCTCCAGTGAGCATTCCCAGAGAGGCATTACCCTATTTCTGAGGCTACTGCCTTTGCACAAACTGCAGCCTCTCTTTTTATTTTTGTGTTCCTGCTCTTGCTTGCATCTTCAGAGAAAGAAGAGGACAGCACTGTTAAAAGTTGACCAAGAACTGACCTCAACTGACCATGAGCCCTTCGGATCAGAAACGGGAGCCTGTATAATTTGGAGTAAAGACATGTACACAAAACTCTGGTGCACGGTCTCTCCGGTAGAGATGAACAAAAAGCCTTATTGTCCAAGCAGGAGTGGCGTTGACCCCCGCAGAGATTTGCTTGGGATAGCCCGACCGGCAAGCGGTGACACTACGAGGTCTAAGGAAACCGATAGCTCGTTCCTGTGACTGTGAGTCATTCCCCTGGGAAAAACGGCAGGCTCGGGTACCGGCCAAGCCGGTCGGGAGAAACGGGCAGGAGCTGTGTGTGCAAAATGTCAAAGCAGCAGTATCACATGGACCTCCTTCTGTGCATTCCTCTTCCCAAGGGCTACGCAGAAGTTAACACTCCCTTTCACCCCAATCTTTCCCTTTTAAGGGAAAATGATGGGCGAAATGACATACAGAGATGACAATTCCCACTTTTTAGTTTGTAAAGTGATTTTTTTTTCATTGAAATGCCCCCTCTTTCCAGCAGCTCCAGCCCGTGTCCTTCTTTCTAAATGATTCTGTTTTTCTCTACTACTTCTCATGCTAGAGAGGAACACAGTACCAAGGATGATATCCCCTCTTCCCACAACAGCTGGGAACACAGGGCACAGAACTAAGATCCAGGAGTCCCTGAGCCGCAATGGCGCTGAAAGTTATGTTTTACTGTGCCTTAGCCAACCCTCCTGTAAAACAGGTGTAATGCTGCTCCTCATTTTGGTGTCTCAGAGTTGCTTCATCAGACCTGTGTCCTATTAACACCAGTGATGACAAATGCAAGCTCTGGGAGGAAGTGGAAAATCATTAAATAGGCTGTTTGTAGGAAAACTGTGGCTGCTCCATCACTAACAGTGGCCTCACCAGGAGTCAAATTGACTGTCCCATACCATACACAAAGCCCTTCTGCCACCTGAGCTATAAATGGCCCTTCCTAACCTAGTGGCATGGAGTGGAAGAAAGCCCATGGATCAGTCCCAAGGGCCAAGCAGCATTCACCCTGTTCATGCCACCAAAGCAAAATACCTGTGCACCCAACGGGCATCCAGACACACCTGACAGCCATCCATGGAAGGACTAATCAGCAATATGCCCTCCACAACCTGCTCCTACATTCAGCAAAACCCCATGAGTATGACAGTGCTTGCTTGGTGGGCATCAAGCATCTAGGATGGGCGGGGAGGATGCAGGGAAGGCAGAGAGAGCAGAAGAGCGGAGTCCCCTTGAGGAACAGATGTATGGAGGAGATGTAGGTCTTTCAGGGATCTAGGCACTGCTAAGTGCAAAGATGTTTTGGGGAGTTGCTGACTTATAGGTGTGCCTTGAAGCATCAGGAGCACAGGAAGCCTTTATAGCCAAATCACTCGTCAGACAATGACTCAGGTCCCAAACACCCACCTCGCCTGCCCTCTGATAGAAAAGTGTTGGAAAAATATTGCCCAGCTCTTTACAACAAGGTCTTTTGTTGGCTGGTCAGCTTCGAAAACATTTCTTTTCTGCCGCAAGTGACAGGGCTGCCATGAAAAACAGGAAGAGACTGAATACAGTCATTTAAACAGTCAAACTCCATTTCCTGCCAAGAGGAAAAGAAAATACCGGCAAAAGGCAGAAGCCAGGCAATATTTGGGGACAAACACTTTGATTATCTTGGACAGATATTTGCACTGTGCATCTGGGAAAAAGCTACAGCGATGGAGGTGACACCTTTTCATTGCAGGGACTGGATTCTCTTGGGCTGCAGAGCAGCAGGTGATGCTGTGAGGAAGATCAGGCTGAGGAGGAGACCAGGATCTGCCACGAAAGCAGCCCAGGTTTACCACCAGCTCCTAAGCTGACAGCCAGGATCATGTGCCAGCAACACACCATCTCTGGGACTTTGTTTCGCAGCAAGGATCCCCATTCCTCTTGCATCTCCCCAGCAAGCCCTGGAACCCTCCTGTTGCTTTGAGCTCAATCTCCAATACCTTCTCCTCTTCTTCATCCATGCTCGTATGTCCCGCACAGTTCACCTGCTTGGTCCCGAAGGTGGAGGGGAAGGCTCCCCTGCCTCCACTACTGAGCATCCCAGTAATGCAATTGTCACAGGGCTTCAAAATGCACCTATTGTTAAACCTATTCCATAGTAGTGAACATCAACAAATCCCCCAGTGATCAAGTCCTGCACCAAAATGGCCCATTTACATCTCCGTCCTCCTCCCAAACTGCCTTTTTTTAAAAGAAATCCAGCATTTCCCAACTGTATCAACAGTTAATGACGAAGTTTACAAAGCATGTTTAAACCACGACCTTCTTTATCTAACGTGAATGTTGTTTTCTGGCTTAAGAAACCTATTTTTTACCCTCCAGAACAGCCCTTCTTTCTGCCAACACCCAGCATGTCCATGCAGCCTCGCTCCCTCTGCTCCGTACGTTGATGCACCACAGAAGTGGTCGCGTTTTGGTGACACACAATGCCCTTGCTGGGTAGCCAAAGGGGATGAAGTTGCTCTCTGTGGCTGTTTAAGTAGGAATGCCTTCAGTATCAGGAAAGGGGATTTAGATTAGACACGAGGGAAAGCTTCCTAGCAGCAAAGACAGATCATGCAGGGAGAGGGAGGAATCTCCATCGCTGGAGGTTAAGAACAGGTGAGACAAACATCTGTCAGAAATGTTATAAGTAGGGCAGAAGGGCAAATCAGATGACCTCATAAGACTAATTTTTTTCACCAGCTTCATTTTGCTCTGATTATATGAATTTCTAAGCATCTGGGGTCAAGTGTACGATTTAAATATAAGCTATTATCCTGTATTTGCAGCAAGGGAAACCAGAAAGGTATTACCTAGAACTGTTCATCACCCGAGTGAACATCACCAACTTGCAAATCAACTGCCCAGACATAAAAATCCATCATTTTTTCCCGATTTATGCTGAAGACTAATAGGACACCTATAACACGGGGACAGGGGAGGAATGCACATTGATCTATTCGTCTCTGCTCTTTTATATTTGCCATTCTGGAAATTCTTCTATCAAGCTGCTGAAATCTGCCGTACGCACGTGTGTTTGGAACGAGAGAGGCACAGGCTCATTACACAGTTGTGTCTCAGGCCTTTGCCTTCACATCGGGTTTGCAAACCAAACCAGGGCAAGTCTCTAGGACATCTGGAGACCCAACGCCTCCAGCCACATGTTGACCAGGAGACCAGGCATGTCCAGCCCAGCTTGCTGCCAGGTCCTACTTGACCTCAGCTTTCCAAGCTCCAGCTGCACCAGCAAAGCTGCCTGACCAGAGAAGCTGCAGGCTTTGCTCTGTACTATTCCATCCAAGTGGACCGTTCCCCCCACATCCATGTAGTTATTATAGAATCATAGAGTTGTCTAGCTTGGAAGGGACCTTTCAGATCATCAAGTCCAGCCATCAACCTAACGCTGACAAAAACCATCACTAACCCATGTCCCTCAGCATCACATCTACTCATCTTCTAAATATGTCCAGGGATGGCGATTCCACCACTTCTCTGGGCATTGTATTGCAGGTTAGGAGACGTGTGCTGGGAATGGTCCCCAAGAGACTTCTGCCCTGAAGTGGCCTTGAACAAGCATTACACCAAGGCAGGAAGAGGAGCATCCTAACATGTGGATCCCCTTTGAGTCAGTTACCGCTCTATTAGAAAAATATTTGTTTCCAAAAGCCAGGCCCGACCACGCACCAAGATGTGAGAACATGCGGGGAGCCCAGCTGCATAATCCATGGTCTTACAGTTAATACCACAGAGAAGGGCTGGAATATTTCTTCTAACAGTGTTTCTCTGCAATGCTCGGTGGGGGTTTCCCACAGCTCATCTCTACCCATCTGCTCAATGCCAGGCGCGTCAGCCGTATCTGGTCACACACAGGATTTCGGCAGCAGAGCTGAAGTTCAGGTCCAGCCTTGATCACAGGCAGGTTAAGCCTCTATTTGCACCAGCAGAGAAATATGCGACATCCACACGAAACGAGGGAAAGCCTCACTGATGGCTTTGTAATTGGTTTTAGAGCTGCTTCAAATACACGTGCTAAGAGGCAGAGCAGCAGTGCTGGTGGATGGCTGGCAAGCAGGACATCAGCAAAGGAGACAAGGCCCTCACAGACACACATCCAGGCTCCAAAATACTTCACCAACCATCAAATATTTTCCAAGCTTAGCGGCTGGACTCTGCAACCCTTACAGCAGCCAAGTCACTAATACCTCTTCCCTCGGGCAGCACAGCTGATCTCAGACAGGGCTTGCCAGCAGCTCTAAGTAGACTCATTTAAGGAGAGGACAGCTCACTTAGTTAACACTTTTGAGACTCCTGTTTTTTCTTCAAGGATCCCCAGGCTCTCTCTCCAGCTGTGGAGCATTAGCAGCTCTGATTCAGTGAAGAAATGCAGTCACAAATATGCTCTAACAGTTTCTCCCACTGTCTCACCTGGTCCCTGGCTCCTTGCCCTCTCCCCAACCTCTGCAGTCCTGTACCTCCAAATTCAGTTGGATCATAGAATGGTTTGGGTTGGAGGGGACCTTAAAGATCATCCAGTTCCAACCCCCTGCCCTGGGCAGGGACACCTCCCACTAGACCAGCTTGCTCAAAGCCCCGTCCAACCTGGCCTTGAACATCTCCAAGGATGGGGCAGCCACAGCTTCTCTGGGCAACCTGGGCCAGTGTCTCACCACCCTCACAGGAAAGAATTTCTTCCTGATGTCTAATCTAAATCTCCCCTCTTTCAGTTTAAAACCATTCCCTCTCATTCTATCGGTCCACTCCCTGATCAAGAGTCCCTCCCCATCTCTCCTGTAGGCCCCCTTTAAGGACTGGAAAGGGCTCTAAGGTCTCCCCAGAGCCTTCTCTTCTTCAGGTTGAACAACCCCAATTCTCTCAGCCTGCCCTTATAGCAGAGGTTCTCCAGCCCTCTGGTCATCTTCATGGCCTCCCCTGGCCCCGCTCCGACAGGTCCATGTCCTTCCTCTCTCATCTCTGCAAAGGGCTTCCAGACACATCCTGGCTGGGAGGGCATGGCAGAAATACTCATCACACTCAGCCTATATCAACTGCACAGGTCAGGGGACCTTTATTTAAGAGATGTGCAAACTCTTGGTGAGAGGCCATAGAAAACACAGGGACACAAAACCAGCCGTAAACAGCTCAGCCCAAACATCCGTAAATAGCCACTCATTTCGTCTCTGACTCGGGTAGCAGAAACTTGGGTGGAAAAAATAATAAAAAAGAGATTACAGAGTGAAAGTTCCCCTGGTTTAACCTCCCACCTTCAGCACGCAATGACATGGGCACTGCCTGACCTGGAGCCAGCAGTGATGTCATCGTATTGAACAGATCTCCACACATCTTTCTTTCATTAATTTGTCTAATTGCTTTCCAGACAGTTGTGTTTCTGCCCTCTGTTAATGTGCTTCACAATGTTGCACAGATGAATGATACATTATATGAAAATGTCCTTTCTTCTGTTTGTTTTAATATTCCACTTGATAATCTCCTATAAAGTCCCCTGGATCTTGTGTTATGAGAAATGGTGAGTAATCATCCCCTATTCACCTTCTTCATTACACTCCCGATTGTCTGGGTGTATTATAGCCCTCTCAGTCATCTCTCTTTTAAGATGAAAATTGCCAAGTCATACAATCTCTCCTTGTATAAAGATCGTTAGAAACCCGTGTTCCTGCTTCCCACACTTCCCACCGCATTCCTGGGTCGACCATATTCGTTTTAACTCTACGTGACCCAAAGTGCCCAGTGTGGGAGAGCACTACAGATCTCCACGAAACGATCCTTTCTGTTGTGCTGTCCTTTCATTTCCAAAACATGCCTCTCTCATTGTAGGTATTGTTTGGGGTTTGTGGAGAATTGCCCAGGCTGACTCCACCACCTCCTTTGAACACCTGAAGGTACAGCCTCCTGCCACCACCCTTGGTTAACCCAGAGTGCATCAGACCTGAGCTACACTATATTACCCTGACACTCTGTTTTCTGTATTCCTCCTACAAGTCCTTGCAGACCTTTTTGCTTTCGACAATTCTGAAAAACCCTCTCTCGCCAGTTACCTTTTCTGCTTCACCCTTTACCCATTTTTGGCTCATTTATAAATAGACCAAAGACTCTCAGCAGAGATTCCCGTGGGACCCCCCTGGGTATACCTTCCCTCCATCATAACCCTTTATTCCTGATCTTTTTTTCCCACCTTTGAACTGGTCACTAATCTGTCAGAAGACTCTTCTTCCTGTCCCGTGACAGCATAGTTAAAACTCTTTGCTATGGGAAAAATATAAATTCCTCTGTACTAACCACATCATCCATATCACATGGACTTTGATTTATTTAAAGAACAATAATTGACTCGTGACACCCACCGCCCTCCCCCAGCACGTCATGTGCTTTTTTTTCCCCATGTATTCTTAATAATGGTTCAACTAAATTGACAGGTAAAAAAGTCAGATTTCTGGATCCTAGTTCTTGGACCCTTCATGAGTCCAACTTAAAAAAAAAAAGAAAAAAAGATGGCATGTTTTCCATCTTTCATTTCTTCAGCGTCAAGGCTAATATAAGTAATGAGGTGCACAACAGATTTAATGACGGGGCAATTCCATATCAGAGTTTCTTAAGGATCTTTCAGTGAATAACACTTTTATGCTCTAAAAGCATTTTTTACTAAACCTTTAGTGGCAACCACTTCAGACAGTTTATGTCCTTTAGAAAGTAAACTTCCGGGGGAATCCTGTTAAATTTTAATCATTCATTTTTATGAGGTTAGCAACGTGTTTTTCCTATGTGGGTTGCCTTACAAATGTTTCGCAATTCACATGACAGAGTCAGTGATCTTTTTATTATTTTTTCCCTTTGAGTACAACTTCCAGGTTTGAATGGTGTCTCTTTACCTTGCTGTTTAAGCAGGCATTTTTAAATTTTACCATCTTTCAGGTCTTTTTTTCATAGGTCATATAAATTGACAATAAACCTCTTATATGATGTCTTTATGCAGTCTCCAGGATACCATAAAGCACTTTTACCCTTGCGGCTGCTTCTTTTAACAAGCTTCCTCATTTTTTATGTTGCTTCCGCTTCGAAGTTGAACTTCACTGTAATTATTTTTTTAATTTATTTTATTTTGCTCCTACAGGATGCCAAATTTGAGGACTGTGTGGTCAGTCTTACAGAGCAACACATTGATAGCCATACCCTGCAGCACCCCTTGCGAGTAAATCCAGGTTTGTTTCTCCTCCAGTGGGTTAACAGGGAACGAGCTCCAAGTGTTGTGACATTTGCTCGGTGCGTACGAGGCCACTTGAAGTCTCCCATTACCTTATTTTCTGCCCTCCCAACCTTTCGGATTTCTCTCAGCGTGTCGCCGTGGCTTTCACCATCTTCAAGTGGTCAATAAACCAGCCTTCACAACATTCCCTTCCCTAGGGATCCCTTGTCACTTGTGCACAGATTGACCCTATTTTCTTTCTTTGATTTTACATTTTCTTTAACATAAAAGCCCTTTCTTCACTATTTTGGCTTCCTCTATTGTTCCTGTGTGATTTATGCCACAGATTAGCTTCCTTCTAACAAGGTTTTGGGCTGCGTATCCTATTAGCATCTTCATTTAAAGCAGACTACTAGCATGTGCTCAGGAGCAAGCGTATATTTAATTTTGTCTGATTGCCTATTTTCACGTGCCCTGATTAAAAGGGGAATTTTATCAAGTTCTAATCCAACCAGTTTTCAAGACATATTATGACTTCCCCTTTAGACAATGAGTTTCAACCTTTAAAATTTCTTTCTCCTCTAACTGTTATTTAACTGGCAACAGCCAGGTTCCTTCCTGTGTTGGCTCCCATGCTTTGAAAATGTTTCCTTATTCCTTATAAACTTTTCCAACTGTGCATTGAAACACTGTCCCTGTGCCTGATTTTGCTTTTGAGAAAACATTTCTATAAAAGTCTTGATTTTTAGCCTGTTATCTTAACAGCTTGTGCCTTTCCTCCAGGATTTCCTTCCTACTGTCTCCTTGCAATTGAGAGCTATTAAACAATACTAGGAAACATTCCCTGATCCTGGGGCCAAATTATGTGGTCTGATGACATTCATACTGTTAAACTCTATTAACTTCCAAAACACCTAGTGGAAATCCTCCCTGACCCATTTAATTCCCAAACATGTCTAGGAATTGTTTGAAGGAGCAATAGCTGGCCCAAGCCAAACTATTTTCTAATAACTTAGGGGACTAGAACACGTCTCTTACGAGGAAAGGCTGAGGGACTTGGGTCTTTTTAGGCTGGAAAAGAGAAGGCTGAGAGGGGATCTGATCAATGCCTATAAATACTTAAAGGGTGGGTGTCAGGAGGATGGGGCCAGTCTTTTTTCAGTGGTGCC
>JAOXJK010000001.1:2863292-2876789 GCA_025774025.1 Xenus cinereus | reverse complement strand
CCACCCTCACAGGAAAGAATTTCTTCCTAATATCTAATCTAAATCTCCCCTCTTTCAGTTTAAAACCATTACCCTTCATCCTATTGCACCACTCTCCAATCAAGATTCCCTCCCCATCTCTCCTGTAGGCTCCCTTTAGGTACTGGAAGGGGCTCTAAGGTCCCCCTGGAGCCTTCTCTTCTCCAGGCTGAGCACCCCCAGCTCTCTCAGCCTGTCTTCATAGCATAGGTGCTTCAGCCCTTTGATCATCTTTGTGGACTCCTCTGGACCCGAACTGATATGTCAGGCTTCTTGGTCTAGGACTCACCCCAAGTTACACAAGAAACCTGTTCTCCTTTTTGCTCCTGTCCAAAGCCACTGAAGCCAGGTGACTGACAGGTTTCAAACCTCCTGATTTGAGGTCCAGTATTGCAAGTGTTAGCACGGAGCACAAGCAGTGCAGATTTGCAAATGTGTGGAGAGGCTTAACTGCCCAGGAAAGTAACTCCAGTGGGAAGCTCCCAGCTTAAATCTAAAGGCAGCTCTTTGAATGTGCAGAGGCCTCGAGGCTAAACAAAAAAAGAAAAAAAAAATCAAAGCCAGATTTGGGCACAGCCTTTCTCCCTGTGCAACAGTCCACAGGGAGCTTTGCAGGTCTGGGCAGAAGAGATCCGAACTGAAATGAAGGGCTTGTCCTTCCGCACGTTCCGCATGGGAGCATGAGAGCAGGGTAAGGTCAAGCACCGATGCTGCGGGCACTGGTGTAAAGGGCAATTAGGGAAGGGTAAGGCAGGATAAGTCTCCCTGCAATGAAATTTCCATCTGCGTTCCTCTTGGTCCGTCTTGGAACAGCAGCAGGGATGCCCCAGCAAAGAAGGCGTGAGTACGAAAGGAAAGCCGGAGCAATCCCCCATCCCAAGCCCTGACTCTGCCTTGAGATGACGGGGCAGGAAAGCGCTCTGGCATTTCTCCGTATTCCCTTTGCTCAGGCTTGAACTTGCCTCTCACTTGAAAGAGCTAATTAAGGCAGGAAATCAAAGCCCGGAGAGGCGGCTATTACAGCAGCCTGGGTGCAGTGCCGGCTGTAATGCTGATTTCTGTGCGTGGTATCAAAGCCAGCCACATACTGGCAGGGCTGACGCAGACTTCTGCAGTGACACTTTACTGAACCGACGGAATAAACTAAGGCAATTTCTTAAGACCATTTGTAGGTCAGGTAGACCAGCCTCTTCCCCAATCCTGCCCTTAAAACTCGCAGCATTTAATCCTTGATCTCTAGCCAGGCCTTAATTTTTCAGCACAGAGACAGCACAGAGCTGGCTGGAAACTGGAAGATGAGGGACTTTGATGGTTAATGACCAGTGCTCCTCAGCCCTAGAAGAAATGAAGCCCTGGCTTCACAAAGCTCCCTGAACAAATCCTGCTCTGACTCCAGCTCAGGGAAATAAAATTACACCAGCAGACACAGAAACCAGCCTTCGACTTTATCTAGGTCCTATTTCAGTTTAGGTTTGAGCCAAGACTGCCCAAGGAGCATGATTCCACCCCTAATGAATTGAACAGTGAGGTAACAGCAACAACAGGCCAATTCCTCCTAAGGATTTCAAGGCCTCTTGGCTTAGTTCAGCAGCAAACATAACATGGCTGGGGAGGTCAGAAAGTGATGACCTTCCTCAGCTCTTCCATGAGCAAACTGAGGCATAAACTGTTTAAATTAGGTGGTGTGTTTGGATGCAGGCAGAGCCAGGACTGGGACGAGGCAGTCTCAGTTCCTTGGTCCCTGCTCTAATCGTTGACCTAAAATCTGTGAGCACACGAGGAGGTCAAGGTTGGGTGCTTAGGGTCTTCACTTACCGCACTGCTACAGGGAATGTCCTTGACTTTGAGCCACGCCAGATCTAACGTCCCCTCTCCCCTGTAGCAGGACTGCAGTCTGTCCTTGATGCGATCGTTGATCTTCTTCAGGACAAAGATGCAAAGAGCAGACTCATCCAAGGACTTCATCTTCCTTTTCTGCCCCTTGGAGAAGACTGTGAACAGGATATCATCCTCAGGGCCAACACCCAAAGACCTCGCTAAGATGGCTCCAGCCTTAGATAAGTAGGCTGCCTGGAGCAACCGGTACTCCACCCCGTTCTTCTCACAGCCAATGGGCACCTCGACGTAGGAGTTAAAGGCTGTGTCCTCCTTACAAAGCCGGACCAGCTTGGAGGTATAAACCTGCTCCTTCGTGGTGGACCCAGGTGGTGAGATCATCTCAGGCTGTAGAGTTAGGAAATAGACAAAGTTACCACTGCTGAAGCCATAAATGTAGTAGATATCGAAGTCAGGGATGATGGTAAAGGTGTCTGAGGGGATCTTGATCATAGAGGCCACAAACTCGTCATGAAAGACATACGCAAACATCCCATCTGCCTCGGAGTTCTTGGTGAGCTTTCTGCTGGAAATAGTGGGGAAATACTCAGGTTTGCCGTCCACGGCAGTGGCAATGAACAATTTGTCATCCATGTTGCTGTAAGAAACAATGACTCCAAAAACAGAGCCACTCTCATTCACCCCAGAGAGATAATGCTCCTTCTTGTGGAAGGGCTCCCCCAGCTTGAAGAGGTCATCCAGCCTCAAAAGCTTGCAGATGCCCTGGTAAAGACTCCCACAGGCTATCAATCGATTCTCCTTGTAGTCTATGAGGAGCATTTTGTTTATGTTATTAGTGGGCGTCAAGGGTTCATTGCAGGTTTGGACTATCCTGGGAGGATAACACTTGGGATTATCTTCATCAGGACCAGTCTGATGGGTCACCAGGACCTTCAGGTCACTGGAGAGTTTGTAGATCCTGTTGACAGCTCCCAAGTAAATGTGCCCAGTCCTTTCGTCAACCACCAAGTGGTTGAAGTTCCCCTCTGCTTGGTCTCCAGTGAAAGTGATGAAGGGCCTCTTTGGGTGGAGTGGCTGCTGCCTGCCAAGAGGCGACACTGTGGTGGATAGTAGGAGGTGAGAAACCAGGCAAGTCCATTTCCACATGGCCGGTGACATGATTAGAAAGGTTTGTATTCCCAAGGGAACGAGGATTAAAAGCTGTAAGAGTCTTCAAAACACCAATTCCCTGGCAGATTTTGCCCTACAAGCAAAGAGAAAAGAAAACAAAAGTACATTACTATGGAGTATTCCTTCCTCCTCCCTCCTTCACAACCATGCCATCATCAGAGCGTATTTAATTGCTAATCCTCCCTTTCTCGTCTCTGAGCTCTCTACTTAAAACCAGCACAAAGGGAGCCCTCCTGAAAGAAAAGATGCTGGTAGAAAGAGCAGAAATCACACAGCATAATATTAATAATAATAAATCAGCACCCTTTCACTCTCCATTACACACACACATGCCCCATGGTGCAGCACAAAAAATTCACTGGAAGCCAGAGCAGCGCAGAAGGTTCATGGTAGAAACATCAAGCAGTATTGCTGTTTGCGCTGCCAACTTTGACCTGACTGAATATTTGCTATCTAAGGAGACAGGACAGGAGAAGGATTATTATCCTGCTCTTCTGGATGAAGGACTGAAGCCTAGAGAAAGTCAGGGACCTGCCTACAGGGACAGGTCCAGATGGATGCTGAGCTTTTTTGCAGCCCTTGTAGTCTGCCAGGAAGAAGCCAGCTCTGGTCCGACATTAACATCCTTTCAGGGAGACCTCAGTCCAGAATGGACCTGTTTGAACAGGCTCTCTGTGGCTTCCAGATCAAAGCTGCCTCATGCCAGTCCAGCCTGGAGTACAGATGTAGGAGTTGTGGTGTGCCAACCTTCACAGCCACATCTACAACAGGCATGCAGCCAAGCACGGAGCAAACTGAGCACCCGGTCTCCTCCCTCCCATGGGCTCTCACCACAAGACCGCTCTCCACCCACTGCACAGCCAAGAAAACATTGTCCTAAAGAGAGATGCAGTTCCCCTCGGCACCTCAGATGGCTAAGGAGAAAGGGGTTGCCTAACTATTAACAGTAATCAAGTCTAAAGGACCATGAAGGAGGAAAACTAACAACCCAGGGACCAGCCTGGTGACTTTCCAAAGAGAGGGAAGGGGGCTTCCCTGCACCACTCAGTCTCTTAAAATCTCCCAGTTTTTAACCAGGGTGGTGGGAGAAGTATGGGGTTCAAACAGGTTCTGTAATTCGGTGAGCACGTCACCGAGTCCCATCCTTATGCCATGAAAATGCATCTTCCTACTCAACGCATCCATCTTCTCCCTGGTCCTCCACCTTTTCACGGCTGCTTCTGTTCCAAGAGCAGCTTTGGCCCCTTATGGCCCCACAAAGCATGTGGGAGGTGGAGTTCTACCAGCTCAGGTCTCATCATCCAAGCTCCTTGATGAGTGCTAACTACACAACCCTTATTACTGGTGGCTAGGCTGAGGCACACAGGTCTCTCCTCCCTCCATCCCTCCTTAACACCCAGATCAGAATTTCACAAAGCTGTTCAAACCCCAGCTCCACTCCTGCAGGCCAGTGTCCTATCACCTCTCTCACAGAGTGACTTTGCTGAAATCAGGGGTGCAACTAGCTGAGCAAAAGTGATGACAGCCGGCCCCGCGCAAGCAGGAGGCAAGGGAAAAATCACTGTTTGCAGATCCCAGCAAGGAGGAAGATGTGGCAGTGACACAGGTCCGGATTCGCAGCTCTGCTAACGCCAGTGGAACTGAAAAATTTACTTCAAGAAATAATAAAGAGAATAAATCCTGTCATCTTCTGACCTGTAGGCTGATTAGATCTGATAGTGGAAAGGGTAAGTCTGGGCTTGCAGAGCATCCACCACTTTTATGCCACCCCAAATATTTCAAAATTCTCACAGCAGCCAGAAATTCAAAGCTGTTGTATGATCACCTTCACCCCCCGCTGCCCTCCCTGCCGCAGCAGCCGCGGGCGTTGGATAGATGACGGACAAAGGTCATTTCACATTTACTTTCGGCGTGTTTACCCTGTTCTGCTTTGCCTTTCTGGTCAAGCAAATATTTAATAAAATCAAGCTTATACTGCAGAGTTTGCAGGACTGTCTTGCGAGCAGGAGAGGATTCGCTCTGCAGGGATACGCAGGCCGGTCACGTAGGCTTTTAATAACCTTTATTATGATAGATAGAGCAGCGATGGGATGAGCTCTCCCCGCACAACCATTCCTCTTTCAAAAGAGGCCATCCTTGAGAGAGCAGCAGAAGAGGGAAGCTGTCCCTGTTTGAGTCCTGTGTTCAGAAACATCACGTGGCGACCCTGAACACCGGCTCCCGTCACTTATGAGTTATGATCCATATTTCTAACAGACACTGGTTTGATCGGGCACTAGACAGATCTAGGAAGAAATTATTCTTTTCAAGTACTAAAAAGATATCTATTTTACCCCTGTATTTTACTCTGGTTTGCTCCTCTTAGCCCTGCAGAGTGAGCACAGCTGCGGGACAGGGAAATGGGAACTGCCGTGAGCCAGAGACTGAAGAGGTAATGAAGAGACCCTCTTCTGCAACAGGAGCCCTCTGCCCAAAGGTCATCACGACACCCAAGAGCAGAGTTGCAACAACAGGAGGAAATGTGCCCGTTAAAATAAGTGGCCGACACAACATAAGAGGCGATACACTCCAGAGGCAAAACGTTTGAGGCCCAAGCAGCTGAGAATCATGACACTGGAAGAGGCTGCCCAGGGAGGTGGTTGAGTCACCATCCCTGAATGTGTTTAAGAGTTGTTTAGGTGTGGTGTTGGGGGATATGGTGTAGGGAAGAACTTTGTAGAGTAGGGTTGATGGTTGGACTCAATTTGCCCAAGAGCCTTTTCCAACCTGAATGATTCTATGACTGACTTTGAGGTGAGACTGTCACTTGTAGAGGAAGGGGATGGCAAGGAGAACTTTCCTCCAGACACAGACAGCAAAACTGATCTGGAAAGCAGACAGACCCCAGTGAGAAATCCCAGGAAGGCTGGAAGAGGAGTCCCTTTAGCAGCAGAAAAGGGCTCTTCAAAAATAGTGAACCTCATAAGGAAAGACGCTCATCTTCAGGAGAAAGAGCATCAACAGTCTGCCAACACCAATAGACACCAGACAAGCACAGGAGCACTTTTTTGGGACAGAGCAGGGAGAAAAGGAGCCTGGGGCTACCTTGCCATCTTCCATCAGCCATCTGAATGACCCTAGGAGCAGGATTTTCTCTCTGCTGGCACTCACTCCTTCTCCCCCATCTGCTCATGTTGTTTGCCTTGCACCCTCGGTCCTGGAGTCCCAATCAGTTCTTGAACCTCTAAGGGCTACAGTTCATAATTTGGCTTTATTAGTAAATAACAGCAGAGGGCAGAGGCAAGGAGGACTCTTTGTTTAGTTTGCAGAATAGAGCAGGATTTGTACTACCCCTTAGAGGATGCACCAAGGAGAAGGGGGTTATGCACATCTTTTTGTTACCCATGTCTGGAGAGCAGAAATCATGGCAGCTGGGAAGACAAATAATACAGTGCCATAGGCATGCCCAGTCTCTTTGGCTGCTCGGTCTACAAAAGAGTAATTATATTGTACCAAAAAAGCAAATAAACCAAAGGCACAGTGAGCAGGCAGTGAGGTTAGGTTCTGAGATGGGTATTTCCAAAATAAACCCAAAATGCCTTCCCACAATGACCAGGCTCACTCGCCTTTTCCCCCAGAGATGTGGCCAGCGGCGATGCCATGACCCACCACGTAGGGCTCCTGTGTGAGACCAGACTGTCCCTCAACGTGGCTCCTGCCACTACAGTCTCTTCACCAGCACATTCAGGGTCCCTGGGGAGGTCACATAGCCTCTATACACCCAGGGATCTGTAGGGAAAGACCTTTCAGTAGAAAGCAGCCCTGCTTTTTCTTCTTCTGTCAGAAACAGCTGCCCTCCAACTTCTGCTGCACCCTTCACATGCAGTGGTGGTACTGCGGGCATGCCACAGGTCATAACAATACAAAGCTTTTTTCCTCAAACCTGGATCTCCTGGATGAGTCTCTTCATCTCCCCACAGCATAAAAAAGCCAAGACACAGCCTACCACCTCCTCTGAACATGGTTATGCTGTGGTGCTTCACAACTTTCATGACATGCAGCAAACCCAAAGCAAGAGATCATTCTTGTTTTCAGAACTGGAGCCACACCAGATTTGAACCTAGCCTGAACACGAAATCGAAGCAGATCTCACAAATCCGGCTGTTTCAGACCGGGCTCCATCCATGGTCAGAGGAAGATCTCAGAGTCAGCTCCCACATAAGGTCTCACAGTACTCTCTTGCCCGTAGAACTAGTGTCTCAACTCTAGGGCTTGCAAATAACACATTCCCCATAAGACCCCTTGAATTCACACAGTTTGGTTTAAGGACTGGTTTCCTCCAGAAGGATGGCAAGTTATGATGCCATCATATGATGGCAGAGTATATGGTGTGGTTACTTTTTTACTGTTATTGACCATTTCCGGCAAAAGTTAGAGACCACTGAGTTAGAGGATGCACTAAGTTAGTTGGTTCTGCTCAGGGCTCTCCAGGACACGATCCCAAGACATACAACCCTATGGTAAATAGATGTGGCCTTGGACAAGAAAAGTTTGGATGCAAAAAAGCTAATGAGGAAGAAACTTCCCTAACTTCTTTAACTCAGGTGGTGGCTGTTTTTAGATGAGAAAGCTAGAGAATGCTGAATACATCCTCGAAATGCAGCAGGTTTCAGGGAGACAAAGTCAAGAAGGATGCGCTATGGCTGAGGAAGTAGGAATAAATCAGGAATAAAGAGGACACAAAGGACTGGTCTGTCAATTGAGAGGGAGGGAAGGACTTGGGAGGAAGCGTGCAGGGAGCTGGGGCATTCGGTTTTGATTGACAATCTCACAAAAGCCATGGTCACATCCCTGTACTGGAGACTGGCACAAATCCACCCCACTGCAACGGCAGCTCCCGAAAGGAACACATCGCTGGGTGAACACGGGAGACACCAGCATCTCCCCATTTGGCTCGCACACACACACAACCCTCCTGCCATCAAAGGTGGCAGACAGATTCACATCACCAGGTCCCTTGCCACAGCCACACGTTGGCAGCAGGAACACCGCAAGGTCAGCAGCAAGAGGAGTCACACATGAGGAGCCATGGAAGCAAACCCGCCCTGGGTCCAGCTCCAGCCAGGGACTCAGAGCAAAAATACATGTTGAAATATAGAACAGGACCAAATGTGCTGAACGATAGCAGTGGGAGGGGGAGAATATCCACCAGATACTCCTGCGGAGCAGGTCTGACACCACCCCAAGGGTCCTGGTGGCTGGTGGGACGAGCTCAGTGAGCTCTCCACCAGGCCAGAACCTGGCTAGGAGGAAGCCAACACCACCCAGGACTCCTGGGCAATGCCAATGGCAGGGTCTGGGTGGTTAATGAAGCCCGGCGTTAATTAGGCGGCACGCTCCTCTGTTTACGTTTGCTCCACTCAGGCACAGCTATTAGTTTCCCGGGATGCGGGAAGCCATGGAGAGATGCTGACGAGGCAGACACCCAGTGACGACGGAGCCAGCACACAGCGATTCAGCACCCGGTGCAGCTACACAATCCCTTTAATCTCAGCTAAAGACTTTTTTTTTTCTCTCTCCCCGGCTTCCTTTAATAAACCCTGATTACCACAGATAGGAGCTTTTCTTTGGGAGCCGACATGGCGAGAAAACTCATATGGAGACATTGTCAACAGCTCCCCCAACAAAAAAACAGCTTCTAACTTCATCTAAATCCTTTTTCCCTGAACTTACAACCTGTCCAACGCCTGGCAGAAAGCGAAGGCAAGTCTTTCTTTGAGGGCATCCCACACCGGAGCATCTTTTCTTCAGAGCTCACCACAATGAGCAGAACCCAGAGCAAGCTGCAGCTTGTCCCAAATAAAGAGATTAATTTCAGGAATGGGTTGTTTGCAAGGCACTTAAGCCAAGGAGGGACAACACAGCCTTCCCTCGTCACACAGATTATTCTATTCAAGCACTCACATGGTGCCCATCACCTTGTTACCTGCGCATCTGCCAGAAGCTTATTAAGTGATGGGATTTACACTTGCCGTGAGTAGGACTTTCCTCCTTTTTTCCTGGTTCCCCCGTGTGATAAAACTCCATGTGGAGGGTGTTTCTGCTTGCAATTCAGACTTGGCTTCCTATCAGCAAAAGCAGGTCAGAACTGTGCTCCTTTGTGCTTGGGAGGGAAAGCGGAGAGGTTTGTAATGGTTTCTCAGTTCCTCCAGGAATTTGCTACACAGAGACTTGAATGAAAGAATGCAAATATTCAGTGCCGCAGAAACAAGAATGGAGTTTTGAGGTCGTGGAAATAACCTACAAATCCAGAGACCGGGGTTAAACTCTCTTTTCTGGAGCAGACTGGCCTGAAAGTATTCTGAGGTTAAAATCTATTAAAATTATTCTTTATCACAGTTAACTGGGGAAATGTGAACCCTCAGACAAACAAACTATCGTAGCAAAAGCATGCAAGAGCACACAAGGTCATTGATTTTAAACAAACCATGTCACAACAGTGCCTAACTTCGTTGATCCTACCTTGGGAAACATTGTGTATGAGACCACATAGGTCCAAAGCCCTGAGAAAAGTGAAGAATGGCCAAAAGCCAGTGTGTCAGGTGGACTTGTGTTGCAATGTCTCATTCTTGTCTCCCAACAAAGCCACTGTATGCTCCCAGGGCTCTGTTCTCCTCACTACAAAATGTGTTTCTATGAGGTGCAACTCCCATGGGGTTGGGTAGTGCCAAGTTTGCCAAGAATTTAAAAGACGCTTCACAGATCAGGAGACCCTGACCAGACTTTAGTGGCTCTAGACACCAAAAGGAATAAGCACAACACCTGCCCCTAAAGGGTTGATGCATACTGAAAAGAAAATGAGCAAGGTTTCATCCCAGCAGGTCTCCCCAGCTTGTGTACCAATTACAGCATTTTGGGACAGCCTTGAGGAAAGCGGCGTTTCCTTCCTCAGAAGTCAAGCTTGTGCTTGCAAATTCCCTTCAAGGCTTCGGGGGCTCTGAAGAGTACCCAGATGAAGTCTTCAGAATTTTCTGGACCTGATCCCGACAGGAGCCCTAAACCACCACTTTGATCCTCAAACAGCAAGGAAGGGGCTCTGACCCCAGGTTTCTCCGTGAGTCAGCAGGCGGCTCTTTTCTTGTCGGCTGAGGCTCACATTGCATTCAATGCCCGTGGGTGGATGCTTCGCCCCACTTTGCAGTCTTAGGAAGATCTGTGAGACACAAGTCCTCTCTCTCAGGCTGAAGTCTTGTAATTAGCACTGTATAAATCCACAAAGAGCCAAATCTCGTAAGACAGAGATCATACTTCAGCTGTCTCCCCAAAGCCTGGCACAGAGAGTAACTCCCTATTCACAGTGACTTTGAGATCACTGGCTATTTCACTCTCTAGATCTACATGACACACCAGTGAAGATAAAATGTGGGACTTAACGGACAAAACAGAACCTTTAGATCTTGATGCACTGGCTGTTGAAGCACCAAGATCTGTATTTGGAGGTGGGGAAGCCAGTAGCAAAGAAGCCAGGAGAGAATCCCCAGTCTTCAAAGTCTGAGAATTTGCTCTATATTCAAAGGGCAGCTGGAACAGGGCAGCTCGAGAGACCCAGGGTACAAGCAACAGGACTGGGAAAATCAAAGATGACGTTGGGATGGGGAATAAGGTTTGGAAATCAAGCTTCAGAGGGATGTAGAGCTGGTAGATTTGCTGCATAGGATCGGGCTACCTGCAAACCAGATGAGCTTCAGTTACCAGTGACCGGTACTTGATGGTTCAGAGAGTATGGGAAGTTCTCCCAAATGAAGAGTGTATAACTGGCCAGCCCAGTGTGATTCATGCCAAGCACGACTGTGTACTCACAGAGATCCGGGCTCCTCCGGAATAAGGACCATCAATTCTGTGGCTGTACCAAACCTTACAGTCGGAAACGGGCTGAACACGCAGCAGGAGTAGGAACATAAAGAATATACCATTAACGATACCATATTACTAGGAGGAAAGAGACAGATAGAGGTGTGATGATTTCTCTTCAGCAACGCAGGGTTTGCAGCAGAGGCGAGAACGGAGTCTCCCTTTGTGCTTTACTCAGCATAAAATTTCCTCCTTTCATTTATGGCAGGTATCCAACGCGTTCTGGAGCAGCAACCACCAGCCAGGGAAGAGGCCAGTGAAAAGATCTGAAACAGCAAATCCTTCATCTTCAGCTTCCCACGTGAGAGGCTAAAGAGAGCAGACGAGCGAGCAGAGTCCTATAAAACAGGAGTAGCTGGACTCAGCCAGATCTTGAGTCCAACATACTCATTATCACTAGCGGGAAGGAGCCGTGCTGATTGGCATTTGCTCTCCAAAACCTAAAGGAAAGCTTCAGTTTACTGCAACCATTAGCAATATTTTCAGAGTGACATCTGTACTGGAGATTATGGGGAATAAAAATAATATTAGACATTTCCTCGTTTCATTTTCTCCACATTTACTAATTCTGACCAAATTCCTAAATGTTTCTGGGTGGGTCTTTATGCAGCCATGAACCTTCTGGGCAGACACGTGCCATTTGTTTTAGCCTTATATGTGAGCAGCCCAGATGGGGGACAACCTTTCTCCATGTTTCTGTGGCACCCAGGGCAATTAGGTCCCAATCCCGTTAGTTCACAACTTGCAAGTGTTAGCTGAAGTAACCTATTTCTGCTGACTCCACTGACAAAAAATGTCAGATGGCTGACTAGTCCATACTTCTGCCCCAAAGTTCACCAGCCCTAAATTCCAGGCACCTTCTGAAGATGTGAGACCGCTGTAGAGCACGACCTCTTCTTTACAAATGAAACAAGACAGCACAAAATTGACATTTTTTGAACAACGCTAATCTACTGCATGACTTACTTGGCTTTCCATTACAAGTATAATAAAAACTGGATTAAAATTGTTTATAACTTTGAAGCGTTCTGGCATAAAAGCACACTTTGTGAAATTCAAAATGAAGCAGGGCTCAGTGCAGCTGCTGTCTTCAGACAGATATTCCCCCCTGAGAAAAAAACACTCAAGATCAACCCAAACGAGAGATGTCCTCTTCAGAGGACTTCCACTTCAGAAGGCTTTGGCAAAAACCCTCTGAAGGGGCAGTTGAGATGCCACCCAATCCAAAAGGGGGTGACAGGAGGGGACAGGACTCTGATGGAGATTCCCACTCTTGCACCGGCAGAGACATCCAGCTGAGACACTATATCAAGCCCAGGGGCAGCAAAGGGGGTTGAATCTACTTGTTCTGCCCGTAACTGTAATGAGGGAGTGTGGACAGAGCCCCAAGAAGCAGCAGTTTTGCGAGTATTTCGGGGGGGAAAAAAAGCAAAAATAAAAAGCAGTCTGACATCTCTCCCACCACAGTCCCGTGACGCCCCATTTTACAGATTTTACAAACCACAACAGGTATTTTCAGCAGAGAATCAGCTGCAAAACTCTACTCCCCTTCCAAAAAAAATATAATAAAAAAAAAAAATCCCCGGATAAACTATTACTAATTTGCTATTAATTCTATTAATTTTTCTCTTCCAGTGACTTTGTCACCGCAAGGCAGAGGACAAGAGTAGCTGCTGCCAACACACACAAAGGCCAATGGGAAGTTATTCTTAGAGCCCTGCCCAGCTGCTGCCGCGGGATAACTAGCTCCAAATCACGCTTGACAGTCTCAAGATAGGGCTGAGCTAGACAGGACACCTCTGGCCGGGATCAGATACAGACAAGAGACGGAATTGTGCTAATATGGGTAAAAAGATAATCACCTGCTATGTTTGTTAACAGGAAGATTAGGAGAGAGCTGGTGGTGTGTATACACACACAGAGGCCGCCTTTGCAAGGAGATACACAAGTCTGTCCTGTGCAGCATACAGACACATTTATTTTTGCACAAAATTATGCAATTCCTGTGCTCCCGGTGCAGGGCAGGGTGCGCATGCATAATTCTGCCGAGCGTTAGCAGCAACACCTATAGCTCAGGTTGTCTGACATGTTCTGTACTAAGACTCGGTTTTAAGGTCCTCATTACTTTGACAGACCTGAACGGCTCAGGGGACAATTTCCTCAGCTGGGTGTCTGCCTCAGGCTAACATCGCCGTAGGAAGTTGCATTCAGAATGGCTTGGCCAATTCTGAAAACTAAATTAGGAGAAAAGTTTTTGCAAGTTATTGATTTTAATTTGGGTTGGTTTGGTTTTGGTTTTTTTTTTCCTGTGTTTGACCTTGGTTATATTCCTTCCACTGTCTTACTGAAAAGCTTCCATGCTTTCACAGAATCTTCATAGTTGGAAAGGACCTCTGAGATCACTGAGTCCAACCGTACACACACAAAAGACCCCCACAGTCTCGGCCACTAGAGCGTGCCACTAAGCATGCCCTGAAGTGCCACATCTACACGTTTCTTAAATACTTCCAGGGATGGCGACTCCACCACCTCCCTGGGCAGGCTGTTCCAGTGCCTGACCACCCTCTCAGGAAAGTAATTCTT
>JAOXJK010000001.1:2844984-2859335 GCA_025774025.1 Xenus cinereus | reverse complement strand
CAAAGCCCCATCCAGCCTGGCCTTGAACACCTCCAGGGATGGGGCAGCCACAGCTTCCCTGGGCAACCCGTTCCAGTGTCTCCCAACCCTCCCAGCAAAGAATTTCTTTCTGGTATCTAATTTAAATCTCCCCTCTTCCAATTTAAAACCATTTCCCCTTGTCCTGTCACTACACTTCCTGACGAAGAGTCCCTCTCCAGCTCTCCTATAGGCCCCCTTCAGATATTGATAGGCTGTTATAAGGTCTCCCTGGAGCCTTTTACTTATATCTTTTACTTAGTCAAACAAAAGCAGAGTGATGAGAAACACAAACTTCTCCAAAAAGCAGCAAGCCCATCTAGCAACTCCCTTTGCCAGACTGACCCTTGCTAGGACAGTGTCAGCAAACGCTCTCAAGAGACATAAGGACTTGCCATGTGGACCCAACCAGCAAGTCCACGGCCACGGCTTAGTATTGTGGGGCCATCAAAATCCAAATTGTCCTCTCTTCTGCAGTAAATAGGAAATCCCCATCAGCTGCCTGCAGAAGGGAGCCCACAGCTCACAGCTGTGCTCCTGCCAGACGCCGGAGAGCCGGGATAAAAATTGTAGGCAGCATACACAGGTGTAAAAATGCTATCGCAATTCAATGGGTTATTAATAACAAGATATTTCTCCTCTGCGGCCATCTGCATCCCATACACCCCCGCAAATCCGGCACTTTCCTCTTCCAGCTACAACACTCTCTCTCTCATTCAGCGCAGATAATTCCCTTTTTTCTCCTTTGCCTTCAAATCATGCACGAAGGTAGCGCTCAACAGGCAGTTCCTCTGCTACGGTCCATGCAGACTAATATTGTGCCAAGCACCATGAACTCAGAAGAGAGGGTTTTCTACCAAGGTGCCAGAAATAATACAAATAAACTCTTCTTCTCTCCCTGGCTTTATATCTACAGCTCCCACACATCACTACCAGCGGGGCTTTAAAACTAAAACAGACTGGGCCTACGTGGCTTGAATTTACTCTGGAAATTTATCTCTTCTTGCTGAAAGCTCTGTGTTTGCTTGATCTTCCTGCCTTCCAAGTCCTACAAGTGCCACATGTTGCACGGCTGGATTCCTGACAGAGAAAGAAAACAGGAGGGAAGAGAGAACAGATTATATATATATTTATATATACACATATGAATGCAATGGCCAAGGTTTTCAAAAGTCGCCTGTGAACTTCAGCAAAGTATCTTCAGATATCTCCAAAGGACCTATGTGCAGGAAACACAGAGCTCTTGAGCTGCCAAAAATCTGCTCTCCTCAGGCAGAAAAGGAAGGAAAAGGAAACGGGGGGCTCCAAAGGACTTGCTGCTCTGAAGATGCTCAAGTCCAGCTCTTGCAGGAAAGGATTTGCAGAAAAAGCTGTGTCGGGGAAGGCTGGAGATAAGACAGCCAGGAGGAAGAAGGATAGACCTGCGTGGCAGTAAGGGAAATGCTGATTACTTTTAATTCTCGAAGTCGCTGGGGTGTGACTACTAAAATAATAATGTGTTTGTCCAGCTCCGGGAGAATTTGTTCACCCTCAGCAGCTGTGACAGGGGAATATCCCCGGGCTCCAGCACAGCTAATGGTCCCACACAGACTCAGGCAGCAGCATCCCCTCCCAGCATGCCAAACCAAGTATAAAGTAAGAAAAGCTAAGGGGCTTGAGCAGCATTTAAAAAAAAAAAAAAAAAAAAATCACACCAAAAGAGAAAATGAAGAAAACGTTATTTCCTGTGAAATGAAGTATTGCACTCTGTAACGGGAGGGAGGGGGGAAAAAAAAATCAAAACCAAAGCAAACTAGAGATTCTGTTCATAAATACAGGAGAAGGTCAGCTTCCTCCTCACCAATAACTCGGTCCTGCAGGAATCGAGCGTGGTATTTGATATAGGGCAGATATTTGATTCCTTCCTCTGAGTGGGAAGACTGACACTGGCATCCTCCACCCCTCCGTCCACCTTCCCCACCACGTAGCGGCATCGCCGTGGGCCTCTTTAGGTCCCTTCTGCCGACCGCTCCGCTACAGTTTTAAACATAAACCAGTTTAAAATCCACTCCCTCTTAACACTGAGCTGAGGAAGGGCTTATTTTTCCCATGTTTGAGAACAGGCAGTTGCTGTAAAACCTTCTGCCTTCAGCCCAGCAACGACGAGACCTTGGAAGAGGCTAATTATGGGTGGTGAAGTAAGTCACCCACTGGCAGAGAGCAGTGGAGAAGAGACAGGCAAGCACAAACCTGCACCTGGAGACCTTTTTGCTTATTATAAAATAAAGCTGTTTCTATTGCCTGCATTACCAGGGAAGGGAAAGCAAGGCAGGAGAGAGGACAACCACTAAGTGGAACTGCTGCGTGGAAGGGGCTGTGTTTTTCTCTTCCAACTCACTGTTGCAAGTCTAAGGAGCACAGTCTTCAAGCATCACACTGTAACTTTTGCATATCCTTGTGCGGGTATAGAGAAGCCTTAAAATGATCCTACACACACACATGTGTACACAGAAGGAGGGGAGGCAGAGCAGGAAAGCAGCCTGCATGGCCACGTAGGCTGCTGCTGGGGGGAAACGTGGCTCAACACACCCTAAGCATCAACCAACAGGAGCCCCAGAGATCCTAGAATCATAGAATGGTTTGGGTTGGAAGGGACCTTAAAGACCATCCTGTTCCATCCCCCTGCCCTGGGCCGGGACACCTCCCACCAGACCAGGTTGGTCAAAGCCCCATCCAACCTGGCCTTGAAACCCTCCAGGGATGGGGCAGCCACAGCTTCTCTGGGCAACCTGGTCCAGTGTCTCATCACCCTCACAGGAAAGAATTTCTTCTTAATATCTCATCTCAATCTCCCCTCTATCAGTTTAAAACCCCTCGTTCTATCACTTGACTCCCTGATCAAGAGTCCCTCCCCAGCTTTCCTGGAGCCCTTTCAGGTACTGGAAGGCTGCTATAAGGTCTCCCCAGAGCCTTCTCTTCTCCAGACTGAGCACCCCCAACTCTCACAGCCTGTCTTCACAGGCTGCATGAGCAGGAGTGTCTGCATGACCAAGGACTGAGAAAGCAGATTGTCACCAAGTGGCAATCTGCTTGGGATCTCCTCCAGGTTCGTGGCACCTTGTGATGCCCCACTTGAGTGCTCATGGCCAAGCTCCAGCCGAGCCACTTGGAGGGATGAGAAGTGGTGCACAACCTTCATCCTCTCCCCCTGACAGCCCCTCAGGGACCTCTTTCGCATGCGACCAGCACCGCCTGAAAAGCATTAAAGCAACTGAGCTCAAAGGAAGCCACATTCCCAGACACAAGGGTTTTCCGAGATTGCACCATTTATTCACAATTCTGCAGTGGAGCGAAACCTCACAATATTTCCTCCCTTCCCTCTCCCTACATGCTAGAAAAAAGCCTCTCTCCCATCAGAGCCTGATCAAGGGACGTTGGAGGGAAAAGGATAACAGGGCTTGCCATAAACCCCTCCTAAAATCTGGCTGCTCTTCCTTCCCCAGAAATCTCATCCTGGACCTGCAAGACCTTTCCTGAACTGTGGGCAAAATTAGCAACGATCTGTGGAAAGCGCAGGGTGAACAGATTGGCATCTTCCTAACCATGTGCATTTTGCATTTATGTGTAGAAACCTGCATATAAATGTGTATTTTTATGTATATGCATAAAAACACACACGCAGAGAGATATACAGAGAGAGATGTGTGCGTGTCGTTGTATTTAAGGAAAAAGGGATGCCAACTTCTCTACAAATGAATGAGAGAGCTGGGCACGTGCTGGTAGTACGATGCAACCCAAATCTCTTTCTTACACTGTAGGACAGTCAAGACTTCTTCTCCGAAATGAATGCGAAAAAAAAGGGCCCAAACAGCTGGAAAAAAGGGTGGCGTGTGTGAGAAACTGCCTTTTCTCTGGCTCGTGTGTGTGCGAGCTGCAGATGAGTCGAAGTCTGAGGGCTGCCTTGTGTCAGCCATTGGCCGTGCCAATGACAGCAGTTCCCGACAGCCTTTAATAACACCACTTACAGACTCCAGAGCAGGGAGGGCAGGCGAGGGGGGAAGAGAGCCCTTCTCCTGCGGGCTGGTGGCGCACAAGCCACCCTGCATCCTTGCCAAAGTGTGTTACAGACGCCCGCCGATGGCTCCCTAATCACAACCCGCACTGCGATGTGTTATACGAAGAGATAAAAAGCCAGGAGGTCAACCTTGTGTGTTCAGGAGCAAAGCGGTGGGTCCCACAGCTGGGAGGACACTGGGACGTGCTGGGGTGGACCAGGTGGTGGCCTGGGGGGACTCAACCCTATCACACTTCCCGATGCAGCACAAGGCATCTCTGGGGGTTCACACCGTGCACACCCGGATTCACACTGGGAAGCAGCCAGGAGACAAGGAGTTATCTCTACTTCCATGCAGAATTGGTAAAACAGAGAAAAGTACGTACAGACAAGCAGGTCACAACGAGAAGACACAAGCCCTGCTGCCCACCCGCGCTTGGTTCCCCACTGTGAAGGTGGGAAATAATTCCCTACCAGGTCTCACGGAAAGCTGGAAAAGCTCAGACTTGTGAAGATGCTAAAAATCCTCAGCTTAGTCCAGATTTGGAAAGCTTTGGGTAGAGCTTCAGAGCATATCATATTCTGATTATTTACTTCTCCAAGCTAAGGAGAGACCTACTTCACACACCGCCTCCTGGAGAGGCGGAAAAATCAGGCATGTAAAATAAGAAGGAAATGGAAATCGACTTGATAGCTCCTTCCCCTTCCTAATGGGTAATACTTACCTAATTATGCCCGCTTGCCATTTCCTTTTTGTGCTTTCTCTGAGCTATTATGCAGAGATAAATTTGTCCTAGAAGTTGTTACTTTCATTCAGAGGCATCCCTTTGAGCTCTTCGCCTTGCTAAGACAGGCAAGGGCAGCAACTCCATTATAAGGGGGGAAGAAACCCCTCCTGAATGGCTCTGACAAGTGTCAGTTCTAGCATCCAGCTCCTGCTGCATGTGGCTCACCTCTCTCCCCTCCCTTCTCTATCCTTCCTCCAGGCAGAGGGGTGCAGCTCGAAGGATGCCTCTTGCCTCCTGCCCTTGCTTGGCCAAGGTGAGAAGCTCCTGGTCTCTTGGAGGCATGGTGGAAGACAGGCAGGGAAAGCCAGAGGCTACAAAGATGCTCTGAGTCCAACATGACTCTGCCCTGAGCAGGCATTTGGAGAAAAACCTGAGAGTTGATGTTCTCATCGCTGGTGGGATCCAAAGGGGCATCCCACACCAGTCCCAAGTCCATGCCACCGCTTGGATGACTTCTCTCCAAATGCATCAGTGTCACAACCCTGTATTCCAAGCAGCTGGCTGCAGCTCAGGGTAGAGAAAAGGAGGTCATAGAAGCAAAACATGACCTCTCCAGGCCCACATCAACTTGAGTGACCCTACCAAAACACAGCAAGCTTTCATTCTCCACAGCCAGCTTCCTTCCTTTAGGGAAGGCCCCATTTAGCGCTATGCTTCGTTGCACCAGGAGCAGGGGAAGGGGTTGGCACGTGCAGGACATGCAGGAGCATCTCCCAGCCCAGCAGGTTGCTCCCAAGCATCAGTACCACAGAGACGGGCTGGATGCCACCCTACACTAATAAGTGAACCCTGCACTTGTGGGATGGGTTGCAAGGGCTTCTGGTACAGTCAGGACTGAGCATTGAGCCTTCAAGACCTCCACAGTGGACAACACCTCCCATCCACCTCCAATCCACGCTCGCCAGGAAGGCTCCCCCGAGCCCTGCTCTTGCACCCCGTGTGTTTTTTTTTTTCCTCTTCTCCGCAGGGAGCACAGCTTCCAAGAAGGGAAATACAAAGCCCAAAGGGATTGACTTCAAGCGATGAAACAGGCTCTGCAAAGGAAGGTGTTTTATTCCTGCTCGAGGGGGTCCTTTAAAAAAAGCCTCCTTTTGTTTCCTCAAAGGCTGGGAAGGACGTTTCCCGGTCCAGCCTGGCAGGCTGGGGAAGGTGGAGACCAGGAGGAATTCAGGGAACTTCAAGGGCCACGCTCTGCAAGAAACAGCAGAGATTTCCCTACACCCAAATCCCTCCATATGCAGGATCCTGCACGGGTCCAGCCATTCCTGCATCCTTCCCCACCCTGCAGGGGCTCGTTATCCCAGGGGAGCATCTGGGATGCCCGGCCATGCACCTGCAGCAACTGTACAAGGAGGGGCTGAGAGTTGCCCCCCCCAACAGCCACACCAACCACTGAGACTTCACCTCCGAGTTGTTCATTCTGCATCAAGAAAAGCTGTTCTTGTTATCCTTTCTTTTTTTCTTTCTTTCTGTTTTTTGCCTTCCACCTTTGGATGCTACGTTGCATCTGCCCCAGCCAGAGAGGGGAAGCAGCCCCGATTCTTCCAGTGCCTCCAGACATCAGATGTCCATCCATCCATCCATCCATCCATCCTCCCAGCCACTCACGTCCTGGCCCTCCCCAGCAGCTGCAGCACCCTCAGGGTGTGAAGGACAGCAGGATGGAGAGAGGTTTCCTTGCAGAGCCACCTCTACAGTGCTGCCAGCTTCCAGGGGAAGCCGTGAACCCGCTGGCTGCAGACCCAGGCATCTGGCTTTGCATCCCTGCTGCACCTCCCGGCTGTGCATTCCCAAAACCCACGGATGTGTCCGGAGAGAGGCGTAAACGGGCTCCTTGCAGGACCCCCCGCGGAAACTCTCAGCCAAGAGCATTGCTCAGCATCCAGCCTGCAGAATATACGTGCTCCTACCCCTCACGCCCGTTCCTGAGGAGCAAGAGGAGCCCCCAAAGCAGGCTTTGTCCCACCCACAGCATCTGGAAAGTGATCCTTAGGGCAGGCGGAGTGACATCCTTAGCATCACTTGCTCTGCTTGGCATCATGCGGGCTGAAACCAACCCTGGAGGGGGTCTCTCCTGCCCAGCCTGGCCGGGTGCCCAGCTCCAGGGGGACGCTCAGGCAGAGCAGGAGCCCGGGACAGGAGCATCGGAGGAGCTTCCCTGCCTCCCAGCACGGAGGGATGGGTTTGCAGAGACCGGGGAGGGTTGGGGGGGGGACTTCAGCAAACAACAAGGAGCGGCACGTGCAAAGAGATAAGAGAAGGTATTTACCAGGCAATCACTACAAGGTCCTGTGAATATAGTATTTGTGATGGATGAATAGACATATTATTACAGAACTTAATGCAAACCCTTTGCACCAAATGGTGACATGCGATTACTAGTTTGGAAATAACTAAGCTCATTATAATGAAACGCTTCACTCAAATCCCCCTCCAAAGGATGGATCTGAGGAAGGAAGGAACCTGTGACAGGAACATACTGGGGGATTTGTTTAACCAGATCAGCCCGCTGGGCCAGCACAGCACGCTTGCTCGCCTCCAGCGTGGCTAAAGCCTGGATCGCCGGGAAGCATAACCCACAGACCTGTGTGGACAGGGTGGGCAGTACCCCCCAGCCAGCATCGGGCTCTTCCTGGCACGACCCTGCGTTTAAGAGATGAAACGAAGCACCTTTCAATAATAAATAATAATGCTAACTATGTGTTTCTATAGCAACTCATCACCATAGCAGCTAAGCGCAGGAGGAAAACTCAGAGCTGATCCTGCCGTCTTCAGGGTGAGGAGGCAATTGCCCTCCTGGAGGTGGCTTTGGTGGAGGCAGAGCTGGGACTTAAACCAACAACTCACCCTCCAGGTTGTCCCCAAGCGCTGCCCTCCCCAGGGAAGGTGTGTTGGGGGAGTGGGCTGGATGCTCTGGAGAGGCAAAACCTGGAGTCCAAGGGGTGATGGTGGTTTGCAGCTTCAATAACACCGGGTATTGAGGTCGTTGCAACCCTCCAAATGAGCCCCGGGGCTCCAGGGTGGCCAGAAGGAAGGAGGACTAGGGCAGGGGACAACCCCCAAACCAACCGGACAGACATCACGAAGGGGAGAGTACAAAGGGTGAGACACCAAAAAAGAAAAGAAATGCCCAAAATTAGCCATTCAAATACACAGACATCTTGGGGTAACAGCTTACAAAACTCCACATGTTGCTCTGCCTTTAGTAAGAACCAGAAATTTACACCAAAACCCTGACAGATAAAAAGGGTCTCCCAAAACAGCCCAGAAACTCAATTTTTTTTAAGCTAGCGAGTCAAGCAGACATGCCCATCCGCATTTGGTGTGGGGTTTGGGTGGGGTTTTTATCCCTAAATCCCCATAAAGGAAAAAAAAACAAGCAAAAGCCTTTGATTAGCTCCACAACTGCCATGGTTGCATTCCCAGCTCACCTCCTCTCTCCGCTCCCCGGCAGGGCGGGGGTGTCAGAGCCTTTTCCCCCAACACAGAGCAGCCTCCTGCCCCTCACCATCTCCAAAAGCCTCTTCCCAGCCAGCAGAAGAAGGTGACACTGCCCAGGGATGGGACAGTGACCGTTAAGTGGCTATTAGCCATGTATGTGGTGCTATTCCTCAGGCCGATGAGTGCGTTCCCAACCAGAACCTCCCTGCTTTTATCATCTCACTTACGAAAAGTGAGTCATTTGTAAAGGTCATTAGAGCAAAATGACTAGTAGATGACGGCTAAAGGGCCAGTCGCTTCTACAAGACCACCCCCATTTGATAGACGGGGGAAACAAGATGGCAAGGGACTCCCTCAGAGCTATGGGGCAGCTCTCCAGCAAATCAAAGTCTCCCTCTGGCAGCCCAGAATAAGTTTCCCTAAAGTAAAATAAAGCTGTGTTGCACACCAAGCACTTGCTGTTCCATCAATAGGCAATTGTAACAGGATACACCTCCTTAGTCTCTAAATGAGTTTTCTTTCCAGCGCTACATTATAGACAAATCCCCGGCCACAAAAAAAAAAACAAAACAAAACAAAAAACAACAAATAAATCCCGTTTCACAATCAAATATGCTCTAACCAAGTCAAACAAGGCCACACGCACGTGCAGCGAATCTGCAGAACTGCCCAGCACGACCATCTTCCCTTCGGGGGCGAGGGGGGAGAAAAGGCGAAAAGGAAAGAAAAGAAAGAACATTTAATAGAAGAAATGAAGTGGCAATTTCCCAGTTCAGCTGGGGATCAATACGTGGGCCCCTCGTGGTTTCTGTTTCAAAGGGGCTGAGCTCTCGCCGCCGAAGCCCAGGCTGACACCACGCCAGCGCTTGGCTTATGAGCACTTCATCTCGGCGAGATATTTTGAATTTAAATCTTGCCGCAGTTGGGGACGGAGCCATCCGGGCTTTGATTTACCTCTCATTCGTCGCTCCCGTTCCTATAACTCTAAAACTCAAGTCACCAAACGGCCGAGGCGCTTCGTGAATGAGTGTCAGGGGGCTGCTGGTGGCAAGTGCACCTTCCCCGCTTCAGAAGAAACAGCAGTATTGACCGTCGACACGCGGTCCCCGAGTCCAGCATCGCTTCACTACTTCGAAGGGCAGTAGGGATCACTGGGATTAAAGTAAAACCTGCCCCCCACCCTCACCTGTCCTCAAGGAGAAATAACAAGTGGGTCGGGGCGGCTCATTTTACGAACGTTTCCACGCATTTGGTGCAGCGTTGGCTGCGAGGCTTCACCAAGCATCAAGATTTATTCCTCTGGCCCTTGCACGAGCTCAGAGGAGGGGGAAGCGTGTGGGTATATATATCATGCAAATGCCTGTAATGGAAACCTATCCCGTATTATCTGCATTAGATCCACACATTCGTCCTGTCAGAAGGACAAGGCAAATTCAAGTGCCAGTCAGCTCCCGTAAATTTACGGCCAACGGCGCGGTGGGAAAGCCCCGGCAGATCACTCGTGTCTGGATAATATAGCTGGAAGGAAATTCAGAGATCAGGCACGAAAGCCTAGAGAGATGACGACGCAAGGTCTCCCCTCTGGGTCAGCAGTGCAGACCCAGCCACGCTCGGTGGCGGTTTCTGCTTATTCCTACGCAAAAAAAGTCCATGGACCTCTTACCTTTTGGGTCTGGATTTCTGTTTTGAGGCATGGACTATCTGGAAAAAAAAAAAAAAACCAAAACCCAAAAAACTGGGAAACTTTGACAGCAAAGCCTGAAGTGAAAGCAAGTCACTGAGACTGCAAATGACCTCTCTCTTTCTAGTGAAATCCCCCCAAGAAAGGTCAAAGCCACCTGCTGATAGGCAGCAGAGCGGGGATGGAGGTTTCAACCCAACCATAGCTCCCGCTCAGGTCTTTAGGCTCTCCACCAGCCCTGAGAACCTGATGTCTTCTACAGTCATTAGTATTTGAGATAGAAGCAGCTGGGAACGTTATACTTCAGCAAAGGGTTGGCTTCCTCCATGGGGACATTGCTCCAGGAACCACCTTTGAAGAGCGTATGTCCCCAGCAAGGTTGACATTGGCTGGTTCACATACACCTCATGGGCTAGAGGTGTATAAATGAACTGGCCATTGGGTTTCCAAACCAAAGGGTGCCCATTCTAAGCCTTCAGAGCTTCTCTAAGGGCTCCCAGAAGGGTTCTTTTTCAAAGGAAAGGGTTGCAGGACAGATGCCACGCTACACTGGCTCCCATTGCAGGGCAGAGACCTGGCACCTCTTACACGGGTGGCTGCTCAGCACCCTTACGAGATGCAACCAAGCAAGAACGAGGCAAACTTAGCAGAGCACATGCACCAATGAAGAACAATGAAAACCAGACAGTTCCAGGGATGAGTCAAAAATATAAAAAAAAAAAGTAATGAAAAGGAATGCCAGTTCCAGAAAATCACCACGCAGACTGTCGGAATCGCAGCACAGCTCATTTTTTTTTTGCCATGATCTCTCCATTCCCAAAGGTTTTTATACCCAATTTTAAAGATACGGGAACCGAAGTTCATGAGAGCATAGGCGCCCCCCGGCCAACGCACTAACCCAAGATGATATTTTCTCATTTTAAAGCACCCATCCATCATTTTAACTGGAAAAAATTCCATCTCAGAAGAGTCCTGTTCTGACCAAGCACTGCTCTTGGCTGTTGAAGCACAGGCTCAAGGGCAGGGGACTTCTCACTGCTCTCATCTCCAAGTACCGCTTGGGGTTCGGTTTGTATTTCATGGCGGTGGGTGAGAAATCCCATCAATAAATGTGGACTGATACTTTTGCCTTTCCGTGCCTCAGTTTCCCAATCTGCGCTGGGGGAACGAGAATACTTTCTCACTTTTTAAAAATACTTCAGGGTCTGAGCGACAAAAATCTGGGGAGCCCTATGTATTTTTTTTCTGTATTTTTTGCCACAGGCTGCTCAAGAGCTCGAACCTAAGGGTTAAAAAGAGCTTTTCACCCGAAGACAGTCATGCAGGGAAGCACGCTCATCGCTGATATCCTGCAGTTGCCCAGACTCTGCACAGACGGGAAGTCTCGTTGCCTTGGGCGCCTGGAGCTGTTGGTGTCCATTAACGGAGTCTTGCAAGCAAGAAGGGAAGGAAGGAGTAAGAAAGAGTCCTCTGAAGCCTTTCGTCACACTGGTGGGGACCAGAAAGGGCTTTTTATTTGAGCGTCAAGAGGTTTGAGGGCTTTAGTGTGGGAAAGAGTCACAATCCAAATCGCATCCCAAGTTGGGGAGGGGGATTCATGGGCAGGACGTGAGACTCTTGGGTCCCAGCACCGCGGCTGCAAAGGGGTGATGATGGGTCTGGGTCTTAGGCATGTGGGATCTCACTTTTAGAGGGCATTGTGCACAATAAATCAAGAAGAGCCAAACAACTCCCAGGAGAACATGCCTTTTTTTGCCGAAAAACACCTGTAGGCAATGCCACGCCGCAAACTTTGGCACCGCCTACTCCAAAACTCGAAAGCTCTACCTCTAACACCCTCCCCACGTAGGATCCCACCAGGGAGCACAAGCCCACCCTGCCAGCATCCTTCTCAGCTTTTGAGGAAGCTTTTCAGAGTTCCCTTCCAAAAAAGAAATTAATTCCTACACGGCGTTAACCCTCAGCATACCCGAGTACCGTAAGACCTCGCAAGGCTTTGCACCCCACTCAAATCAAACCCCGGCGCTCCGGGAAGGAGGTAGGTTTTATTGCAGCTGCTCAACGTCGAAGAAATTGGGAGACAGAGACAAAGCAAGTCAGTAAAAGGGAAAAGATGCAGCACAAAAGGGGGCTCCGGCATCTCTCCTCCCCGCCTCACCCAGCAAAAAAAAAAAAAAAAAGAGAGGAGTCGACGTGAAAGGGGCTCCGGCAAACCCACTGCCCCCCGGGATCTGCCCACCCGAGATGGTTTCGGACTCGGCTGGCTGCGGGAGAGGGATGCTGGCAGGTGAAGGCATGAGGAGAGGCTGGAATATCTCCTCTCCCCGCGGAGAAGTTCAGCATCTCTCTTAGGATTCGCGACGGCGCTCGTCCCTCCCGCTAGCCAGGTGCCGGGTGGCAGGCTGAGCAGATTTAACACCGGTCTTCAGCGCCTACAAGGCAGTTGCGATCACCAAGCGAAGGCTTCCCAACAGCACCGTGATTGATCATCAGCCTGTATTTTAAAACACCCATCTTGGACGTAAACACCACTTAGATCACGCGGCTGTCATTTCTTTCGCGTCTTATCGATAACCGCCGAGCGCCGCGCATTTAAGACGGGACAGAGAGGGAAAAAGCCTTGGACTGGTCCTTTAGGAAAGGAGACACCCCCGTGGAGGATGGGTCTGGGCAGAGGAGGGAAGAAAATCCCAGGCTTTCCGTGACGGGGCTGGGGTTGCATGTTTAAACCCGGCTGCGCACGAAAAGCAGACACACACACATCTGTTGCACGGCTTGAAGCCCGGCGCTGGTGAAGGGTCCCACACACAAACAAACACACACACACACACACACACACACTTTCCCCAGGTTATTAAACCCCAAACCAAACGCCGCTCGCATCCCCGAGACCTTAAGAGAGTGGCTTAGCCGGGGGGAGGAAGCACCTAATCTCACACTGGGAGGCACAGGCTGTAATTAAAATCACGGAGACGGCGGAGGCAAAGCAACCCCATGCTCCGCTGCTCCTACCCGCCCGCGGATTTAACCGGCTTCTATAAACAAGACCCCGGGTGAAAGGGAGGACAGATAAAGAAAAGAAGTTCGCACGCTTTATGCCTTCCCAAATATTTGGGCAGGGCTGGTGCACGCTCAAGATAAGTCCCGAGGAAGGCTGCGAGCGGTTGCGTCGGCTGTAAAAAAAAAAAAAAAAAACCACCCGAAAAAATCCTGACACCCTCATTGTTCCCCCAGAATAAGAGCATCCCCCGGGGTCCCGGTCCAAACCTCTCCTCCCCTCTCCGCACCGCACAACCCCACCACCCGGGGAGCCTCAGACCCCCTTGGTTTTCCCCAAAACCCCGCATCCCAAGCACCGCATCCCGGTGGAGGGAGGGAAGCCATGAAAAATCAGGTGCGTTTCCAGCCAGCTCTTCGGCAGGGCTGGAAAGCGAAGCGGAGCGGACACGGGGGGGGTGGAAGTTTTTGGTTTTTTTTTGAGGAGCGGGGGCCACGCGTTTTCCACCTGGTCCTTTTCCACCAAGGCGAGTCCTGCAGGTCCTACATCCCAATCCGACAGGGTGAAGGCTGCATCCTTTTCCCGGTACGGGGAGCAGATGGGGGCCCCAGGAGGAGGGTTTCCTCTGGGCTGGGTACGTAGCAGCCACACGCAGCCGCTACAAACCCAAACAGCACTTAGCCCTGCTGGGGCTGAGCAAGTGGGTTTGTTTATCTGGGAGGAACTCATCTGCTGCCGGAGTATTACATTTCCCACCCAAAACCATGTGCGGCTGGGTGTTTAGATCACTTCTCCCCCTGTCTACATAATTTAAGGGGCATATGTCTGATAAAGGGGAGAGCATCAACACGCAGGTTTCGGTTGCAGCGCACACACGCAGGGAGGGAAGGAGGGAGGTTTAGTGATGCTGACTGACTCCGCAGCCGGGATTTGGGCAGTTCAACTCTCCAGCACCTTGCAGGAAGGGATCCCCCCCCCTCCCTCCAACCCCCCCATTCCCTCCTCGGTGTTCCCCCGCCGGGGGTGGCTCCCTGTCCCCATCCATCCATCCATCCATCCATCCATCCATCCATCCACCCGGGAGGAGTCGGTCCTTCCCGGGAAAAGGGCTCTGCCTCCAGCCCCCCGTCCAGCTGCGACCCCGTCGGGAAGGAGGGAAAAGTTTGCAAATGCTTCCCAACCACCTCGCCCGGGGAAAGGCAGCGGGGCACCGAGGGGGGGAAAATACACACACACACACACACACCCCCCTCCGAAGGGAGGAAAATCCGCAACCGGAGATGGCCGGGGGTGATTAGGGACAGGCTGCGCCGCCGGAGCCGCTACCTCCGGGGAGAAAAGTTGAGCTTTGTACGTGGGGGGAAAAAACCCACCGAGGACCCGGGGACACAC
>JAOXJK010000001.1:2776579-2819009 GCA_025774025.1 Xenus cinereus | reverse complement strand
GCCCATGGCAGGGGGGGTTGGAACTCGATGATCTTTAAGGTCCCTTCCAACTCTAATCATTCTATGACTCTATGAATCCATGGAACTTGAAAGCACCAGAAGTCCTGGATGCGTGGATGGACGGACGGATGGATGGATGGATGGATGGATGGATGGATGGACGGATGAAGATGTTAACCAGAATCCACCATTGCCCAAAGCCCAGAATTATCATGACAATGTCCTATCCAGCAGGGCCCCACTGTAGATGCCTGGGAAAGGGACCCCTATATTTAGGAGGCACTCGGAATTTGTTTTTCTTTCAGGAATTTTTTCCAATAGCTTTTTGAACCTGTGTAAATATCTGCTGTGAGAAGGCAGCCGGCAGAACAACTCACCATCTGAAGGATGCCCTTGTGTTTGTTTTCAGGTTGCTTTCTGCAAAGTGCTGTCTGCCTGGCGGGGTTGATGCCTCCTTGTTCTTGTGTCAGAAGAGATGGCAAACGAGCTTTGCCTCTTCATTCCTCAGTGGCACTTATGGTTCTACAGACGCCTACTGCACACACTCTCCGCCATCTCTTCCTTAAAGTAGTTACGTTGCATTATCGGGATGTCATTTCTGGCTCTGAGCCACAAATTGAGCAAGGTTTGCAAGGAAATAAGAGAAACTATCTTTGCCATGCCCGTGCTCCTGGCTTGCTGCAGCCCACCCTTGCCTCCCACAGCAACTTGCTTGGCAACAAACCACATGAAGCTGGATTCACCTCTCCTAACTCTGACTGTCTGAATTTGAGGCGTTTTACAAGTCAAACCAAGACACCTGCTTTGGGGAAAGGTAAATCCTTCAGTAGACTGTCAAGGGACTTCAGCCACCAGCTCTTCCAGAGACACCTGTATAGTAACCAGCTGAAGCCCACATATAGGTAGGATCTGGGGTGGTAAACTCAGCCTCCTCCCCACACACCTTTGCTTGCCCATCTGTACAAACACCTCGTGGCATTATTTAGAAGCTCAATTAGTTAATGGCTGCAAAGTGCTGGTAAGATGAATAGCACTGTAAAAACACAGATCCCAGGAAGTACTCCCATTATTATTATTTTTTAAAAAAAAGAAAACCACCTGACAAATATGTGGCTAGAAGGGCCAGGCTGAGACGGACAGTGAATACCTGAGAAGGGGACAGGAATTATAATTCATCTTCCAGTTGGCATTTGTTTCATTTTTTTTTTTAGCTCCACTTCGCCTTGAATGCTCAAGAACGAGGTAGGGGGAAGGAGTTCTGTTACTGACTTATTCATGTCTCTGATGAAGGGCACGAAACCCTCCAGTGCACAGCTGAGACCCTCTCTGTCTTCACACTTCTGCTTCTTAATGTTTTCATTATTTCTAAGGTAAAAAGCAGGCAGGGAAAAAAAAAATAGGGAGAAGAAAAAAAGAAAAAAAAACAGGTGAAAAAGACTTTCTCAGATAATTTTTTCATATCATAAAGAAGTGGAAAGGAGCGTTAACCCTGTTACTGTTCTTTTGTGAGTCAAAACAAGTCAGGAGGATGCAAGCTTCCCTCCAACACGTATTTTCTGTGCTTCTGGCCCTTTCCCTTGCTGCAAGCCTGGCCGGTGTCGCTACCCAGTGCCGAAGGTACACAGCTCTTAAGGCTTCTTTGAGGTTTTTCTGCAGGCAGCTGCATGCCGTCATCTCTGCTGTTTGCACAGCTGAACGCCTGTAATACCTGAGTCAGGGCTGAGCGCGGTGCAAATCCCCCCAGCTACCAGGAAATCCAATTTTATGGACACGGCTAAATTTGTGTGATGTGTCGGTGGATTAATTCATGAAGATCATTGCCTTCTCAGCACTGTAATTCAAGCTCTTTTCTTGCAGGGGAGAGAGGCAGGCACACGGATATTTTCACATCATGGGGCCAGTCAACAAGTGTGGCAGTGGGATGCAGAAGCAGCGTGCGAGATTGCGCTTGGCCGAAGGTCAATACGACTGCTCTAGTGCTGCACGGGATTGGTCAAAGGTTTTAAATGAGCAGCCCACATAGGTTAATTCTGATTTCACGGATACTGATAGGTCAAAAGGCTTTTATCAACTCCAGAGACTGCATGTATCTATTGTCCATTCTGAGATTCTTTTGCTGGATAGATGTAGACTGGACTAAATCAATGTCACACCTGTTTTGTGGGTCAAGGTGGAGAGGAAAAGCTTTTATTTAGTAGGCAACAGTCTGCTTACGCTGTGATACTGCCCCAGGTCCTTCTGATCATTGTGTTTCTACAGTGCTTTTTCCCTCCGTGCCCGAGGAACCCTGCAGGCTATTGCTGTGCCTTTCTAGTGTCCCTGGACAGCATCTCTCCAAAGCCCTTTATCCCTGGACAGGTAGGTTCCCCTGGAAGGGTCTTCCCAAAACAGATATAGAATTACAGAATCATAGAATCATTTAGGTGGGAAAAGAGCCTTAGGGTCATCAAGTCCAACCATTAACCTAACACTGCTAAGTCCACCACTAAGCCACGTCCCTAATATCACTATTCTTGCACTGGTGGAGTCCCTTCCATTAAAATGAAAGCCATAAAACTTCACACCCCCCATGCAGAGCTATTTAACGGTAGCATCTCTCTCAGAGACAGAAAGATAATTGATATTTTCACCTTCATTCACTTTGATGAGAAAACTGAGGCCCAGCACAGCTGTGATTTGTGGAAGAAGCAGTGTGGGTTTCCCCATAACCAGCATCCCTCCAACTGATCCCTCTATGACATACATGAAAATCCTTCATATAAATCCTGTACAGCCCTGATGACCAACTGGTGCTGCTGGTTCCTGCATCTCACCTAATGTCCTCATTCTTGCCCAGCATCCCACAGCACCTGTGGAGAACCACTTGAGCTTTCCAAGGCTTCATGGGATCTTGGGAAATTGAAGAAGAGAAACTCTAGAGAGGGCTTGATCTGATGGAGGCTCACCTTAGAAGAAGAAAGGAATAAACACGCATCAAATGATAGGAGGAAGGACCTCATATCACCCCAAAAGACACCTTAAACATCTTATAGAGTAAAATACCCACAGACATGTGGTCTGTTCTTCCTGCTCCCAGTCTGTGCTAAGTCTCCCCCCATCCATCTCTTTTTCCTTGTAAAATCTCATTTCCTTAACCTTCTGGAAGCAACCAGACATGGTTCAAGAACGACCTTCTACTCCCTCCATTACAGTCTGTCTCCCTCTCCCTTTCTTCACATACCTGTTTATATCAGTTTCAGATGAATGGAGAAGGCCCACTGCAAGTGTTTTTCTGGGATATTTTTTCCCAAATTAGACCATTAAACCTAATGTATAATATTAGCAAAGTGTGTGGTATTAAACAGAGTAGTATTTAGCACATAAAATATGTTTAGAATATTAGAGAATGGGATCGTTTTCTCTTTATAATGCTTGCAATGTGTTGGAAAGCAGGGGAGAAGGGCATTAGCAGACAGATCAGGTTGTGATTCAAGGCTGAAGAGTTAAAGCTCCCTGGACCACTGTAATTTTGACCCCTTCTCCAAATCATTATGCTAGGACATAGGGCCTTTCATTATTTGAGCATATAACACTGGGCTTTGGGAGCTTTAACTCTGCATTTTCTGGCTCTTGTGGGTTTAAATTATAATTTAGCATTCCATTAAAATAGTCCTTTTTCTTATTTTTCTTCTCAATGAATTAACTTGGAAAGGTTTTTGAGAGTAGGAGGGGAAATGAAAATGTGGGGAAACTGGACAGATTGTCTTGATTCTTACACAAAAGCCTTTTTGGAGGTACTTTAAGGGAAGGTGAACATACCATAAAACTGCTTTGCTCAGGGTGAATGAGCTTGTGAAACCTTTGTACAAATCGGATCCATCGTGTTCATAAAGACAAAGAAATAAACCCATCAAAGAAACTTTCTTCATTTTGTTGCTTGCGAAAGTATGTTTCAAAATGCGTAAAAAACACTGCTTTGGGTTTTCAGTAAAGAGGATTCTTCCACCTTTCTGTCCTTCCTCTGAGCTCAGCTTTCTTCAAATCCTTCCTTCCATGTTCTTTTACCGAGTAGTTTCTGTGTTACCCTCTGCTCCCTCCTACATCATGCATTTGCCCTATTTCTCCAGTCCCTAAAGACGACAGGGGTTCCTCTTAGAAGCCTCAAGGCTTTGATTTAAAGATCTTTGATACAGAAAACATGTTTATACGGCTTTGTAGAACACTGTACACTGGACAAATATGCATTTGTTATTAATTTTTATGGCTTGCATGCATGGTTGTAGGTAGATACACCATCAAGCTCACACCACCATGCGCTAGACATTTCTCATCCACATGCTACATACACACCTTATCTGAGAGAGCCAAGGGGTACATTGTCCGGCTGTTAGATGGTATTGTGGGCAAGGGATAGACCATAGGTCTATCAAGGTTTCTTTGTGTACTTGCTTCAACACCACACCACCTTCTAACTTCTCCAGGAGTAAACTGGTACCAACTTACACAGGGTCCCTTTCTACTCCTTGCATCCAGACCCAGGACAGTGATGCTACACCCAGAAAGCTAGTGGAAGGCTAGCTCTGGTATTCCCATACCTGTTGAAATCCCATCTCTTGCTTGCAATGCAAGTATATCCCAAAATGTACAATATATTCAGCAGAGAAAACAAATACACAGATAGTTGGAGGAGAGAACAGGGTGACAAGCATGTAGAGAAGGTCGCATGGAATACCTAGGAGTACATCTGGGCATATGCAATAATCCAGCAAGGAGCTGTAATCCTAATCTGACACTATGACTGTTATTATTAATATTATAAATATTAATTAAATGCTGACTACTCACATCAATCCCTTTCTTACCAGCATGACCTCAAAGTCTGATGGAGATGCAAAATCAGAGGCTTCTGTTGTTTTCAACAGCCTTTGGACTAGGCCATTTCATCCACAGAAAAAAAAAACACCTGTTGCATTTCAGAGCTGTAACAAGAACACTGTCAAGAAAAAAAAAGCAGAGAGAGAGTTAATAGAGTGATCTGCTGTGTGAGGTCTGAAAAAAACAAATACTTCTGTGAAATAAATGGGGACAAATGTTGAGACCGCGGATGATGTTTGCAAAAATGGCAGCTATTGGCCAATGTTCCCTTTCTCATTATTCCTCATTTGTGGAACAAAATCAGCCATTATCTCCAGGGATGTTTTCAGATGTAAATAGATGACTAGGCATGTTCAGATGATTTTTGCCATCCCTAGTGTTTATGTTTCATATCATTTCATGGGCACACTTCAATCAGATTGCATCGAAACTCGTGGCCAGATCAGGGGTGTTTTGACTGAAATGAAGATTAAATGTTACTCAAGATGATTTACAGCCGTCCAAAACTAGATCTGGAAGGAAGCTGAACCATTTGTCTGGCACTTTTAGGGCCTCCGGCATAGGAAGTTCTGTGCAGATATATATTTTTTATTTCTATACTCTTACAACCACTCACTAATGAGAACAATTTCTCACATCCTCAGTGTATGTAAGACACCAGCATCACAGCTCTTCAACCATGGGGCTAGATATGACCACATCTACATCTATGCACATCCAGAGTCACTGATGGAGCAACCAGAGTCTGAATCAGACCCACAGCTTCAGGTCTGCAGTCACCTACCAGCCACGTCCTCCTCTTTGTCATCCAGGCTGTTTGCACTAGACTTGAATAATACGCAAACATAGCCAAGCTTTGAAAAACCTGAGCTCTCAGTTCATGTTTTTCAGCCTATCTGTAAGTTTATAGCATATTTTTTCGTCTGTCTCTTGAGTTACAGCAGGCATCGGGACATAAGGTAAGACATAAAATTTCAACAGGGCTTTGTTACTTGAAAAGAAGTGTTGATTTGGGATCTAATGGGCATCACCACAGTTATGTCCCACCCAGAATTTTCCAAAAATATTCAGTGGTTGAGGGTTTTTTTGCCAGGGAAGGATTCAGATTGGGTCACCATGTGAACTGGGTATTTTAGAGAGAGCAGGAACACACTGTCTGAGCACTTTCCTTGGTCCATTCATCTTCAGATGAGTTTTGATGTTTTTTGCTTGACCAGACCTAAGCAATTCTTTGGGAATTTTTTTTTCATGGTGTAAAAGCTGGATGAAGGGGGAAAAAACTATAAGCCTCCTATGGATTTGGTGTCTCAGGACAAAAGCGTAAGCCATTTTGTTTGATGCTGAGTCTGGTGGTGCAGGGAAAAGGCAAGTCGAGGAGTCACGCTGCCAAAGGAGAAGCATCTTCTTAATTTGCTGTAACTTTTCAGTCCCTGCACAGTGCCATGGGAAAGCTTTGGGACTTTTACAGCTCCTCCACAAGATGGGTTGGAACCATCCTCCGCGTATAACTGGGGAAACCACATCCAGAGAGGGTGCCTTAGTGCACTGCACGTCGTCCCAATGACTAACTTTAATTAGATTTTTTATTATTATTTTATTTTATACTGTTGATTCACATCTCACAGCACTTTGCTGTTCCTGACTCCCTGTCCTCAGCTGATGGGAACCGGGGTTGTGCATCTGTCTCTCACTGCTGCCGCGTGAAGCGAGTCCTCTACGTTGCATACAGATGAGACTTGGATCTCGCCTGCGTGGCAGCCAGAAGGAATTCCGCTGGAATCACAGCTCCCCAGGTGTAAAAGTATGGAGGGGGGGGAAAAAGTAAAATTAAAAAAATACCAGGCTCTCAAGACGGAAGACGCTAGTGCGGCTCTGCCAGACTCACAGCATCTAGTGGTGTCTTGAACCAGTGAAAAGATTGTTATGTTAAAAAAGCAAACGCCTTGCGGTTGTCGCTAAGGAGCAAAGCCAGGACACGTGAGCCCTCAAGGGTGCGAAGGCAGAGGGCTGTAGAAGGACCCCAGATGTCACTGCTTTTCAAATCCTGAACTGCTTCCTTTTTGCACTTAGGATTGGCAACGGCAAGATTAATGGCCGGATTCTACCTATGTTCTCCAAAGTTTCTTGCGATAAGGTCTGATCCCTGAAGATTATCCCTACATCTTCTTCAAACTCTTTCTATTTAAACATTTCCTTTACAAAGTCAGCTTTCAACCCTGCATTTGAGAAAAATATTAAGCTGTTTTGTCAGAGAAGAGACACATATCAGAAAGGGGCTCTTTCTGCGGCGTGTGCCTCAGACCTCCCCAGCTTCTATTTATGCTGCTTTTGAGCATAAGGATAGTTTGCTTTTATCTGTCCGATGGATTTCTGTTGCTGTGATCATTTCTCCCCTGGGAAAGGTGTCTGTGGCTCTTTCCACCACCACAGAAACACAAAAGATCCCTTTGCTTTTTGTCAAGGAGCCAATGTCGAGAATTTCCTGCTCTCTCACTTGGGGGTAGTGACTGACCTGGAAAGAACATCTCAATTGAGTATTAGTTTCCCCAAATGAAATATCACTTACCCACTTCTTTGTAGTGCCAGTAATACGAATGGTCTCCAACCACTATAATTGCTTCGTGGTAGATTGAAAAAAAGAAGGATCATCTTTGCTGATTTGTGGTTTAGAAGAATGTACAATATATGTGTCTCCAACTGATATTAAAGATGACAGATTGAAATCTGAACCACCGAAGATGTGCACAGCAGATGATGAATTGCTCCCCCCCCAACCCCTTACACCCCAGCTTGGAGAAGGGTTGGATCGTGGCTCAAAGTGCAAGGGAAAGGCAAACAGTGAAAGCCAGAAGACCAATGCCAATGTGTAGTCTCCACAATTAGTGCAAGCATCCGTCCTGCATCTGCAGAGTGCTTTCTATTTCCATATGGATGTAAGTGAATTAGCGTGCTGGGGGCTGATAGCCCCATTAGATAGCCTGCTTTCCTTTAATGGTTTGATAAAAGGAAGGTGACAAGAAGATAGATAGAGATAATACTCCAGGCTTCTTGCAGTAGAACCATTATCATCAACAGCATTAATTAGCCTATAATACACTGTACAGAAACACCAGATACAACCAGTCTAAAGGGAAGTAACCTGACAATTGTCAGTAACATGATAGCTTAGCATTAGCATATCCTGATCATTGAATATCTTTATCTTCCTAACCTGGCCTTTCAGAAAGGGAAGAATTCCCAAGGCTGCCTTGCAGGCAGCATATCTAGCCAAGCCATTAAAAAGACACATGATGATGGAAGTGGGAGCCACAAGGTTGGTAGCAGACTCCAGAACCTTTTGCCATCAAGTCAGCCCATGGAGGACCAGCCCGGGTTTACCCTTTGGAGACTCTTCCCACTTAAGGGCACATTAGGGTGGATTCAATTGCTTCTAAATCTGACAGCTTCTCCCATCAGAGACTGGTAGTGCCTTTAGAGAGCAACTCAGAGAGCTCTGGTAAAGAGAAGTGCAGAGAGTAACCCTGACTTTGCCCATAGGAGGTAACATATAGCCCGATACAGACAACTGGAGGAGGATAGCTCTAGATTGGAGGGGTTTCATCCTGAAGTCAACACTACCATCCTGCAGATGTGCAGAAAAGATAAATTACACTGAGGGAGAATGAAGCGTTTTACTGTTACCCCTTGCGAGCAGCGAGCCAAAAACCCCAGGGCTCCTACCAAGAAGAGAAATTAACTGTGGAATCAGTATTTTTTTTTAAGGTAATCGTCTTTCTCTGCAAGGAATGTGTCAAGCCACAGAATCACAAAAATACAGTTGAGTACCTCGGACCAAAGCTGAGTCAGGGACATATAGATCACACTCAACAGAAATTTATCCAAACTATTTATGAAAACTGCTAATCACGGAGATTTTACAGCCTTCCCTGTTAGGCCATTTTAGCATTTTGTTGTGAACATGACTTCCAGTCTCCCCTAGTACCCAAACTAAATCGTTGTTGCTGAAAACTAAGCTCATTTCTTCTTCTTTTTTTCTCCCACTGGACTAGAAGAATTGCTCTCATCACTTTTTCAAGTATCTTTAGTCTCCTGGAAGACTATTATACTACCTCCACTTGGCTTCTCTTTTCTTGGCTGAAGAAATACAATTCCTTCAACCTATTTTGCTGATTACAAAAGTAATCAAACTACCAGAGAGGGTTCCCTTGCTCTGAGCACAAACCCTCTCTCAGCGAGGAGCCCTGAGACTTTCTTTCATCAAGCTTTTCTGCATGCTGGTTCTTCAGGCTCTGTGCTTTTCCACACCAGCATAACTGCGCTGAAAGGAATATGCAGTTTTAATCTAACTGCTCTCAGTGTCTCAACAGCCTGAGGCACGTGGGCTGTGGGATCCCTCCTTGGGTTCTGGGTAGGTCCTCAAGGGCTTGGTTGACATCTGAGCTGGTTTATATTGCCTGACACCAGAGGTTATCACAGGACTCTGAATCAGCCACGGCTTTGAGACGACCTTCACGGGGAGCTCCCAGAAAAAGATCAAAAGGATTTTAATCTCAGGAACCCCCCAGTTTTATTTGAATAAAACCTCTGCTTGGTTTCTCAGCTAGAGGATGGAAAGGAAATGGCATCTCCAGGAGACGTTTCATCCCAGATGCTAACCTTAGGCTGGAACGAAACTCTCCTTTTCTGGAGGGAGACCTAAGGTTTGTTCAGCCTGGACACCCAACCTTTAGATGGCCTACATTTAATGAGTTACAAGTCTGTGCTCTATTTTAATTTTGTTTTCTCACAAACAGCTCCAGTCCAAACAGAAGGGAAGGGTGATCTATTTATATATTTATTTGGTGATAGAGGCAAAGTTTATGTTCCTGATTCATTGGGTTGCAGCAGTTTTATATCTAAAAGTATTTCTTTGGCTCCTTGAGTGAGTACTTCAACCAAACAAATCCTTCCAAGTCTCTTCTTGAACTTATTCTGTACGTGGTCTCAGGCAGACTCTAAGCTCGACTGCTCTGCCTGTCCATGCAATCCCCAAACTCCTGGTCACTACACACCCATGACTAAAACCAGGTGCCTACCGTCACCAATAACAGGCTGTGTGGGATCATGAGAAATGCACTTGTGAAGAGCCTCCAAGGAAGGTGAGGGACAAATGAGACCAGGATGTCCTGCAGTGACCAGGTGGACACCCCTCAGCTAGGTCTTTGCAGTTCCATTTTCCAGCTTTTCAGTTTCTATGTTGTATTTCCAAGAGGGAACTGCCTTGGCAATGGCTGGGAAGAACTGTGGTTATCAGTACCATTGTTTTTCTTGGGAGTACAGTCTCATGGGGAGCTGCAGGGTTGCATTCAAGCCTCTTCACAGAAATGCCTAATTTAGATCCTGTAACCAACCTAGCATCTACACCAGAGCTTCTGACCTTGACTCTACAGACAGCCAGTGTGAAGAGCTTAGGCTGATACCTAAGGTAGACACCAGCAGTAAGAAGCTGCTTATGGCCGATAGCTCACCCAGGAGCAATTTCCTGGCAGAAAGATAGATTCCCACCTGACACCCACCAGAGCAGCCTGTGGTCTATCCCATCTATGCTCAAGGATCTACTGTGGAGGTGTTTCTAACTGACCAAATGCTCCCTGACTACCCTCACAGCAAAGGGACAGAAGTGGGCACTCACAGCATGAAGTTCATCTGCGCAAGCATGGATGTGTCCTCTAGGATGAGATGATTCATGTCTGAAAGGCTCTCAGGGGTGCATGGAGGGACCGTAGCGGTGAGAAGCTCAGTGTGGTCATGAGATGAATCTCACTTTGGACCTCACTTCTTGCAAAATGGGGCATCAACACCAGGGAACAATTTATACCAGCATTTTGCTGGTCATTTGATAGCTGCTTTAGTGAAGTGCAACAAGAAATGCTGCCCGTTCTGCTCGGTCTGGGGCTTGGGAGGGGGAGAGGAACACATTCTTCCTTGGGGGATGAAAAATATGGAAAATGAAATAGAGCAGACAGCAGAGAGACTGACAGCTGGAGCCTGCTGGATCTATTGCTACTGACCCTAAGCCTGGTAAAGGTGGCAGTTATCAGCTATAGTATCATCCCACCTAAAAGCAGAAAGGAAATGTCAATGGTGAAACGTTAAAGGCACAATAAAAAAAAAAAGCAGAGCAGAGAAAGGATGTGAAATAATGGGGCTGCAATGATTAAGACAGACAGACAGTCAGTGACGCTGCTACGACGACTCTTGGCGGCGCTGGGAATGAAAGTCTACATTTCATTGTGAAAAAAAAAACCACACAAAAGGAGATGAATTTGCTCTTGTGCTGCCTGCAGATTTTGGTAGACTGCGAAACAGATTTCCCAGGTTCTCTGAAGGAACTGCTTAGAGGAAACACCCCAGTCAGGAGGGTTATTCTCTTTTGCTTACAAAAGATACCTGGACATAGTATCTACAGCTCCAGCTTTGGAGAAAAGAGATGGATCCACGCCTCCCCATATATATTATAAGTTCTGAAATGGCTTTAAGGTCACTGGTTCTCATGGGAAAAAAAATGTGCTTGGTTCTTGCTGCTTTGAACTTACTGTATATTTCCCATTGCTTGTGGTGAAAATCTTCCCTGAAACAGTGTACATGCATCAACGTGTGTATGCATGTGTGAGCAGGGGTCAGATGGGCACGCAGCATTGTTATAAATAAAAGGAAAGCGGCTGTCTTTTTGCATTGTGCTCGGAACCAGGGCTTATTTCCCTAGAGGTCCGTATGTCCCATTTTATTTATGATCTCTAATGGCACCATCCCAAATGATGGCTGCTCCACAGATGGGCCTAGCTCCCCAAAGGGGACTGTCCCATGAGCGCAGCTTTTCGGCAGCACCAACCACCTCTTCCTTGCTATTTGGTGCCCAGAAGATGTGCTACTGCCCGTGGACACCCTAGAGGAGCACCTTGCTTTGGGATGAGCCTCATTTTCTTTTAGTCTCTTGAAGAAGCTTTTGATGCACAAGGCAAAGTTGTATTTCATGCAAAGCAGCCCCTTGCAATGAAAAGTTTCAAGATGAAAGCCATCCAGGGCTTTCCTGTACTCATGATCAGCATCCCAGATCCATGGATCACCTCTTCTACCCCTGATGGCAGCTCTTGGCTTGTGCATCTTGCTTACAGAGCAATTTCACAAAATCTCTTTTCCTGCTGCAGTCAGCTTAGGAAACCCCTACCTCACTGTTCAGCACCTTCCTCCTACATCCACAAAGGGGGCCAGGAGAGCTGCTTGTGGGACTATACCGGAAACCACGCCACTGACAAACATGGGTGAAAGAGAACTTTCTGGAGGTTGTGAGTTGTTTTTTGGAAGGAGGCGTGGGTATTTAAGGGTTATTTTCAACCGAGGTTATTTAGCAGTTTTTTGGAATCATCCCTACTCCAAAAATCAAGCTCGTGATGGAGCAATATCTGCCCTTCCCTCCTAAGATGGAGGCAGCTGCCCTCCCTTATTCTTTTACTTCCAGATCAGCCCCTCCAGTCCCAGAGAGGTTACAAAAATTGGTGGTGACAACAAGAAAAGGGGATCTGCCCTGACTGTGGAATATCCTCCTCCAAAACCTGTGAGCAATGCCTGTGGTGCTGCTGATGAGGCCAGGAGAAGTCCTCAGGAGAGCATCCCTTCCATCCCCATCCTGCTGAGAAAGCACCCGCGTCCCTCCAAGCGCCCCGAGAGATTCTTGATTTAGGTCTGGCTCATACTGCCCTTTTCAGCTCAATGGGAGGGAGAAATGGGGACAAAATCTTGTTTATAGTGGTGGTCAGAAGCAAGGCCAGGGGGAGCATGTATATATGCGAGAGCATTCATACACATCTGAGGCTTTGCCTCGTTGCCTCTGAAATAAAGTCGAGGCATCAGGGTGACAGAAGGCAGCCACAGCCATCTCCCTCCTTCCCCTTGCAGGTCTAGCTCTGATTTTTTTTCTTGCCCAGCTTTCAAGGCTATTTCAGTTCCTAAAGCAAATCCTTCCTGCACCCTTTGCCTCTTCTCCCTCATCTTTCACCACACAGGAGAGAGACACGAAAGCCAGGTTTCCTCTGCAGAGCGTGACGAGGGGGGACCCGTGATTGCAATTACAGCTTGTCAACTAATGATGGGCAAAGACTCTAGGTAACGGCTGTCTCTTTTTGTAGGATGGGGATATCCTGTGTTGTCCTAGCTCCGAGTAGCTTGTGAAAGAGAGAAAATCCGTTTTAACAGGGGAGTATTTCCTCGGCTGGTATAAACCAGCATAACTTGATGCCTTTCTAAAGGCCAGGATGGATGACGATAGCCCCAGGATGATTTCCCACAAAGCTTCACAGGATCTGAATGAAATAAGCACAATTCATTGCAAGTATTTAGCAAAACAAGCACACAGCTTGGTGCTTAAATTTCCCCACCATCACCGCTATTTTTATGTACAGCCAGCCAGTGCCATATTTATTTTCCCAGCATCATCCCCTGCTTGTTTTACAGGAGCAGGACTTGACATACAGGGCGTTGGGCAAATAACTTGCCCCGTGCTTCAAAAAGTCAGCAAGAGAGTCAGGAATCACGGCCTGGCACCGTGCAAATAAACACATCTGTCCTCTGGAAAAAGGCAGGCGTGGGATTTAAGGGGTGGTGGTGAACTGGGGGCAGGGAGAAAAGTGCAAAAAAAGGAGCTTAAAACAGTGCCTGTTCAATGAATGTATGTGAGTGGGAGTCAGTTAAAGGCTGGATTATGGTAACTGCATCCACACATTCACATTCATCTTTCTCTAAAACATTCTGAGTTTCCTTTACTCACTACCAAGGCAACTGATTCCTGCAGGGAAACAGGGTGAACTCAGGCGGAGCAGTGGTAAACAGCAGCGAGCACAGCAACACCACGCTTGCCAGATGCACGGTGGCCGAGTCCAGAGCAGCTCAGCAGAGAGAGAGGGAGAAAACTTCTCGGCACCCAGAAACCTCTCGCCACCAGAAACCCCGGGAACGCGCAGAGCAACCCACTGAATATGCAGTGCAGGGTCCACCCGCGCCGGTGCCACCGATACGCCGCTCGGATGCTGAAGGATGCTCAGGCTCCCTCAGCGGCAGCAAACAGCGCTGTCAACACTGGCAGGCGTTTTCCTTCTCGCATCCGACTCCGAACCTCTCCCCCAGCTCAGCTGCTCGGAACAACTGAAGGAGGAGAGGTGGCCTTGGAGGAGCCGAGAGCAGAGAGCGAGCTGGGCACGGCACCTCAGCTCACACCATGAATGGTATTGATCTGAGTTATGGGCGCTGCAGGTGGCAGAGCATAGAATTGAGCCTCAGCATCCCACCCTGGGCCAGGAGGAAAAGGAAAGCCTGTCCTCTTATGCCCTGGGAGGAGTCCCGGGCCATGCCTCTGCAGGTAGTTCGATGTGACACGCCGGGGTGGAGGGCAGCTTTGGCTGTCACCTTTCCCAGCGGGGCTCACAGACCTCAGGGAGAGAAGGGCTGGAGCTCAGCTGGCGGAGCTTTGCCTTAGTTAACGGCATCGTTGACGACCCTGTGGCCTTTGTGAAAAAGTGTGCGCAGCCCTCAGGCTGGAAAGGTTGGACACCTCCGAGTGATTTATCCAGAGGCACTGACACAGACAAGCAAGGTCCCAGACCGGGGAAGTTTGTGGAAGATGGATAACACGGCACAGATATTAATGGGCCATAGGGGAAGCCGGTGGAAAATGTGAGGAAGCTACTGGTACCTGACACTTGCCTTTCAAATTTAATTGTCCCTTGTCTGGCTGACGGAGGGATTTGAACCTGGCACTTCCTGCGCTGGAAGCACAAATCTCCAGGGTCTGCATGAAAGAGCAAGGACGTCACAGCGCTGCTGACCCATCCCTTCTGCTCACGGCAAGGCTTGAACCTCGAGTTCTCCAGCCAGACATTCACAATTAACCACATGCACACAGGAGAGCATCTCCATATTAACCCATTATCATCATCTGCCCTGGGACAAGCCTAAGAGCAAGTGAGGAATTCCCCACACAGCATCTGCCTCCTCGATCGTTGAGCAGGGTTAAAGCCACTGTTGGCACACCCCCTTGTTCGAAGCTCCGCTTCAACCGGAAGATGCTAAGGGTGAGCTTCCATCTCACCAGCCACATCCAAACTGATCACCAGGTCCTCCCTCAAGACAAATAACCACAAGTAAAGCGCAATTCATCTTAAAATACAGATGGTAAACAGATCAGTCAGCCTGAACCCTGGAAAAGCTCCCCCTACTCTACTGACTAGAAAGGGAAAGAAGGCTGATTAGCTCTGATGTGATATCTGTAGCATCTCATCATAGGATGCTAAAAAGTGATGTCAGAGTCATGTCTCATGAAAAGGGAGTCCTAAGCCACGACATCTCAGAAAATCCCAGGAATAGTGTAGAATAGAGGTAGCAAGATGACGATATGATGATCAATAAAGCTGAGAGGTACCAACGGTGCTGAAAGAGAAGCCCACTGCCGATTGCGGTGTGAGGCCTCCTCCCAGGTGGAGGAGGAGTAGTGGGAATTTATTACTCTGCTAGGCAGAGTAATACATCCCACCTTCTGCCTTTGGCCTTTTCTTGACAAATGAGTTCTGCAGTTATCAAAAGTAAGTAGAGATTTTTGGGTGCTTCCTTTTGATAGGGCAAATTTTATATACCCTGAAGGTGATGGAGCTTCAGGAAGCACAATCCTCTGGATGTCAGATCCCTCTGAAGTGTTTCCTACAGACCACCAAAATATTAAGTAATCCAGATTCCCTCAAAAGTTGATTTCCAGTCTCCATACTCCAGTCTACACTTGATTCTTCCATATGTACCATCACCTATAAGACCTGAACCTTTTCAAGGCTTGTCCATTGTGTTTCAACTGGAAGTTTTGCAACAGATCAAGGATAAATGTCTGATCATTACACAAGGTGGGCTAGAATGAGCTCCCTGGTTTTCAAAGGGAAAGCAGGATGAAAGTGCAAAGAATGACTGAGAGTGTCTCAAGAGAGTTTGCACAGAGCAAGAATGGCATCCTGCACCATGGACTTACAGGATTGACGGGGCAGCTCTGCGGCCCCTTGTCTGGGGTGCTCCAGCGTATCTCCAAAGTCAAAGGACAGCCATTGGATGAGATGGTTTCCTGGTATGGTGTGACCACTCCTTATTACAGTGTACTCTCTCTACTCCAGCCTCTCTTGGCATCCTGAGCACTTTGGGCAAGGTCTGGCAGTTGTACACACACCCAGCACCCATCCAGAGTACATCCACAGATTTGGGGCCACCCCATATGTGGGCAGGATTGAACCCTCGCTGCTCACCTCAAGAATCCATCCTCAAGGAGGTTTTGAATGCTCCCCCCACCCCGTTTTCTGCCAACACTGTGATCTGTCTTTCCTGAGACACACAATAGTATGGGATTTTGATTTTCGGATGAACAATGACAATGAAGAAGATAAGACGAAAAAGATTCACTTAATTTTCTCTGTTAATGAGACACATTTTGTATTCCTGCCTCCCTCCTCCTCCTTACTCTGAGCTTTCACTGATTCAAGGATCTGTTACAAGGTACTCATTGGAAACAGCTCATCTCTGTTTACTGTCTCTGCAGGAGATATTATTGCCTCTCACCACTTAAATTCATGATTATTTTTTTTTCTGTTTGTTTGTCTTTTTTGCATCTACAGCCTTCCTTCTCACCTCCATTTCCTAGTTGGAGAGTGCTTGGATATTCAAACTACTTTTGAGACAAACCTTATTTCTTATCCTTAGTGTGCAGGGATATGAAGTCTGTGTGCAAGACAAGGGGTCACGTTCAGATTGCCTACATTAGGTGCCTTGCTCCGGTACCACAATGATGGAGCATCACTAGCCACGTCACTCACCTCCTTTGTAACCCATGGGGTCAAGAGGAGAAAAAGATGCAATCCCAAATTTAGCCATCCGCACTTTGAATCACCAGTCTGAATATGAGACCTGATTTGTCTCCCAGTGACGGCGGTGACTGATTTTAATAAGACTGGGATGGTTTTCTAGCAGAGAGGGAATGTCCAGCTGCCCTGGACACCAGACAGAAGACCTGATAGTGACTTCATACATGACCTTTGTTTCCATGGGCACCGATGTGCCTTTTGCTGTTTTTCCACGTGTAAAATGGAAGTAGGATTTCTCACCCCGACTCTGCCAGCTATGAAAGAGCAAGATCACAGGCAGCCTTTCCTGGGGAAAGGTAGAGCTTCCCAGGTACTGTTGAGACCTCACTGTGTAGGAAGTGACTGATGTGAGAAGGGAAGGCTCATGCATGTTCATGTACCAGCATAAGGGACATAGAGCCAGGAGACCAGGCTGGGAGATCAAATCATTGGCCGCGTGGCTTATTTTGAAACAAAGTTAAGCTACAGCTCTCAGTTATCAGCATGATCACTGAAAATATAAGAACATCATACATTTTTATTCCTTTTTTTTTTGTTTTCCCCCGTGCTTGCAGCTAGGAAGCACTCCTCCTTTGCCTTCGCAGGTGTCCGAGGGCAGGTCCTAGAGACTGGGTTCATTGCCAAGACCATTAGAGTGGGCAGCAGCCTGCTCTCCTCCTCCTCCAGCATTTCCCTGTCGTTATGCCAGAAGCAGCTCACCCCAGTTTCAGTAGGGATGATGTGATCGTAGCTCTAGACCCAGTCTGAGGATGCTGGGCAAGGCTGATGATGAGCTGCTGGTGTTTGTCCCTACCCCAGTGCCCCTACTTCGGGTTAGCTTCTGTCACCTCTCTCTAAAGAGACTTTCTGCAGCCATGGAAGGAGAGGGCACGGCTGACCCAGCGGAGAGCAAAGGGGTCTCATGGCCAGGGTAGAGCCAAGCGGCCAGAAACGGGAAAGCTCAGCAGAGAAACTGCTTGTAGAAAATGGGCTGTCATTGTCTCCACTGACCCTTTCCCTCTGCCGAGCCAATACCGCAGCTTTCATTTCCAGGCAGCAAGCTGGAAACCTTTCCTTCCCTGTCTGCGGATGCCAAAGGTGCCTGAGCCGAGACAGGAGCTTTCAGGGTGGCTCATCACGAAACGCACCGCAATAAAACACTCGCGGGGCTGGAGCCGTTGCTCTGCCGAGCACGGTGCGTGCTTTCCGCCTTCCTCCACCGCTCCGCAGAGCAGCCTGTCGGGAGTGGGACAGTCACAGCCTTTGCCTGTCAGACTGTGGGATTTTTCTCTCTCTCTCTCTCTCTCTCCCTGTCTCCCTGCCTTTGGTGCAATGCAGTATTTTCTGCTCGAGCTGCTTCGCTCACTGGAGCCCTGCGAGCGCTGGAGAAAACGAGGAGGTTGCTTTGCAAAGCCTCCCTGCATGCAGCTCCCGTTCCCGGCTTCGGCGGGTCCACGCTTAGCCCAGTGATAGAGCAGGAGCGTGAAGAAGACCTTTTATGTCCCGGTGCTGCTGCCTGCTCATAGCGAAGTGAAGGCTGGGAAAGGCCCAGCAAAGATGTCCAGCGGGCGAGCCCCATTTATGGGGAGTTTGTGCCCAGAGCACCAGCCTGCAACTCGGAAAACATCTCAAGATGTTCCTCCTTGTGTCACCTGATGTGGAGAGGGGTTAGAAAAGACACTGGTAGTGCATAGCTTATCACATCTAGGATGGCGAAAAAAATCAGCTAAGTAAATTCAGATTTTTACTGGCGAGTAATAGGGCAAGGCCTGTCCACACTGCCTCAAGGCTAGCTCCTTTATGGTGGAGTGGCCGTGTCCACACTGCAGAGCACCGGACCCACAGCTTGTCCACAGCCCTAAGCCATAATAATTATGTTTTGGTGGATTTTATTCTCCAAAAATGCCTGAAATGTAAAAGCTATGCCCCAAAAACTTGTTCAGGTTTTGTCTCAAAAGCACGAGAGGATTTGTGTCTTTGGGGATGATACCAGGTGTGAAGCAGTAGGTGAGCTAATAGACATGCACCACGAGCAGTGGTGGGACCAGGGTGTAGGAGCTACCCAGGGAGCTAAGCTTCAGTATAGATGGATCCCTCTGACATTCTAGGCAGAGGCTGCAACTCAAAATTCTTGGATAATCTTCGGGAAAAAAAAAAACCACAGATCGCTGTTGCAACCACTTCTGGCAGAAACCCAGCCCTACCGCATTTTGTGTATGCACAGGAATTAGCAAAAATGCATAAAATGTGTTGTGGTTTCCTGCCTTTACGTAGAAACCTGCCTCCATCCCTCGCATTGCAACTGCTCGCACCTTCCAGCCAAATCTCCGGAGCTTCGGCTGGGAGTATCCCTACCCTGTTCCTCACCCAACGTCACAGAGAGCAGCTTTACGCCTCACGCGACACTCAGGCGTCCTCAGCAACGTGTTTAATGGGTTGTGCAAGGCCCAGAGCAGTGACTGATGGGTTACTGCCCTGCTTTGCATGCTCGGTGGAAGTGTCCTCCATCACCCTTGCTCCGCTGAGCCAAGGAAGGAAGGATGGAGGCAGATGGCACCAACATCCTCTTTCTCTCCTCCTTGCTCCTGTCCACTCTGACGAGAGGCAGGCAGAGCTTCTCCTTCCCCAGCAGCCATGGAGCTTGTTTGAAGCAATTTGGAGGCAATTGAATGAAAAGGAACAAATGAGTGGATATTGCAGTTTATGGATGGCTGAGTCAAACCCACAGGCGGTGATTAGAGGCCCACAGTCCCTTTCATGCCCACAGTAAGAAAATGACTTAAATTGGTTCCATTTTAGCTCCAAACAGGAGGTGAAGTTGTAGTGGGCTGGATTGTCAGTTATGCCACCTTTTAATATTCATCTGGAGGAAAAACAAAACAGAACAGATTTTTTATTTTAATTTAAATAAAGCGTCAGTCGATCCAAAGCAAATTTCTCTGGCTTCCATCCTCTCCTTCTAGCTTAGATGCAAAGAAATGAAGGTGGGGGAAGCAGAGAATACGCAAGTGCAAATTCCCCACTCTTTCTCCCACCTTCATTTGCCCTACAAATGCTTTTCAACAAGGCCGTTTGCCAGCCGGGCCCTTGTTAGCACTATCCCTGGTGGTTCCTCACCTTCTTCCTTGCCTGTTTGCAGTCTCAGCCTGACCGACCCAATGCAGCTCCAAAGCGTGGACGAGATGAGCATGACATAAAAGAAACTTATCTGGACTTTAGCTTCATCAGTGCCTCTGCTACTGATTTTCTGAGTCACCTCAGGTAAACCACCCGAATTTTTTTCCCCAGAACTTATGCCTGCTTGCTGCATTGCCACCAGCCATGCTAAAATCTGTAGGTAACCCGACCAGAAAAGGCAGGCCAACACGCTTGATGTTTCAGTTGCCTTTCTGCAGCTGGGATAAAAAGACTTCTCAGTCCTGCACCTTCAGGGTTGATACCAAAGGACCTCTCAGGACTCATCACTGTGGCCAAGGCAGCCAGACCTTCTACCCACTGAGACCAGGTTGAGGTGGTGAAAAATGAAGGGGGACTGGACTTTCTTCCAACATGAAGCTTGTATGCAGCCGAGGTGCGCACCAGACAGAAAAGTGCATCCCCATCTTTGAAGAGCGTATGGTCTAAACAGACAATAAGGAAGAAAAGGACAGAGATTCACCCGAAATCACTCAAAAAAAATCCATGTCTGGGATAGGCTTGAGATGCCTCATTCACTAACCATGGAGCCTTGCCTCCATGTTACAAAGAAAAAGCTTGTGTCTTTGCATTCTTAAACTATCTTCTCTCATCAGTGTTACTCTCAGGGTTTTAGTTTGTTTATTTATTATTAGGGAAAAAATACAGTCAGATTTAAAATGTGCTTGTCAACCTACATCTCTTACAGTCATGTTTTCCAGCCTCCTGGGACAATGGCTACCATGGCATCCAAATCTGAATCTGCCACATCAAGTCTCCTCCTTCTTTGTAAATTGATGGAAACGATGTTTTTCAAGTCTTTCAGAGAAATTACAAACAAAACAAAACAAAACAAAAAACCAACACACCCAGCAAAATCCCCCAGAAAACCAAACACACTTAGAGCACCAACTGATGAAGCTATATCAAATTTTTAACAGATACAAGGAGAAAATAACACCCTCCTGGATGACCAGTCTCCTTGCAGCTCATGGTAACACTCATTCTAGTCTTACCTGCTCTATGTGCTGCAGTGATTGTGCTGTTGTTTCGTCAACTTGTCTTTTTTGGAGCTTGAATTTTGCAAAAGCAAAAATACAATGCTAGTTTACGTGGGTACGACCTTCCATGCCAGCAGTGTCATGTATTTTCCAGAGATAAAGGCAGAGCAGCCCATACGCAGTTCAAGGTGCACGTTGGGGGCTCGTTTCACTCTCAGCTTCATTCAGCTCTTATATATAATCCCAAGCAACCCACTTCTTCACTGTAACCTCTTCCAGTCTTTACATATTCCAACGTCTTCCAGGTAGAGATGTATCTCACTGGCGTCCGCAGCAGTTCTCATCTCAAATGGCCTTTCATTTCAGCTGGGGCCTCAAATTATGATTATAATGCAGAGAAGAGAAACAACATCTGCACAGAGCAAAGGACAAAAGTACTGTATGAGACAGCAGACAGAAACAAGGCCAAGAGCAGAACATAAATACATGGGGAAAAATACACTTTTTCCTATTAAGAGGTCTGGAAAAGGAAAGAGCAGCACACCAGACCTCCAAAATTGGTGGATGCTCAAGTCATTTGTGCTAAGCCTGAGTGGAAGGTGGGAGAAAGGCTGGACTGGAATATTATTCCTGGACTGCTGGAATAAGCACAGATGGGAGAAAAGGCATTAGGGTTTGATGTGGAATGGAATAAGTCCCTGAAGATATCCAGTTACAGAGACTTTATAATACTTCAGTGGAGTTACTTCATTTCTGCTGCTACATGAACATGTAGAGCATGACAGAAGCTGAAAAACTATGAGTGGTGAGAGAGTCTTTCGGTTACAACGCTCGTCAGAAGCTCAGAAACTATAGATGTCAATCCTGGCTCCACTCTAGTATTTTGAACCTGACCACTTGCTTGCAGCTAGATTTCCCAAAGAACCCAGCTCCTGAGCTAGCTGCAAAACAATTTTATTTGTTTATCTGTTGCTCCTGTAAAACATGTTGAGGTTTAGTTGAAAAAACAGATACTTGGAAATGGTGTATTTATAGGTTTTTAAGGAAAACTCATGTTTTCTTTTTGTTCCAAATGATTTTTGATGAAAAATGTGCATTTTCAGAGAACCCTCCCTTTTTTCTGTTTTTAATTTTTTTCTTTCTTTTTTTCTTTTTTTTTTTTTTTTAATAGCAACTGCAACAGACATTACGCTGACAAATCCAAAAACCTCACATGGAATAAGCTTTAGGACTCCTGACTAAGCACCCAAATGAGGAGATCAGATTTCCCAAAATTGCCCAGCCTGCAGAAGCCCTTATTTGCACCTGAAAAACTACATCCATCAGAAACTATTCCTGACTCTGTGTAGGGACTCAACCAAAACTCTCTGGAGTAGTTGTGTTTGGTCCTCTCCTTGGGATGTAAGAAGTTGTTTTCTGCTTTTGGGTGGCCAGTATAACAGCTCCATCACACAAGAATAACTGAATTTCTTTACATAGCAAGCCCAATCCTACACCATGGGCCAGAGAAGATGAATACTGTCACCATGCTGCTGCAAACACCAGTCCTGCCAACTGCGGAGCGTCGGGAGCCATTTTCCCAACTCCTCCCTCCTCCCAAACAGTTTGGAGCTCAGCCACAGCCCTGGAAGAGGGCCCAGATATTTATGTTCCTGGACCTTGGCTCATGGCAGCCAGTGTTTGGTTTTGAAAACAACTGCTGATTAAACAGAAATCCCCTGCCGAACAAACAAAAAGAGTATTTTCTTCCCCATTTTTGTCCATACAGTTACATGCCTGGGCTGGAACAGGACTGTTTTGCTGGACAAATCTCTCCTCAGCAAATTCCAGTAGAGAATGCACTGGTTTGGCTCACACCAGCATTGATGCTCCCAGGGACTCAGAGCCTGCAGAAGCTGGGAGATCATCTGGAGAGTGAGGGAAAAGGCTTTTCTCAATTGATTAAACTAACACTCAGTAAAATTGATAGGGAAAAGCCCGAATAATCTTCAGTGTTCTCCCTCAACCCTGCAGATTTTGATTTCAGTCCCTAAGTCCTTTGCTTGCAAAGCAGCCTTCACTGGTGACAGTCATTGCAGCCCACAAACATCCATCTTACACAGCCCTTCAAAATGCTCTCAGTTTCCCCAGGTTAGAGCCGTGACGCGCAACTCTGACGCACCCCAACAAGTTGCCATTCTGACACTGAAATAGCTGAGAGTTGGCCTCCAAGGGACCACAACCGTTCTTTCCATCCCCAGTGCAATGCTTTGTTATCCCCAGTTGGACTCTGTCCCTTCACACAGATTTTGCTTTGTACTGCAAGCGACCCGACTGCTGTCAGCTTTGATGCAGACTCCGCAGTGCATGTCCAAAACATTTATAAAGTAAATAAAGCAGACAATGTTTGGGAACAAAATAACATGCAATTTTGAAGATTGGGTATGGCTGGTGGCTGGCAGTTCTTGGCCATGAGCTCATCCACAATGTACTTGCTAAAATGGCCTTCCACATTTGGGGTGTGTCATGTCATAACCACAACCTTCCTCTTCCATTCAGAAGCCATCTTCAAGTGGGAACTAACAGCTGGCAAAAGCTCCCTTCCTAAAACAACTTCCAGCTGACGTCATCCACATGTCTCTGGAGTACCCCCTTTGTGCGCGCAGAGCACTGGACTACGTGGACCATGTTCCTCCCACCACGCTCTCTTATGCTTGACTATGGATTAAATTTGCGGCACCACATTTCCTGGGTAAACGGTTGATGCAAGAGTGCATTGCACTATCTATCTGGGAAGAGACTCACTAGATTTTCCAGAAAGGCTTTGCAAAGGAAGCCAAATTTTCAGGACAGCTCAACAGGCTGGGTACGGAGCTGGTCTGAAGATGTGGGAGCTCTCATGGGTCAGGAACTTCTGAAAATCTGAATTCTTTGGGAATCTTGTACCATTACTTAGTCAGAGTGTTACAGGAACCCATGGCATACCCAGCCTCTGTGCTGTCATCTTCTGAGTCCTACCTATGCATTTTCAGCCTCTTCTATTACATACCACGTTCCTTTTTCAGCGTTTCATTTAGGAATAATTGAAAAATTTCCATCACAAATGATTTCTCAAAGCAATCATATTTTTTTTTCTCCAAACTACACTGTTTTTCCAATGTTACCTTCAACACCAAAACCCAACAGCTCAGTGCCCCAAACCTGAAATGTCTGAATGGGAGTATTTCTCACTTGCCTTTGGCTCTATCCTCCCATAGTGTCAGACTCCCCGCCTGGAATACATCTTTAACAATATACCACCAATTTTTTTTAGGGAGATGGTGATGGTAGAGGAAGGTGCAGACTAACAAAATAGTCTAGAAAAAATGGAGCAAATCTGCCTAGGCATCAGAGAGTGGTACGTTGGAACTAATGTTTCACATTTTCCAGCCTTTCCTCAAATTAATATTTTCACTAAGTACTCCCAAAAACATCTAAGGAAGTAGAGATAGAAATTTCTTCATCCATCTATAATTGCAATAGTATTCCATGAAAAAAAAAAAAGAAAAAGCTTTTCCTTCTGTCTTTCACGCTTTCTTTAAAATTAGTTCTTGTGAAGGGAACTTGGGATCCCATCTTTGAATGACAGAAAGATGTTAGATGATTTCAGTGATGCAATTTCTCCTCTTTTTGCTGTGTCATTTCTGCTCATCTCTGCTCAAGCAGTTGAAAAGACATCCAGCCTGCCTTGGACAAGTGACCATCTGACCCAGACAGGAGTCCCTGTCATGTAATCCATCCAACAGCTCTCGAATGGTAATATCCTTTAGTTGGCCATTGGTCTAACTTGAATTGGCCTGTGAGCCAGTGACCTGGAGGCAAAAAACTTTGGTATTCCCTTATTAATGGTGGTCAAGCCAAAGGAATTTGTATGGTTGAATTGAATGGTTACAGGAAAAATATGAGTGGATAGAAAAGCAGATTCACAAGTATTTTGAGGCTTGAACACCAAGGAATTACTAAGTCTTTTGAGAATAGCTCTGAAGAGAATGTGTTTGGATGGAAGTAAGTAAAGGGAAATAAGAGCTTTACACTGACATATTTCTTGGAGCTCTGTCACCAAAGGGTGACTAAATACCCTGGTCACTAGAATCCTTTGAAATCGGGTTGCCCTCACCAAGTACAGAAGTTTCAGTACAGAAACAATCTTGTGCTGGCCATAAGATGATCTAATTGATCTTTCTGTTTCTCGTTTCTAGCCCTTAGTCCCTTGGACCATCTGTTTCCTCCGGGGCAATTCCCTTACTTCCTGGTCTGAGGTGGACTCACCTCTCTAATCTGCAGAACGATGATGCTCTCATTAGTTTTCATTCTTAGCACTCGGTCATGACTTTTGTTATATAGCAGATGCTTACTGTGGTTACCAAGAAAGAAGAGAGAAAACTAGTAACTTCATCTGTGGCCTACTGTACGTGATGCTGGTAGACCCATCATAACTTTCATAGGTCTTGTATGCTGCATTTGGCAGGAGATGGGAACATATAACCCTACCCATACCTCCATGCAGAGCATGTCTGATTCCAGCCTGGTCCCATATAAGACCACAGGATCAGCTAACAACAACAGAGAGGGAGGTGAAAAGCCCCGAAATGGTCTTCCTCATCCACAACTCCTCATATTATGCCTCATAGCATAAAATAAATTTGTCTGCAGTAGGTCTGTCCAAAGATCCTCCCTCCAGCCCCCTAATCTGCTTCCGAAGATGGGCAGCTACATAGAGAAAGAGTATACAGAACTGTCCAATTATAGAATGATCCATTCCCCAACTTACCTATTCAAAACCCATTCCTCTTTCTATCATGGCTACAGCTCTTCAGTGGGATAGCACACATGGCAGGTAGGTAGCTTCAAGGTAGCCATATGTTCAAGACCTTGTTCTAACTCTGATTCACATCAGCCTAGAAAATTTGGAGGAGACTGATGGCATTGGCTTAGAAAAGTTAAGTGTCCTTCTTGGAAGAAGTTAAAATTATTCTAATTGAGTGAGTGTCTTGGGCGGGACCCATTATTTAGAAAGCTCAATCGTCTATAGACACTGCTTTTGGACTAAGGTAACCCAGAGGAAATTCGAGGTGTGATCTAGAGAAGGGCTGCCCTCAAATGTTTGGGTCCATGAGTTTGAGGACTCTGAGTTTGTAGGAGAATCTCTCCTATCCTCACTTCCACTTGGATGGAAACAGGAGTGCTTTGCTGCATTTGACTGAAGAAGCAGAAAGTTCAAAAGCAGCAGTAAAGTCAGATATCAAAGCGAGGAAAATAGGGGAAAAAACCCAGTTTGATGATAGGGTTTAGGGCAAGTCTTTCTCTCCTCAAAATTCAAACGTCCAGCCCCAGTGATTTGGCAGTGGAAACAGCTTGATCTCGAGACTCACCAAGAAGAAGGAAACATTTGAGGTAGGTATTGAGCCTGTAATTTTCTTTCACCAAAAACACAGGAAAATTGAGACTTCTTCTCTCATCTTGAACTGGGATGGAACTAGAAGCCATGCCCATGCACACGTCTCAGTGGGGGAGAACAGTCTCCTGCTGTTCTGCCTCTGAAGTTTCCTCCCCTTGGGTGAACCCCAGGGACTGGTGTAGGATCACTCTCTTCCTTGCACTACCTGCCCAAGTTCTTCACCACACAGATGATCCAAAAAGGGGCACGACCTACCCCCCGCCCACTTTGAGCCCGAGTTTTAGGACAAAGAAAAGCAGCTGCCTTGAAGTGCAAGCCCACGATGTTGCCCCTGGTCAGATGATGATCGAACTGCCACGCCGGCATTTTTTACGGCAGTTTAAAACACTATCAAGGCGGCATCAGACTGCCTTTTATATCCGAACCCAAATGGCCATGGAATGGAGCCCAGAGTGAAATGCTAAATTGGATCCTATCAAATCAGCATCAGATCACACAGGCTAAGCGGTAATGAATGGCTCCTAACGACGGAGTTCATCATTATGAAGTAATGACAAAAGATACATAACCACTGAGGTCTCCAACAGTGCAACCAGCCGCCACCCATCACCTACCCCCTCCGCTCTGTCTGTCGCCTGCTGATTTTTTCCTATTAGGGTGAAGCTTTTTTCTGGGGAGTGTTTTTCTCCCTTTAACTGGCAAAGGGTTTTAGGGCTCATTCAGGATAAATTATTCAGTCTAAACGGAGATGCAATAAATCTTAAATGGCAAACAATAGACGATTCTCCCTTTAGACTCACAGAGCCTACAAAACTAATCTCCTGCTAAGCAATAGTATGTCCCACTACAGCTGCTGATGGCAAAATTTACAAGGGTAGCATTTGTTTCCTTATGTGCATCTATATTTAGATTGCCGTAGGGCCTCCCCTTCCCACAGCAACACAAGGCAACCCATCGTTGCACGTGTAAACTGGTCACCATGGGAGAGAGAGTAACAGAGAAATGGCTCACCAGCTCTCAGTTTGGAAAAGTCTCGGTCATGCAAACTTTTAGCTATTTTGCTCATTAAATAAGGACACATAAAAGTGGAAGGAAGGATACAGCAGACTGTGTAAGTGAATTAGGATTAGCAGTCCCATGTATTGTTTTGCTGAGATTTAAGCCTCTCACGTAGCTAAACTTGCACTTCTCTTCTTGGAAAGTGTGGTCTTGGCATGAAATATGTACTATTTAAAGTAATTTTACCCACTCCAAACCCAGAGGACCCATCTGAAAGAAGCTGAAGCCTCACACTTACCTACAGCACTCAAATCTCTGCCCCATCACCCAAGCCAGCATCTTTTTCTTCCACCAGAATTCAAAGCACAGACTAAGTTTGTAGCATCTGGAGGGTGGTGCTGCTCCTTAAGGAAGAGAACCAGCTCAAAATACAGAAAATCCCCACCACAGGCTTAGTGCCAGGAGCCAGCTGATATAACACTGTGGCTAGCACAAGCTTCGGCCACCGAATGGAAATAGCTGTCAGTGGATCCTCGGCGAGCCACATTTCCCCTGGCTGAGGACTTGGCCTTCTGTGTTTAAATCTTTCATCACATTGCACACCCACTCCTTCCTGCCATCTGCCAGGCGCGCCATGCCCCGGGCCAAGTCTGGTGCCGGCTGCTTCTCCCCGCGCAAGCCTCCCCTGCCCAGATATGCCCAAGTGCTTCTGCACACTCCAACTGCTCTTCTCAACCCAGAGAGGAGCCAAGTCGGGAGCTCTGCTGTCATTTCCCCTACCCCCACATCAGCTGTAGCTGGAGTGAGCAACTGCTTTGGCTTCTCTTTACCTTTCAGGGCCATCTGGACAACCTCAGACCTCGTGCTATGGGAGATGGAGGAGGGCCAACAGCACCTTCATGTTGTCACCCAGGAAGCAAGTTATAGCCTGGAAACAGGAGGTTTATGTACATTCATGAAATAGTCAGGGCTTCCTTGTGCTCCTTTATGGCTGCAGAGTCCTCTGGGAATGGCATGGACTCCTAATGGATGCTGCATTAGCTAATCCAGTGATTCAATTACTTCTAAATACTCTCTGGTGGCAGGGTCTAGTCTTCCGGCTCACTTACTGGAAATAGTTGCTCTTCCAGGGGGAGGGGAGATGATCTTCCATTATAAGAAGCATCCCCCTCTCTTTTCTTTGCATTGTCTTTCCACAGGTAGGAGTCAGCCTCCAAGGGCACAGATGGAGTCACATAGACCTGAGATCCAATATTTCTCTCCCCAGTGGGCTGGACACAAACCATTCCTGGCTCCACCATCGTAAGAGCTGTATGAAGCTAGGTGATACCACCTCAGCACAGTGATGCCCCAGTGGCCTCAAACTTGTGGGAGCTGGCCCGTGCCCATCTAGCACAGGGTGAAGCCAGAGGTGCTCAGTCCTGCTGACACTCAACTCTGTAAGCTTGTCAGTCTAGGACCAACACCCAGATGATATCAGGAATTGCCCTGCCCCATCCATTTGTTACATGGCCATCCTCCAGTTGGACAGCACTGTGTTCAGTTTTGGGGCCCTCACCACAAAAAAGACATTGAGGTGCTGGAGTGTGCGCAGAGAAGGGCAACGGAGCTGGTGAGGGGTCTGGAGCACAAGTCTTGTGAAGAGCAGCTGAGGGAGCTGGGGGTGTTCAGCCTGGAGAAAAGGAAGCTGAGGGGAGACCTTCTCGCACTCCCTGAAAGGAGGGTGTAGTGAGGAGGGGCTGGTCTCTTCTCCCAAGTAAAAGTGATAGGACGAGAAGAAATGGCCCCAAGTTGTGCCAGGGGAGGTTTAAATTGGATATTAGGAAAAACTTCTTTATCGAAAGTGTTATCAAGCTTTGGAAGAGGCTGCCCAGGAAAGTGGTGGAGTCACCATCCTTGGAGGTATTTAAAAGGTGTGTAGACATGGTGCTGAGGGACATAGTTTAGTGTGGACTTGGTAGTGCTAGGTCAATGGTTGGACTTGATGATCTTACAGGTCTTTTCCAACCTAAACGATTCTATGAGTCTATGACCACCAAAGGAGACAGCAAAACTATGGATACCAGGCTGGACAGACTCGTGTCCAAGCAATCGCTATGTATTCTACTCCCCAAATTCATATTGCAGCTTTAATGGGACATTTCTTCATTTCCTACCCCGAGCTCTGCCTCTGTTCATGAATACACTTCAGTGGTGCATCTCAGACAGTCATTGTCTTGGGCATATGCATAGGTGTCACCTCCGTGTCACACAGCAAAGCCACGCTCAGTGCTTTGCTGCATGGACAGAGCTTCATAAGCCTAAGAACAGCATCAGTCTTACTTCTTGAAAGCACAGATGAGATGAAAGACAAATTCAGCGCACTCAGATGAATAAGAAGCTTGTGCCAGAGAAGAGCAGGTTTGATCCTGTAATGAAGGAGGGCTGTAACCAGCTTCATCTGGTGGATACACACATACGAAATACTGCTCCCCTCTGGAAAGTCATCAGCCAGACCATGCAAGGGTCTGCCGTTGGTGTCAAGTGGGTTTTACATAATAATACATTTATTTCTTAGAAACAGACAGAAAAATGTGGAAAGATTTGCACAGAATGTGAGTGCCAGGTACACCTCTTTTTGATTTGCCAGGGATGAGCTATCAAAGAAGATCCACTTTTGGCTTTCCTTCTACGTTAGGATTGCTATATTCACTTTTGACCAGGAAAGTGCTAGAAGTATATACAAAAGACATTGTCTGCAGATCCTTAAAAGGGAAAGATAAACCTTACAGGCTTCTACCAAAATCTTCATATGGCCAGGAACCATGGGGCAGACATTCATAAATTGGTTCATAGCCTTAAAGAGCAAAGAGATCAAATATATATATATGAAATATATATTAAAAAGTCTATCTATCTAATATATATTTGTGCATATACACAAATACATATGAAGTATTTTCAAATAACTAACTCCCTACTGGGGAGAAGAATCAGTGTTTGCAACACGCTGCTGCAGAGCACGGAATCAAGTGATGTGGAACTGCCTTAATTACAATTTCACTCGGTGCTTGTCCCAGGCTTGGGCTCTTGGGGAGGAATTGCTATTTGCAAGTGGTTTAGCACCCTGCTGCTGCTGGTCCTGAGTTCCCAGCTCAGAGGGGCAGGAGAAGAAGGGCTGTTCACAAGCACTTCAGCTCACTGCTGCTGTGATAAAGGGGCCAGCAGTGAGCATTTGCCAGAGGGGCTTTCCCAGGAGCAAAGCGTGATCGGGCAACTCAAATCCTGACTAATCTTCCCATCCAAAGAGCACAGGACTGAAATCCAAGACTTCTGCCCTTCAGCACTGGTCCAGTACTTTCAGAAACTTCAAGCTTAGATTCTAGACTCAAGTTTCAAGAGAATGAAAGACGTTCTTTGCGTGAGGACAACACCCACACTCATTTTGGAGGAAAGTTCATGCCCAAGGATGTTTCCAGCAGACCGTTTGGATGGAGCCACCCCGTTTTGCTGAAGAACATAGTTTAGGTACGTGGATGTGATCTGTGCTGAGCCACCCCATCTCATGACCAATGACCATGGTCTGACTTACGGAGATAATTCCATTGCATGGTCCTGGTAGATCATTTCTTCCTGGACAGAGTGGGATTTCCATGGACCTTGGGGCCAGTGCTTCTCTGCCAATGTTGCCCACACTGATTTGCTGAGTGTATGGGTGCCGTTTAAGGAGATCAAGCAAGGCACCCAGCTGTAAAAGTCCTTGTTTATTATCGGTAAACATCACTCTTTCACCACTACCTTTAGGGGGAAGCCCTCAGGCTAAATCCTTCAGTTGTAGGTGGGACACAGGTAACTTGGAGAGAGAGGAGGAGAAGGAGGTAACAGGAGAAAGCACTCCATAAATGGCAACACAGGACAGGCAGAAAATACCACAAATTCAAGGAAAAAGAGTCAAACAGAGCCTGAAATTCAGTTGTAATAATACATTTCCTTTGCATTGTAGAAGAACTAGTTTAGAGAGAGGAAATTACAAATGAGGAGTGACTGGGATACAGAGTCACCTTGGAAGGTGAAACAACCAAAGTATGAAATAACTTCTTTCGTCTAATCTGGGAGTGCAGAGGTCTTGCCATTCATTGCCTCGGTAGGTATGAAGGCAAACACCTGGCTGTGGAGACCACGCAGCCAGAAGGACAGGCAACCAGGTGATGGGCATGCCAGAGTGCATTTAAGCTACCTACTTTGGTGTGTGAGTTTATTTTAGGGTCTGTTTTAGTTCACGAAAGGAGTGGTTCTGACTTCCTGATCTGTCAATGCAGAGAGGTGGATGGGCTGTCTGAGCAGCCCCCTTATTGCATATTATCTGGATATGAAGCCTACCTCCTTCCTTCGACTCTGGGGAACCTAGATGTGGTGGTCCCACGCAACACATGATCTGAGCTGCCCATCGCTACGGTGAAGCCTGCTGGGTACCGCAGCTGGTACCCGAGTCCTTCTTGGACACCATAATGTGGATATGGCCTTCATTTGAGGAAATTCCAGGAAATTTGAGGAAATTCGCTGTCCCACTCCACAGCCATAAAGTACTTCTCAACTACCCCAGAACAAACCTCAGGCATCTAGGAAGTGGCCACAGCTGCAGAGCGTGGACAGGAAGACCAAGGGCATTTCCTAGCACTGCTTGTGCACCCCGTTGATGGCAATGATGGAGTTAACATAGCTCCCATCTACATGTTGAGCGGGCAGCTTGCCAGGGGCTTGAAGTCTGGTAAATAAGCAGGCACATCTTGGCTCACTGGGAACAGATTGTTAACTCAGTTCAGCTCGGGGTGAGACGCGCTGCCGAGCGGCTGTCATTAGCGGAGGGGATTCAGTGGTCATGACTGCATGTCACTGTCACAGCCGGAGCTGCACGGGGCTGGAGACCGGGTAAGAGGAAATGGGGTTTGGCTCTCGACCAAGGCTTGCAGTCCTTGCTCCACCAGCACTCCCACTGCCCCTCTCGGTGTAACCTGCTGTTCAGTGGGTGTTTCATGTTCCTCCCCCGGTGGCCAGCCTACGGGCGTGCAGCTATAGTTAGGTCTCAGGAGTTGAAAGTTCCCCAAATCGGTTCCCCAGTCCTTCACTTCGTGCTGATCCCAGTGCAAGGACCATCAGGTTCGTTGGTGTTGCTGACTTCCTTGAGATCCCCCGGAGCCCCGGTGGCAAATGGGGCAAGGAGACTTGCAAGCATCATCATCCTGGCTGACGTACCGTGGCAGAGACAACATGCAGGATGCTGCAGCTCGAGCTACAGCAAAACCAGTTTAGCTGAGGAGTTACATGGCGCTGGCAGAGAACTGATAACTCATAAGGGTCTAGGTGGGGGTAAGGTGGGCACATCAACCATCCCCTCTCCAGGCAGCCACCTCGCCAAAAAGGCCATGGCTGCTAGTGGTCATGCAACTGGGCATCTCTGTCCACCCAATGGCCATCTCCCCAAGAAAATGGACAAGGTCCACAAGGGAACTGGCTCCTCCAGCATCCTTTCTGGGAGCAAACCATCAGCTGGGCTTCAGCTAGTGGAGCCACATCATCAAATTCCCTTCTAAAACCTGCCAAACTGGAAAATACAGTTATCAGGAAACCTGTGCACCACACGGGCAAATACTGGAACATGATCCATTTAGGGGGAAAAAAAACCCACCAAACAGCAAACCCGCAGCACACCCTGTGCTGTTCCCTCGAGCTGGAGCTCAGGCACGGAAATATGGACCTATTACCTGGGCTAAAGGAAAAAAAAATCCATCAGAAGTCATCGGTGTAGGGCAGGCGGTGCACATTGGAGCCGTTTCAGCTCGGTCCAGCAGAAGCCGTTGGGGGACTCCATCTGCTCCAGCCAGCTTGTCGCAATGCCACGCTTGCAGTTAATTTGTGCGCAGTTACGAGGCGCGGGGACGTGCTCTCCGTCCCCCGTTGGCTCCCAGCGAGCGGCGAATTCAAAGTTGCGCTCCCGACATCGCAGGGCGTTGGAAGGGAATCGGTCGCGGCGTCACGGAATCAGCTGGAAAGTTTGCAGAGCCGCAGCAAGGCAGGCAGGCTCTTTTTTTCCTCAGCTGATAAAAAGCCCGAAGAGCATTTTTTTTATTAAATCCTTTGAGGGGGAAACCCCAGGACCAGCAGCAGAAGGCCACAAGGGTTTGTTATGGAGAAAAATCCTCTCTTAAACCACACAGAAACCTGAGGGAGAGGCTCAGCAGAAGCGACGGTGACTTATGAAAAATTATCAACAACTCCTAAAAACGAAATGACCACAGCAGTGTAACAAACCAGCACTGAAAAATGCGAGCTAAAAACCCTACTAGGAGACAGAATCCAAACTGTGCAGTTTTACAACTTTATCACAGCCCATATAGCAATCAGCAAACAAGCCTTCCTATAGCTCAGACTGCAGAGCTTTTGGGGGTAGGAAGGTTGGGACTTTTATCTCTGCCAAGGTATGAGCAGCTATGGTGCGTGGCAGAGAAACAACTGTAGTGAAAGCTTTCTGGGGCAGGATCTGCCTCATATCACACCGGCTACCTGGCTGGGGCTAAAATAATATAATGAGAAACTGCAATGTGTGGGGGAACAAGTCCTTTTGCAGGTGGAGAGCTGCTGCTCGCCAGTTAAACCCAAAATAGACCCTACCAGATTTACTGTCAGCAGCCAGCCATCAAGCAGATGCTTGTGAAAAACACCTCAGTGATGCAGGGGACAGCTCTGAAGTCCTGTCCTCTACCCTGAACCCACCCCAGGCTATATCTGTTGCTCACTGATCATTGTTGCTCCTGAGCAGTCACTTGAACCCGATCCAGCGGTGCCTGAAGTTTTCCCAGTCCCTTTCCCTGACATGGTGCCTGATGCCTACTTCTGCCCCTTCCCAATTTTGTCACCTTCCATCCAACTCTAACCACAGCCCTGCTTGCCCTTCGAATAGCAACTCTTATGATTTGGGGACCTCCGTCACCATCTCCTGTTTGGAGGAGAGGTAGCTTGGCTTCCAATAACCCACATCGTAACAAATAGAAGATCTAGGTGTCATCTTTTCCTCACAGCATTTGCATTTGCAACCTTACTTCTACATTGAACGCAGAATTTGACAGCAACCTGGCAAAAGAATGATGGTTTACCATCAAATAAACTAAAAGACTCCCCATAGGGAGTCTCCGTGAAGGAAGCCTTCACCACCGTGGAGGATTTCTGTGGCAGATGCTCACTGGAGTTGATTAGACAGAAATAATCTCCCACTCTTGTACCAGTCCTGGCCCTCCCTCTCAATTCAGGTGGAAAAAGGGTCTGAAGAGAGAAATCTTTCTCCTTTTCAAGTGCTTCCTCCTCCACGCTACAAAGTGTTGTTCCCACCCTCGTATGGCCTGTGAGAAGTGGGAACACACAGCACATCAACCTTTCCCTGGGAAGCAGACTCCCAAGGAACAAGCGATACCATTTTCTGCAAGTGAACTTTAAAGAGGAGGAAGCCTTTGTTTCTTAGATCCTTTTAGGTGCTGATCAATAACGAAGCTTCAAACCTCCATAAATACGCCTTTCCCTGCAGTCAAACCAAGCCTTGAGGCTGCTTTTGCTCCTTCTGATGATGGGCAGCCTTTCTTCCAGCCCTGCATCACCACCCCTCCCGGAAGGTCTGCTATCAGAGGAGGACCCAGGGTCTGCAGACTCAATAATATTCAAGCCAGCAAACAGCTACGACATCGACAGAGCCAATTAGTAGGAAGGGACGGCTGCCGCGGGAGCAGTGACCGATCCGACTTCCCGGGGTGGGCGAGCAGAGAGGGTGACATCTTACTGACACGGGGCAACCCGTCTCAATCCCAGCTGCATGTCCATCTCATTCATAATGCAGCTGGGCCCTTCGCTGCTTTTCCCTGTTGCTTTCGCTACCGGATGAACAGGAAAATCACTGATCATTAGCAACAACAGACAGAAGGATCCCAAGGGCGAAATTTATATTGTATTCATAAAATCAACTCTCCTCTCAGGCAGTCTCTTTCCCTGTGGCAGGTCTGCTCCACAGAGCATCTTTAAAAATACAGGTTTTATTTCAGTGGTGCCAAAAATCAAGGCCTTCTTATGCTAGGCACAACACGATTAAGCAGATCATCTCTGCTCTGTAGCGCTTAAAATTCAGATAGTCAAGACAATGTGCAAAGGGAACAAGAGACGTGGGGAGGTGAGCTGACTTTCCAAGATCATATTGGAAATTAGTTTCTGGGCTGAGAATACCACCGTGGTCTCCAGACACAGGCAGGATCGCTACAGCACAGTGGGACTGTCCTATTAGTAATAATTTTAAATATTCCAAGTGCCAAAGTGTCTAGCGTTTTTCTTGGAGGCTGTCCTGATCACCAGGAACTGATATCTCTGATACTTAGCCTAAAGCACTATTCTCACCTAGTCATAATCCAGTTTACTGCACAACATAGTTTTCCCTCCCTCTCTGGTTTTTACACACTTCAGAAATCTGTAGCCTCTCAGGATGTGCTCCTACTTGTCATTGCCCAGAGAAACTGCAAGGCTGCTCCTTCCTTGGACTCTGGTTTCTCAAAGTCACGCAGGTTGATGCCACCCCAGATTACCAAGACTGGCACTGCAGTCCTTTGGAGGTAGTTGCACAAGAGAAAAAAATCACTCTTTTTTGAAGATCATTGCAGAGAATAGTGCTTTCCACCCAGAATAGGTGCCACCACTTTCCCAGTTACTGACCTGCAATGCAGACACCTGGCAGATATATGACAAAACGGCAGCAGCACATCACACATTTAGCTCAAGCCTTGGCAAAGTTGGGTCAATTTAAAGCAAGACACCGGCCTGACAAATAATCATCAAATCAGGTAGGATCAGCAGGGCCTCTCTCTGAGATACAGATGATCACTCAGTCTGGATTTATGGGGGTTAAAGCAACACCTCTGACCTCATTTGGGACCCGTAAACAGAAATCACAACACCTGATACCAGTCCAACACCACAAACAGTTGTGGCCAAAGCTGTATGTCATTGTTAGATCAAAGCTCATGGCTGAAATAACCCTCCATGGCTGCAACATCCTGTGATGAGAAGACTATCCCTTTGGCCAGCTTTTGTGCAGCATTGTCCATCTATAGAGAAAGAAACTAATGCAGGCATGACTATAATTTTTTAAACTTTTTTTCTTTTTTTTGGTATCTTTTATTTTGTCTTTTACAAAGGGCGTTTGGAATCATGTATGTTCTGCAGAGCTGGAAAAGAATCAAATCTCAGGAGGATCTTCATTTGGGCTGGTACCCTGTAATGTTTTTTATTAATGATTCAGACTTGGGAGATCATTGAGTTTGCTGGAGATAATGAAATAAGGGCAGTGGTTAGGACTCAGAAGGACGTAACCATTTTGCAGGCTGATCCTAATAGAGGAGGCGAATGGGCACAGAAGTAGAATATGAAATTTAATGTGGCTAAGTGTGAGGCGATGCATGGGCGTAAGAGCAGTCTCTGAGCTAAGTGCATTTTAAATGATACTGAATTAGTAACACAAAGGAAAAAGATCGAGTCGTACCCAACAGAATCAACATTTACCATCATTGTACAGCGATGTAATATAATGTCTCGGGGTCAGGCTTTCCCAGGAGGTCAACAGGAGAAGCAGGTGAGGGCAACAGCAGGCTCAGCTAACGATGGTTAAGGTAGTTAGAGGGAGACTCATTTGCTTCCGCTTTTCCTGATGCCAAGCATCATCCTCAGCTGCTACTTAAAGCTGTCAGGCAACTCGGGCTGCTCACACCCTGTTTTCTGATCTTTATTACTTTGCCAAAGTTTAATTGGGCCAGCTGATGCTTCTCAAGCTGGGTGTCTGCTGCAGGCTGGTTAGTGAGTTATTTGTGTTATTATTTGCCAGAGGAGGTGGAAGCAGGGAGGAGGGAAGGAAACTTGGGTTTCAATAAGAAATGAGTGCAAATCATTCCAAGTCAAAATGCACCGAACAAACCATTAGAAAAGATCCTTACAGCTTTCTGGAGGGAGTAGCTCTGCCTATTCCTTGGTTTGGAATAGGGATGTGACATACATAAGAAAAAAGGGATGGAGTCCTTCTGATGTCTGGGGAATGGCTTTTCCCACTCCCTGGGGGTCATGTATTTGCTAAGTTAAAAACTTCCCAAAAACTTCAGCTTTCTGATTACTCACTAAAGGTTTGTTAGTACATAGTAACTATGGGCTGTTTGTTTGCACTGACCATGCCCCTTGCTCTCACCCATCCATGAAAGCAGCTGGGTAAACCAGGGACACTTGAAGGTTTGCTAGCCCACCACAGTGAGAGCAACTTGGGACTTGCCTTGCAACAGTCCTTACTTAGGATGAGAGATTGCACTAAGAAAACTTTTCTCCGTAAACTCATTAGGGTCTCTTTTAACTTCCCAAGCAATGACTGAAGAAAGAGAGAATAGACTAGACTAGACTAGAATATTTCAGTTGGAAGGGACCTACAAGGATCATCTAGTCCAGCTGCCTGACCACTTCAGAGCTGACCAAAAGTTAAAGCATATTATTAAGGGCATTGTGCAAATGCCTCTTAAGCACTGCCAGGCTTGGGGCATCAACCACCTCTCTAGGAAGCCTGTTAACAGTGTTTGACCACTTTCGGTAAAGAAATGTTTCCTAATGTCCAGTCTGGCACAGTTTTGAGCCATTCCCACGTGTCCTATCACTGGATCTCAGGGAGAAGAACTCAGCATCTCCCTCTCCATGTCCCCTACTCAGGAAGCTGGAGAGAACAATGAGGTTGCCCCTCAGCCTTCTTTTCTCCAAACTAAAGAAGCCCAGAGTCCTCAGCTGCTCCTCATAGGACGTTCCCTCCAACCCTTTCACCAGCAAGAGTCAGGAACAAAAAAGGAATCACAGAACCATAGAATTGTCTAGGTTGGAAGGGACCTTTAAGATCACCTAGTCCAACCATCATCCTAACCCTGATTAAAAAACCATCACTAAACCATGTCACTAAACACTTTGTCAACCCATCTTTTAAATACCGCCAGGGATGGTGCCTCAACCACTTCCCTGGGCAGCCCATTCCAAGGCTTAATAACTCAATGAGGTAGAAGAAAGCCTTGACACAAGAAGATGTTGGTTGAGAGGACCTGGGGTGACGGGACAGACAATTGCTGCAACCCAAACCATGACAAGGCATCATTTTGGGACTGTACTAGTGGGCTTGGACCAAAACCTCACCAAGAGTCATGCTCACAGCTTGGATGACCACATGTTGGTGCTGTCAGCCCAAGCCCTTGCCCGTGTTAACTTGCCAGAGCAGACATCGCCTGGTGCTCCCGTCTCACATGTTCTCTGCTGTCAGCAGACGTAGATGAGACTTTTAGACTCCTCGCACGTTGATCACCACAGAGCACGCTGTCATTCCATCAGGGTTAGCACAAGCAAAGGAGCTCTGCAGGATGGATCTGAGAGACAAATCCTAGTGACAACCAACAGAGCGGGTAAGAAGGAGGAGTTCATGGAAATGTAGCCTCTTTCCTTAAAAAAGAGGAGAAAAGAAAAAAAGGAGGAAGTTATTTATAACCCTGAGACAAAAGAACGTTGGAATTTTAAAATCAAAGCTAGGAAATACCAAAATTACCAGTGTACATACTTTAATTCAACCCCTTTCATATATAGTCATTATATTATGAACTTAATTACACGGTTGCATGGGCTTTGTCTCCAGAACTTGGCTCACAGGATACAATGCGCTTATTGAGTCAGGCACCAGGTTTCTCCCTGCCATTCAGTGGATAACCCCATCCCTTATTTTCCTGCACAGTATATGAGCCTTGCTCAAAAGGCACCATTATATATTTCAAATTCTTTCCTCCTCTGATCCCCCATGCCAGAAGTTTCACTAGTATGAATGAATTTACTTTCAAAACACTCTCCTGAGATGAAGCAGTAGTATGATCCTCACAGTAAATGCTAGGAACTGAGACACAGAGATAAAAAACATATATCCATTATGGCTGTTTGATTTGAGCTTGCCGTGACCCATTTTTTCTAAAAGGTTAGCCTTTTTTAGAGCTTTCTTTGTTAGATCTCTAAGGTGCCATTCATTTTAGTTGCAATTTTAACTATTCAACATTTTTTACAAAGTAGACTGGTTTTAATGAATGGTCAACAAAGATTTTAGTCTAAATTACTTTCCGTGTGTGCGTGACGAAGGCAGACTCTCTCCTGTGGTGGAGTCAGGGCTGAAATAGGGCTGGCCACAAAACAAAAATTCTCTTTGGAATGAGAGGAAATGAATGATCAAGATTTCATTTTAAAATATCTTAATGAATCTGAGACATTCTGCAATAGGCAAGGGTGCAAAAAAGAAGTAGAGTCGTGGTTAGGTTGTATTTCTGGAATGAGCTTAGGCCAAGCTTTAGTCCCTCTTCTGAATCAAATAGAATCAAGGTCTTCTGAAACTGTTCCAAGTTTTAGCAAAAGCTAAATAAGGGATAACATAACAGGGATAACAGGGTAAGAGGCAGACTAATGGGATAACCACACACCTTTGAACTTCAGGGGGTTTTCATCTTCAAATTTAGCTATCTGTCACTCAAAACCCTACTTAATCATCAAAAGCTTTCCTGCTATATTGTGCTTTTCCATCAGAAAAAAACAACTTGTGACAAAATTTCAAACCAGCTCTACCTTTCCCTGCCTAAAACTTGGCGCTGGCTTTTCTCCCCTGTGGTATCTCACCCACTTCATCATTTCCACCTGATGCCACTGTCATGAATTTGGCCCCCATGGCAAACTGCATCCTTCATATCTCCCTTGCATCAAAGGAGACAGAAGCTGTTTGAGAGAATGGGGGTTTGGTGAGAATTTTCCTTCCCTTAAGTCAAAGAAACTGGAGATTCGGTAAATCCTAAAGTTTTAGGTGAAAAATGCAAAACAGTCAATATAAAACAGTACAGAATCAGAGAATAACAGGGGCTGGAAGGGATCCCAGCACCCACTCAAAGCAAGGCCAACTCAAAAGTGAGATCGAGCTTTGAACTTAGCTGAGGTTGCTCAAGGTCATCTCCTTGAGCTGTGGCTTCAGCAGAGAAGTAACCCAGGGATTGCCCTGGAAAGGCTCACCAGCCATGGGCAGGCACTTGTCTCCAGGAGCTCCCTGCCTCTTCCCAGGAGGTTCCTGACTGTAAGTAAACCCTATGGCAACAGAGCAATAAATTGCCTTGTCCACACCTCATGATGTGGCACCCATGTCTTAACCCATTGCCCTACTGCAAAAATGGCAGAGCTTCACCAGCTGTTACCAAACCTGCTTTACTTTGCAGGTGGGATAACTCCAAACCACGTTTTCTGCTCCCTCTGCAGATCTTCACAGACCCTGTCTAAAACACAACTGCTTAATTGCATTCATTAGTATGTTCAATATAATGTAATGCCAAAGAAACAAGTGCCGAGCATGTAACCAGCCAGATGCATGAGAAAGGTGATCCGCCAGGCCATGGGAGCATCTCATGAGAGGCAGCCTAGATGATAGCCTCCTGTCCCCGGCCGTCGTGCAATTAGAGCCTTTATCCTAATGCATGTGCCCACGTGGGCACCGGCAACCAACATCCTGCCCTTTCCCAACTTTGGAGAGCTTGTCTTTGTAGCCTTAATGTCCTTTTAATGTAGAATTTTTGATGCAATTATTTATTTACATGACCGTGCAGCCTAGAGGGGCTCGCTTACAAGGGTTGCGTGAGAAGACTGTGATTACTCAGGCTTTGCGGAAGATGATTAAAACGGCGTGACTAAAGTGTTTAAAGCGATCCGTCCTAAAAAAGGGCAACGCGCAAAGTGCCCTCTTCCTGCGTGCCGCAGCTGCTGTCTGTATTCAGAGGCAGATTTGTTAACCGCAGTGACAAAAGGAAGTTCTTCTTTCTTTCCCTTCTCGTCGCCGTGGCAGGAATCAAATACAGCACGCGCGGGGTTTTACTCCTTCCCAGTCGCCCGCTCAAATTGTTGACTCATTTCCAGGCAGCTACACCTTCACCAGCCTCCTGACAGCAGCGAGGTGGGAGACGGGTCCCCCAAGGCGTAATTTGAAGACAGCGTATTTTACAGAGCTGTCAAGAAGTTCTTCATTTGGGCTGCAGAGCCTTTATTACTAGTGACGTGTTGTAAGACAGAGAGGACCCAACTCGCGCCTTGGATTTCAGGATGAGTTTGCAAGACTGATAGGGAAAAAAAAAAAAAACACCAAAACAGAAAAAAAAAAAAGGCAAAAAACCACAAAACGAGCCCTTCTCTTTAATGTGGGGCTTATCTAAGCTGCTACTCGCCGAGTTAAATAAACGTGGGCCCTCGCAATCTGATTATCACAGTCATTTCATAGGCTTGATACGATCTTTAATCCACAGGCCACTATGAAATTAAACTGGCTGATCTGTTGGGATAGAGGCAGGGGCTGAATAGCTGACGGATGAAAAGGAAGGGTGCAAAAAGGGGAAGATGAAGGAATTTCTTTTCATCGCTTGGTTTGTACTCTGTCGGCTGGAATATTCATTGTGGGTGGCAAAGTTTGGAAGAAATGGTGAGGAAAAAAAAAAACAAAACACAGCAACAGGAAACCTTTGGGGAAAATTCAGAGAACAAGAGTCTGATCGCAAATATTTTCCCTAAACCTTTCTAATGTTTGTTCATATGCAAAAGGCACTTACTTTTAGTATGCAGATGGAATTTGCTATCTGCTCTAAAATGAGAAAAGAGGAAACAGAGATGGAATTTAAGAGTATTTACTGGGATTTGAGAGCATTCTCCAGCTGGACCAAGTGGATAAGATACACCTCTGAATTGCAAAATGACTCCTGAAGAATAGTAGCTGCCTCCTACCCCCACCTGTGAAGGTCAGGCTCTCCATGAAAACTATGTGGTCCTACATGAAAAAATGCATCAGCACAGCCACATGCCTTGTCCAGGAGAAGGTGCCCAGAAAGGGAAGAGAAGGATGAAGCTGCATTTTTTCAGTGGTGCCCAGTGGGGAGGAAATGAGCACAAACTTGAATATAAGAAGTTCCACCTAAACATGAGGAGGAACTTCTTTCCTGTGAGGGTGGCAGAGCCCTGGA
>JAOXJK010000001.1:2748037-2761343 GCA_025774025.1 Xenus cinereus | reverse complement strand
GAGAGAGCTGGGGTTGTTCAGCCTGGAGAAGAGAAGGCTCCGGGGAGACCTTATAGCAGCCTTCCGATATCTGAAGGGAGCCTATAGGAGAGCTGGGGAGGGACTCTTTGTCAGGAAGTGTAGTGATGGGACAAGGGGCAACGGCTTTAAATTGGAAGAGGGGAGATTTAGATTAGGTATCAGGAAGAAATTTTTTCCTGTGAGGGTGGTGAGACACTGGAACAGGTTGCCCAGAGAAGTTGTGGATGCCCCATCCCTGGAGGTGTTGAAGCCCAGGCTGGATGGGGCTTTGAGCAACCTGGTCTGGTGGGAGGTGTCCCTGCCCAGGGCAGGGGGGTTGGAAATGGGTGATCTTTAAGGTCCCTTCCAACTCTAACCATTCTCTGATTCTGCGAACTACATGCTTTTAACAGCCAGTTTCTACTTTCTTATTCTGTGCCATCACTGTGTTACATTACAAAAGTATTCAGTCTCATATTCATTTATATTAGCCCAACGCCACACACAGATATTAATTACATCAACCAGCGCAGGACGATTTAAAACTGGGCTGTCAGTCCATGTCCGCTCAGTTTGGCCCTGGGTCTGAATTTCAGGGTTAAATATCTTTACATCTATGCAACCCCCAAGTCAGCTGCATGCAGTCCAAGAGGGATCCGCAAGTTTTACACTTCAGGGTGGAAAACCGCATCCTTCCCCATGTGACACATCACATTTGGCCTGGAAAATTTGCTTTTCTCTGGGGAATTGAGTGTTCATCTGTATAGACGGTTCATGAGATAAAAATAGGTCAGATCTTGTTTCCCCCCAGGGTTCTGGGATAATTTTTTTTTCCTCTTTGTGCTGCAAAAACCTACCATCGTATCCCAGGAAGCTGAACCGGGGGTTTCCCTGCGTGTACTGAAGGACAAGCATCCACCTGCATTCTAGGCTCGGGCTGCTTGTCCCCAAAATTATCTCACACGGGATGGAGAGGCTGGAATTTGCTCTGCTGGCTGCAATCCATCCAGCAACACCCAAGATTCCCAGGGAGGGGGTGGCCGTGGCCAGGGCAGCTCCGCACCCACACACTCACAGAATCACAAAATGATATGGGGTTGGAAGGGACCTCTGGAGATCATCTCATCCAACCCCCCCTGCCAAAAGCAGGTCCAACTAAAGCAGGTTGCACAGGAATTTGTCCAGGTGGGTTTTGAATCTCCAGGCTGGTTTTGAATGTCTCCAGGCGGGTTTTGAACGTCTCCGCTCACTGGAGCTTCTCCGGAGTCAGGGGGATGCTGAGCCATCCCCATCTCCTCTGGGGAGCGTAAATGTTGGCAAACAAGGGTTTGCCTGTTGCTAAGCTACACGGGACTGATTGGTGCAGCAGGGAATGCAAGGGTCTGCAAGCTCGGGTCCCTAATCCTTGGGGTGAGGAAAAGGGGCTTCCTGCGACCCCCGGGACACGCTGCTTGCAGCACGGTCGAGGTTGCAAACACCAGCTGCTGCTGGGGCTCAAAAACCGGTGGCATCCTGGGGATAGGGGGCATGAGAAAGCAGGCAAGGATGCTTGAAGATGTGTCTTGTAAGATGAGGAGGGCTTTAAAGAGTTTCACCCCTCACTGTAAAACCAAAATGCTGCTACGTAACTCCCAACCCCTCTAAAGCTTCAAATACATCCCTTCAAATTAAAAAATATTTTAACCTGGAAAACCCCTCAACCATCAAAGTATTTCACCTTAAAAAAAAAAAAACCAACAAAACAACAACAAACCAAAAAATTCTAACAAACCACAAAATTTCAAGCAAAGCAAAAAAAAAACCACACCCTGAACAGGGGCAATATGCAATACATCCGAGTGGGGACCCCTCACCTCCCACCCTCACCAATGTCACCCTAAGGGTCGTGGCTCGGAGCCCACCAACATTGGGGCAGACTCCTGGGTGCGTTGCCTGCAAGTGTCTATGAGCGTGCGGGGCTTTCTCTGGACTTTTTCTTTTCCCACTACTGCTACTTAATGAATAAAGCCTAATCAATACTCGCAATAAAGCTTCCTAGGCGGGAGGAGGGAAAGAGACGGCTCAAAATTATCATTATAATGGGAGGATTGATTCTCCCTCCAGTAACTCAGCTCTGAGAGCCTCAGACTTCAGCTCACAAATCTGACTTTCTGCTCAGCTCGGGCTGGTTATGGCCTTGCCAGTGTGGACACGTGTGTCCCCCAGTTCCCATCACCCATCCTGCAGACAACTTCCAAGCATGAACCAAGGCAGAGAGCCCCAAGATTGCAGAACCACGAATCACAGAATGATACCAGGTTGGAAGGGAGCTCTGGAGATCGTCTAGGCCAACCCCCCTGCCAAAGCAGGGTTGCCCAGAACAGGTTGCACAGGAACGTGTCCAGGCGTGTTTTGAATGTCTCCAGAGAAGGAGACTCCACCACCTCCCTGAGCAGCCTGTTCCAGGGCTCTGCCACTCTCAAAGTAAAGAAGTTCCTCCTCATGTTTAGGTGGAACTTCTTATATTCAAGTTCGTGCCCATTTCCTCTTGTTGATGTTTCCACCTGTAGCCTGAGAGGATTCCTCCATCCCCCTAATGCCCCATGTTATTTGTTTTCATGGAAATCAGGGGCATTAATGTGACATGAAGCCACACCATCTCTAGGTAGGTGCTTTCAAGACCAGGGCTTGGACTGGCTTGCGACCAAGGAAAAGGTGTTGCATTAGTCTGACTGGGGGAAGGTTTATCTTAGTGCCTCCAAAAAGGGGATTTTTGGGAGGCATTTCTCATTGGAGATCCTTTTCATGTTACAGGGTTTTACAGCAAGTGTTTTCTGTCTCCAAAGCAACACTGCTACATTAGCACAGATCACACTGAGCCTCGGTGCACTGCCGGGGGGGAAGAAGAACCAGCTTCCTTGGATAACTGGGCTCCTGGGTCTTCTGTCATGGCCACCAACACTGGGAGCAATTAGTGCCTCTGTAAAAACCACGCTTGGCTGGATCTGGAGTGAATAGCACCAGCAAGAGGTCTGCAGGCTTTTGTACACTGATGAATGATGGTATTTGAATAGCACTTACTGTGTTTGATGAGGAGGACTGGTGCTGCGTGGTGGAGAGGTGTCCAAACACATGCACGCACTCACACTCTGATGTGGCTACATCAACATTTGGTTCTCAATACAACTTTTCAGTACAGCATCATCAGCCTGGGGTGGGGTAAAATCTCCTGCCAGACTGGTCTGGAAGCAGCCACAGTTTCTACGGGGACCACCCAGGGGACCTTCTCCTATGACATTCCTCTACCAGGCACCTCTTCTTGTATTACTGGTACAGCAACCGCTGGGCGCTGGTGAGAAACGTGTCCAGGCTGAATGTGAAGCCTGGTTTACATACAATGGATGCAGAAAGCTACAGTGACCCCAGGTCCCATATGGGAAGTGTTGGGTATGGATCTTCTAAGATGAGAAAAGGGTCTTCAGAGGGTGTGGGACGTGTGAGGGACACTGTGCACCTTCTACCAAAGAAAAGAGAACGGACAATATCTTCAGTTTCTGGAGAAAAAGGATATTTTGTTAGATTGAAATAGCTGCCAAACCCAGAAAGTTGTTGGGACAGAAAAAAACTCCAGCCATCTAATGAGCATCGAGTGCTCTAAGTTTTCCCTGTCCAGCTTCCTTGTGAAGAAAGAAAAAGCAAAACCGGTCTCTTGGAAGAAAACTGCTGTATTCATCATAGGCTAGGTAGCAGCAAGGAAGCTGAGGATGGGCTTGTTTGCCCAAAAGTTCCCACCCCGGTAGCTGGTACTTCCAGGACGTTATTAGAGGTACCTTTAGCAGAAACACCGATGCTCACCCTGCTTATGCTCCATGTTTAATGGAGACAGGGACAAACAGGGATCACAAGCTGCAGCAGCAAAGAGAACTCAAGAGGGAAGAGATAAATCTCTCCATGTTCAGGGTGCAAAGGACTCATCTGAACACACATGCATTGTGCCATCAACACATGAGATCCCCCACCACCCTCCATGGGAGACAAGCATTCCTGGAACCCCCAGATGATCAGCTGTGCTCAGAAGTCGGCACAGTGAGTTTGTTTTAGTGTCATATTTTTGTCCCTCTCTTGTCAGCCTGCGGTGAAGTCTTCCCAGCAGCAGATTTAGACCCACCACCGTCTGGCAGAAGCCCGGCCACAAGCCCACGAAGGAGCAGCCAAGTCGAAATGAAGACAAAGCACCTGGGGGTTTTGATGGACGACAGGCAGCGCTGCCTTCAGTCCGAGCCGCTCATACAGTATACAAACCAAGACACAAATCAATGCAAAGTGTTTGAACTCCAGAAAGAAAGAAAAAATCAACACATCCATCACACTCAGACACGTGTCCGTTTGAGTCCAAACACTGGCAGCGCTTTTTATCAATGGCAGCAGCTGGATTAATACAAACTGGGACGTACAAGTAGCAGGACATGAAGTCCCTCTCCCTTGCCGAAGAGGCAAATACTTCCCAGCCACCTTCAGCATCATCACCTGGAAAAAATCTCCCAATGCACCTTAATACAAAGGATTTAGCCCCAGTCTAAGGAAGGGATGCTGGGGGGAAAAGTGCTACCCCACGGCTGAGCTTTGAGGATGAAGACAAAGTTGGGGTTAGACTCCTCAAACAAATAGCCGAGCATTCAATAGGGAAAAAAAAAAAAAAAGAGGAAATGATGCTACAGAAAAGATAAAACAGCAAAAGGTTACACCCAAACCTGCCTGACACAAGCTCTGCTCACAGCTGCTATATGGGATCCTGCCCCAGCATGTTCCAGTTCTGGCAAAGATGGTCACACTGGAGAAGGAAATGGGGCCTTTCTGGGGCCGTGATCGGTCAGGAACCTCCCAACCTCCAAGAATTCTCTTACAGATGGGGATGGAGAGTGGGTACCAAGCCTGCCCACAGACAACCATTTCTCCTTGGCTTCCCTTCTATCTCTGATGGAGTATGGAAGAGACCCCCAGGGACCTTCTGTCCATCTCTCTGTGTCATCGCTTTATTAAGGAGGTGAACTGCACTAAAGTGCATGGGTGCCTATTAAAGTGACATTGATTCTTTTTTTTAATCTTTCTGTCCAGTAATTAGCATAAGTTGGGAGTTTTTTGGTCATACAAATTAAGCATTAGCTGGATTCGCCAGAGGTTGGTTGTTCAGTTTTACCTGATACTATGGATCGGGAGTCCTGGGGAGGCAGTTGTCTTCTCCCCAGCCCAGCTATCTCAAACACAAGGGTGTTTTACAACCTGCTAGTTCATCCAGGCTTAGCCATCTTCCTCTTACTGCAAAATCACAAATAATTCATCCTAAGAAACAACTGTTGCACCAGTTTATTAAGCTTATTAAGACCATGGCTATCAGCCAGCCCTAAGCATTTCAAAGAGCCTAAGTACAAGGAATAAATTTATACAAAGTAGATTTAAGGAGGAGGCACTTAACCCTGCAAAACATCTCCCTGTGCATCGGTGCATGAGTCATCTAGTGAGACTCTCCCACCTCGAAGAAGGCATTTGACCTCTCAAAGAGCACTTATTTCAGGCTGTCTGCAAACCCTGGTGGGTACTTCCAAATACCTCATACTATGTCCTGGTTTCAACCTGTCTTTACCTGGCATAATGCAGAACTCATTCAGATTTGGGTCATGCTGGAGAGAAAGGCACCTGGACCAGCCTCCAACTCCCAGTTCAGCTGCTCTGAGTCTTGGCCAGAAACATTGATGCAGAGATCCGATCCACTGAAATCGGGAAGAAAGAGGCTCCCAGACATGCCTGAGGTTCACCAGGATCACATGAGGAGATCAAGAGAAGCTCAGACTTTAACTGAGACTTAAAACCAAATTAATTTCTAATCCTGCACCACTCTCAGGTCATTCCCCAAGCTCATGAGGCACAGAGGTGCTGGAGCAGGAGCCCTCCAAACGCCTGAGAGAGCCAGAGAAAGGGCAAAACTTGAAGTTAGCCCCATGGGTGCTCCCATGTTCCCCACAAGGACCAGGGGACATTATGGGGAGCACTGTCTCTTTGCTGCTGCCATCTGCAGCTTGGACACATCAGAGAATTTCAAGGCATTGCTCTGTTTGCAGTGGACAGCAGATATCACAGCCAGGATCAATCCCTCCCTGTCCTTCTCGTCTGCTGCTGGGTAGGGAACCCATCATTGATCCACCTTCAGCTCCGAGGAACTGCAGAGTCCTGGACAAGGAGCAATCAAGTGGCATCAAAGAGAGTATCAGTCATTTCTTTTAGCAGCATGGCAGGTGTCAGGGAGAGCACCTGCAAACAGAAACAGGAGGATGGGCTGCCTCTCACTCACTCCTCTGTCCATCCATCCAAGGTGCTCCAAGACCATCGATGAATACTTCACACTTCTACAGCAGGTCACAGGTTCAAAGTGCTGGGCAAATATTAATTAATTAACCCCTTTGCCAGGCTGTGAGGAAGGGGAGAGTGGTCATTTCCATGGAGCATATTGGTAAGAGAGGCTGGGGATGTTCAGGGCACTGGTGGAGAGGAGGAGACAAGCTGGTAGGGGATGAAGGTGACACCTTGTGACTCTTTTCCTGCTGATGCCCTTTTGTGCCCACAGAGCAGTTGCATTCATTTCCTTTCAACTGCAAACAGAAGGGGAAAATCACATTCTTCTCCTAACGAGGGGCAAGGACAGAAGCAGAGTCTCCATCAGTGGCTGCAGTTCTTCTTCTGGACTTTTCCTACAAGTCTATAGAGATCCATGTCCTGATGGGAGGCAGTTCATCTCTGCTAAAACAAGTTCAAGCGCTTTCCCTTTATGTCTGATTGGTGGCCAGACCTGGGGTGTCAGTGCAGGCTTTTTTAACTAAAGTTGATGTGAAAACAAAAGGTTTGTAAGATGGACTCATCAAGGACACTGGTAGGTCTGTAAACTCTTGGACATAGGAAGCATGTTTTGTGCCAGTCCATGTGCTGCTAACCACAAAAGCGTGACCAGAGGTGCTTCGATGATCCAAATAATTCCCCTTTAATGGGCAAAATTAGTTTATGCAGTGGCCAGACATCTGTCAGAATAGGGTGAGGTGGAGTTCATTCTGCCCCAGGCTGGGAAAGGATGTGCCATCCCTTCTGGACCCGTCTGGAAGCACACAGGGTCTTCATCCAAAGCATCCAAAGCCTTTTCTGTGACAGCTCCTGAAACCTCTCCCTCACCAGCTTCCCAGGCCAAGGGCTCTCCATGACCAGCCTGGACTGACAGTGCTTCCTCCTCCACAGAAAATGCACCCAAGCCCCAAGTACTACAAATTAATGCCCAACAGCTCTGGATGCAAAAAAACCCCAAAATACTATTTTGTTGTTTTACCAGACTGCTTGAACTTGCAGGAAGCATCGAAATATGTAAAACAGCGCCCTGATTCCATGTCATTCTCACACAGATGTGCACCCAAAGCAGCATCTCTCCCCTCCGTGCCGAGGACTCATCTGCTAATATTCCCTTTCCACCAACACAGGGCCAATTAGGAAGGCAATGAAATCCAGTGCACACCAGCTACCAGGTTCTGCTACCTCACAGCCCTCCCTGAGCACCCCATGCTGCCCACCCCACCCCAAAATCTGAGTCCTGATCCCCCTCATCACTATAACCCCAGCCTTCCTTTGCTCTGCACCTTCACTACAGGAGACCCATACATATATCATGTTTTTGCATCTTAAATCCTTTTCACACTCCTGAAATTCTCAGAAAATGACTGGAATAAATGTTCGCCTCCTTAATGAGAGCACACCCGAGGATTCACCACTGGGGAGAGTCCAGCGGCTGTGAACAGATGTGTCCTTTGGTCAATCCAAACCCTATTGTCATTCGCCACCGCGACCCACGGCCGCCCCGACAGGAGCAGACGTACACGGCTACATCTATTATAGCAAACGAGACAAGGTCAGGGCAGAGGATCAAGCTCCAGCACACAATTACGCATACTTTTAAGCTACTGGCGGGCTATCTGTCACAGTCTCAGACCACGACGAGCAGCCTCCCAGACACTGGCCAGACCTTGGAGGTCTACATGGGCCAAAGGACCTTTCCCAGAACACAGACTGGGTTTGGTCACCCTGTTTTGGAGAAGAAGAAAATTTAAGCATGGGGGCACAACTGTGCCATGCTGTGTCTCCGGGCCAGTGAATGACTTCTGTCCCGTGTTGCTTATGACAATGACACAGCCAAACAGCCCTGCCATCTTCTGCATCTGCTCTTTGGAACATCATAGAATCATAGAATTGTCTAGGTTGGAAGGGACCTTTAAGATCATCTAGTCCAACCATCAACCTAAGTCTGATAAAAACCATCACTACACCACCCTCCCCACCAACCCTCCAATATTTTTTTTCTGCAAGGCTACCCCATAAAATCAAGGAGCAGCAAAGCTCCTTGCTGGTGTGGAACCCCAAAGTACCAGTCAGATCTCCTTCAGGCAGCAGCAAGTGCTTGAGATGATTCACCCAGTCCTGCCTAATGTTAGGATGAAGGAGGGAAGAAATGCCACCTTGCTGTAGAGTTTGTCTCACACCAGGGCATCACCACGGGTGGAAGTCATCCAACTGCATTTGTAACAAACAGAGACAGGGGAAGAGAGGGGGGAAGGAGGAATTCTGCCTTCTGTATGGAAAGCAGACACCCAGGCTCGTCACTGTGAGCTCTAGCAGCTGACACATGGCACCTAGAGTGCCGACCTACTGCTCTGACCGGAGATCAGATGGTGGCTGCAGAGCTCCCAGCTGAGGGCAAAGCCTTGCTCACCCTCAGGACAGCTTTGAAAGAGCTATAACAAATCCCCTTCGCCTCCCCCCACCCCCACCAAATCAACATCTTGCCATCTTCGGTGCTTCATGTGTTTTTACATACCTTTTACAGTCTCATTGCAAGTGCTGGGAAGAAAGAGGAGGTTCCTTCATTGACTGGAGCAGAGGACGTTGCCGCTGCAATGGCTCATGTGGGATGTGGACACACAGGGGCTGGAGAAAGGGAAAAGCGCAGTGGGAAGAGCTCAGTGTGACACGACGTCCGCGGTTCTGTGCTTGGCCACCAGCCTCCATGTCATCAAACATCCTGCTGGACCGAAGGGACTGGGTGATCAGCCTCGTACCTGATCTCCAGAGGTCCCTTCCAACCCTGTATCATCCTGTGATTCTGTGTCAACTGCCGAGCTCAGAAAGCCCCTGCGGGCTGCGTTTGACTGTGGGACGTGCACAACACACAAAGGCATGAGAAGCAGCAATGGGGAGAGGAGGGATGGAGAGAAAGCCAGAGGGCCATGTGCACGCTGCCCATGGCTGTGGGGTGGAGAAGACCGTGAACCAGGAGGGTCATGTCCATAAGAAGGTGTGAAAGCAGCCTTGGAGGGGAGGGGGGCAAGTTGGCAGGTAGAAAGGCAAGCAGGCACACAGGGGATTTTGGTGCAATGCTTTCTGGGGAAGCAGAATGACAGGGGGACCACGGGACATCCCTGGGGAGAAGAGCTGTCTGGGAACCCTCACAGTGGAGTGGATGGGCCAGATGTGAGGACAGGGCATGTGTGTGTGGGGAGGCTGGGGGGATATCCTGGCTCTCGTATCTCCTCCTGCCATCCAAGCTGGCCAGACTGGGGAAAAGAGCCTGCTGAGAGATTTTCAATGCGCTGCCTGTCACCATGGAAACCCCTTCCCCAGCATCCCAGCTGGCCAGGGATGCTCATGTTATAGGGTGGCCACAGAGCCCCAGGAGAAGACCAGACCCTGGGAAGGGCACGGGGCAGGAGCAGCAGAGAAGGGGTGGCCCTGGCCCTCGGTGCTCTGCAATGGAGACAGGAACAGGCTCTGCACCCCTCAGCCATGGGGAATTGGGAATCCCAGGGAGACCTTTAGCAGCCTTCCCACACCCAGAGGGTACTTAGGAGTGATAGGACAAGAGGTAACAGTTTTAACTGAAAGAGGGGAGAATTAGATGAGATGTGGGGAAGAAATTCTTTGCTGTGAGGGTGGTGAGACCCTGGCCCAGGTTGCCCAGAGAAGCTGTGGATGCCCCATCCCTGGAGGGGCTCAAGGCCAGGTTGGATGGGGCTTGGAGCAACCTGGTGTGGTGGGAGGTGTCCCTGCCCAGGGCAGGGGGGTTGAAACTCGATGATCTTTAAGGTCCCTTCCAAATCTAACCATTCTATGATTCTATATTTGCTCCAGGCATTACCTTTTGGGTGCAAGGGTCCAACGCAAACAAATCCTCTGCCAAAACCTCAAAACTCACAGAGGTGAAGCTAAAAAGCCCCAAATATTTTTCTTCTGATTCCCAGCCTGCTCTGCAGCAACGCCGATTGCTACAAACAGATATTTGAGGAGAAGTTATCTTCCCACTCCCTACCCTCCGGGCCTTTATTCCTGTTTTTTTTATTCCATAGCTAGGAAATCAGCATGCGCAGGGCAGGGCTAATTAGAGAGCAGTGATTTTATTATGCGGTGCGCTCAGCACGGCTGGCTGCGCTGATGGAGATGGATGGATGTCGGTGGATAGGAGGAGAGCCGAGAGCACTTGTCACGAGCAGATGGCAAGGGGAGGGGAAGAAGGGGGAGAGGGGTCTCTCGGGGGAGTAAATCTAACTCAGGAAAACATTCCTTTTACTCTCTGGCCCAGCCGACTGAATTAACGTGAAGTGCAATCGGCCCCTCACCCACTAATTACATGCTTTTTGAGAGGAAAGAGAAGAGAGGAGTCAATCAGCCGGGGTGTAATTGAGGGGTGACTGATGGAAAGGCCTCATGCAGGCGCCTTCGCCGCATCGCGGTGAAATAATACATGGATGGAGCAACTCCCTCCCTTCCTGATGGCTTAGGGAGGCTTTCAAGGACACCAACCCCCCCCACTCTGCATCTCCAGTGAGGGTGGCAGCTCTAGGGGTTGGGGAGAGCCAGGCTAGCACAGCACCGAGACACAACACAGCACATCCCCCTCAGCATCCTCATAACAAACAGGCACTGGTCAAACATCCTGCTGCAAATTCAGGTCCTATATTTGCTCCAGGAATCACCTCTTGGCTGCAAGGGACCAATGTGCTTGCTTTCTTTGCCAGCTCCACTACATCCTGCCAGGGCATCTTAGTTACCGGAGGAGGGACTTGGGGGTCACCCTTGCAGTACCAGTGGGGTTGGTGGCTGCTGAGCTTTTGCATGGATAGGGAGGTCAATCAGCACCCAAGATTTGCAGCTTTGGGTCTCTGTGAGCCAGAGTTGACCCATAGCTGCTCAAACATGGTCTTCTGAGCCAGATCCTGGGCCAACACACAAGGGAAAAACCATGGCACAGCTTTCTCCTCCAACCAGGGGGGATCCCTACTACCTTTTTCCCTCGACACGAACAAGGATCTGCTCTTCACCCAACTCACCCACATGGTTTAGTGCTTGCCCAGAGCATGCTCTCTCACTGCTGTGGCTGGAAGAGAGGACCAGGCAAAAAGTGTCCAGTTGTGGGGGTGGACAGGCACTCAGACACAACAGGGACAGGGACAAAGTACTCACTCACCCTTCCCTCGGTGCAAACATCCCCATAAATCATCATTACAAAATCCAGGAGGTTGGGACTACCATTTAATGTTAGAGAATAAGAGAAGGAAAGGGAAGGAAACCAGCAAGTCAAGGAGATTCATTGGTCTAAGGCTCCTAGTCACCCTCAGGCTGGCCTAGTGCTTGGAGAGTAATACTTGGAGAGATGGAGGTGGTCCACATGTTCATCCTCCTGAAGTAACATATTTTTGACCACTCTTTCTAGGAAGATGTGATCTTCTCTGTAAGGGATGGTGCTCATCCCTTAAAGGGATACACATTCCACTGTGGGTCAGAGCTACAGAGCTCTTCTTGAAGGCCAAAGGGTCAAAGAAGCGTTCAAAAAAAAATTCTCATCACAAATATCATCATCTGTTTGAGGAACAGGAGACCACGTTCAAGACTGAACAAGGTTTATCCAGTTAGGAGGAAGGATGTTGTATTGTGTCCTGATCCCAGCCCATTTTTTTTCCAGGAAAAGGAGAAAGGGAGGAATTTCATGCGCATTTAAGAGATTTCCGGCTGGTCCTTATCAGGGACGGCAGCCCAACAGAGGCACACCCCCACCTGCCCAGCAAACCCGGCTTTGTTTTCATTTTCAAAGCCGGTCGCCCAGGTTTGTGCTGTTGCATGAGCATCACGGCGTCACCGCCGATTAACCCGCCTGCTGACGGTACCGGCTCAGCCGTTTCCATGGCAAGCGACGGCGGGATGTTATCGGGAGCTCTCGCTTCCCGAGCTGGTGGGCTGGCTTGATGAAAACAAATGGAGATGCAGAGGCGACGTCCTGAGATGCCTCCCTGCTTCTCATGTGACCTGTCCCACCTCAACCCTTAGGGGATTTGTTACCATAAAAACACTCTCCCAAACAAATTTGAAGATGATTTTCCTGGAAAAGGGGGTATGTCGAGCAATAGATGGCTTCTCTTTTGCAAGGTGCTTACATGCTGCTGTGACAGTCTCCATTTTGCGGGTGGGAACCCATTGATGCTGAGGGTTTTGGCCAAGGTGAGGTGGATGGTTTGTAGTGGAGCTGGATGCTGAGCCTCAGTGCTCTTCCTAGGAGCCTACAAGCCACTCTGCTTTGCCACATACCTTTAGGTAGTTGCGACCAAAAGTTAACTTAAACTGGTTTTGGGAAGGAATATGGACCTGTGTCTGTAACCAAACTCCAGCTCTGACTCCTTTTTTCCATAGCACATCCGTGCTGTTATTGCACCCATGTCTGCTGCAAAGCAGGGACGTAAGTCTGCTTCAAACTTGTCTGCTGGAGGTCTTAAAATGCTGTACAGAGACCCAGAGCTCAGCCTGGACAACACAGGGTACCCATGAAGGGAAATATTCACATGCAGATCCCTTTCCAGCACCCAGTAAACTGGGTTAAAATAGCCTCCAGTATCTTGTGTGCCATCCCCCCCCCCCAGGATCTACTCCACTCGAGCCACTTCTGACCAAGGTTTGTTTAAAACAAATCTCTTCTGGGATAAAAATGCCGCAAACACACTCTTTTCCCAGTAGCCCCTCCCCACTTCTGCTGCCATTACTGTGAGTTTCACCAAAACATAGAATGGTTTGGGTGGGAAGGGACCTTTAAAGACCATCTAGTCCAATCCCCTGCCCTGGGCAGGGACACCTCCCACCACACCAGGTTGCTCCAAGCCCCATCCAACCTGGCCTTGAACCCTTCCAGGGATGGGGCAGCCACAGCTTCTCTGGGCAACCTGGGCCAGGGTCTCACCACCCTCACAGCAAAGAATTTCTT
>JAOXJK010000001.1:2723327-2735319 GCA_025774025.1 Xenus cinereus | reverse complement strand
GGCTGAGTATTGACCCCTGGGGGACACCGCTGGTTACAGGCCTCCAACTTGACCCTGCTCCGTTAATTAAGACTCACAGGCGGTTTTCTTTCCCCATTTTCCATTTATAGTGACAATTCATACAGTGACAATTCAGTTGATAACTGATAATTGATAATGAATTAAGACTCACAGGTGGTTTTCTTTCCCCATTTTCCATTTATAGTGACTATTCATACAATGACAATTCAGTGGATAACTGATAATTGATAATTTGGTCATAAGATCCCAAACTTTAAAAAAAAACAATTTTGGTAATCATCTTTCTTTTCTCAGACCCCTGCTTCAGTCCGATAAGTTGGAGAGCTCCAAAGAAAATACTTATGTTTGGAAATCTTTTAAGCTGTTTTTGAAATGTAGTTAAATATTAGAACTTCATCCATAGAAATTTTACTGAAATTCATCACATTCACTCCCTCCAATGTACAGGTCGCTTGACTGTGGGTTACTCTGGCTCTAAGAAATCTTTGAATATAGCTTTTTTAATGTTATAACTTTTTCAGGAAATTGAAGAAAAGATGGAAATCATAATAATAGTTTTATATAGTTTGAGTTTTACAATTCTGCTTGTCCTTGACGAATTTAGCATTCATTGAATTTAGTCATATCTTACGTCAGTCAAAGGCATTAATTCTCTACAGAATGTGATGTATGCTAAAGCTCTGCATATATAAAGACCCAGCGGGTTGTTCATAATAATTTCAATAATATCTAGTTCTTTTGAGGTGGTTTTAGGTAGAACTCAAACCCCTTGTAAAAGATGTTCTCTTTGGCTGTGTTCGCGTGGCTGTGCAGAAGTAACCATGCAGCCACTGCCAGCCTGCAGGTTTTGGGGGGGCAGGCCAGCTGGTACGACTGAGAGACAGATCTTGAAGTGAAGGCTTCCAAGCTCATTTTTCTACCACATGGATGGGTCTTAGCGCTCCTGTGCCTTGCCTGGCTGCCCCTGCCCCTTCCATCTGCCCTTCTGACAGATCCTCGCAGCCACTGCTGGGCAGACACAATGGCCCAAAGCCTTTTTTAGGAAGGTTTAAGTGTGCTCATAAAGCAAAGGCAGATGAGATATATTTACTAAGAGCTGGCTGAATTTAAGCTACCTGCAAAGGAACTGTAAGTGTGAAGTGGAGAGCTGCCAAAGTTCCTGGGAACATTTAAATCAGCAAGCTATAGATATAGCACTGAATAGTTTTGAAACCATCATCTAAAGAAAAATCATGGTCTGTATGGGGTATGTTCTCAACCTCTAATTTATGCAATTGCATACAGAAAGTCTGATCCTTCTCATTTATCACCTTTGTGCACTGCCTCTTCATTAACCCCAGTGAGGTTGTAATAGGAAATAAGTGATATCAGAGTGTATGTTTTCTGCTGAACTGTCTACACTTTGGAACATGAGTGGGCTTGTCTCCACTGAGATCAGGTCCTGCTTCCCCTTTTTTCTTTTGCTTTGATTCGTCTTTCTTGCCAAAGAAATTTGGAGGCAGATTTTTCCAGCTGCTCCTGAAAGAGTGGGGAAGCATGTTACTGAAGTGATGTGAAGCATTCTGTCCTCCACACGTCACAGCCAGGCTGTTCCTAAGCAGGAACTGTGCCTACCTCCCAAATTTTGATCTCTTATCATTCCTGAGACATGTTCCCCAGCACATACTGCAGTAGCTCCTCTATATACTTTTAGTAGTTTCTGTACATCTCACTATAAAGGAAAAAGGATTTATGAGCAGGTTTTGAGTTTGTTAACATGATATGGTGTGATGGGAATCTGAACTGGGTCAAGTTTTAAGGGTGAGTCAATCTAAATCAACCCAAATCAAAGGTAGGTCAACCTTTTTGTGACTGTTCCCAGAACTCCTGGAGAGTACTGTCTTACTGGAGCACAGGAGCTTAAACAAACATCAGCGAAGTAGATCAAAAGCAAAACATTTGTAAACAAATGCATTGGAATGGGCTGCCCAGGGAGTGGTTGCGGCACCATCTCTGGAGGTATTTAAAAGATGGGTTGACTTTGCGCTTAGAGACATGATTTATGGATGTTTTTTATCAGAGTTAGTTTGATGGTTGCACTAGATGATCTTAAAGGTCCCTTCCAACCTAGACAATTCTATGATTCTATGATCCTATATAATTTATTACCGTTCTGATTATGACATTATTTTACACTCTGTAGTTGAACATACAGGGGTTGTCTTTGACACAAGGTAAGAAAATGAGTGTTATTGTCCAAAGTGTGAGATGACTATGGTAACACCAGCAAAAAGACAGCTCAGCACAACTTTTGTGTGTATGGTAAGCAGTGATACTGCAATATTACAGTCACAGAACTGCTTAGGTTGGAAGGCACCTCCTGAGATCATCTACCTCAAGCCTCAATTATTCTTTGTACAATAATATGTAATGGTTAAGGAAATAGTTGCCCTTGGAAATCTCCCTAATATTCTGTGAATTTATAATGCATGTGAGGAGAGTATTATCAAAGTATTTTCCCCAAATAATAGGAAAGCTCCTTTATTAAATGCATATTTCTCCTGGAATCCCACAGGGGTATCATTTGTAACACATTCCTCCTCTCCAAAGAGAAAGTGAGGCAAAATATATACTTAGACTCTTTTATTTAAATTAATGGTAGCAATGCACATGTGCCAGGTATGGACTTTTTGGCACATCTATCTTTAATACAGTTAGATTAATGTATTAAAATTTAACATGTGTAGTGAGGTTGTGTCAGTACCTGGATCTAGCAAAGACTGTAAGCACTCACCTTTGAAGTTCATAGAACCACTTGTGTACTTCAAATTAACTGCGTGCTGGAGAAGAGGAGGCTGAGGGGAGACCTCATTGCCCTCTACAACTCCCTGAAAGGAGATTGTAGAGAGGTGGGGATAGGCCTCTTCTCCCAAGGGAATAATGACAGGACCAGAGGAAACAGTCTGAAGTTGCGGCAGGGGAGATTTAGATTAGATATTAGGAAGAATGACTTTCCTGAGAGGGTGGTCAGGCACTGGAACGGCCTGCCCAGGGAGGTGGTGGAGTCCCCATCCCTGGAGGTATTTAAGAAACATGTAGACGTGGCACTTCAGGGCATGCTCTAGTGCCCAAGATTGTGGGTTTTTTTTGTGTGTGTATGGTTGGACTCAATGATCTCAGAGGTCCTTTCCAACCATGAAGATTCTGTGATACTGCAGGCTCGGATGTAGGATCTGGCATCGCATGGGGTGTTGATGCTCCCCTATAACCATGGGATTTCCACGAGCGGCGATTTGGCTGCGTGAGGGGATGCTGCTTGTCCCACCGACCCCGGCCACGTAGTAGTTAAATGTCACAGCAGGGTTTTTTACACCACCAGGTTGAATCTTTCATCTCTTCGCATCTCACATAGCGTTAGTGAACGGGAGCTGTGGTTCTCAGTGGTCTTCCAGCAAATACAGTTTGTGTTTGATGAACACAATGACTTCCCAAAGGTCAAACCCTAACCTTTTGCTTGCTAGCAGAAAGGTAGAAATGGCTTCTTCCTTTCTTGTGTTTTGACAATCTCAAAACCAAGGGATCTGTGGGATTCTCAAGGTTCCCTAGTGTTTTTTTTTTCCTGTTGGAGGTGATATTGAATGAATGTTTTGTATTCATTTGAGCGAGCAAAGGATATTCAGCCTGGACAGCCCTTAAAAATCATTTAATGAGCCCATTTATGTGGTTAAAAAAGGTCCTCAAGAATTAAGAGTGGAGTCTAGGTTGCTGAATATCATGAAATAATTTAATACATACCCATGAGTATAAAAGGTGGATTATTAAACATAATCAGAATATTTTGAAACCTCGGGGAAAGAGTACTTCCAATGGATGTCAACCAGGAAAAAAAATTGCCAACAAATTCCTGGCTGACATCATATTTTGCAATTATCACAAACACCGAGAAGTTTTTTGAGTCTCTTCATTCACCTGACGTTTGTTCTAGATTTTCCATCCTCAGTATAATGATTTTTACTTAAAAAATGGTCTGAAAAAGGTGATGGTAGTTCAAACTGTTCCCGCTGTTGTTAAAAATTCAGGGATCTTTGAACTTCCAGGGTGAGGGGTAAGTTTAAAGAGAGGTGCATTAGGGAAAATGTACAAGTGATTATTAAAATAGGATTATTCCAGAAATAGAAAAATAGAATCAGTATTCTCTTTAGGTAGAGATTTCTTCCAAGCAGCATGAGCGTGGAATATTCGATGTTCCCAGGGATGAGGATCAGATGGTAGATGTCTCTTAACGATTGCCTAAACCACATTTTCCTAGTTGGCGTTTCTTTTTGTTTTTTTCCCCTCAGCCTTATTTCTTGAATCTATGCAAATACAATTACAATTGGATAAGTATTAATAGCTTACATAAAATTCCCTAGGTAAAATAAAGGTGAAGGAGGTTTAAGGGCTTTTCTCTGTGTGTTTCTTCTTGTTTTGCTTGAAGGAATAGTGAAATATTCCCAGTATTTTTCCCGTTGAATTGAAAAGGAATCGGTGTGGGCTGATTAGGACTGGCCTTTTTATCTGCATCTCAGGGTTCCTGCTTGGAATGGGCAGATACAGGGGTTAAATTGAAAATTAGGAGCTCTGTTGTTCTTCTCTAATGATGAGGGCAAATGCTCAAGTGAGCCAGGAGGGGAAGGATGGCACTTCCAGTGGCATTTTTCATGTATTCTTAAAGGAAAACAAAAAACCAAAACCTGGAAGGAGATGTGTGTTTGAAAATATAACATAAAAACCTCACAACTCTTTTTAATTGAAGGTGGATGGGTTTTATCCCCCGAGCAGAACAAATAGAGCGCTGTCGGCAAAGGGATGTATCACACCGAAGGGCTTCGTTCAGCTGCTCTGCCAGGGGTTTGTGTCCCTCTGAATTTTCAAGGAGCGTTAAATTGGGTCAGAGGGGTTGGAAATGGGTTGGCACAGCCCTGTTTAGGCAACAGAATTTCCTGGGTAGCATCAGCTATAATTTGGAATAACAATTTCCATCTATAAAATGAAAGTTTGTTATTTATATTAATGTATTGCTAACATTTCACTAAGAAAATGGTGTAAGTTTTCGTGACAAAACATAACTTGATTAGAACAAGTCAATAAGAGAAGTAAATTTTGGTAATGTCCATTACAGAATCACAGAGTGATATGGAGTTGGAAGGGACCTCTGGAGATCATCCAGTCCAACCCCCTGCCAAAGCAGGGCCACCCAGAACAGGTTGGACAGGAACCCATCCAGGTGGGGTTGGAATGTCTCCAGAGAAGGAGACTCCACCACCTCTCTGGGAAGCCTCTGCCAGGGCTCTGCCATGCTCAAGGTGAAGAAGTTCCTCCTCATGTTTAGGTGGAACTTCTTATGTACAAGTTTGTGCCGGTTCCCTCTTGTCCTGTCCCTGGGTGCCACTGAAAAACAGACTGGCCCCATCTTCCTGACACCCACCCTTGAAGGATTTATAGGCCTTGATCAGATCCCCCCTCAGTCTTCTCTTCTCCAGACTGAAAAAAGACCCAAGTCCCTCAGCCTTTCCTCACCAGAGAGATGCTCCAGGCCCCTCAGCATCTTTGTAGCCCTCTGCTGTCCCCTCTCCAGCAGTCCTCTGTCCTTCTGGAACTGGGGAGCCCACAACTGGACCCAGTGCTCCAGCTGGGGCCTCCCCAAGGCAGAGCAGAGGGGCAGGATGACCTCCCTCCACCTGCTGGTCCCACTCTTCCTCATGCCCCCCAGGATGCCATTGGCCTTCTTGGCCACAAGGGCCTGTTGCTGGCTCATGGGCATCCTGTTGTCATGTTGTCTTGTCAGCTATGATATCTCCAAGAGGAGACTTTGCCTTTTTCACCCTTATTTTACCTTCCTTTGAGTTCCTCTATGTTGTTGCAAATCAACTTGCGTGGAAGGAATTCTTTTGATCTTTGGCAAATCCTGAACTGTAAAAACCCTTTTTGTTTTGTGTAAGGGTTCCCCCACTGACCAGGTGATACTGGGGCTCTGAAAGCACCTTGAGCTTTCTCTGGAGTGACCAAGCATCTCAGCTTCTCGCAGATCTTCTGGTCGATGGTGCATAAACAATCTTCACTTGCTTGCTAAACTTCCTATTTTCTGTCTTTGGTAGAGTGATCCAAACAGTGCACATATGGATTGAGGACAGCTTAAGTTTTTGCCCAATTCGAGACCTTCAAAGAGTTGATTTCCCCCCCTCCTCCGTCCCCCTTGATTTACACAACATGCAAAAGCAAGCGAGAGGTTCCAACTGCGTTCTTAAAGCCAATTTTTTTGTTGAAAGTTTACATTTTGCATACTTGAAAAGTGGCAGATTTTCAACTCGCTCATTCATAAAATTCTGGAAAGAAAAAAAAATCAGCCGTGAATCTGCTTCGTTTGTGGGAGAATGGGTTTTGGGAAGTCTTTATAAGGTTACAGGGTTTAATTCTGAGACTTATGAAATTCCTCGGTGTCCAAGCCCTTCTTTGAGCATCATTGACTTAATTGTGATTTGTAGTAAAGTGTCCAAAGTCTACTCCTGATCTTAGAACCTTTTCTTAACAACTGTACAAATCGCATATATAAATTTTGGCAGTGAATGAGTGATTTCTAAATGCATTCCAGTTTTAACAAAGCTGTTTGCTGAAAACATCCTGGTTTTCACTGCTGTGCAAAGCTTTGTACGTTATTCTAGAGGAGGAAGGATGGGTTGAGAGCTGAAACGCAGGAAGCCGAGGCTTCAACTCATTTGCATCTTCCTTAGCACCGGTAAAAAATAGGGTTTGCTGTTATGAAACGTGCATTTTCTGCAAATCCCATGGTAGGAAGACTTATACATCCACTTCATATCGATAAAAATTTTCTGTGTTGATAGATTCACAGGATGATACGGGGTTGGAAGGGACCTCTGGAGATCATCTAGGCCAACCCCCTGACAAAGCAGGTCCACTCAGAACAAGTCGCACAGGAACTCGTCCAGGTGGGGTTTGAATGTCTCCAGAGAAGGAGGCTCCACCACCTCTCTGGGCAGCCTCTGCCAGGGCTCTGCCACCCTCAAAGGAAAGAAGTTCCTTCTCATGTTTAGGTGGAACTTCTTATGTTCAAGTTTGTGCCCATTTCCTCTTGTCCTGTCACTAGGCTCCACTGACAAAAGATTGGCCCCATCCTCCTGACACCCACCCTTTAAGTATTGATAAGCATTGATGAGATCCCCCCTCAGTCTTCTCAATGTCCAACTTGGTTTTCAGAGGTCCCTTCCTGCTTGACGTCTGCACCATCACATGGGTAGAAGGGAGGAAAAGACGAGTGACAGAAAGACCAGGATGCAGGTACGCGGCGGGAGGGGTGGCAAAGGCAGCAGAGGTGGCAAACTGAAGCTCACTCCAGAGACATTCAGAACTGCTGCTCTGCTTCAAAGGCAAAAGTCATCCACAACATGGACAGTTTTGAAGTCTACACCCTCTTGGCCGCAATCAGCATCCCCAAGCTCAAGCCACACGCGCCAGAGATGCCGCTGCTGATGATACAGGAGATGTTTAAAGAACACAACATCTCAAATGAAGCCCGAAACACAGTTGGAAGAAAGCAAGCAAGACTGACTCCCATTGCTCAAGGCTGTCAGGATGGGAAACCAATAAACATTTGGCAATAACAGAGACCTTCCTTCCCGACACAGCTCTTCTCCTGATTTTACAGAATCATCTGGCCTTGAAAACGTCTGCTTTTCCTCTATGCTGCAGTTTGCTGCCAATTCTAAGTCTGGCGAGGATGGATCTGCCAACTTCTCGGCTCTCTGTTATAAAAGAGAACATTATAGAGGAGAATTTGTGAGTTAGCTGATTTGTAAACACTACAGCAACCATGTAAACATGTTGCTTATGCCCCTATTATTTCTCTCAAGCAGTTTACCTGGCACCTGAGGCTGAACTCCAGGATCCTCCTCTCCTACTGACACTACAGTTGCTTCACACGCGAAAAAGCCCAGCTTCTTTTTGTAGCATTGAAACGAAAAAATATCCTTAATTAAACCGTACTCACAAAGCCTCTTGATAATTAGAATAGGGCAGTCACTGGCAATATTTTGAATATGAATGAGATCCGCAGGTGCACTCGCAGTCGTACAGTAGGACGCAGTTCAAACGCAGCCAAGTTAGAGGAACCGACCAGGTAAATAGCAGAAGGCTCAGGACACATCGCTCATTTGACGCTATCGCTATTGTGCGAAAACCCTTTTCTAAGATGAACGCAGCAGCCGTTATCTGAGCAAAACCAATTAAACAAAACTCTACTTGCATAGAGATGCTTTGGGGTTTTGGGCACCGCGTGGCCTTTCATTCACGAGCACTTTCCAAGAAAAGAAACTCTGGTGGCGCGTGAATCACAGCTCACTATCACGTGGGATCCTTTTAGGTTGCTGTGATGGAAAACAGTTAGATGTAAGTACCGTTCCCGAAACCAAGGCTGGTTATGCATAAAAGTCGACGCTTTAAAGCTTCAGCAACAACATCTGCTGGAAAAACATGATTGACGCAGCAGAGGGAACACCATCCGCCTCTGAGAAGTGGAAAGACAGACTGAAACATCAATCTTGTTCATAAAATATATTTATTGTTGGTACAGAGAGAGGCATATTCGTCAGTACTTGATAGGAGTGAGGAGCACAACAGAATCGTTTCACGTAAATAAAGGCCATGTTACATCTGAAGTGTTGGATCATTAACATCATTCCAGCAGAAGGCCTGGAGAGAGACTTCATTAAGTTACATAATTTGTGATATAAATTAAAGCACAATTTACGTCATTATACACTGTAAGGAAAACTTCAGTACGAGCAACAGATACAGGCTGAAGAGTGAGGAGCAACGGCTGACGGGCTCGCAAAGCGCGGCCACGTCCCGGCACACCAAGTGTTACATGCCCGTGCCTTTGACAGGGAGAAGTTTTTTTGAGGAGATTCTACAATAAAATAGCAGCATTTGAAGGATATTTCCCCTTTCTGAGGTCAGTGAAAGGTTCTTTTCTTTTCCTTCCTTCAATCACCAATAAGTGGATTTTACTAAGACTGAACAGTATCTTCGGGTGTGTGATTTCTGATGTAATAAGATACAGGTCTTGGCTTTTCAAATGGTCACACTGATTGAGCCGTGATGGCTGCTGCTCTTGAAATGGCTCTTCCAGTTCTTCTCTTTATTGGTCTGCCCTGTAAATGGGCTGTCATATCATTCTTGGGGAAAAAAAAATGCTCTTCTGCTGAAATTAGAGTTGATGGTCTTGTGCTTGATTTGGACGATGCCTTTATCCTCCTCTCCCAAGCATGCTCTGCTAAGAAAGTGGTCAAGGGGGAAGGGAAGGGAGAAAGAGAAACACATATTTCAATAACTCAGGGTTAGTCCAGAGAAGTTTGGCTGCAATTCCTTCCTAGGAATTGCGATTTTTTAAATTAAAATATTGGAAAAGAAACATTGTCAACACGCACATCGTCACAGAGACAAGTCACAGAGGCAGAATGAAGCTATTTGAGGACTCAACAAGCCCACCGTTGGGAAGCCTGAAGAGTTGCAGTAATGATTCCTTCTCATCATCATAATGCTGTCATGGCTCTAGTCATGCTAAGGCTATTAAGGAAATTAAAAAATCTGACCTTACAATAAGATAAAACCCACTCCCAGCAATTCCATACTCGAGGAAATATAACCTGAAGTCATACAACACTAAGTATCTCCCATACCTTCCTCCTTCCTGTGTTCTGACTCATAATCAAAATCTCGATAGCCTGAACGTGTTGCACTGACCTCACGCTTCATTAATCCCCTCCTGTGCACAGCCAGGCCACCAAGAGCTAAAAGTATATATCCATTAAGTAGTCCAAGAGTTCTTCCTGCCACACCAGAGAGCTCTGGCAGCAAGGTCTTGACTCTTCAGAGAGGCCCTGGCTTCTACTGTGAAAATGCAGACTTGCCAGGACAGTGTGTAGGGCTCGACTAAGAACTTCCTACTGCCATGATATAGAAATAAAAGGTCTGCAGAAATGAGCACATGGATGGCTATCATAGAATCCTAGAATGGTTTGGGTTGGAAGGGACCTTAAAGATCATCTCGTTCCAAACCCTCTGCCATGGGCAGGGACACCTCCCACTAGACCAGGTTCTGCTACTGTCTAGATACTACTTGTCTAGACCAGTAAGGGGAACAGAAAAGTGGGATCTGATAGGACACTGGCAGAGTAGGAGGAAAAAGGATGCTGGAGGCCATCTATGTTGACCTGTCTATGACACTGACCAATTGTTCTTGCCTTCAAAATCCAGAAAATAAGGAAGACAGGAATTATGAGTCTCCTTGTAAGAAATGGTAGGGAGGGGTTTGATAATTTTTAGGACTTATGTCAGGAGCAAGTCCAAATGTAAACCCTGAAATCTTACAGGAAGCCTACAAACAGCCGATTCAAGGATTTGAGCAGCATCTGGCCAGACACTGTCTTTTGAGTCTGGATTCCATTGGCAGAGTCACAGAAGTTAAGGCTCGGGAAAATTAAAAATAAAGGGAACGAAAAACCTATTGTCACATACATCTTTAACTAAATTGTCATGGTATTTCTAAAAATAACCCAGTGAACCGTTCAGCTAGATCAAGCAGTGTTTCTGCAAGGATTAAGAGCTGCACTGAGGAGCAGGACAGTGTGTACATGAAAAGATGGTAAATATCCTTGTGATCACAAATGTTCTCTGGAGCCCGTGGCAGAGAAGTACAAGCTGACAAAATAAAAGGAGTCAGTTTTATGTTCCGTAGGTGCTATTACGAACAAAAATCGGGGAAACTTTTATTAGTTAACAAAATCTCCAATCTCACTTTGACGGCGTCCCCACGGAGATTTCTGTAAAACTGATGAAGGCTACTTTAGCTGGAAAACTCTTTTTGCAGTGGTATTACAGAAACTCGCTCGAAGCCATCGCTGGGCTGAATATTAACGTTACATAAATTTAACACTGCATAAGTTAACGCAGGAAATTCCCAAAAGATCTGAGAAAAATTGTGTTACTTTTATTTAGTGTCCTAAGGAAAGAAATTGCAGGTATTTGTTCATCACACGCATATTTCTGCCACAAAATTTCATCTTCAGACAAATGGGAGTGTTCCAGGGCTTGGTTTTGTCTACGTTTGTGGGGGTTGTTTTTAGTATTCTATGCTGACTTAGGTCATTTAACATCACCTAAAAATTTACTTCATGTATTTAAAATATTTTCCTTCTGTTTTTTTTTTTTTCATGACACCAGGGTAGGCGTGAAGGGAACCTGGTCTGACTCTTTTGTAATAAACTTCCTTCAATCAAGGTAGTGTTGGACAGTGGCAATTAAAGACAATGCCTTTTTATTGTGTTTCGGTTCAGTGTTTCCAGCTACACTAATTTTGTGTTAGATTAGAAGATGGTATCTAGTAACAATACTGGAGGGTGAGGCTAAAATAATGGTTTCCTTCTGACGAGGACGCATGATTAAGGACCACCTCATTCTACAAATTAAAATAATGGTTACAACCAGGCTGAAGAGGCTGAAGGATAACATTTTGTAGCCAGGCTGTCAGACACCAGCAGCTGTTGGTTTCCTTCTTTGAAGTACTTTCAAATCTAACCTGCCTGCAGAGACTTGCATCCCCGTGGAATTCAATGGTTTAATAGGAAACTACAGCACAGACTTCATTAAACTATAGTCTGGTTGTGTTTCCATCTAGGAATTAGGACTCCCTGTAGCCCAGGGGAAAGAAAAAAACCCAAGAATTAAAAAAGGGTATTTTAACAGCCACCTTGTCCATATCAGAGGATGGTATGCTAGAATAAGTGATAAAAATCATAGAATCATAGAATGGTTGGAGTTGGAAGGGACCTTAAAGATCATCCAGTTCCAATGCCCTGCCATGGGCAGGGACACCTCCCACCACACCAGGTTGCTCCAAGCCCCATCCAGCCTGGCCTTGAACCCCTCCAGGGATGGG
>JAOXJK010000001.1:2624270-2636289 GCA_025774025.1 Xenus cinereus | reverse complement strand
AACAGGCTGCCCAGGGAGGTGGTGGAGTCTCCTTCTCTGGAGACATTCAAAACCCGCCTGGACAAGTTCCTGTGCAAGCTGCTCTAGGAGGACCTAGAACTTTTCCAACCCAAACTATTCTGTGAATGGAAAGCAACGCTCACTCTTATATACAACTGAGGTAATATGACACACATTAAAAATCAAACACATTGATAATTTGACCTCAGGGTATCCTACAGAGTTTGCGTTTTGAGAACCCATTTTCACTCAGTTGTACGTGCTCCAAGTAGTATCTTAGTGATGATTACGTTAAGATATTCATCATAAGCCAATGAAAATATCACCAATTCAAACTATAGTGTGCATTTTGTTCAGAACTAAGCCTTTGATGGTTTTAATCTTCTTAGAAGTATTGCTAAAAATAAATTTTGAGAAAAGAAGGCAACCTGCTCTAGTTGACCACGTCACCTCCAGATGCCCCATCCAACCTCCGCTATTCTGTGATTCTATGAAAATGTTTTTTGTTTCTTTCTGAAAAACTATGAATTGCTAAAAGTTGGCAGTCCCACCACTTGCATTTCATTAATTTCTGGCAAATTTGAAGTTGTCGGGACTGCACTGTATGTACGGCTTTGTTAACCACAGACCCTTTGGAAATACCAGCACAGCTTTGGGTACAGCAACTATTTCTACAGAAGAGTCATTTATCAGCTGCTTCTCTAACAGGAGAGAGTTTTAAAACTCACATGTGATACAGTCAAATCACAGATAATTTCATTCTTAATATTTGTACTTATAAAGACCTGTTTAAATTATGTTGCAAAATCTTTGCGGAGTTCTCAGTTCTTCTATTTGCGCTGGTACCATTTAGGAGGAGGCTGCCTCCATCAAACTGTGCTAAACATCCTGAACCTCAAAATTCATGGCTCATTTATTGAGAAACAGAGTAATTGGCAATCTGGGGTTATCTGCTTCAGTAGCCACCCCTGGAAAAGTATCCCTCTTCAAAAATTATTCACTCCGAGCAGTGAAGAGGCACTTAAATCACCAGCTGTTTCTCCACCCACACCAAAATGCAGCGTAAGCATTTGGGTTGAGTCCTACAAGTATAAGAGAAACCCAAAATCACAAGTGGAACCCAAAGCGATATGAGAAATGACCTCTACTCAGGGCTGGTAAAAAATTAATATCTTCAAGAGGAGATGAAGATCTTTTGGCTTTTATAGGTCTATCAGGGTTTGATTGTTAAATATTTATGGAAGCCTACATCTTTGTCTGGAACTCACCACTATTGCCCAGTTCTGGAACACCTTTCTTCTGCAGCAGAAATCACAAATGAGCTCATACTTGCAAGCAGAAGTTAACAAATCAGTTCAACTAAAACCAACTTAGTCAACAAACCACAGCTGACCACAGCACATTAGCATTTGGTCCATAATTAGCAGTTTGGTAGGTTCCTAATATATAGTCTTCCTTTAGCTCCACTATCAAAATTCACCTTTATATACCAAGAGCCCAAGACAACCAAAAGGAGAACGAAATACATACTACTTGAAATGCATATTTAGAATCATAGAATTGCCTAGGTTGGAGGGGACTTTCAAGATCATCTAGTCCAACCATCAACTGAACTCTGATAAAAACCATCACTAAACCATGTCACTAAGCACTGTGTCAACCCGTCTTTCAAATACCTCCAGGGGTGGTGCCTCAACCACTTCCCTGGGCAGCCTGTTCCAATGTTTGATAACTTTTTCAGTGTAAAAATTTTTCCTAATATCCAATCTGAACCTCTCCTGATGCAACTGGAGGCCATTTCCTCTTGTTCTGTCGCCTGTTCCTTGGGAGAAGAGACCGACCTCCACCTCTCTACACCCTCCTTTCAGGGAGTTGGAGAGAGCAAGAAGGTCTCCCCTCAGCCTCCTTTTCTCCAGGCTGACCAATCCCAGCTCCTTCAGCCCTTCCCCATAAGACTTATTCTCCAATTTACTGATACCATAACACAGCTTTTCTTCATCTGTGAAAATGCTCAAGTGTGTGTTTCAGGCAGGAGACCGTAATTTGGTGGTTCCCCTACAAGATGACATTTCACCAGGGGTTATGTGTTGTACAGGCTTTTTCATTCCCCTTTGCGAGCAGAATCTGTTATCCATTAAAGACCACATCATTTTTAAAAAGGAGAAGCATCTCTGTCATCTGCTCAACCTGAACTCAGTGATGGCTGGAGGTACTAGAAGAAGTTCAGGGCACCACCTGCATGAGGAAACTCAAAAACAGCTTTATCAACACCATTGGGTGAAGAGTTTTTACAGACGGTGCCAATGATACCAACGTTTGGGAGGACAAGTCTTGCTTTCCCTCCAGCAGAAGTTGGCCACCTGCTTAAGAAACCCTCTGAGCACTTTTGATTGCTCTCCTAATGAAAAGAAGTATTGATGAAACCTTCCCAGCTCTCAACATTTGCCTTTCTGTCTATGAAACTACTGTGGACCTGGTTTAGAAGAGTCTGGGAGAAGTCCAATACATCAAAACCACAGTAATTTAGCTCTTTTCTTCCAAAATACAGAAGTTGGTGTTAGATGATTATCTACCACATGGACAATTTTACACCCAAATGATAACGGAAGGTCGTGTAAACGGAAATTAAATACAGGAGATGTGATTATGGAAGGAAGGCTCCATTTGCTGGAGCTTAGTCTCTGAAATTACTCCCTATCTGCGCTGTCATCTCCACTCATCAATTTAAGGCTGCAGTTGAGTTTCCTCAAAGAATTTTTATTATTAAGTGCAACCCTTAATATTAATTTTGCTGAGCTAATAAACAAGATGTGAAAACGGCTGATCAAAAGAAAACTATCTTTTAAAATTAAATTGCCATTACATGTAAAACTGAAAGAGAAAACGATAGAAAAAAGTTCTACGTACAAAACATCGTCCCCAACCACTGAATAAACAAGCCTGAAAAAAGGCAGTTCCAGATAATTCTGGACATTTTTGTATTGTATGAGGACTGTGAGAAAGAACCCTCCAGAATCCTAAAATAAACCTGCCTGCGCGCAGAGCTCTTCATGGGCAAATTATAAAAGAAAACAAAAATAAAATAGCTGTGCTGGGGCTACAAGTGAATCTACAGAGATGTTAGTGCAGGACTGAGATTGCCAAGCTGAATGTCATGTATGTGCCTTAATTCTCCATAGCGCTACAAGAAAGTCCTTTTTCTGGTTAAAAAATACTCTTTTCTTTTGAAGTACGAGTCTAAGTAATTTTCACTGGTTTTATTACACCCAACTTGAATTTCCAAAGCAAAAAAATATTTTTAATAATAAAAAATAGCTAGAGTATCTCTAATTGTAAATATTTATTATATATAAATATAGAGGGGTTGTATTTTGCATATTATCACACCTTCCAGCTTTAAAATAATTTCCTGCCCTCAGCAGAAAAAGAAATAAAACCCAACTACTAGCAGAAAAAAGACAAAACGTTCTCTATTTCCTTTCCGAAATGTTTTTCTCTCAAAGTAAAGCCTGTCAGTTTGTATCCTCTCAATCCTTTCTCATTGCCATTTCTGACAAAATATATTCATGACAAATTCTGAAAATTACAGTAAGGCTGCTGCACTGCAGGGAATTGCCACATGGGGGATTCCAAACTGATGGGAATTACACAGAAAGCCAGGGGGGGAAAAAGCCAGGAGATCATGACACAGAAAAGGTAGAAATTAGTTCTTGCTTATTAAAACAACAGTTCAAACTCTTTGCATTTATATAGATGTCTTATGTATTTCTCACTAACTTACCGCTCTAGAAAAGTATACATTTTTTTCCCTGAAACTGGACCTATGTTTGTATGTTCCTTCTAGTAGTAAAGAAAAAAAAAGATAAAAATCAATAATTTTATCTATTTTCAGCATTTGAACCTTTTCTATTTTGCAGAGATGTCAAGTGGAAAAATTATATACACGTAAATACACCCCCCAACTCAAATATATGCATTCACATATTTCACATCTGTATCTCACACCCAGTACTTCCAGCATTATTCCAAGAACTCAGGTTTATTCACACCTAGCAGTAAGTCTGAGCTCCAAACTAAACTACGTTTGAGAAATCTCATTCTTGAAGAAAATTAAATTTTGTTTCATTACACTGCTAGAGACTGTGGGGGCGGGAAGGAAAACCAGGTGTTTTTTTTTTCTGTAACTGCCATTAGAGCCAATAATTTGGGTACTAATTTGTATTTTTTGTACTTCTAATTCCTTTAACTCCCATTCCAGCTTTAGCAGTGCTCAGCGTGCAGGTGTCAGCTTCTCACAAAGGAAAATAAAGACCATCTAATAAATGAAAAGGCAACGGTCAAAAACATTCATTGTACAAGGCAAGCAATAAAAGACATTGATAAAACCACCGTTTTTTCATATTTATATATCAATGGCCATTAATTTTACTGTATTACTAATTTGGAAATAGATCTTTCTGAAGGCCATTATTTGATAAAAAATGCACTTTTGTAAGTGTTCTTTTAAACAGGATTTTAGATCCAAGCCTCAGCGTAATACGGTAAGTTATCTGTAGTAACAACCTAGTGCTTGGGTGTGCAGCGTAAGAACTAACCCCCTGTTTTTAGGAACTGATTTCATCCAGCGCAACGTAATTCACCCAATAAAGAGAAATCTGTATTTTTCCCCCAGTCAGGGTACTCAGGTATCGCATCAATGATGACCAAGTGAGAAGCTCAAATATAGACACTCATACACGTCGCATTAAACCATATTCGGACGGTGCAAAACAAGCCTCCCGCTGAGCGAGAAGGTGTCGTGAGAAAAGAAACCCATTTCCTACAACGCATGGAGTCACGACAACCACCAGCCAAAGGTCTGAAGAGCACAAAAATCCTTGAGCTGCAGGGAAAAAAAAGCTTTGATTGGAAATAATTCCTGTTTCGATGTAGAAATACAGTCTTAAATTTTCTTTTAAATAGACAATAGCAAAATTTTCCACTCATTAGGTAGAGATTTCCAAGAAAAACAGCCTTGGCATCAACCAACCCCATTTCTCCTATAGCATTTGCTGCCCACCGAGAAAGAAACCTCCTGCTGCCATACCTGAACTGTCCCCATCAAGTGCTAGAGCAGCATGTGGGGAGGAGAGGGGACAAGAAGCAGATAAAGGTGACATCAGCTGTGAGGTCACTTCCATTCCAGCAGCTTGACTGGCCAGCAGGCAGGCAGGCATCGTGAGGTCATCAAATGTATCACAAAGCCCAAGACGTCGTAGGGCAGGACTGAGAGGTCCTAGGAAGGCTGGGAGATGGGCAGGGACCATCACTTCTGGTCTTTGCCAAAGAATCTGCCATCCCCAGAATGGACAAAAGAGGGAAAAACCATTGACATGTGAGGGACTACAAATCAATCTATTAAAAAAACTATTATTATTACTTTCCATTTAAAAAATGCTCGTATAGGGCTACTGAAGACAAACCTTTCTTTAATTATTATTTATTACTACTTATTCCACGGACTAAAAAAAAAATATGCCATTGTGGTGGAAGGTGGTGGAGTCTCCTTCTCTGGAGACATTCCAAACCCCACCTGGACACGTTCCTGTGCCACCTGCTCTGGGCGGACCTGCTTCAGCAGGGGGTTGGACTAGATGATCTCCAGTGGTCCCTTCCAACTCCATGTCATTCTGGGATTCGGTATGATTCCATAGTACCCATTTACATATCAGCCCAGAACAACCCTACCTTTCTGGACCATTTCAAGTCAAAGCAGAGCAGTTTTAAGGGATCTTCACTTTTCAGTTCCTCTGGTGCAACCTCAGCTCGCTCCCAGAAGCAGCCCCTGTTTCTATTTCATCCATTCCATCGCGCTGCTGCTTCCACGAACTCAAAATTAAGCACTTTGTGGCAACACAACAACTCTGCCGGTCCCAAAGAAATACGGGTTGCTAAACCAGATCAGACATAACACAAAAATACAGCTATTCACTGCAGCATTATCTCAAAGAGCAATAAGCTTGTAATTACTCCTTCCAGAGATAGTTAAGTCCCTGACTAGAAGTCACTAAAGCTCCACAGAAAATGGATGTTAATTCAATGTCCTTTTATTCTGAAAGCGCTACTTGCCTTGCCTGGGTAAAGCTCGTGCTGCTGGTTCATTCTAGGGTGAGCTTATACTGGTTTTCCTCTTCCTGTCATCTCAGTACACTGAATTTCAACAATACCAGTACTGTATTTTTCTCATTTCACAGCAAAATTTCATACACTAGATCCTCACACCATAAATTGCTACTGTGTTCCGCCACAGAAAAAAAAAATATTTCTGTGAATAGTGTGAGATAATATACTTAATTATATATTTAACTTGTAAAAGCCCTTTGAGAGCCCCCAAGATAGAACTCATTCTATGGAAGCTCTCTTTTATTAATAAAAGTACTTCTACCAATTACTTTGAACTTCTATAGACAGTGCCTTGTTTCAAACTATTTTAATCAATCCTCACAAAATCTCTTGGCAACGGCGTAGAGGAAGTACACAGAGGCAAGGGAGTCGTGGCGTTTCAGTCAAGCTACCAATTCTTTATGTTTATTATTCATCCTTACCATGCTTTTTAATTAATCAAAGAAAATAAAACCAATGTGGTTTGCCAGCCTCAAAGTTCTCCTTTATTAAAAAAGTGATTACATCCAGTAATCTGGAGTTAATATTAAAAAGGCTCGTAGAATTTTCCAGCCCCGTATTACTAACAAAGTAACTAATCATTCAAAGAGATTAAAATTAATTTGGGTCAGATGAGACTCAACATCATCTTCCAGGTGCAGCTGCTCCCACTGAAAAGGTTGCTGATCCCACTGCCATGCCCACAGAGGAGTTGTGTGTGTGTGAATCTCATGGTGTGGGACTCACTTCAGCTCACACCGTTCATTTAAACTATTTCAGCAAATGGATTTTGCCCGAAGCAAATTAAGGAAGCGCTGGCATGAATCTCTACTAGGCCAGTTGGTGAGGGACGCTCACCTCTAGCAAGGGAAAACGACGAGGAGACGCTGAAACCTCTAACTTTCTCCACTGATATTACAGGATCTAGAAGAAGATGCTCGCCAAAGAGACCAGAGTCTGTTCCAAGAGGTAAGTGATGGGGATGAGACGTCTTGGCTGCATTAAAAAGATTGTGGCCAGCAAGTCGAGGGAAGTCATCCTTCCCCTCTGCTCTGCCCTGGTGAGGCCCCAGCTGGAGTACTGGGTCCAGTTCTGGGCTCCCTGGTTCAAAAAGGACAAGGAACTGCTGGGAAGAGTCCAGCTAAGGGCTACAAAGATGATCAAAGGAAAGGAGCATCTCTCTGATGAGGAAAGGCTGAGAGCCCTGGGGCTGTTCAGCCTGGAGAAGAGAAGACTGAGATGGGATCTCATAAATGCTGAGCAATAGCTAAAGGGTGGGTGGCAAGAGGATGGGGCCAGACTCTTCTCAGTGGCACCTGGTGACAGGACAAGGGGCAATGGGCACAAACTGGAACACAGGAAATTCCACCTAAACATGAGGAGGAACTTCTTTCCTGTGAGGGTGGCAGAGCCCTGGAAAAGGCTGCCCAGAGAGGGTGTGGGGTCTCCTTCTCTGGAGACATTCAAAACTCACCTGTAAGCGTTCCTGTCCAACCTACTCAGGGTGACCCTGCTTTGGAAGGTGGGTTGGACTACATGATCTCCAGAGGTCCCTTCCACCCCTGACCATTCTGTCTACTGACTTCCCATTTCAGCTTCAGTCCTGTGACGTTCTGGCTGCCAACTGAGATTATGTGCAATGGCAAAAAGAATCACAGGACGGTTTGGGTTGCAAGGGACCTTAAAGACCATCCTGCCCATGGGCATGGACACCTCCCACTAGACCAGGTTGCTCAAAGCCCCATCCATATGTTTTATATTCTACGGAATTATTAATATATTTGACAGGAGACATTACAGATGTCTTAGAAGAATGAAGTATTTCTTCAAGAGATGTTTAATTACTACATATCATAAAAAAATAAAAAAGCTTTACTTTACAAGCACTAATTTTATCATCTGTAGAAATCTAGTGAACCTTGCCACAGAAGTATGGGTTACTAGGAATTCTGTATTACATCTTTGGACCAAACTACATGCTTGATGATAACGTACGCTACCTGTTTCTTTCAAACTGACAGGTTTTTTAGGCTAAACACAGTCTGGTGGCCATTATCAGGAAAATTGGAATTGCTCAGGCATAGCTGCAGTTACTGGTGTTCTTGTTTGGGAGCTCTGTGATTTAGTGAAATCACCAGCAATTGTTTAGCAGGTAATTAAACCATAAAGCTGAGACCTGTGATTTTCAGTCTTTTGAAAGCAATAATCATCAGAATTCCCAGTGCCGTTGAAATGATTCCCGTCTAAGATCATCGGCATCATTTGTGTTATCATTCATTCCCTTCACATAGCTCTATTAGTGGCTTTATCCAAATTACACAAATTACACACTACCCTCTGCTATTTTACTGAATATTCACTCTAATTGTCCCTCTCACAACAGACCTGGATTCGTTTCTTAATTGTGACAAAGGTGTAAAATTTTAGCCTTCCTCTTTATTCATTCTGAGCAAGACTCACATTAGCATACAAAAAAATATTTGAAGTCAAATAAAACTTGAAAGACTGGACGATTGTTTTCTTCACATTTTTCAAACCAAAGACTGCATTATATAAACTTCACGATTCCCCTAAGTGCCTTTAAAATTACAAGCAATTTAGACCATGATTCACTTTCATGCAGACTCTGACTGCATGCAATTTTTTTTCCCCCCATCTCAATTATATCTTAATATTATGGGGGCTGAAATGCATTAAATAAATCATATTTCATAGTAAAGCAATAATACTTACATGCATTTTAGAAGAAATTGTCCTGCATTATAAATGTATTTATAATGTCATTACCTTATTTTCCACATTGACTGAAATATTAGGCAGCAGCGACTGCTCCAAGCTACGGATGGAAGCTTTTAGCAAACCTTATGTTTATTCTGCTGCTGGTAATTAGCTGTTTTAGTTAATATAATACAACGTTTACAAACAGCAATTTATCCAATATATAAACTCGCTCCTGTAATTAGTGAAACATTGTTATTGATTAAGATTTAATATGGCGGTCGCTGTTTCTGCAATGTACTACATAAAGGGAACGATCACTAATTTGTCAGAGGACAGTTCCTTGTCAAAGTAATCTCCTGGCAGAGCACCATGAATTTAATTCTCTATAAACTATTTTCGGCAATATTTTACCCAATCTGCAAAGTTGAAAACGTTTTAAAGGAGCAGGTAAGAACAGAAAGAAATTTGAGAGATAATTAGCTCGTTCTCTTTCACAGAGACCAAAACTTCTTGATTAATTCTTTTATTGCAAAACACGTTTAAGGCGATAATTATATTACGAAGACCCACTAATCCTATTCAAAAATATTTTGAAGAACACACATGCACAAGAAAATCTGTGCCATTATTTTAAATTCAACAGTAAATAGATAAAAATGGTATTTCACAGAAGTATCGATTGTTCTATCAGCAGTATCGGGGAAGTATCGGGCATTGTAATTTGTGTAGGAGTATAAACAGGAAAAATTAATTGTCAGAAAGAAGATTCTTTCTGAAAATATTTCAGTTTGCAGAAAAATAAAAAAAAAAAGTTTACAGAATTTCAGTTATAAATTAAAGGCTGAACTCACACTATCAAAACCTGAACCGTAATTTCTACCAACAGCACCCTCTGGATTCACACTTAAATCCAGCGGCGTTACTGAAATACCAATCCCAGGCTCTTCTACGGACTCACTCGTCTCAACAGCCTGTTACCTGTTCAGAATATCACATTTTATACTTTCATGATCAAAAGCAAATGAGGCAACTCTAAGTGAAGTACAATTTCAGCTATTTAGATTTTCCGAACATGTAGCTCGTTTCAGTAAAATACACACGTTACGTGCTCAGAAGCACCAAGCACCGTAAGAGAGAAACGTAAATGTCTGAACATAGTGCTAGTTATCTGTAATTCGGAAAATCTGAGTCAAACCTAACTTTAAAATTCCGTATTTCACAAAAGCTTTAGTCCAAAAGATATTTTTTTCTTTTTATCTCCAAGCAATTTCAGCTTTTATAATGCTGTTTTATTTGCTGGTAGGTTTTTTTTTTTTTAAATTAATGAAAAAGTAAGAAATTTTCACTGACAAAAAAAAAGGACATATTTAAAAACACAAAAGAGTCTAAAACCTCTTAGCATGTTTGACTGTGAAAAGTTACACATTATCTAAACATTTATATTAAACTGGAAAAACTATAAATATTCCAGTCTAGGACTACAGATATCCTCGTAACATTACATGAGGTGCTTACACACTTTTGGTAATGAGAGAAATAACCAATATAAATTTATTATACTAAGTAAAATGAACAAAACTATATATATTTTCAATCCATTCCTGGATACTTGTGGAATTCACAGAGTAGGACTCAAGGACTCACTTTTAAATGTATTCTTAGAATTTAACCCAGTTACATACATATAATGACCAGGGGAATACTGGAGGAACGGGGTTTCTGTTACAGAGAAAGTCAGGAAAACTATTCTATTCATTAAAATGCTCCTAAAATGACTAGTTTATCATCTTTGCCACAGAACAGAGCAAGATGCGCATAAATTATTTATGATGTGTAACAGTTTAATGGAGTATAAAATAGCATTTTTCTTCTCACTAGTAGTACAAGTTCTGATTTTTTTTTTGTTGCCAGCTCCCCACTCAGCAACATCCTCTACCCATTTACATCTGTGACAGATGCAACAATTTTAAAAATCGTTCTATATAAACTCTAGCTTAAAGGAATTACTTATACCACCTATTTATTATTTTGTTAAAGCGCTATCATAGCATCCTGCTGAGAACACTCTGTCGAACTGCATGAAATTCCAGTAAATCACAGGACTATTGTTAGCTCCTCCAGAAATTTAGCGAAGTCCTTGTACCAAACTCTGCCTACAACCTGATGCTGTAACAACAAAATCATCACCATGGGAAGACGCACTAAGATCAACTCTCATTTCCCCCCATGGCCATAATCACTCACTCCATAACCTTCTAGAACATGTTCCAGTCTTGAGAAACACATGGATGAGTAGAAATTTGTGGTTACCCATGGGACCAAAGGGATTTAACACCAAATAGTTAAAAACTTAAAAACCCAAAACTACAGAATGTATTATACATCACAAAGGAAAAATGAATCCAGAATAAAACCACAAACTTCCACCAATTCTTCACAAATGACTATGAAGAACAAATGCATTCTGATACAGAATCATAGAATGCTTTAGGTTGGAAGACCTTCAAGATCACAGAATATTCATAGTTGGAAGGGACCTTTGAGATCATCTTGTTCCAACCCCCCTGCCATGGGCAGGGACACCTCCCACCAAACCAGGTTGCTCAAAGCCCCGTCCAACCTGGGGTTGAACATCTCCAGGGATGGGGCAGCCACAGTTTCTCTGGGCAACCTGGACCAGGCTCTCACCATCCTCAACATACAAAATTTCTTCCTTCTGTCTAACCTATCCTTTTTCATTTTAAAACCATTGCTCCTTGTCCTGTCACTACAGGCCTCGGTGAAAAGTCTCTCTCGTCTTTCTCATAAGCCCCCTTTATGTACTGAAAGGCTAACAATAAAGTCCTCTCAGAGCCTTCTCTTTGGGCTGCCCAACCCCAACTCTCCATATGGTTTCACTAGGCAAAGTTTTCTAAGAAAAAAAATTAAAGACAAAGAAGACCCTTTATAACAAAACACACATCATGTGAATAGTTTTCACAGAATCACGGAATGATATGGGGTTGGAAGGGACCTCTGGAGATCATCTAGTCCAACCCCACTGCCAAAGCAGGGTCACCCAGAGCAGGTCCACAAGAACATGTCCAGGCAGGTTTGGAATGTCTCCAGAGAAGGAGACTCCACCACCTCCCTGGGCAGCCTCTTCCAGGGCTCTGCC
>JAOXJK010000001.1:2560591-2578492 GCA_025774025.1 Xenus cinereus | reverse complement strand
CCAGGATGCTGGTGGCCTTCTTGGCCACCTGGGCACACTGCTGGCTCATCTTCAGCCGACAGTCGACCAACACCCCCAGGTCCTTTTCTGCCAGGCAGCTCCAGCCACTCTGCCCCAGGCCTGTAGCGCTGCAGGGGTTGGTGTCACCCAAGGGCAGGACCTGACACTTGGCCTTGTTGAACCTCATTCCATTGGCCTCGGCCCATCCATCCAGCCTGTCCAGATCCCTCTGTTTTAAGATGCCTCTCCCTCGTTGGAGAGATGCAGACTACCATGAGATTTGTAGTTCCTAACTCTTCATTTAAGGTCAGGATTCAGTCCTGCTAGTCCTGTAGCTAAAACTTCACGTGCCTTGCATGTTAGATATTAGCGTATTCTGAGGAGTCTGAAATGCAGACAAATCTTTGGAGAAATATAAGCAAATGTTCTCGATTGTTTGCCGTTGAATAGTGTATTGTCAGTACAAACTCCATCACTGGCCTGTGGGTCACGTTTCTTCTGTGAGATCCTTCCACTGCTTTTATTGAGTTTTCTGCAGAAGTGATGAGAAATGGCTGTTTTAAGTGTTTTGCCAGCTTTCTTGCTTGAATAGCTTTTTTGCCCTTGTGGGACTAGATTGCAATCTTGAGCTTTTTGGGTGTGTGTTTGTATTTTGGTGGTTTTTGTTTGTTTGGGCGTTGGGGGTTTTTATATACTTTTACAGGTTTCGAAACACTTGCAGTGGGTTTTCTATTTAGAGTGTTTAAATTGGTGGTGTGTGTTGAACATAACTAAAGTGTTTAGTGTACCTGAAGTTCAGAAAAAAATTATTTCCTCTTTTTTCCTTTTTTTTTCTCCTTGTGGAAGTGCTAAGTACTACAAAAGTATTTTCCTAACAAAACTGAGGAAGTGTTGAGGAACAAAAATGTGGAAGAAAAGCAGTAATTGTCCCAGAACAAATTAAATAGTAATCCCTTTTTTTTTCCTCACGTGAATATTCCATAGTTCAAATCGTTACCTTTTAGTGCTGTGTATAAATAGAGTAATATCACAGTGATCTGAACCCAATATATAGTATTACTGAACCTGAATTTTAGTTATTTCTAATCATGCTAATAAAGGTGCTCAGTTTTGTTCTTTGCGAAGTTGTCTTAATTTTCTGGGCATTTGAGTGAAGATGCTCAACAGAAGAGGCCTTTGGGAATTGTCTCTAGATGCTTTTAATCCCTTGTAGTACTGCTTTATATGTGATAATAAATGATTTCTGTTTTTACCAGTAACCTGGGGGATTTCAGAGATGTAAAAATATTTTTGTTGTTGTTCTTTACAGGTTGCAAACAATCTTTGCAAAATTTGATGAAGTAAGAAACTCTGGAAACATGATTCTAAGTAGCGCCAATGGTGAGTATGAAAGATGATATATTTATGATCAGCTTTGGATAAAAATGTAAACGCTAGCATTATCAGTGTGAGATGGAGGACTAGAAACATACACAGGTAGTAAGCAAATGAGACACATAGTGAAACAAATTTATACTGTGTTACTGAAAGCATTTTCAGAAAGCAATTGGAAAAGGTGTTGAAACTGGATGGAAACAAGCAGTGAATCTTTAACAAGTTACATGTGTGCTCAGTAGAGGATACAAGAATCCTGCAAAGTATTCATGCATGGGGAAAAATACATCAAACGAAACTTTATGCTGTTTCTAAAAGAAAATGGTAATTTAGTGATGAATGTGTTTGATTTCTTGTCAGTTAAAATGATGAATAATTATTATAGTACCTGGAGTTTTAAATTACAGAAATAGGATTGCAGCATTCAAAGACACTTAAATGTTGAAATTCTGACTTTACTGTACTGAGTTTGAGCTCATTTTTGGTGTATTTCATGATAAGAAAACCTGTTGTGCCGAGAGTCCTTCTTGCTTGCTACTGCATTCTTCATACAGTATGTTATAGCGTAAAAGACTAAGCCCGTAATTCTTTCTTACTTAGAACTATAATTTAAGAAAAAAAAAAAACCCTGTTTAAAAAAACCCTGTTGCATAACAGCACAACAAGGGAGGTGTTGTGGCAGTGGCTTCAGTCTAGTTGGTTTTGAAAGCTTCATTGTCTTGTCTTCTGCGCGGAATCAGTAGGTCTTGTTTTATAGGGGAAGGTTCTCTGCTGCTTATTTTCCTTTCAAAGCCACTATGCTGCCGGAGAAGGAGGTTCTGCCAGATCTAAAAAGTGTCACTATGGAAGAGTAAAAATATTTTGAGGAATGCATGTGATTTGTGGATGTACTCAAATACACCTTTTCGTTTTAAATATTCTTACCATTTTCTTGTCAGTGTCAAAACAGAAGAGACTGTAGGTTCAAAGGAATGTGTTTTTCCAGCCTTTTCTTGGAGGTAGTAAGAGTTTCTGTGCTGCGTTCTGCTTTGAAATAAAGCATTGCTTTTCTTTAACACTTAATGCAAAAATGGTTTAGTAAGGTTTAATATGGAAAAAAAAAAACAGAACACTAATTTGGGGAGAAAATGTTTTGCGTAAGTCTCATGTTAGATTGTAAATTTAGTCATTGTGGAAGGGTAAAGCATTATCTCTTGCATCTAATGTTAATACTTCAGGGGTATAAATGCATTGAAATAATTCAAATATATATGAAAATATAAATACATTGCTGTCCTAGTTTACATAGCACTTCCTGAGCTTTTTGTCTCCATTTTGAGAGAGTTGATTGACTTTATTTTTCTTTGAGCTGTTTCTATTTCATCTGTAAAATGCAGATACTAATGCTGATCTACAACTCTATAAACCATTTATTTTGTCTTGTAGGTGGCAATTTCTATGCAAAACTTACTATGATTTTGGTTTGGTACCATAAAGACAGAATCCCTCCAATACGCTGGTTTCTGTTACTTTTGCTTGAACCCAGTTTATCTTGTTGCATCTATCTAGACAATTTTTTAATGTTATTGAGCAGATACTTTTCCACTGTTAGTGCTTTATCTTGGCTTTGTCCTTCATTATTCTCTGAAGGACAGTTTGTAGTTACGCGGAGATTCATAGTTACTGGTGAATTCTTGTAGCCTTGTTACCAACTTTTCTTTTAGGAGCTTTATCAAACATCTCTGGATAAAGGCCAGATTTCAATGTCTCAATTCAGCTGTTACAGTGCTGAGGATTTATATATATATATTTATTTTTTTTTAGTGCTTTGGATATTTTGGAGTAGGGTTTGGGAAGTGAAGGGGAAATAAGGTTATGCGTCCAAGGGCTGTATGTGTGTGTGTGCCAAAAACCGTTCAACAGGCTTTAATACAATTAGACTGGCGCAGCTCCACAGTGGACCTTTTTACCAGTTAAAGGAAAGGCTTTTTGCCAGATTGAGTTACTTTGGCAAATGATTTAACTGTACTGATGAGGGTTCCCTTCAGTGTGTGATGGATAGGGAGGGCTTGCTAATACCACCATGGAAGATGTTGGCTTCTTCACAGTCCTGAGCCTTGCTGCTCTGGTAGCAAATTTTTGTTGTGGTGACCTAGTTTCTGAGAATCCGGAGGTGTGATGTAGGATTCTGTTATCATAGAATTGTCCAGGTTGGAAGGGACCTTTTAAGATCATCTAGTCCAAGCATCAACCTCACTCTGATCAAAACCATCACTAAACCATGTCTCTAAGCACTAGGTCAACCCGGCTTTTCAATCCCTCCAGGGATGAGGCCTCAACCACTGCCCTGGGCAGCCCAGTCCAATGAGCAAGAACCCTTTCCGTGGAAATATTTTTCCTGATCTCCAACCTGAACCTCCCCTGGCACAACTTGAGGCCATTTCCTCTTGTCCCATCGCCTGGGACTTGGGAGAAGAGACCGACCTCCACCTCTCTACCCCCTCCTTTCAGGGAGTTGGAGAGAGCGAGAAGGTCTCCCCTCAGCCTCCTTCTCTCCAGGCTGAACAACCCCAGCTCCCTCAGCCTCTCCTCACAAGATTTGTGCTCCAGACCCCTCACCAGCTTCATTGCCCTTCTCTAGACACGCTCCAGCCCCTCAATGTCTTTTTTGTGGTAAGGGGCCCCTGTTGTGGTAAGGGGTCCCTTCAGCCTTTTCCAGACAAGGACAACACTCTGAGATTCCTCTCCATCCAACACCATTTAGCAAACCTTTTAAAAAAGGCCATAAACCCTATGAAAATGGTTTTGGGAGCCAGTCGTAGAGACAGCTACTGTTTTCTGTAGTCCAGGTAAAGACTAACCTGATTGCTATAAAAATAAAAGAAACAAGTGAACAAAAAGAGTGTGTAAAGCCATTTGCTTAACCTTTATAACTGATTCCCCACTTGTGCTTCAAAATCAAATGAACACAACAGCAAACACTCAGGGTGTTTTCCAGGGTCCAGAACGATTTGAGTAATTGCAGGGACAATTGATGAGGACAGAGAAGCAAAGGGTAGTGAAGAGCTTACACGCTTACCAACAGTTACTGAGGTTTCAGCTATATAATATCCACTTAATCTTGGAACTCCAAAGGCCATCCACTAGCAGGACTGGAGCAAAGCCAAGAGCTTCACAGGATGACAACAATTCTTGAGAAGCATTCAGTGATTTTATCTCCTAGGTTGGTGCACAAGGGTATGTGCGACTCCGCTACCCTCATAATATTTTTCTCCAACTCCTCTGCCCTTGTTAGTCAGAAGATCTGAATTTGTACCTTCTTCCTCTTACTCTAAAGCAGTTGCTTTATGGAAAAACCATTCAGCACAATACTAAGGTGAGAGCAAGAAGGTGGCACCCAAAGCTGCAAACAACACATTAGGTAAAGCAGACACCTGCAGCCTCAAAAAGGTTAGCCTGAGAAATCAGGAATAAAATATGGACAAATTAATCCAATTGCCTCTGGCCTGCAGAGCTAAGAATCTACCCATTAGTCTTGCATTTCAAAAAAGCCATTAATGAAAACAGCATTTATTATCAGGCACCTTAACAAAACCCTCCTGAAAGGGCAGGTGCATTAAGTTATTAATGAAGAGACACTTAGGTTTGATAGAATCAAAAGTCTTTCAGAAAATACTCAGCTAAATTATATTCAGAGAATAAATTTACAAAGAAAAAAAAAGGGGGGGGGAAATAAGTCAGTTCTACTTTTCCTTTTCACTCAGCTTTGCTAATAATAATAAAAAAAAAAATGTCCAGTGAACAGGACATCCTTCAGATAGGAACTCCTCAAAGACCAGATCCAGAGCCATATAATCACACAGATGTTCTCCAGGCCATTTGACCATCTTCCTTAAAGAGATAAAATTATGCCTTTACAAAAAGTACCTCCAAGGATGGAAACAGCACAGCCCCTCTGGGCAACATATTCAATGCCTGACTGACCTGATGGTGAAAAAGCTTCTCCTCACAGGTCAAAACACTTTTGTTTTAATGCATGTCTCTTATTTCTCGTCTTCATGCCATGCCCCACCATGAAGAATCACAGAATCATAGAATGGTTAAGTTGGAAGGGACCTTAAAGATCATCCAGTTCCAATCCCCCTGTCACGGTCAGGGACAACTCCCACCAGACCAGGTTGCTCAAAGCCCCATCCAGCCTGGTCTCATACACCTCCAGGGATGGGGCATCCACAGCTTCTCTGGGCAACCTGGGCCAGTGTCTCACCACCCTCATATGAAAGAATTTCTTCCTAATATCTAGTTTAAATCTTCCATCTTTCAGTGAAAAACCATTCCCCCTTGTCCCATCGCTCCACTCCCTGATCAAGAGTCCCTCCCCATCTCTCCTGGAGCCCCCTTTGGGTATTGGAAGGCTGCTTATAGGCCTCCCCAGAGCCTTCTGTTCCCCAGGCTGAACAACCCCGTCTCTCTCAGCCTGAAGAGACTGGTTCTGTCTTCTCAATAGCTTCCTTGCTGGAAGGGAACTTCCAAGCCTAACAAGTCCAGGTCCCTTGGCCTCTCCTCTCGAGTTTCAGACCACCGTTCCTTCACCCAAGGAGCTCAGCAACGCTTTGGGGGCTACACTGGCTACTTCTGCCTTCAACTAAACAAGTCACAAGGAAGGACAACCCGTGCCGTAAGTACATGGCTCAAGTGCAATCCAGAGGACTATCACAGGGGTAAGATGCACAAGATCAGAATGCACCATCTTCAAATTAGCATCCGAGTGCACCAACAAGACAGGAAATTAGAAGGTACATACGCAATTGCGTTATCTTTTACATCAGCTGTTAGGAAAGCGTCGTTATAAAATGAGTGGTAAATTACCATCGTGGATTAGACACAGGCTAAGACAAAGCAGAGGACAGCAATGCACCAGCAACAGGAAAGCTAAACAGAGACTTTAAACTCTACACATGAATAGTCTAAATCATTTTAATCAAGACTTTGTAAGACTGGAACAACTTTAAAAGGGGAAAATAAGGCCAAGCAAGCTGAGCAGCACAATGGTATACAAATTCAGGTCTGAAAAGTGAATAGTCACACACACTGGAAAGCGAAATGGCATTTTATCTTACATTTTGCTTGGTTTTTAAAATCAACCATAATCACATGAAAGTCCCAAGTATTGCACAAAGAAAATTTGTTTAATAGCCAGCTGGGCATGAGAGGGATGAAGGCAGAAGGGGAAGAGAAGGTCCAAAGTAAACACAGAACATAGAAAGAATGAAAGAGGAAGAATATGAAAAAATAGATATAAGATGATGCATCTCTAGACTTCCTCAAGGACAGTGTTTTATCAGTCTTTCCACTCAGACGTTAAAGCCAAGGATAAGCTTTGCTGTTTATGGGCTTAACACAATAATCACTTTAAAAAGTTCTCCAATTTATTTTGTCCAATAGCTCATGTTAACATTTTCTTTCTTTTAAGGGGAAACATTAAAAAATGTCTTTGAAACAAAGCACAGAAAAAGTAAGAAGGGTTTCTTTGGGTTTTTTGGCATCAGGAACACTAGCATAGACTTGTTTCTTACAGATCCACATTGTGAGTTTATCAAAACCTATAGAAATATCAGAGCCTTGAGTATTTCAGCCCCCCCTTAATTAGATTTGGCTGAAATAGGTTAATTCAGAAGTTATCAGAAGGCAACTGGTACGGCACTACTACATTACCATTTTCCTTTGGGAACGCACATAGAAATAACGGAAAGAAAACCTGAGATAGCTTAACACAGAGAAGAGACAAGGTATAGAAAATAGTGACATAAAATAGGCAGCTCTGGGCTTTGTAGAATCATAGAATTGTCTATTTTGGAAGGCACCTTTCAGATCATCTAGTCCAACCATAAACCTACCACTGACAAAAACCTATTCAATCTCTTCTACTCAATTTTCCATCACACATTGTTAAAAAGGCTCACAACAAAGCCGATAGGGCAGCACTTAAAAGATTTTTAGTTTTGTAATAAATAGTCGAAAAGCACAGTGGACAATCTACTGTCAACTCTTTTTGCTGAAGCCAAAAGCAAGTAAAATCTAGGGGAGGGGAAAAAACAGACTAAAGAACACCAGATATATACATCATATATCAAGTGTAGTTGGAGAATGCTGCTTCAAGGCTTGTACCAACCATTGCCAGAAACGGGAATAGTTTTTCCAGCAAAAAAGAAGTATTTCACAATTACTTTCTGCAGAATTTCTTGCATTCACCTCTGCAGCATCTGGTATCGACAACAGATCACGAGGGCCTTCGAGCCATCGATCTGATCCAACGATGCCGTTCTCATGTCCCCGCGCACATTAAGTACGAACATTAACCAGCTCGCTTGGGACAAGGTACCTCGGGGCTGCCTTCAACCCCATCGTCTGTCTCGGTAGCTGGCAGGGGAACGGCAGCTTTGTAGACATTAAAGTTAATGAAGATGTCACAAGGAAAATTTCTAACCGCACGTTAACAGTCGTAAATACCGAATCAGAAAGCACAGGTCGGCAACCTGGTACCTCCACAGCATCAATCTACAGGCTTACACACACACATTACAGGTCTTCCACAATTAAAACACCTTTCCCACCCACGTTCCAAGTTAAGATGCATAATATATAAATACAATAATATGCAAATACCCTCAATTTGTTCTTAATAAACACTCCAGTTTGGTCCCTATCTAAAGTCCATACATCACACAAGAAAACATCAATATCGACTGTAGCCACATAAATTGAAGAGCAGAGAGAACACAAAATATCAAATCCATCACTCTTAATTTAGAAAAAGTAGCCAACTATATAAATGACTCACGTAGCATACAATAATTTCTACTAGACCTGGAAAAAAAAAAAAAAAAAAAAGGTGTATCATTTATTTCTTATTCAATTAAACAACACGAAAAATATCGTTACCTTTCCTGACATTTTCAAAGTTGTCTCAAGCAGCTAACCATGGAAATAAAATTTCTCTCACCCCTGAAACAGGTTACTCGAGGTCTAGGTTGAAGTGCACTGGTAAAATCAATGCGAGACAGTCCGTCTACACCTACCCATGTCATAGAAGCTTCATAGAAGCTTCAGCTCATCAGAGCTGTCAATCAGGTAACTTTTATGAGCATAAAATTCACCGGTAGAATTACATACTTTAGTTTGCTTTGGATATCAATAACACCGGCAAGGAACTCTGATCCCGGACTCCTGAAAACTTATGTTTTTAAGAAAGCCATATAAATATCCATTGCACACTAAAGAAAATAGTAAGACTTCTAGTTTTGAAACCAAACTGTACGATTTCAATGTCGGTTAAAGCCGTACAAAATATATTTAGTGTGCTTAAATTAGGTAGTAAGTCAATGCTACCATTAAATACACTTTTCCTTCTTTAATTATTATTTTTGAAATAGCCTGGATTTGCTGGTGACGGCACATGAGACGAAAGAAGGACGTGTTGTAACAGTTAGTACATCAGTATTCCCGGCATACAAGTTTTATAAAGATATAATGGTTTTCAAACACTGTCGTACCTGGTCTCTAACCCTATAAAAAGTCCAAATTAGCTTTACGCTCAATAGAAAAAATAACAAATCACCCCTTCAACAAAGGAATCCCTTAGAGACCCTCAGGAAGTTTCCTGGTGTATGTACAATGGAACACCAGAAACAAGTATCTATTTGTGTCAGAAGACTCTCGTGAGTGACCTTACACTATTTCCCAAATTTATTTGCTACGAACCATGGATGATGGTATGGTCAGTATTTAAATTGTGGTGTTTTATTGTTGTTTTTTTTTAATTTAATTATTATTTTTAAAGAATAGCATTCTTAAGTATAAATTCTATTTTCAGACTCATACAAATTTAACTACCAACACATACAGCAACTCTTCCATTTAAATTCAGAATTACAGACACTTCCTACGATCATGGATTCAGTACAAACACAAAGTGCACCTCCAAGGGCAGAAATTTGTATTAACTGTTAAATATTGGTACCAGGCACCAACACTTAAACAAGCTCATAGGATAATTAAACATGAAAACAACGCAATTAAGTGTGCATATTTTTAAAATATTTAATATTTTAGTTTCCAAAGGCGCTCTTGCATATATTACGGTATCTATTTTACAATGTAAATGTGGATATCAATCAATTTAATACTAATTTAAATTAAAAACAAGATAGTACGTGATCTAGAAATAACAAAGCAAAGTTAATTCATATTATATTTGAAACATCCTCTTTTCAGTATCCCATTATTTTTGTAACTTTAGCAGTAAATCCCAACAACGAACTTACGAGAGGAGCTGGAAAAAAACAAAAGGAGAGAGCAGGATTATGAGGTTTTCCCTTGCGATTCCTTGAATTGAGTTCTATCTGCCTGTGCTTAACAGCTCTATTTAACGAAAATAACTCATTTCTGAGATTCACACCCAAATGAGAAAAGCCGAGAAGAATTTTCATTACTCCCTACCATGTCCAAGGTTATGTTCTAACAAACCAACAGAAAAATCAAGTAAACAGAAATGGATGTATACAATCCACAGAAAAGACAGAAAATTGAAAAATACAAAATCCCAAGGCTAAACTTAAAATTAGTTCTTTTAACCAACACACAAGGTAGAAACGGAGCACAGGAGAATGAAGGGGTAGGAGTCAAGAACCAAGGATACACGAGCCAAGCTCTGGGCAGGACAAGGCCATCCTGCAGCCCTTCCAGTCACCAATGGCTTTAACGATGAACGCGTGAGCTTTTCCACAACAAAATCCTCGTGCAATACTCAGTTTGGGCTTTCCCACTGCCCAGAAAACCATCAACCTCTCCCCAGTTCATGCCAAGCTCAGACTGTCAGCCCCAACTTAAGTTAGATAGAACAAGTGACAGACACAGGAAAGCACCGCAAGACTTGAAACACGGGCAATATATCTGGAAAGAAGCGACAGTTAATAAAATAAGTCATTTACTACTAGTAAGTGGATTGAGTTCAAGAAGCCAGTTAACATAAAAATGTCCCTAATTTTTAGTTTCTCTAGGAAGATGTTAGATCCCAGTCTGATTGTTGGTCCAAATTCCTGCTGTGCCAGCTACATGACTATGCGAAATTTTAGTGTGGCTTCCTAAATTCTTCTCAAGGCCCTTACGAGGCTGTGAATTGTTCCAACCGAACCTTCTTAACAACCCCTCCTTCTCACCCACCTCCCTAACCTGAGTGTATAGATATGAAATAGCTTATTTCAGCAGCTATTTAGCCATAAGTCAGTTTGCTGTCCTGTTCATTTTAAATAATTAAAAAATAATAATAATAATGAAAACAGAAGTATCACACACCTTTTCAAGACTATCACTAGTGGAATACCCTTGGATTGAAAACAATAGTTGAGAGAATTGCTATTTCAGCTCTCAGTGCTGGTAATTCCTGCTGTACATACACTGTGAGGCTTTTCTTGTTGAATATAATGGATAAAGGCATCCCGATTCCATAATTCGACATTTAAAAAATAATCGTATTGTAATCGATGATGAGAAGGCTTTTATGATTCTGCTTTCAACAGGATTAAGCATGCAGCGTTCTTACAGGATATTTTAACTTGTTTATTGTAAAGTTATTTAATCTGGCAGCATGAGGAAATTTACTGGGATCCCTTTTATTTTCTTGGACAAAATAATCTCTGAATTCTTTCACCCCATAGATTTCAACACAAGTCTTCTACCACTACAGATGACAGTGCAATAACTGTGTATGTTTACACGTAATAGCTAGGTAAAAGGGTTTATAAACTAAAACATCTCTTTAGTTTTACATTTAGAAGTCACCACTAATTGCAAAGAATTACTAACTGCTGTGGCACAGGCCAGCACTCCCCCATGGGACTCTCCGTACTGTCCACGCTACATAAATAGCAAATTTTGCTATTCAGTTCATCTACTGCCATCAGCTTTAAAGAGGATTCTCCAGCTGTGATTGCACACTATCAGTGGCACAGAAAAGTCCATTTTACCCAATTACAGCTCTAGATTGCAGTCGCCTTGGACAGAAATAAGAAGATTCACAAAGCTGCTCATCACACCGGATCAGAATGCCCTCTCTTGAGGATATTTTCACATACCTTTCCATCAGTGGGAATACAAGCTCGGAGTAGCTCTTGGCATTGAATTTTATTGTCAAATATCCATGTGCCAATTGTTTGTGGGGCAGAGGGGCCTGCTTTTAGAGAAATGTGGTTCCAAGCATAAGGAACAGGCCTTGCTACCCAAAAAAGGTAAGTGAAGACTTCTGATGAGTGACTGAAAGGGATGAGTTAGCATGAATAGGTCACTCCATAAAGAATAATGTTATTTTTTGATATCGTGCATTTTATACACACAATGCAAACAACTGTACACACTTATAAGGAAAAATCCCCCCCTCTTTTTTGCAAATAAATGTTTGCGAAATATAACGTTCTGTTCACCTAATTTTTCAACCTAAAACAAAATGTTGTGTTCCATTCACACTTGTATGTTGGTAAGTCTAAATGATCTTCCAATGCCCTATGGTAGAGCCCGTCCTTTCATAGCAAATCAATCCAAACAATCCATCAGGAGGAAGACGACAAGGCAAATAAACATCAAAAAAGACAACCAAAGACTGGTATTTGCAGGAGGATACAGTTTCATGACGATGATGCTTCATCAACCTTCTGATATTCAAGCCCTTCACTATTGCTTATGCTATTTCCAAAGCCAAAGTATACCTCACAGCACCAAATGCCAAAGGAAAATTCTCTCTCTTTCAAAACCTGCCTGGAGACGTTCCTGTGCAACCTGCTCTGGGTGGACCTGCTTCGGCAGGGGGGTTGGACTAGATGATCTCCAGAGGCTCCTTCCAACCCCATATCGTTCTGTCAATCTGTGATAAAAGCAAATTATATAAGAGGCCATAATGCAATGATACTGTGAAGAAACCCAAGCAAAACAAGGAGTGAAAGTGTGTCTTTACAGGTAAAAGTTAATGAAAGAAAAGAAAAAGAGCGTTTCACACAAAGATAACACTCATCAATACATCTGCCGATCCCATCAACCAGATTTCACAGTGGTTGGAGTTGCGCTGAAAGATAAATCAAGATGCCAAAATTCTAATTTGTACGTTTAAAGCAATCTAACAACTTAGCGCTAAATTTTATAGGTAGTAAAAATTTTCCAGTAGAAGCTGACTATTCAGAAAAAAAAAAAAAAAAGAAAAAATAAGTGTAGCCATCTCTTTATCAAGTCATGATTTTATTTATTGATGATGTGGGCACTGGAATCATGCACAAAGTCTGAAAGCAATCACTTCACCTAAAATTAGGTACAAAGAAGCCCACAGTGATAAGTAAGTGGACCTTTAACAGCTGTTGTGGCGCGCTCAAATCTAATCTCCTGTTCATTCATTCAAGTTATAACAACGGGCTGATACATGGATGTTTTGTATCAGCGCAGAGAAAACAGTAATTCCAGAATATGTTTATTCAGCTCAGATGAAAACTACAGCACAGTCGGTCTCATCGCTGTTGACTCGAGAAGGGTACAAGGAAAAAAATTTAAACAGCATTAGTAACAAGGTCCTGTAAATGAGAATCACTGAGTTACAAAGGCAGCTGCAGGAGAATCTTTAAGTACTTTCTTATGTCTTGAGGGTAACGTTTCCCATTTCCCCCGTCCCAAACAGCAGCATGTTTATTTTAGAGAATAATCTGAAAGTCAAGCTTTAGTGACAAAGTGACAGGGCACTTGTTTCATGTAATATTAATGGCAGGACACAAGAAGTCAGGTCAGAAATAGCCCACGTACACATTTCAAATACATGCACCACAAAAGTATCAAGGACACAAGGACTTGGGTCTGCTGAGGAAACCGGAGGTGACTTCCAAAGCATCCTAACGTGGCCTCCTTCCACTGCAGCAAAAACAGCTTTGTATTTAATTGTCAGCAGAGAGCTACAGTATTGTCAACTTCAAATTGTGGTAACTGAAGTATTTTCAGCCCAATATTTAGCACTGTATTAGTGCTTGTAATAAGAACTGAAAACTGGTTGTAAACAACCTGAAGCTATGATGTTTATGACTATTTTCATTATTCAGAAATTATATAAAAATAAAGGACAAATGCCAAAACATTTAAAATTCTCGCAACAACAATAACGTAACCTACATTTTTAATAAAGAGTAATGAGATCTGCTAAAAAAACCACAAAACTTTTTCAAACGAGATGTCTCTAAACTGATGTAAAGCTTATACCACTAAAAAGCTATCAGTGTTGGAGATGGTACAAGATGTTAGTAGCGACAAAAACAAGATACTCCAGAAGGATGTAGCAAGTAGCAGTACTGCAGAAAACAAAAAAGGAGATTGGATCCATTCGAGGAATTAACTGCCTTCAGTAGTCACCAAGTAGCACATTAACCCAGCATGAATGTGTGAATGCCAGAGTTAGAAGCATCACAAATACTAGGAAGCAAATTCAGGAATTTAATTTAATAAAAGGGAAAAAGAAAGAGGCTGTTCCAGCAAGCAAGATGTCAGATACAAAAAGTCCAAGGAGAAAGAATAATCTGATGTCAGCAAAGAAGCTTCTATTTAATTCAGAAATATATGAGGTTCACTCTTTTCTCGAGCAAAACATTCTCTCCTTTCTTCTGCAAATGACAGAGCAGATTAGAAGGAGCCAGCGCGTTCAGCAATCTCTTCAACAAAGACACCGGTACAGCAACAGAAGACCCGTCCTCAGTCAAAATTTTGTTGACTACGTGATGGGATGTGATATCCGGTGCTGCTTCCCAAAAATTACAGTTTCCTTAGGTTTCGGATTAGCACTGAAGCCACTCTTCTATATAATCACTGACTTCATTAATTCTTTCTACCAATTTCTGCAGATACCACCTTTTCTACTTAAATTTCAGAATACTCAGTGTCATCTCCCCCTGTTGAGAAATGTCACTTCGTAACATCACAGATAATTGAGTCTTTTCTCTTACGATAAACTGCCTCCTTCTCACCAAAAAAAAAGAAAAAGAAGGGGAAAAAAAGTAAAAGAAAATAAGAAAAAAAGGCAAGTATCTTGGCTGAACTACTCATCTCAACTCGTTCCGTATAAAGCTCCAGAGATTAAGGAGAAATAGAAGCCTTTCACAGGATGGGATGAACCTCCATATCTCACCCCTAGGCTAAATTACTAGCTTAGATTAGATGCTTATTTTTCAGCTGATTAACATTAGGTGAAATCAAACACGGTTAATGGAGCTAAAAATGAGAATCAGATAAACTGGCTTCATGAAGCATTGTCAGAGAGAGGTGCACAACCAGCAAGCAAAGGGAAGAAAGGATGTCCTTCCTCTATTTTTTAAGTTTAGATTTCAAAAAAAACAACAGGTAGTAATATCTGAAAAATGCCATTTTCAGTCTGGTGTTCCCCAAAACTTCTGTAATATATCTCAAGGTAAAATATATCTCATGGAAAAAATCAAGGAGTTCGGTACCCACGGAAAATAAAAATTGTAGCAGTCACGGAAACTGCTTACTGTTCCCTTGGGGCAGAAGAAAATAAGTCTCTAAGTGGTTACCCCCTGTTTAACTAAAAAATAACTAGTACAAAGCTTTCAAGAAGCAGCACTATACGATACACTTAACCTGCCTGATCTGACAAGCGATGAAGAGTTTTAGTAACACTTTGCCGCAGCCTGAAGATGAAAGAATAAAACAAAGCTTTACTTTTCATCTTAATGCAAGAAATCAGACATTTAAAGTATTCTTTAATAGCACACTAGAGATTCTCTAACTGGTAAATAAACTGAGGGAAAGAGGAGCAGCAGTTACTATTAAACCCACAAGATTTTGTTACTCGGAGGTCTCCTTGTCCTGCACAACAGTCTCTTACCTGCTCATTGGAGACATGGTTTAGAAATATTTTGATACATTCTCCCCTTATAGCAATCCCTCACTTCTCATTTTATTGACAGTTGTAGTTACTAGAAAGATAATTTGGACAAGAATATATTTTACTATAAAACCAGAGAGGATGTTATCTAACAGAATGACAATTTCCTTGCGTAGTGCTATCAAGACTAATCCTGGCAAAAGCAAACAGTTCGAATTTAGTCATTGGTTTTATTTCATTAAAATTATCGATATTTTTCATTTTATTCTTTAAGAGAGGAAAAATCATTCAAACTGCTCCAAATCACTTCTAGTCTAACAATCCTTTAAATGACATACCCTTTTATCTTAGCCAGCTATCTGGTCTTTTTGACCTTTAATCCCAGGAAGGTCTCTGAAGGACAAAGGAGAAATAGCTGGTTTTTATTCTGGTGCCCAGACACAGCACGGACTAGAGAAGTCAGAGGGTGAAATTTCAGAGGAAATATTAAACAGTTCACTGCCTACTACTGGTAACCTTCAGTGCATTTAACTCTCGATATGAACCAAGAAACTTGAGCACGTGTGAACTTTGATTTCTGCAAGAATATACATGGAAGATTTCTGACGACAACAGCAACAGAAGTGTCCCAAACAGGCATCATCTTCTACCAAATCCTGATTTTTAATGGATAATATAACTTGAATTAAGAAATACCAAAGAAAGGGGGAAAACCGTGTTGGCCAGATAGATTTTTATTTAATTCTAATATGAAAAAAACATGAAATAAAAACCCCAACTGTCTTTCCACGCATCTGCCTCAAACGTTTGATAAAATCCGGCTTCACTTTTTAAAAGTTCAGCCTAAGGTTCTGACTGTCTGTGCTCAAAGGTCTAAAACTTTGCTAGGATTTAACTACAAAACAATTCAGTACTTGGAACTAGTTAAAAAGCAATGGCACCAATGCCATGCATAAATGCCTAGCCATTTAACCCTTAAAACTCATTACTACATGCTGTTTTGCAAAGGGCTCCACGAACTGCGCCCAATCTCTTTTTCCCAGGTTAATTTTTTTCCTCCGTTTTTTTAGAGGCAGTTTCCTTGGCTTTCTTAATTAAGCAGCACTAGAAATTAATACAAGAATCACATGCCAGCCGCCACCAGTTGTTTTTCCACACGATTTTCTACTAACTGCTGGAAGATTATGGTTTAACATGCACGAATCTTGTGCTTCCACATCAAAAAAGCAGGTGGTTCTAACTTTGAACTCGCAAGCCGCTTCTAAGCAAATACTTTGGATACGCTTGTTATACCAGCTATGACAAAAATCGCTTTATATGTGCACCGCACAACTACTCCGAAAGATTTTTAAACCAAACGTCTGCACTCAGTAAACCCTAATAGAGCACATGCAGCCTTAAGCAGAATAGCATGAAATTTAATTTCGACAAATCCACCAGAGACCGAAAAGCACACAGTATGCGGTACGCAAGAATTACCTGTTTCTGAGAACATATAGAAACAAAGATGACACTTCTAAATGAATGCCCATTGAAAGATAAATTTTGCCTATCTGCAAAAAGCCACACACACAGAAAACTGTTTGTAAAAACAGTCTTAAAAAATTTTCTAAATTCTAAAAAAAAATTTTACAAAAAATTCTAAAAGAAGCTGACGGTCACCACAATGAATCTACCGGCCTGAGACTGAGTTACTTGTGTATACGAGTAGGACAGGACCTGACACATTGAGTGTTCTCGCTTGAAATTTCATTTGGAATATCAAAAGTTCTCTATCAGTTGTAAAATGAGATTCTCTAAATAAATCAATCAAATGACCCCTTAATATTTGACAATATTCATGGGATATATTGGCTTTCCCCTTGACGCCCATGCAGGGGGAAAGGAAAAAATAACCAAACCAAACCACAACTCAATCCCACAAACTCCCAAACCCCTAATTTCTCCATTTGCAGAACCCTTGCAAACCTCAGCATTTGTTTCTTTAGTTTTCCTTACAACAGCGAATAACAACAACTAAAGCAATAGCAGGAGCAGAAGGAGAGAGGGAGGATGGGAATAAAAATCGCTGCGGTTCCTGCCTTAAACGCCTCCCACACACGGACCGCTTTTCGCGAAAGGTTGAACACGGTCATTTCGTTACAATGAGAAAACAGAGGGAGAGAGGAAGGGAGAGACTTCTGCGACTGGCCAGTCTTTCCAACCGCACACTCGAACTTAAGCCAAATTTATATGATGCCAAACTCCAGGTTAACGTTAACACAAATGTCATTTATGCATATTTAAGTATATTTCATGCAGTATCTAAGTGTACGTATTGCATGCAGTCCGCTGCTATACTGAGAGAGAAATAAGGTATTGCAGGGAGCTGGTTAGGTTTGCTTTTCTTAATTGTTATTACTAATTTACCTGTAAAAGTTCTTTTTTGCTTACAAAATAAAAATTAAGTCTTTCTTTCAACATTATAAAATATTATTTCAGTATTAGGGGGGGAAAAAAATATAATTCTAGCCTATGAAAGCTTGAGGACTGTTTCACCTCGCAACACACTCCTTCTGAATCACAGAATCATTTAGGTTGGAAGAGACCCTTGGGATCATCGAGTCCAACCATCTACCCTACTCTACAAA
>JAOXJK010000001.1:2520881-2533030 GCA_025774025.1 Xenus cinereus | reverse complement strand
CCCCAGCTTTCCTGGAGCCCCTTGAGGGACTGGAAGGGGCTCCAAGGTCTCCCTGGAGCCTTCTCTTCTCCAGGCTGCCCTGCACTTTAGTTTCAAGACCCTGTAAGAAACCAGAAGGTTCTAAAAATGGTTTGAAAGACCTGGAAGCGTTTATGGAGCTGGGCTCTGCTGGGAGTGCCCTGGGCTTCTGCCTGAGGAGAGCTTTGAGGGGTAAGGGGTTGTCTTCTAGTCCTGTTCACAGAGAAGTGACTTAAAATTGCATCTTTTGTGCAGGTTCTTGGCCTGTTGTCCTTTCAGAGCTGCCTTCTTGCCTTAATTAGTGAGGATTCTTCCTCACCGCTGAGGAACCACCTTCTGAGCCTCAGGGGTCTTGGTCTGCCGGGCTGGAAAGGGGGATGACCTGTAGCTTTGAGCTCCTCCAGAACCCAGGGATGTAGTTCTCGTTCCTAGCTGTGTCCCTGCCTTCTGGCTCTTCAAGTGGCCTGAGGGCAGAACCCTACAAGCCCCCTTGGTCAAAGGGGAGCTGCTGGGAAGGGAGAGGAGTCGCTGAGCTCCAGGAGGAGCCTTCAGTGGGAGGGGAAGGAGCGATTCTCTTCCCAGCAACTTCACAGTTAATTACTCCCGGCTCTCGGGTGGCTGGAGGAAGATCTGGCTGAGTGACTCCTGCTCTTTCCCAGCCCAGAGGCCACATCTCTCCCTCCTCGCCATATTTTCCACTAATAAGGAGGGATTTTAGGCGATGGATGAGGCAGAGCAAATTAGAGCTAATGAAAGAAGCTTTATTAGGTTTGCAAATAGATGTCAGGAGTAAAACATTTACTCAAAGAGGACTTAAAAACAACATCGTTCTTGTGGGTTTTTTTTTTTTTTGAGCAAAAACAACTACAGGTTTCCCAGTCCCAGCTGTGCTTTTACGGAGATGTTGAAGAGGAGGAGGTTTAAGCTTTCTGGGGATCATCTCCCGGCGTGGGACTGGCTCTGGCTGCAGTGCCCACAGCTTCACGCTGCGCTGAGCGGGCGATGGAGAGTTGCAGCTTCTCGGGAGCAAGAACTAGAGATGAATACGGTGTCAGGACGGGGGAGGCGGCGTTGGAGCGGGCTGGCGGGGAACAAACGAAGCCATTAGCCCGGAGAAGAGGAGCCGTAGGGGAGCAGGGAGTTAGTTACCCCCGGCAGGTGATTTCTGACAGCACATTTGGGGAAGTTGGTAAACGTAATTCCCTTTTTCCTATGCCCTGTCATGAGGGGGTTTGGGCAAAGAGAAATCTCGTCCTCGGAGCACTCAGGACTTCATTATATTTGCCTAACGGTGAGAGCCGTTTGTACCCTTTCCGAGAACAGCCCCAGCACGGGGGCGTTTGGCAGCAGCACTCAGCACACAGCCCCGCAGTCCTGCCCTCTGCGCAAATCCCGGCAGCGCCCTACCTGCCTCCGGAGCTCGACACCGGGGCGCTCCTCCTGCTCTCACACCACACAACCCACCCCTCATGTCCCCAGCGGGTGGGGAGAACCCCCCCAGCACCTCCTCCTGCTCCGCTTTAGAAAGAAGGTCTAGAAAACACAGTGTGGTGGGGCACTCAGAGCTCATTAACCAAGCAAAGCCTAATTGTTTACCTGTAAGCTCATCTCCACGATGAGGTCGGCACTTCAAAAACGTGCTAATGCTCCGTGACAACAGCAACTGGAAGAGTTTTACCTCCAGCTGCTGGCGGATGCTCCAGGCTTGCCCAGGCACGGTGTAGCAGCCATCGCCGCGGCGTTTGAGGCACCTTACGAACAGGTTCCACACTGACGGCGGTGATTGGTGTGTCTCCCTGGAGTTCCTGCATCTCCCTGCCTCCCTAACAAAAGACAGCCCTCGGGAGAAGTCCTTTCAGCAGCTACAAACCGCTGTTTACCATTAGCTCCCAGCCTTCCCAACAGCAAACAGGACCATCAGGGCAGTGCTGCTCTGCGGAGTGTGACAAGTTGTTATTGAGGAGGCAGCTCCCCAGGGAGGCTCCGACCCCGCGGCCTTCAACTCCGATTTCCGCACCACTGTCATCGTGCTAAGGAAGCCTCCATCCCCATTTTCAAGTATCTTTAGCCTCCCTGGCTGTGGCTGGATCTCATTACACTAAACCAACACAAAGCAGCAGCTCAATTTCACTGCCTGCAGACAGAGCGCGTTAAAAGGCTCGTTGAGGTTCCTCCAACTTAAAAATCAATATGAGCCTAAAACACCAACTTAAAAGGTTCGAATCATTTATTCGCACATTCTTTTTTTTTTCCCCCCCGCACGCCTCACTCAAGGGACAGAAATTTATGGTAAGGTCTTATATCCACCTGAACTCCTGGGTGTCCCTTGGCAGTGGGAACAGCCTGAGTGTTTTTCCCCATCGACCTTCAAGCTGTACTTCGGGATAAGGCATTTTGGCGGCGCAGGAAGCCACGAGGGCTGGACGAGGGCTGGTCCGGGGAGCCTTTTGCTCTCAGAGCTGCCCTCTGCACGGCCTGGAAACCCGCTGGAGTTGCGGAGAGGGCGCAAGGAGCCAATACGAAAATAAAATTCTCAGAATTACAAATAGTACAAAAAGGAAAGGAGCGGTTGGTGCAGCCTGTCTGAGGCATCCCGGAGCCGTGCGGCTCTGTAAATTGAAAAGCAGTCAGGGGCTGCGTGGAGGGCAGCTCCTTTCCTTCAACGACAGCCCTCCCGCGGGGCGTGCGACTCCGCGTGAGCTGAAATGCCAGGTATGGAACCACAACATCCAGTCCCCCGAGCGGAGGAAGCGCCGAGGGAACGGAGCACGACCGCCGCCTCCTAAAGCAGAGATGATGCAACACCAGCGCCGAGTCTTTCAGGAAGGAATCATGCCTTTATTCCGCTTTCTGTCAGCCATGGCTCGTCGGTTATGGTTAGCTCTTGTGCTTTTGTTTGCTTCCTTCTTCCTCCGTTCTTGTACTGTTTCCCGGTTCTGCCCATGGCCCTTCACGTTCCCAACAACAGCAGAGCTGTCGTGCTTGTGCCTGGAGCAGAGAGGAGAAGGTCATCACAAGCAGCACGCCGCACACTCGGGGGACAAAATACACCCATCCCAAGAAACAAGTGGGTGTGAGGGGTTCAGCTCTGCAGGGCTGAGCATCAGCATCAGCCACACAGTGACCGTGTCCTTCTACACGCCGAGTCTGTCAGCTAAAGTCAGCCATTAAACTGCCCTGGAATCCCCGTGGGAGCTGTTCCAGCTCTGGAAAGCTGTTCTCTCCGAGACACTACTTGCACGGGGTTCTGCTGCTTGTCGTGCCCACCCGTGTGAGAGGACAGAACGACCAGCAGCAAAGTCGGGTGAGGAAGTGAACACCACCACAATTGTGACCATGTCCTACAGGAATGTTAAGGAACAGGTATATCCCCTCAACAATTCCAGTCAGCAGCAAAATATCTGCTAACTGCAGAGCCCCAGCTTCACCCCGCAGAGGGAAACACTTCCTTACCCCTTCCTGGCAAGGAAAGCCAGGCGCCTGGCTTCTGCTCTCTCCCGCAGCACAGCCGGGTCCTGCACAAACTGGTCCTGCCGTGGGAAGGAAGGGAAGAAGTCAGTAAACTCATCAGCACCACGCAAAAGGCTAGAGCAGGAGGAGATTCTGTTGGACAGAGTCAATTCCTTCTTCGTTCTCTCTCCGGCTGAGCCAGCAGGATTGGGGTCAGTGACTCTGAACACAAAACCTGACCGAGGCTCCTTCCCTCATCCCGCCTCTGCCAGCAACACCATCACGTCCCTGCTTCCAGTATATTCACGGCAACGGAGCGTTAGTGACCCTCAAAGTGTTCTCCTGGCACCATCTGGCTATGGACTAAAGGAGATTAAACCTCTCCACGGAGTCAGTGTCCTTGCTCCGGTGTGGCCAGCCCAGGAAGCAGAGGGTAGCTGTACCTGGGGGACATTTCCCAGCCCAGCAGACCACAGAAGGAGCCACTCCAAAAAGCAGCTCGGTCTCTGTGCTGCTGCTAAAAGATTCACTCTGAAAAAGGAAACCTGTTCCACATCACTCTGCCAGTGAAGCAGGTAAGACATAAGGTAAATCTTAATACAACTCCAACCACAGACTAAATATCACCTTTGTTCTTTCCTTTTCAGCTTCCTCCTCCTCCTCGTCGTCATCCTCTTCCTCCTCCTCCTGTCCTTCCTCCTGCCCTTTAGGTCTCAAGACTTGAGGAATGGTGAACGGCCTGAGAATTCAGACACAAACAGTCAGCAGTGAGGACGGCACAGCCACAAATGTTTCACTGAACAGTATTTCCCTTTCATTTTGATTCATATCTTTAAAAAAAAAAAAGAGAATCTATGACTTGTTTTTTTCCTGAAATGAGAAAAAAATAAGAAAGAGACCCAGTAGGTAATGACACATTTGCCACGGGCAATTAGCGAACACAGATGTTCTTCACTGGGGAATGTTCACTATGAAGTTGTTACTGAAAATAGTAATAGTTAAAAAAAAAGGAGCAGGTCAGGAAAAACCTGAAACCTCACAAGGAATTTCTCCAAGGAAATGACTGGTTCCTCTGGGAAAAGGGGATCCAGGCCCAGCCACGAGGCGTTAGTGAGGAGGATGCTGCGCTTGGCTTTAGCTCACCATTCATGGAGAGTCTGTGGTACAAAGACAACCCCCTAAAACTCACGCTCAGACTCAGACAGAAACATTAATGCTCAGAAAGTGCCCTGCTCTAAAACCACTATGACTGGTCAGTGGTTATTCACGGAGCCCCAGTTCCATTGCTGTGCCCCAGTTTCGTACTGGGGGGAAATACTTGGGAGAAATCCCTCAGGCTTTATGAATCACCCCCAACAGGCAGAGCAGCAGAGGACCTGGAGGCAAAATTTACCACGTGCCCGTAGCTCTGCTTTAATATATACATACGTGTGTGCGTATGCTTAAATTCTATGGAATTCAGATCCACCATCCCACTGTCAAAGAAATAAATGTAAAACCAGAAAAGCCTTTGGTACTTCAAACCTATAGATCTAGTTTTCAGCAGTAACATCCACTAATTGTTCCTGCTGCCTCTCCGGGAGCAGCGAGAGCCGAGCACCTGAAACACGGGAAAAGACCCGAGTGCCACCGTGTAACAGGCAAACCGTAAAAAGGATTTAAATTGAAGCCTCACCACGCTTTAGGAGGGGGAAAAAAAAAAAAAAAAAAAAAAGGCAAAAGGAACAAATAAAGAAGATACATTTTGGTTTGAGGTTAGAAATGGTGACATCTTCACAACACATCAGAATTTAAAAGGCCACTTTCAGAAACATTAAACCAGCTTTTAGAACATGTTTTCTCTCTCTAGCTCTTATTTCTAAAATAAATATTCTACAACCCTCATCCCAAACTAACCCTTTGCTTCCTAAAAGCTATTTCTCAGTCATTATGTAGAGGGCTGCGCAGTCCACCAGGGACTGGATTCCAAGTGTCAGCACTCAGGAGGGGATTGACAAGGAGAAGTCTGGTTGGACGATCTTCCAAATTTTGAAGTTTTCTTTTGCTAAAGAGTCATTTTACGTTGTCCACACCCTCCCTGGGCAGCCTCCTCCAGGGCTCTGCCACCCTCACCCCAAAGAAGTTCTTCCTCAGATTTGAGTGGAACTTCCCATGTTCCAGCTTGTGCCCGTTGCCCCTCGTCCTGTCACTGGGAACCACTGAAAAGAGTCCGGCTCCCTCCTCCTTCAACCCACCCTTTAGATCCTTGTCAGCATTAATAAGGTCTCCCCTCAGCCTTCTCTTCTCCAGGCTGTAGAGCCCCAGCTCTCTCAGCCTTTCCTCATCAGGGAGGTGCTCCAATCCCTCCATCATTTTAGTTGCCCTACGCTGGACTCTCTCCAGCAGTTCCCTGTCTCTCTTGAACTGGGGAGCCCAGATGGGGCAGCCACAGGTTCTCTGGGCAATCTGGGCCAGGGTCTCACCACCCTCACAGCAATTCCAGGACTTCATGAAACTTCTAAAACTTACAGCGCAGACCTCGAACGTCACCATCAGAGATACTGTCAATAAGTCATTTTAATCTGCTCTCTCCCCGTTCTCCCTCGCCAGGATTATGCTGCACATGACACATTTGGTACATAAAATGCCTGAAGTAGAGGCTGCTACCGGGAGGACGAGAGACAATTAGCCCACATCAGAATACACGATTGTGAGCAGAGGAGAAAAACCTTGCCCTCAGGACCCCTGCAGAAACAGGCATAATAAAATTAATTTACATGTCAAGATCCTCACTTAAAACACAAAAAGACTCCCATCAGATTTCAAAGATGCCATAAGAGGATTCAATTGTATCATTGTGCAATTGAAGTCCTTAAAGAACTTTGCCAATGCTGTTAAGACTCTCTACATCCTTGAATGTTAATTAAGTGAGATAATACAGAGAGCATCATGGAAACGGGGAGGTTGTAGCATTTGAAATGGTCCCTCTCAGCTGCGGAAGCCTCTGCCTAAATATCGCTTTGGGCATGAAATTTTTCCGCGAGGTTTGTCTTCAGATCAGGGGCAACGCCTTGGGGTTGGAAGAAGATGCCACCGCCTTATTTTCGGCTGCGTGTGGAAGGACCCACCTACGAAACTCTGTCACCTTCCAGCCAACCGAGCAGCCATTTAACCCTTTACGCCGACGCCTCCCAGTAAGGATGGGGCGCGGGAAGCGAGGGAGATCGCGTCGCGTACGGAACGGCGGCGGATTTAAGATGGAGATTACTTGAGCTGGAACCCATCCAGGTCGCTGGGGTTAACCCCCTCGCTGCCACGAAATGCCGTGGGGTCTTTAATGGACGGAAGGGTTGAGGAGCTTGTCTTTCACATCTCATCGCGTGGCGGGAGAGCGGGGGAATTAGTTTCCTCCCTGTAACACTGGGGCTTCTGTACTGCGAGTGTCACAAAGGATATGTCTTTGCAGGCAGATGTCGGCTGCCAGTGGGAAGCTGAGAAACGCCAGTTTTAATTAAAAGCTTTATTTTCAAATACAATTCAGAGATTATAAGCGGCAAGAAGGACTTCTCCGCTGGGAGGCTTCAATGTGCGGCCCTGAGCAAAACAGCAGTAATTGAAAGACAAGGCCTAATTCCCCTTCTCCCAGCTGGGTCTAACCACGAGGCAGGGACATCAATCCAGCCCTTGAAGGAGGGCTGGCAGCGTCTCGGGTTTGTCATTGCCTCTGTTGTCGGAGGGAAGGAATCCCAAGGAAGGCTTTTACATCCTCCTGTCCCTTTTCTCTAAAGTTAGCTTATGAAGAGAAAACAAAAGAGAGGGGCAAAGCTGTTGGAGGAGAAGGCTGAAAGGCACCTGTCTGACACATCTTCATTGCCTGCACAGATTCCCGTTAGAAAATGGTGTTTTCGCATCATTTGGGTGCACGCTCGCCCAATGCCAGGCACTTGCACCCACCTTAATCTACCCTGGTACGGTTCCAGGTCACAGGAAAGCTTTTATGGATTCAGCTTGCTGTGGCAGCATCACCCATTCTTCACCTCAAGTGAAGGCACGGCTGAAAATGGGCCAACACCAGGAATGAGGTCTCTGTGCTGCCTTTACCAGGGTGGCTCGTCTCCAGGGATTTGATTGGCCATTTTTAAGGAATTCACTGCTTTTAAACAAAACAAAAAAAATAATCAGCTCATATCAACATTTCCATCTGTTCTACAAATCCCACCCTCTGTATTTAGAGGTTTTCTGTGGTGTCTGCACATCGACTTCTAATCTCTCGATGGGTCTGTTTCATTACTCCTCACATTTAATGAAAGTAAAAATAATGATCGTAGGATCAATTATCTCCTTTTTGGCTGTAATATAATTCCTACTTTCAGTTATTTACACGTGATCCTTTTGTCCAGGGACAAGTTTACCAGCAATGACCCAAGTAAGTTTTCTTTGCAGTTGAGTATCATCCCATGCAACGCCCTCTCACACATCAGGAAATTTTGGTTGCCACCATGTGACTGCCTTTCTCCATTCCTCAAGTCAGAGTGAGGCCCACGTTGGATTTGCCCACCAAGTGGAAACAGAGCTTTTGCCATCTTCTTAATGGCAGCAACTGTGTCTAAGGTGCTCCTACCATCATGTAGAGCTGCTGGTTCACAGAATTCAGGCTGGAAAGGGCTTCAGAAGGTCTTTACCCCACCTCCTGCTCAAAGCAGGGTCACCCTTGAGATCAGACCTGGTTGCTGAGGGGTTTTTCCACCCACACCTTGAAAACCTCCATGGATGGAGACCGCACAGCCTCGCTGGGAAACTTCTTCCAGTGCCTGACTGGTCTCATCATTACAAATTTTGTCCTTATTGCCACCCTGAACCTCTCCTGCTTCAACATCCACTGTCTCCTGTCCTCCTACAACCCATCACCATGAAGAGCCTGGTTAAATTGGTCAGGCATGATTTGCACTTGGTAAATCCATGCTAAACCTTCCTGATTACTTTATTCTCCTTCCTGCCCCCAGAAATACATTGTGAGAAGAATCACACCGTGATTTTCTCAGGGACCAAAGTGAGCCTGGCCATCCTGTACGTCCCCAGATCATCCTTTTGGCCTTTATGGTTTTTTTCAGGCTAATCTTTGTCGAAATTCAGGTCATCTTATCTCTCCATTTCCATTTAAATATGAGAACAGATCTTAATAACAACAAAGGCGAGATAACGATGCAGGTTTTATTGGACTGATAAAAAAAAAAATACGGATTTGCTTTTCAAGCCATTGTATTTGGGCCAACACAGCAGGGACATCAAGAGTTGGAAGCACGAACTGCAAGGATTTTTGTGAGACTTCAGGATCCTTAGATAAGGCTGTAAGAGGGTCAGATGTTCCATGGATTTCTGGGTCCGTACATCCCCAGGTTGTGCTTGCACCACGTTGTACATGAGATGCATTATGACACTTTGGCCTAAGACCTGGTTCTTAGCTAACACCGGTGTGAATTTGGAAAAGCTGAATGAGGGCAGATGTGCAGGGCTTACCCCAATGCATCAAGGTGATATCTGCTTTTCCTTCCTTTTACTCCGCCTTCCCAGACATTTTTCCTTGCCTCTTTCAAGCCCCACTGCTGTTGTACTATATCAAGCTCTGTACATATATTTAAATGTAATAAGATAGATTACAAGAATTGATTTTCCCCAGGGTCAGGTCGATAAGACTGTATAAGCAGGGAATATACAATGGTTCAGAAAGAGCTGGCTGGAGTAGATTAATTAATGATATGCAGTATAGAAACATCCGAGTAACCGTAGCTCTTCTCAGCTCACCTGAGCTATTAGCGGAATCTCTTGCGGGACCGAACGGCTTGCTGCCAACCTAACAATATACAAATTTCTCTCGGAGTAATCACAGCGGTGCCAGAGCTTTTGAAGATCCAAAGGTTACTCTGCCCTTACTCTTTCAAGGAGAAATCACAGTGTGAAGTAAATAAACTTTTGAACAGCACAGCACTGACCTACCTAATCTGTATTGCAACCTAACAGGGAAAATAAAATACCTGCTGTAAATTCTTACTCACTTTTTTATTTCCCATAGATATTCAGCTTTTGGAAACAACAGAAATAAAAAAAAAAAAAGAAAAAAAAAAGAGATGCTGCTTTCTGGCAGTATTGGAAAAAAAATATATCGGATCATCTGTACAAACAAATATGTTTTCATTAAAGTGGTCTGATGGTTAGAAGAGGATTAGGAGATGTGAGTCCTGTGTTCCTTCCCAGCTCTAGGAGATACACGATTTACAGCTGGAATCTAGAAGAGGGAGGAGGAAAGGTGGGGTACGTGCTGCATCTCCCCTACTAAATCTCAAATTCATGGGTTCAAAACCAAAACTGGATGGTTTGTTCCTAAATCTTTGTGAAGGTCAGGGGTCTTAAGGGTTTTGTGGGTCTGACCCAGATCTTTTAATCGTAGCTTCAATGAAACAGCCTGAATAAATGTATTGTTGAGCCTTCAAAAATATTTAGAATAGATTGATTCCCTCAGAAAATGGTTCATATAACTTGATTTTTTTTTCCAAATTGTGGTTTTGGGAAAATATAAAATGAAAGTAACAATAATTTTAAAAATTACAATAAAATTTACAATAAAATCTGTTCTTGGTGCAATAAAACCAAGAAGTACAGTTTCCCGGATTTAGTGTGCGGGAAACTTTTGGATCTTTTTGCCTTTAGTTCTTCTTTTAAATGCGTAGTGGAAGATTTTTAAGGATTTGGCTTCAGCTTCTAATGTTATTTAAACCAGTTGAAACCCAAACATCACAAATGACCTCTGCAAAAATCTAATAAATATCATGTATTGGAAAACCTTGTCCAACCACAAACTGCGCTGGGGATAAAGACTTGGGGATGTAACTATGACAATATCCTCAGCTAAGTGTGAGGTTTGATGTAAGAGAGAGAGAAGGAGATAAATGGTCATGAGAGGTGGTTTTGAACACCTCTAATGAACAAACGGTGGGTTTGTGTGGGAGGCCAAACTGGGACAACCGCAGACCTCCTGAAGAAATCTCTTCAAAGAATCCCTCTTCGGGGATCCTGCTTAGCTCCCAATCCTGTGTTTTTTAATCTGTCTTTTTTTAAAACCTACTCTTAAAGTGCACCTTTCAATGGGAAAATGAAAAAATCAAGAAAATCTGATCTTTCCTGTTTTAATTTTAAGGCAACATTTTCCCAAAGGTTTTCATTTTCTTTTTGGGGGGCAGTTTCATATTCTCGTCTTTACTGTAGATTTTTTCCTTTCTTGGCTGTTTTTTTCCCCACTAAAAGATTTGTTTCAAAAATTTTTGAAAAATTACCCATAGGAAGAAAAGATGTGGCACTTTTAAAAAGAGAAAACATTCTTATTGAAGACATCGTTCACCTCATCAGGAAAAGCAGTTTAAAAGTTTTGCCTAACCCAACCCTGACACGTTTTGCAGTCACCAGGGTTTCAAGATCATAGAATCATCGAATTGTGTAGAGTGGAAGGGACCTTTAAGAACATTGAGTCCAACCATCAAACTAACTCTGACAAAAACCATCACTAACCGATGTCCACCACTTCCCTGGAGGTGGAGTCATGCTTAATAACCCTTTTGGTATAGAAATTTTTCCTAATATCCATCGTAAACCTCCCCTGGTGCAACTTGAGGCCATTTCCTCTTGTCCCATCACCTGTTCCTTGGGAGAAGAGACTGACCCTCCTTTCAGGGAGTTGTAGAGAGCGAGAAGGTCTCCCCTCAGCCTCCTTTTCTCTAAGATCATTTCAGATTTCAGAAAGGACGGGGTTTGGCAGCGTGAATTGGGGCAGGTTGGACACAAATGAGCTGGAGCTCTTAATACTGAGGTTTTCGTCCCGGCTGTGATTCAGAAATCTCATTCCCTGAACAGTAAGATTTTTTCCTAACAGGTTGCTTGACCTTTTCATTACTATTATTTATGGACCAGTAATGGGCAGCATCTTCTAAACTCTTAAATGAGCTCTGCTGGGTGAAAGGTTGATATTTTAAGGGAACTTTCTTCTGCTTAAAGTTTATTATTGCTGAATGTAACACTGTCGACATCTGACATTTATAGAGTATGCTTAACCTCTAGTAATCCCTGAACATTTTGCAAATGAAGCAGACAGATGCTCAGCTGCTAAAAGTTTTCATACCTTTACCTGTTATCACCAGAAATATCCTAATTTACACCAAGGCAAGGTATGCGGCAAAGCGAGGCGATATCCTAAATGAGAACAACTGATTCTTCTGTAGGAAACAAACTTTTGGACATGTCGCTGCTTCTTTGTGACTTTGCATGGTCTCCAGTAGAGCTGGGGATCCCCAGAACTTGCCACATGTGAACTGTGATCAAGCATTCTTCCCCTTGAGATCATCTGGCCCACCCCACTTTCTGAGAGAAGCTATTGAATCTGATCTGGTTGACATGTATGCTGGTACCCTCAGGCTCTCAGTCAAGACTGGACAGTGTTGGGTTAGTAACCACAGCCCCGGTGCTGCAGCCTTCTCTCGTGCCATTCTTGGACAGTGCTCTCCGGCTGCTTAGTGCAAAGTATAATAGAATCGTAGAATGGTTAGAGTTGGAAGGGACCTTAAAGATCATCCAGTTCCAATCCCCCCTGCCCTGGGCAGGGACACCTCCCACCAGACCAGGTTGCTCCAAGCCCCATCCAGCCTGGCCTTGAACCC
>JAOXJK010000001.1:2492272-2504935 GCA_025774025.1 Xenus cinereus | reverse complement strand
GGGGCTCCAGCCCTCCCAGCATCTCCGGGGCCTCCTCTGGCCCCGCTCCAACAGGTCCATGTCTCTCCTGTGCTGAGACCGCAGAGCTGGAGGCAGCACTGGGGAGGGGAGTCTCCCCAGAGACATGCAGAGGGGCAGAATCTCCCCCCTTGCCCTGCTGGCCACACTTATCCTTCATCTTTATCCCTCATGTGCAAATGGGGAAAGCAAGGCTGTGGATATAAGATGACTTATTCAATGTTACCCAGCAAGCTGGTAAAAAAACATCTTTTATTTTCTAACATTGAACACAATGACATACACCTTTCCTCTTCTAAAGGAGATGATCCTGTGGCAGGAGGTGGAGCACGTGGATGCTAAAGCAAGGACTGTGGGCAAGTAGGTTGTCCTTCATTAAGCACCAGGTGTTAGAGATCTGATACCTCCCAGCCAGTTTGTGAACTGACACCAATTTATCACCCCCAGCTGTGCAGATAACACAATTCAGGTGCAAAATGGTGGCTAACTCAGGTTTATGTCCAGAACTGACTTCAAAGATCCCCTGGGCTGTTTTATAGAATTGTCTGGGTTGGAAGGGACCCTTCAGATCATCTAGTCCAACCATCTACCTACCTCTGATAAAAAACCATCACTAAACCATGCCACTGAAAGCTCAAGTCACCTCACCACCTTCCCAGGGAAGCCTGGGGAAAACTATTTTTAAAAACTTCATAACTTAAAGATATTAAGTGACGCTTCAGCAACCCCTTGTAGCCATACATGCAATCAGAATCCGCTCCAGGCTGTGGCAGGCAGCTAATATTTAGCACTAGTTAGTTCATAGGACACATTACTCTAAGTTACTAGTGAACTGTGTTCATTTTAAGCCCTAAAACATTTAAACCCCTCACCGTTCAATCCATTGAAGGCCCAGGAACACAGCAGGCATCCTGAGGCCAGGCTCTGGGTGGGCACCTTTACTCCCTCAGGCTTCCACCCCATTTCCTGCAGCTTCCAGAACAAATTATGATGGTTGCAGATATATCTTTGCAGACGTATTCTATCTGGCCGTGATTTGTTCATCCGTTAATCTATTTCAATTGCCTTTCGGGGGGGGGGTGGGGGGGTGGGGGGGTGTACCACCGACGGGTCGGGCCCCTGAGAGGCCAAACCCACCACTAAACCTACAACTCCCAGAAGACCCCGCGCCGCCGCTCCACGCTGCACAGCAGCTTTCTGCCGCGCGCCCCGCCCACCTTCGCCTTTTATTGGGTAACAATCCGGCTGCCTTCTGCCTCCTTTCTTCTGATTGGCTGCGCCGTGCCAGTGGGGGTGGCTGTCCTCTGTTTGAGAGGGGGTGCAAGATGGCGGCGGGCGAGGCGGCGGGGCGCTACAGGAGCACCATGAGCAAGAGCAAGGACCCCTCGGGGCTCCTCATCTCTGTGATCAGGTAGGGTTGAGGCGGCCCCGCTCCGCAGTCTCCCGTCCCGCCCGCGGGGCCGCTCCTGGGCGCTGTGCGGGCCCCTGGGGGTGACCCAGAGGCCTGTGGGGGCCTCCCCCGGCCGGGTCTCCAGAGCTTCTGGTCCTTCCAGGGCCCGGACAGCGGTGGAGAGGCCTGAGAGTTGGAACAGGTCTTCTGAGGGATGTCCTGCTGTCCTCCTGCTCTGCCCTTCTGTTCCCCTTGCTCTGCTGTGTCCTGGGGTCAGAGGAGTGAACCCTGCAGTTATCACTAATTAATACCATACAGGGAGGGTCAAGGTGCCATCGTTTTGCTGTAGAGTCTATGGTTGATCCCCCTCCTCAAAACACACAGCAGCGCTGAGTGAAATAAGGCTGGTTGGAAAAGCTGTAGGGCTAGGAAGTCCTGTGTGCCACCTCCATCCTGTTTTAGGGTGTGATAGTGGGGAAGTGCTACTTTTAAGTCTAACCATCCTGTTGGGGGATGAAGAGAAAGCAGTTGCGTCTTCTCATGTTTAGACTACTGATTTTTGCCTGACCTTATTCCTACGCTCTCCTCTCCTCTGCTTGGGGATGATTCTTGGAGTCAGTCGAGGACCTGAATTAATGTCACTGGTTTCCCTCTGTGTCTTCTTCAACTCTGTGCTGCCAGTAACCAGTGGGTTGGCAGCTGGTTTCCCACACTGAAGCTTTTAAATATTGGCCTTATGCACACCCACTGAAGGGGGTGTGGGCAGCAAGCAGCCATACAGCTCTGATATTGTGAGTCATAATGATCTTTCAAACTTTGGTTCCTACTTCAGTGTCTTTCCCAGGAACTATAGTAATTCTGTTACTTTGGAGAAGTTACTGTAGCAGTAGTTCTGTATCTAGGACATGTTGCGATCCAATTTTTAAGCCCTCTGTGAATGATAATGTTTAAGACAAAACTCCATTCTTTTTCATTACTCTGAAAACTGGTCTTTCAGATCTTGCAAAACTTGAAGTAGATGGTGATTTTGGGAAAAGCACCTGGTTGACAGAGCCTTTTAGTCTTTCCAGGGCTGTTACTGCCGTCTCTGAATTCTATGGTAATAGGTAACAAAGAATCACACCGAGCAATGAATGAAAGGTGACGCTTAACACGGTCTGTGGCGCCTGACTTCTCAATTTCAAGTATTTGTGGTTCATTAGTTTTATATGAAAAACTGTTATAAAACCAGACTGTTTTAGGTTGGTGTTACATGTGTAGATGTGTGCAGATGGAGAAGAGTATATGTTGGTGTGACCTCATATAAACATGAGGTATGACAGTGGCAGTCATGGGCTTTAGTAACTTCTTATTTTATGTATAACACATGTTGAAAGGGAAAGGGATGGGAAGCTAATACTCAAATATGTAGCTATTAAAAAGGGTGGTGGTCTTACAAATTTTATGTCCAGGCTTACACACAATTCTGCATGAGTTCACATTAATTGTTTGCATAGCAAATACAAGAGTAGTTGTGAAAACTGAAAAAAACCAGGTTTCTCTCCTGGATCTGGAGTTTTTACTGGCCGCTTACACCTTGTATTTGTGACAGGGATAAATAGTGCAGATTTAAAGTGCGTTGTGCTTGGTGGTTTTTTTTATCAGCCTCAAGTTTGAATAAGCTGGAGAGGCAAACATGGTAAGCTGTAGCTAGATAACCTTAATTTACAGAAAATCAGGGGCAGGCTGGATGGGGCTTTGAGCAACCTGGTCTAGTGGGAGGTGTCCTTGCTCATGGCAGGGGGGGTTGGAACTTGATGATCTTTAAGGTCCCTTCCAACACTATTCTATGATTCTAATACAGTAATTTGTAGACAGTGGAAGAATGAATAATACATGTGCATTGATTGCTGCAGTATTTCCTGCAGTAATCTTCCTTTTCTCTTCCTTAATGTTTTGTATAATTTCCAGGAGTATTTTAAGGGCTTCCTTTTGTATCTCTGTTTTAGCAAATCTGGACTTGTTAGTTGATTTATCACGAGAGTGAGCTCATGTCACTGCGTTCTCCAAATACGAAATCATGTTTGTCTAATGATCTTTGGCTTACTGATACCTTGGCTAATTTAGGCCTAGTGTTTAGGTACAACATTGAGGCTATCGACTTTATGAAATTAAAATTATTCAACAGAGCAGCCTGATAACTAAACCTCCAGAATTTAATTAAACTTGGTTTGGATGTAGAGAGTCTTTGCAGAGCCTGAAGTGTCGTGTTGAGCCAGACCATGAAAACCTGAAAGTAGAACCGATTGCAAGGGAAGTGTTGTGTTAATAATACTCAGGTTTCTTAGGGTTTGCCAAGTACAAAAAGCGTGGAAAGGATTTTAAATCACTTTCTTCTGTATGTTGTTTTTAAATAGTAGCTCAGGTGAGGATGAACTTGCTAAGCAACAGGTGAAACATTTTCAAAATTTGTTATTTTATACTCATAAAATAACACTGCAAGCTTTCTTACAGCTTTACTCAGCTTCTGAAAAAAATGTTACAAATCTTAACAGTAGGCTATTGGTTTGAAATGTAGCAAAGTTTTCTTTTCTTGATAGCTTTATTTGCAAAACATTTATATGTAGAATCTTCTGCCAATCCTTGTGGTTTTACGCTTGCATTTCCCTGTTTATTTTAGTGGGCTATTTATTTCTGGCTTGTTGCTGTGTGAAAGGTTCATAAAAGGAGACAGTGTATGAAAAGTGGCAAAACTTTGTCTACATTCTTCTATTGTAAAGAAACAAAACCAGAGGAGCTTCTTCAAGTATTGTAATATTTTACTTGGTAATAGCAAATAAGGTTATGTCTTTCCAAAAGAAATATTGTGTAGGTCTGCAAAATCTACAGAGTGTGATTTCTCTCTAAAATGCTTTGAGATGTGAAGCTGAAAGGCCTTTTATAAATATAAATGATTTTATTAATGAAGGGATAATTTTTGATGTTTACTCAAGCTCAGTAGCTCTCTGTTGCAAAGACTGAATAATTTACTTTCCTCTGGACTTTTCACTGAACTTCCCAGGAGAAAAAGTCTCCTTTCAGGGAGAGTATTTGGGGCCAGATCCTTGACAAAGTTTAACCTATTATAGCAGTACTGAAATCGAGTGAGAAATGGTATTTTTTGGGAGCAGAGGCTCTGGTCTGAAAGTTAATTGCGTAAATGTCAGTGTAACGGCGTTAGTTTCATCTGTGTTGTTCATCGCAGCCTTAATATAACTGTTAATTTTGGGTCATCCCTAATTTCTACAGTGTTGTTTTGCAGCAGCTCTGAATGCTGAAAACTCTGAGATGAAGGAAGACCAAACAGGAAAGTCCGTCCCACTTTTGATGTCTTTTCTGTCCCTGTGCAGTGTCAGTTTTTCCTGTTGTGTTGGGGAACGCATTTGTTTTTTGGGAGTTGTTTCCTGTAGCAGGATTCATGTACCAATCGAATTCACCTCATTTTTTCCGGTTGTTACCAAGAATAGAGAATGAAGACAGCCTTAAGTAAGGACTTAATTTGGAAGAAGTTGTTTCCTGAGCAGAAGGAGACGTGCTGCTCAGTAGTTAAGAGTACAAAACTGAGAATAAAATCCTGGTGGTTGAGCTGAACCAGGATCTGTTGGTTCACCAACCAACAGCCAACCCCTGTTGTTGTCTGGCTCAGAGGGGTGGCTTCTGGCTCCCAAGCCAACGTGGTGCAGATGTCCCATGTCCGTGCTGCCCCGGAGCCCCGACTTGAGCAGAATGGCCATGTCCACATTGCAGACCACCCAATTTGGGTCTCCTCTTGCGACCCTGGTGGTATCTCACTGGTTTCTAAACCTCTACATGTCTATGAACAGTGTTTCAGATGGTTTACCAACGTCAAACCTGTCTTGCAGCCTGCAGGTAGGATGTTCTATAGTGTTCTGCTGCAGTTGGGTTTCCTGCCCGGTGTTTCTCCTAAAGGAGAAATAGAGGTTTTGTTCAGAACAATAAATCTTTTAGAAGAGTGTTTGGGAAGCTTAATGAACGTTTGCAAAGTCTGCTATTAAAATCCCCACCTTTGTTGCGGCTCAGGGGAGCCCTTCTTCTCCCTGTGCCTTTAGGGAATACGAGACTATCTTCAATTCGCCCTTGTCCTCACATTGCTGAGAAGCAATGACCATTATTTGCTGCAGGAAGACGTAGCTCTGGGAATTTTAACTTCTAGAGTAGGATATTGCGTTATCAGGGCTTTACTGTTTCTGCTGGATGGTAAACAGAGTTCTTGCACTCATGCCTCAGCGCATCCACTTCAAAAATGTGTTAATTCCCTCGCATATGAGAACGGTCCTTCAAATAAATAAATTAAAAAAAGGTACTTTGTAAGGTCACAGTGTTGTCACTGAAGACCAGGAGCTTTTGTTGTAGAAATCTAATGCTGATCACATGGGCTTTGGCAATGTCTTTTTAAAAAATAGTGCAGAGAATGGAGAAAATTCTGCTCATCTGCTAGAGGACAACTTGGAGAATATTTTATTTTTTGAGGATAAACATGTGTATGTATATTGATTGTCCTTAACCTTTTGTTTTGTTGGTAGCTGGTTGAAGCAGCTTTTGTACTCAGAAACAAGCAACCTGGCATTTAGCAAATGCTATTATTTTTTTTTGAGAGAGATCTTGTCAGGTTTTTAATTGGTGAATTTGTCTGCCTTTTATTTATTGTTAGGAGTTTTTCTTTCCAATTAAAGGTTGCTATTTTTTTAAAACTGGCCTTTAATAGCTGCTTTAATTGGGAGAAAACAAACTTTAGCAGTGACTCCGTAAGACCTTATTGAAATCTTTGTGCTAAGCTTCCACACGGGCAAACGCATACGACAGATGTCAAGGAGAACTAAAAGTGAGGCAAGATACAGCACGTTTCCTACTTTCATGTTGAAGAAGTTGAAATTACAGGCAAAAAAACCCCTGAACATATTTTATTTTTCACAAGTGGAGTTCCCTTTAATGCTTTTCGGCCTTTATTTTCATTACATTTACGGTGAACTTTGTTAAATGGATTCTTACTAATGACCTGGCATTTGGTCTTCTCTTTCTGTCTGAAGCAATAGAACTGCCGTCCCAGTTTGTGATGTGGGGTGAGGAAAGACGGATGTGGAGCTGTTGCCCTCACTGTTACGTTTGGGAAATAGCTGCTACAAGAAATAAAGCCGAGTTATTCTGATCTGTATGTACTGTAAATGGTCTCTTAAAACTGGTTTTTATTGCTAATGGTGTTTTCTAGTGGTATAAAGGTAGCAGTTCTTCTACAAGACAAGTAGCTCAGAAATTCACCGAGAATAAATCGTATATGGCAGAGTGTGGGTTTATACTATAAATTTTCCTGAAATGATCACGAGGCACTTGTATTAAATGTATGCACGTTTGGCAAGTGCTGGGTTGTAGCTTGATGCAGATACATGGTTACATTTAATAGCAACAATAGATAAGGGTGCATATGTGAGAGGACAATTGGAGTGACCGTTTCTTGTTGAAAGCTCAAGGTACTTTATTTTTCAGCTCTTATTTTAGCTTTAAACAACGCACTGTGCGGAGTTCAGCCTACCCTTATGCAATTAAGAAGCAGAAATAGTCCATTTCGTTAATAAATGATTACAAGTTCTGTGTTTTCAACTCTTTTGAAGATGTTGCCTCCAAGAGCTCTTCATTCCAATGCAGTATTGAGACCTTCAGCTTAATAATGAATTTCCCAAAGCCTCTTGCTGATTGATGTGGTGTGATTTCAAAGATGGGTTTGTAGCACAAGGTGGCCAATGGCTCCTTCAATACTCAGTCTTCTGGTGGCGGAGCTGAGTAGCGTTGTCCTGCTCTTGCAGATTTGGAAATACTGATCTTCAGGGCTTTGGGTTTCTCCTGGGAATGTGGTAATTCATGTAATAGCTGTGTTGGCTTTTTTGGATCTAAAGGTAATTACAGAAAAAGATAGATACCTGGTACCAGGGTGGTCTCCTGTATGTGGAGATAGTCCTGTTCAGGTTCTCACATGGTAGAGGTGTAGCTGAGTCTCTCTGCTCCTGGAAGAGTAACTGGCTTCTCCTGGGTCTGTCTGCTGCTTGCATCCCTATTCCAAGATGGAAAATGGTGTGCAGCTGGGGTCATTAGGGATTTGCCTGTGTGGGGGATTATTTTTTCATCTTCATGTACGCTGTTAGAGACACCTGAAGGACTGTGACTTCTTCTGCTGAAACCATCATCTTAAAGGATTGCAGTCCAGTCTTTGTTTCAGGAATCAGCTGATCGCTCCCTATACTTCTATTTATATTGGTGTGGTGAAATTTGATTAAGGGCTGGTTAATTTAGCAAATGTAAAGAATTCTCTGATGATGTTTATTTAGATGGCTGTTGGCTGCTCAGCTTTCTCCCTGCAGCTATCGTGAGTACATCTGCAAGTCCTCAGTGATGAAAAGATCATCGGCTTCTGTTGAAAATGTTCTAACCAACTGTGTAAGCGGCATGAAAGATTAATGGAATGTAAGTAGAGGAGGAAAATGTTTTCTAATGCTCTGTTTGCTTTTTAAGTTTAACAGCATTTGGAAGAGACTCAGTTCTGCTGTTACTTGTAGTGAAGGAGTGAGTTATTTTTTTGTGCAGTGGAGATCTAGACATTTAGGGGCTGGGTACCTTGATGCCTCCGGCTTTCACTTTTTTTTTAAGGTGACGATCCTTTATAGTTTTATAGCCAATTTGCAGCGATACCCCATTTCCTGTGCATGTTGACTTGGATGGTGCAATTTTTGGCTACCTTCTTTTCAGCATCTCATTGTCTCCATGAAGGGAAAGTCGTTTACTCAACTCCAGAATTTCATAGGAACCATCAACTAACCTGTGAAAAAAACATGAGAAAACATTCAACGTGTTGCTGCTGAGTTAAACTGTTAAATACCTTTTGGAGTCTTTTTTTTTTTCCTTCTTCTGTCTGGCTTTGTTTCATAAGGAACCAACTTTAACAATGGTTTCAATGAGACTCTGCAGAGGTTTCAAAACACGTATTATCAGATTATATGCTTTGAGGTTAAATAGTGCTGGAAGCTGTAGATCACCCCATTTGGGACTTGTCTTTAAGACAACAGTTTTCAATTATAAAATTCAAATAAGTCTGTTTAGTTTAATGAACCTCTGGAAATTGCAGAGCAGTACAGACGGTGTGCTGAGTTACAGTTGTTCTTCTCCCAGGGGCCTTTAAAAAAACTTCTACATTGTGCTCTATTGAAATCCAGCCATTTTTAAGGTCTTGCAGGTGGCACAGCGGTTGGGAGGAAGAATCACAGGATGGTTTAGATTAGAAAGGACCTTAAAGATCATCTAGTACTAATCCTCCTGTCGTGAGGGGTTCCAACCCCACCTTCCACTAGAAGAGGTTGCTCAAAGCCCCATCCAGCCTGACCTTGAACATTTTCAAGGAGGAAATAGGTACTAATAAATCAGTGCAATTTATCAGGCAGTATTTATTCTTGCAGAGCACTTCTATGCATCTTCCAAGCATCTGTGAAGTCCTCTTGATCCTCCCACCACCTTGTGCTTCAAGCTCACTGCTCCAGCTCCTGTGGTAATTTGCAACTAAAGGGTGTAACTGTCTGGTTGCTGCTGGATGGCTGAGACATGGAGGGATGCTCGCTCTCTCTCTCATCTGGGTTATTTTGTTCCCTTTCCCTTGCATCCTGCCCTCTTTTATTCACCTGTTGTTGTTTCTTGTCTCTTAGATCTCCTGCCACGCAGAGCTTGCGCTGTCGGTGTGTGTCTGAGCGGGGTCTCACACTGGCCTTTGGGTGTCAGTGCACTATAAATGTCTTTGTGTTTATACCGAAATGAGAAAGCAAATACTGTAATTGGTGTGTGGCCACGGTCATCAGGAAAAAGTGCCATATGAAAAGTAACTAGATTCTAATGGGTTTCTTTTTTATTCTGCTTTTTTTCCTTTTCTTTCTAGTACTGAAGTCTCCTTGGCACATTGCAGCTATTTCCTGCAGAGAGGGGACTGGTCTTTCTAGACACCCACAGTGCTCTGCTTAAATGATTATTTGTTGCTTGGAGCAACTGCTTTTTTTTTCATTTGACTCCACAAATCCTTTGTTGGTCAAAAATTCTCTGTGTTGGCTTATAGAATCATAGAATTCCCTAGGTTGGAAGGGGCCTTTCAGATCACCGCGTCCAACCATCAACCTAACACTGATAAAAACCATCACTAAACCATGTCTATAAGCACCTCTGCTCTGGTGAGGCCCCATGTGGAGTCCTGTGTCCAGTTCTGGGCTTCCCAGTTCGGAAAGGACAGGGAACTGCTGGAGAAGGTACAGCAGAGGGCTACAAAGCTGATTAGGGGCCTGGATCGAAAGGCTGAGGGACTTGTGTCTTTTTAGTCTGGAGAAGACTGAGGGGGGGGTGGAATCTGATCAACACCTATAAATACTTAAGGGTGGGTGTCAAGAGGATGGGGCCAGTCTTTTCTTAGTGGTGCCCAGTGACAGGACAAGAGGTAACAGGCACAAACTTGAACATAAGTTCCACCTAAACATGAGGAGGAACTTCTTTCCTGTGAGGGTGGCAGAGCCTTGGAATGGGCTGCCCAGAGAGGTGGTAGAGTCTTCTTGGCTGGAGACGTTCAAAACCCACCTGGGTGCGTTCCTATGCAATCTGCTCTGGGTGGACCTCTGCTCTGGCAGGGGGGTTGGACTAGATGATCTCCACAGGTCCCTTCCAACCCCATATCATTCTGTGATTCTGTGAGGGACAGTAAGAATTATTATTTAATCGTTATCCAAACTATAAAACACAGAAAACCTCACCCAATTTCTTCGGAAGGGATGGATCATAGTGTATCCCTGGAGCTCTGGATTTTGCCCAAGGCTGCAGTGTGTGCTTAAGCGGCTTCTTCTGTTGAACAGATTTCTGGCATTGTTTTTCCTGGAGAAAAAGGTTATAACATAAGTGAGTCCCATAAGTTGGCCACACTTCTAAATGCAGCCTTAGCTTTCACCAAGAGAAGCTTTAAGCCGAGCTGTGTTGTGTGTAGTCGATACCAGGAGCTCTCTGTATTATCGGAGCTTGAAAGATATTTTAAAGTGAGGAACTGAGAGGCTTAATGAGGCGTACGATATGGTGGAGAGCAACCTGGAAGCAAGCGGTGGAAAGTTTGCTGTGGATTGTTGTTAAAATGGAGCTTTGTTTGATCCCTGCAGTGATTCAGCTCCGTTCAGTGACACCTGCCTAAAATGTTAATTTTCCTGATCGGATGAGAAATACATAAATTTGATTGGTTTTCCTTTTTTTTTTTTTTCCTGTGTTGGTGTCTCTCACTTTGTTCAATGAGTGTTTTCGAGTAAGTGATGCTGAGTGAAGGCAAGTGAATTGCGTGCTTAAAGAAAACTCATCCAGAAGTAATGGAAGATTCTTCCTGGTTTTCCAAGCTTGCGCCTGAGCATCATGATGATGAAATTCAACAAAGGCAAGTGTAGGCTCCTGCACCTGGGGAGGAATAATCCCACACACTGGTACAGATTAGGGGATGATCTGCTGGAAAGCAGCTCTGCAGAGAGACCTGGGAGTCCTGGTGGACAACAGGATGACCGTGAGCCAGCAATGTGCCCTTGTGGCCAAGAAGGCCAATGGTCTTCTGGGGTGCATTAAAAACAGAATGGCCAGCAGTTCGAGGGAGGTCATCGTGCCCGTCTGCTGTGTCCTGGTGAGGACCCATCTGAAGTACTGTGTGCAGTTCTGGGCTCCCCAGTTCCAGAAGGACAGGGAACTATTGAAAGAGTCCAGTGGAGGCTATGAAGATGATGAAGGGAATGGAGCATCTCTCTGATGAGGAAAGGCTGAGAGACCTGGGTCTTTTTAGCCTGGAGAAGAGAAGACTAAGACGGGATCTCATCAATGCTGAGCAATATCTAAAGTGTAGGTGTCAAGATGATGGGGCCAAACTCTTCTCAGTGGTGCCCAGTGATAGGACAAGGGGCAACAGGAACAACTGGAACATGGGAAGTTCAGTCTGAACATGCGGAAAAACTGCTTTTACTGTGAGGGTGGCAGAGCCCTGGAACAGGCTGCCCAGGGAGGTGGTGGAGTCTCCTTCTCTGGAGGTATTCCGAACCCACCTGGACTTGTTCCTGTGCAAGCTGCTGTGGGTGACCCTGCTCTAGCAGGGGAGTTGGTCTAGATGGTCTCTGAAGGTCCCTTCCACCTCCTACAATTCTGTGATCACGTAATACTCTCTTTCTGCCATTAACCACAATTATTTGCATATGTCTGCTCTGGTCATTTTGGAGCAGAGGAAGAGGAGGATCTAAAGGCACAGGTTGATGCCGAACACCTACAGCAATGGGCAGTAGCAGTGGGGACCGAATGGTCCTCTCCTGCAAGATGAGCCCGTACCTCCTTCCAAGAATTGCCTGGCGTCTTGCAGGTGGTAAATTAGAATTAATTTTCTAAAAGGTGTATTTGCAGTATATGTTGTTTCACTTTTGTTTAAGAAAAAAAAAATCCAGAGAAGCATAATGCCCACATAGTGTTACTACGATGTTCTTCCTGTGAAATAACTTCTCCAGTCAAGAAATTGATAATGAAGACTCCGTTTACTACCCCCAGCCTGGCAGTAATCATGCTTAGCAGGGCTGGCCTTAGGGTAGGTAAAATAAGCAGACACTTATCCACCCAGCTTAGCTGGAGGCATCAGAAAAAGCGAATTTGCAGAAATGAAACATTTATTATTCATTAACGTTAACAGTTTTCTCTTAAAATTGACACTTAATCTAATTTTCTTGGCGTTTTATTGGGCAGGTAGGAAACTATCAGTGGGCTGGCAAAAGAAATTACTCGTCTGCCCTGGAAAACAGACTAAAGCCCTTGATAATACAGGCTGTGTGGGGAAATACAAGACTTGTCAGTGTAAACAGAAATTCTTGTTGAGTCTCAGATCTGATTCCTGCCTTAGCTGTTGAGGTTGGTGCCTGTAAATGGATAGTCTTAAAGTTTAATGTTAATTTCTTTTTGCCACAGAGAAAAATATGGGGGAAGGGAGGCAACTAAATACAGGACTTGGTAGGAAAGAAACACTAGGGAGGAAATGCAACAACTGGATAGTAGGTGAAGCAGGAGTGGTGTGGATTGCACCTTGAATTCAGGCATTCAGCACATTGCCCCACGTGGGCAACTGTGTCCAGTTCTGGGGCCTCAGCACAGGAGAGACATGGACCTGTTGGAGCGGGGCCAGAGGAGGCCACGGAGATGCTGGGAGGGCT
>JAOXJK010000001.1:2381375-2391852 GCA_025774025.1 Xenus cinereus | reverse complement strand
GGTGGACCTGCTTTGGCAGGGGGGTTGGACTAGATGATCTCCAGAGGTCCCTTCCAACCGCATATCATTCTGTGATTCTGTGAAAAAAGAAGATGGACTGAATTTAGGCTGAAAATTAGAAGATTTCTATGCAACAAAAGTTGAAGGGTTGTGGCGTAGTCTTGTGTTTCAGTCGGAATACAAAGGACAGAAGGAAAAGAGGAATTAAGATTTCTGGGACCTTGTAAAATCCAATATTGGTGGTTTCCCCATTTCTGGTTATATGTTAAGGATCCTGTCTTGTTCCTGCCAGTTTTTATTTTTGCACGTGCTGTGTTGACTTCTAGTGGTTTGGCTTTGTCAGATCCTTTGTGGAAACACAACTTTATCTCTCTCTGTTTATTTAAAGCTAAATTTGTCATTGTCATCAGAATACTGGTTAGCCAAGATCTGTGTTCTGTAAACCCGTGTCGCCGGACACGAATTCTATTCTTCTCCCTTAATTCTTGTTTAATAGAGTCTTCTGTCATCGGTTCTGTAATTTTGTCCCTGATCAATATGAGGTGGAGAGGCCAGTAATTACCTGGTCATCCCATTTACCCTTGCAAAATTTGTGGTTTGCTGTTATTTTTCATTGGATTTTCTGGACCCCTTCAAATACATGAATGTGTAATGAAAATGAGCGTGAGTTTGAAACCGTCACAATTTTCTGACGGAGCAAAGTGTTCACACTGCAGCATCCATCTTAATTCAGGATACCTGAGGATGTGAAATACCTTTTACAGCTTTTAATTGATGGAATAGAGCTTATTGAGAGCTCAGGACTCTGATCTAAAGCCTCTCAAGAGGTACAAATAATGAATGAATTTCGCTGTCGCCCTGTGGCCAGGCGTGATTTATTGCTCAAGCTTTGTTCGTAGGTCAGTCTTGAGCCTGATAAGACATAACAACTTACGGAACTTCACGTGGGGCTCGGTAAAGAATAAAAACGTGGATCTGGAGAGTCACAGTGAGTGGAAACAGCGGTCGGACACAAGGAGATTCTTTCTTGCCCCGTTGCGGTTGAAAAAGGCAGCGTAGTGCAAGTTGTGATTAGATCAACGTGAGAGATGGTCTCCACGTGCTCATAAGACCTTTGGAAATTTGAGAATTTAATTAAGCCCCATAACCCATAAATATCTTTTTTTTTTTTTTTTTAACAGAACACTTTATATTAATTTTCATTTACAAAGAGTACTTACTTTGTCGTCTTGGTTTACGTTCGGCTTTATTGGTTTGACATTGATGTAAATATTCTACGTGGATGGCAGAATTCAACCGCTGAGCAGAAAGTCAAAAGTCCTTGTTATAGATGAATGGGATGTTGCAAACTTCCCACTCGCTCATAAATCTTCCTCTACGTCCATGTGATTAATGGCTAACAAGGTTTTTGATTGATGGCTTAGCAACCGCTAATCAGGTGTTATGGGACCAAATCATGAAATCCCTTCCTTCGTTGGTTAAGGCAAGCTCCTCTTCGCTTAGATAGGCAGGAAAAGGGCTGGGTTTGCCTTTCTTTTAAGTGGAATTTAAAGTTCTAGCTTGCTGTGGCTTTTAATAAGTGTGCGGCCAGGCCACAGCTTCTAACATTGAAATATGATGCTTATTAAAATCCTCTACTAGGATTATGAGAGCGGAACAACTGGATGACTTGAACTGTCTGGACGTAGGGAATAAATTGAGGCCAATGTTGTTGGGTGAAGGCTATGTGTTCCCCAACGCGATGAGAAACGAAACCTTTAGGCTATTTTTTGAGACAAGCACTGGCAAGATTTTCACTGGCCCACGTGTTAATCGCATCGCTTAAAAATTATAAGGGTTTTAATCTTCGTGCTGCGGTTATGAGCCAAATGTCCTGCGCATTGAAGATCTCTCCTGTCTTGACTTCTCTCCCTCTTGGCCGTTACTGTAACTGTTCAGCCGTGATTACACTTTAATTCTTTAATTACTGCTTTCTGATGAATTTGTGTAAGTGTTGAGTACAGGGCACTGGAGCACAAAGAGCTTTGATCCATCTCGCGCGGTTTCTGCTACGCCTGGGTTTTATAACTTAAAGATGAACATTGAGAATAGTTAGCAAAACCAGCTATTTTGACTTCTTTTACAGCTTTTTATTTTTCAGAGCTTTGCATCTTACCGTCCTGCCCTGCCTAGCGAGTCAAATTAACATTTTTCTCCTTTTTCTTTTTTTTTTTTTTTCCTAATCTGTGGCGTTTTCCCAACTGTTCTGAATATCTTAACCACAAACTCGTCTTTTATTTCTCTACTTCGCTTTTCAGCCAACAGGGATAATTCATTATGTTCCTTGCTCAAACCTCCGTTGGCTTATTGTAATCTTGGAGCCAAATGCTGTATTACACGCGTTACATTTCCTGGCCCTGGATATCAAGTGACACCAGAGTCACGGAATCCATTATAAATAGGTTTCATCCATAATGGGAGAACAAATTGCTAAGTGTTTTCCTTTTTTTTTTTTTTTAAAACGTGATTAAGTTTGAGGGGTTTAATTACATTTTGGTGGCGATTTTCGGGTTGTTAAGTAGAGAAGATGAAATGCAAATAAGCGAATACAAACAGATTTGGTAAATTACTGTTAAAAATCAGCGCAGTGATTGTTTTTACTCTTAACAATACGCAGGCATTTTAACAGCTTGTGCTCAGGTAAAGTTTTAATTGAGATGTTTTGGGAGTTGAAGTTTCTTTGTGTATTATTTTTTTTTCCCAAGCTATCCTGAATTGTGTCTAATTTGGGGCATGATACCATTTGCCTATTTATTTATTCCTATGTAATTTGTTTAAACTTAGACAGCACAGCACTGATGTATTCCTTTCATTACAGACAACTCTCTTTGATGGGATTTGACTGGCTAATTTTTAAAATGGAACACATTACTAATAGCCTCCGAGGAGGTAGAGTTTTCTGAAAATAAATAGAGTTTTTCTGAATGCACTGACAAAAGTTAATTTTTAAGGGGTTTCTTTCCATCTTCAGACACAATGAAATTAAAAGTGAATGATTTGGAATTTGTTTCTGCTTTTGCAACCCGGAGTTGCTTAAATATTAAATATTGGGCATCTAATATCAGGCCACCACTCAGGGCTGCGAGGGTTTCACAAAGGGGACCCTGCTCTCAAAAAGGGACCCCCCGATCCTTTACTGGGGGGCATATTGGGATAAAGGAGGATCAACCCTAAACTTTGTTGACAGAATGGACAACTGTGGGAATTCATATTTTCAATGGTAAAAGAAACATGGTCGGTTTGGGAGCTCTTCAAGGGCAATTTTTGCAGCATTCCCAGCATGAATGTTTTATATTTCTACGTATAAATATATAGGACATATATAAGCCTATATACACATACATAAAATATGCTTTTGTAACTGAGCAGCTCAATATTGCTAACCTTTATGTTTTTAAGGGCTGTGGTATGTAACGAGTCTGTAAGGGCCAGCCAACAGCCCACACACCATCGCCCTGTTGCTGCTCGAATCATTTTGGGGAGGAGTGGGGACTTCTGGCAAGATGCTTTTGGTACCCTCAGGGCTTTGTAGCAGATTGAGTTGGTCAAATAATGTAAAACGAGCTTTTCCCCAAATTAGTGACAGTGATAAATAAATCACTAGGATTACATTTTTGAAAATAAAGTCAGGCTTCTGTTAATTAGAATTTTTGAGATTTTCAGTAGTTTTCCAGTCTTGCAGAGTACCTAAAGATCCTAGACGTTCAAGTTACATTGTAATGTTGTTTTATTTTGAATGCTGAGTTCCCCTTCCTTGTGTTGGCAGATGCTGCTGACGGAGTACCTGGATATGAAGAACACCCGCACCGCCTCGGAGCCGTCCGCCCAGCTGAGCTACGCCAGCTCCGGCAGAGAATTCGCCGCCTTCTTCGCAAAGAAGAAACCGCAAAGACCCAAAAACCCTTTGTTCAAGTAAGTGCCGGGACGGCGTTGAAGCCATGCCTGAGCTGTCTTTTTGGTGCCTTGAGTATTGCACGCCGTTGGCTGCTCGTCGCGGTGTCACGGTGTGAGTCTTGCGATGGAAATTTAATACCCAGAGCTGAAGCCTCGGTGAGATCTCTGTTATGGATTCATCGCTGTTTTTTCAAGTGTATAGCTCTTTCCAGGGCTCATCTTGGGACTGGGATCCCATTATTCCAGCTGCTGCGAGGCACGCAGTGATACGTTCCGCCTGCCTTTGTCCACGGTAAATTCAGAACCCGTTAAAGGGAGCGATAAAGGGGACTGGACAAAGAGAATTAAGATAAGTGTATAATTACTAGATGGACTAAGCGGTTAATCCTATCACTAACTCCTTTAATTCAGAGTTCAGAATGGAAAGAATTAAGTGGTTGGGAGGAGAGTGTAAGAGAGAGGCTGAGATGCTCGGTGACCAAGGATTTAGGGGAACAAATTTGATGTGCAAGAACAAGAATTGAACAAGTTCTTGGTGAGCAGCACTGCTAGGAGAGGAGACATGCCCCTAGATTCAGGGGAGCTGAGCTGAATTTTCACCTCTTCCCACAACTACATGTGCTGGTCTTTGGCTTCTTGAGGTTTTTGGGGGATACCAAAACCTCCTGGTTTGGCAGCAGATGCTCCAAGTTCAAAGCTCACGAGTTCCTCAGGTCTACCAGCATAACTGTGTGTGTGGTTGCTCCCTAACTCAGTACTGCCAAAATAATCTCTTAAATGAGGGGTTCTTTTAACAATGAGATTGTTTGAAAACAGTTGGTGATTTGAGGGGATGGAGGAGTGGAGCACTGGTGGGGAGTGAAAGCAGCTCGAGGCATTAACCTTTTAACTGTGCTCAGCTGCAGCAGGAGCAGGGGATCTGGAGGGTCCTCAGCACCCCCCTGGATGAGAAGCTGCTGCAGGGCTTGGGCTGTCTTTTTCTACCCGTCTGAGTGGTGCTGAGCCTTGTGTGGCTTTGCTTTCCAGAGTCAAGAGAGTCCAAGGTTAAAAAAAATTATATCTAGTGGAATATTTGCTGGAGGAAGAGCGATTGGAAGAGAGTTGGTGTTTTCACCCTTTATTTGCTAGAGATGGGGAGCCTTGAAGCCTGGGTGTTTTGGTTTTTTTAATAAAGAACCCCTCATTTGTGGTTGGAGACAGATCGTTATATGGTGGGGAAATAATGCAGGAATCACAGAAGGGTTTGGGTTGGAAGGGACCTTGAAGATCATCTAGTTCCAGCCCCCTGCCATGGGCAGGGACACCTCCCACCAGACCAGGTTGCTCAAAGCCCCCTCCAGCCTGGCCTTGAACCCTTCCAGGGATGGGGCAGCCACAGCTTCTCTGGGTAACTTGGGCCAGGCTCTCACCACCCTCACAAGAAAGAATTTCTTCCTGAAATCTCATTTAAATCTCCCCTCTTTCAGTTGGCTCGTGTTGAGCTTCTCACCACCAACACCCCCAAGTCCTTCTCCTCAGGGCTGCTCTCCAGCCATTCTCCACCCAGCCTGGATTTGTGGTTGGAGTTGTTGTGATCCATGTGCAGACCCATTGTGGCCTGGTTGAACCTCATGAGTTTCACATGAACCCACCTCTCTAGCCTGTCCAGGTTCCTCTGGATGGCATCCCTTCCCTCCAGCGTGTTGACCGTGCCACACAGTGATGTGTGTGAGCTACAGTAATGGGAAAGAGTGAGAGTAATTGGTTGTTTCAGGCAAATAAGAAGGGAGCTTTGTGTTCTGCATCCTCTTTACAGATTGTTTGTTAGTTGGAATGATTTTTTGGGTTTTTTTTTTAGCTAGAACTTATTTCTTGTCCCTGTGCTTTGCCCCGTGGGCATGTGTAGCTGGTGGTTCTTATAGTACCTCAGTTGGGTATGGGAGTTCTCTGCACTGCCGTCTCTCCGTCCCACAGGATGAGTTGTCTGTGCAATCTTCTGCTATTAGAAGGTTAACAGTTGCCTGGAGGATTTCGGAGGTGCCTCCTGGCCCTGTCAACCTGTCAACCCATGATTATTCCCCTCTATCCTTTTTTTTTTAACACTCCCATGGCTGTTTGGGTTGAGAATTGCACTCTTCTGACTTGCAGATGTTTGTTGGAGCAAAATAGGGCTGCTCACCTCTTCAGATCGTGTGTGGTCTTGGGTGCGCTTGGACCATTTAAGTTTGAGGGATAAGGATGCTCTGTTTCACCCGCGGCAGCTGAAGGCTGTGTATTAATTTGTCAGCAGCGAGGGGAGAAGGGTGTAATTGTTTCAAGCGAAGGTGCGTAACCTCATAGGAGCAGCACGTCTCTTACCACTCCTGGTCTTGTCACCAAGTCACTGCCGGCACCGCGGTGACAGCAGCGCTTATTGGGATCTCTTATTTAGTTATCTGTCTTCTGTCAGCTGTCACTATATCTATGGAAATCTCCGTTGAAATGGAATTTCTCAGTCCGCTGAGGGATGTACGTGTTTGATGGGAGTGTTATTCTTGTCTCCTCTCCCATCTTCAGTGCTTTCCGTGCCGGGCTACAAGGCCCTTTTTCTTGCCTTTCCATTAGCGCCGTCCAAATCAGAGGAAGCTTCTAGTTGTCATCAGAATATCTACATTTAATTCCTCGCTTCCAAAGTCTCTTAGGGCAGGGCTTCACCTCGCGTTTTACTCACAGATGGTTGCAGGTGTTTGTGCTGGCCCCTGTGATAGCTTGCTGTGAGCTAATTTTATAACTACTAATTACTTTTGCTAGTTGTGTGTTCTAGCAATAGTGGGAAGAATGAAAACTCCTGAGTTGTGTCCTGCGGTCTAAAACTCTGTTGCCAGGATTTGGAAGAGACTTTGAATCGTCATTTCCCTATCTTTAAAATGGGTATAATTTAAAAATAATAATAAAAAAAAGAAGTCATGATGTCGTTTAATGTTGGCTTGACCCTAATGTTGACCTAATGCTTCCATGGAGGGCTTCAAGACCAGGTTGGATGGTGCTTTGAGGAACCTGATGTAGTGGGAGGTGTCTCTGCCCATGGCAGGGGGTTGGAACTAGATGGTCTTTAAGGTCCCTTCCAGCCCAAACCATTCCATGACTAAAAAAGCCACACATTCATATGAGGAGTACTTTGGAAATCCAGATAGTCCATGCCATCGTAAACCTGGCTTTCTTCTCTTCCAAAAGGTAACCAAGTGCACATTCAGGTTGCCATCTCCCTACGGATCAGGTTTGCAAGGTGGAAATTGGGCGTTGGTGGGAAAGGAGTGAATTGTACGAGCAGATGTTGATCAACCCAATCCATTAGTGTCAGGCTTGGCTGTAATTATGTGTAAGTCTATGTAAAACAAAAATATTTTGAAAGCTTTGCTGTGTGGGAGGATCCACGTGGGGAAAGGAGATACAAGAGCAGAGGAGTTCAGTGTAAACGTGAATGTGGAAGAAGAACAGATCAAGGAAACAGCAGCGGGGGGCGAAAATAAGGGAGAGAAACTGGGTGGCTGCGGGAAAGAGGTGAACATGGTGAGATCCTGCAGCAAAAGCCAGCACAGGGCTCTGAGGAATAGTCGGAGTCGCCGTCTCAGGGAGGAGATGTAGGTTTATTGCTGTGGTTTGCCTTGACCTGAAGCTTCTGGTTTTGATGCCTGGAGAAGACCTCTGGGGCATGGCCATAATGCGATGCTTAATATCTCTCGAGGGGCAAAAGGGAGCATATCGTAAATACGGAGCCAAGAATTTACTCCGCATTTAATTACAGTCTGAAGTGTTTGTTGTATTTTGATAGATTGTTATTAGTTCGGTTGCAATAATACTAACACTCACAGTCCAAATTAGGGCAGAAAAGCCTCATTAACAGTAATAGAGTTAACAAGAAAGCTTACAAATGATTACCCCGTTTCTCTGGTGTGATGCTTGTTTTTCCAGTGTCCCTCTGGGCGGCTGGTTCAGTCTTCCTTAGCAGAAGGGTTGGGGATGAGACAAACGGGTCTTACAACAAATCACCAACACCTTGAGGTCTTCACCTTGAGGAGTTTGATGTTCTTCCTCTAAGATGTTTTCTCTCTAAGTCTTGTGGCCATGTGGGGTGTCTCCAGTGCTCTGCTCAGGCAGGTTGGGCACCAGCCCTTGGCCACAGGACGTTTGTGATCAAAGGGACAGCCAGATCCAGCCATGGCAAGCCCAGAGACCTCCTGAGACCCTGCAGTGTCGGGTCGGTGCTCAGTCTGTGGACTTTTACTTTCAATGGCCAAAATCATGCTTATGGGGCTACAATAGTTGGAAAACACTGGTCTCCACCTCTCAGGTTGGTCGTTGTGGAGTGTTCGAGCCATGTGATAAGTACTTAATAATTTATTACTGCCTGATTTCCAGGAGAATATAGTTTTTAATTTTTATGTATATACCAGTTAGTGATTTAGATGGTGCTGGCTCATGGCTTTGGTTTGGATTTTACCAGTTTTGAGGGCCGTTCCTACTTGAATGCCTGGCTGCTGGGGCTGATGGAGCGGAGGAGCATCTCTGTGCCTTGCGGGCAGGTCTGTGTCACGGGCGGTTGTTGGCGGAGGTGTCTTGATCAGAGGTGGCAGAATGTGGTGCATCAGCGATGGAATTTTATCAGAGGAATGTGCTTTTGTCTGCCTTGATAATTTTGATTACGCAGGGAAGTCTTTTTTACTTAGAGCTGACTGCTGCTTACAAGGGGGATGCTTCTATGGCTGGCTAGCTGACTTTTTTTTGTTTTATTTTTTAATTGCAGGTTTGAGTCCTCCTCCCACGCTATTAGCATGAGTGCCTATTTGCGTGAGCAGAGAAGGGAACTGTACAGCAGAAGTGGAGAACTTCAAGGTGAGGAAATAGATAACGCGCCGGTTTGGGTAATTCTCTCTTGCAGGAGCTTCAATATCTGGTCCGTGCTACGTCGGGGTATTCATACCTCGCTGCTTTGCCACAGGCTGTCTCAATCTCTCCACTTTTTAAGCTGTTTATTTTTTCTCATTGCGTTATGAAGCAGCTGGGTTTCTCTTTATTCCCTCTGCGTTTTTCAGCTAAAGGTCCAGGTCTTAAAAGCTACTCATGAAATGGGAACAGTCACACCTTGAGCGTTGCTTTTGGATACTTGGAGCTAATGTCTGCTTCTTTATCAGCAGTTGATGTCCTTGTATCGTACGCTAAATGTGATACTTACCCTGGGTTGCTTTGGGAGCTTAGCTCAGTCATCTCGTATTTGAAGCTGCAAGTTCCTGTTGCGTGGACTAAAGCGACCGATTCTTTGTCTTTTGTACGACGCTCAAAGACAGAGAGTTGCAGAATGCTTGAAGATGGTGAATTTGAAGAGTTGGACTGGTTTATATTGCTTGTGGCAAGTGCTGTGTATACACGGAGAAGAGCTCTCCCCCTGAGCATGGCATCATTTCATGGTGTTCTCCTGAATGGTCTAACTCACAAAAAAGTTGGGTTTAGGAGCAAAATCAAGGAAAGATCTTAAGACTGTCATGATAATGTATAGAAGGACTAAATTATTTTGTTTCATCTATTCTAGTTTCTTACTGGGATAATTATAAGAAGAAAATAATGTATACTCTTCAAATATTTCAGTGATGGACAAGGGTTGACTTTCTTCTTGAAATCTTACTCGTGATAATTTTCACTTGGCTTTTAATTGAGGATGTTTTATAATTTACAAGAGAATTTTTAGGTGACTTTGTGTTCCCTTCCCCCTTATAGAACTTATTGTCCTGGGCAACAAGTTAAACCCACAACAGTGTGAAATGAAGCCTTGAGTGTTCTTGTGGACAGGTTGTTTCATTTAGGTGACCCCAAAGATGATCTTAGTATTGATGATTAAGGATAGAATGATGTGCTCTGTGGTGAATATTCACATACTTCTGGATGGACTGTGAAGGAAGAATCCGAGATCAAGATAGTTTGAAGCTGACAGTTGCCCACTCTATGATCTAACAGCGTATAGGAATAAAATAAAATGGAGATAGCTGTCTTTTAAATGATAACATCACCCTTTGCGCGCACTTGGAAGGTGTTTAACTTACAGCTCTTCACCTTCTGAGACTCAAGTTCTCACCTTCAAAATCTGTCACCTGCTCTTGTGCCCAGGATCAACTCAAAGAAATTGCTCAGTTCAGCAGGATGCTCTAAAGCGTACGCTGTTACATCGCACCAGCATTTTCTTATACAAGTGGGCAGTAGGATTTAAGTAATTATTTCTCTATAGTTAATAGCTCTTTGCTACAGGCTACGTGGGACAAATGTGTGTTCAAAGCCAAGAATTTTGGAGCTGTTGGGAGCACCAAGTTTGGAGTAGTGATGGGGCTACCAGGGAGCCTGCAACGCTTGCCTCAAGATTTTCAGGTCCCTTTGGGCTGGGTCCTGTTGCCTTCTTTAGGGCTACAAAGATGATGAGGAGCCTGGAGCATCTCTGTTACGAGGAGAGGCTGAGGGACTTTGGTCTTTTTAGTCTAGAGAAGAGAAGACTGAGGGGGGATCTGATCAATGCCTATAAATACTTAAAGGGTGGGTGTCA
>JAOXJK010000001.1:2277172-2292553 GCA_025774025.1 Xenus cinereus | reverse complement strand
AGGGAGGTGGTGGAGTCTCCTTCTCTGGAGACATTCCAAACCCGCCTGGACACGTTCCTGTGCAACCTGCTCTGGGTAGACCTGCTTTGGCAGGGGGGTTGGACTAGATGATCTCCAGAGGTCCCTTCCAACCCCATATCATTCTGTGATCCTGTGATTTCTGCTCAAGGAAGCAGTAGATCTGCCTAAAAGAATGGCATTTGCCATCTTTTGTTTTGAAACTGGACTAGTCATATTTAAAAAAATACAATAAAAAATACAATAAAAAAAGCAAGGTTCATAGCATCTGAAGAAGCAGAAGCAAGAGGAGTGTGTGTCCACAGCTTACTGTTTATGGTACTGGGGGGCGGGAGAAAAAATGCTGGGTCTAGTCTGTTCTGGACAACGTTCTTCCAGCCAAGACTCACCTTGTAGCTGCATTTCAAAGTTGAAAATCTTTGAAATTTCCCATTTTTCTCTTTTTTTTTAGAATGGAAAACCTGTGGGGAAGTCTCCCTCCTTCTCAGAAATGACCAGATCTCGCTGAGATTGCTCACTGCCAATTTGAGAATTTGAACTCGGCTTAGTGGATCCTGATCTCCGAAGGGATGATAGAGATGACATTCTCTAGGGATGACAGAGGAAGGCACAGAATCATAGAATCATTTAGGTGGGAAAAGACCTTTAAGATCATCGCGTCCAGCTGTTAGCCTGACACTCTCTACCCGTGGTAGAGAATCATTTCAGATGTTCTTGTTGATCGTTCACGAGCTCTGATCAGCTCTAACCAAAGGGCAGTTTCACCTAGGGTTTTAAATGGAAAAGCAGTGTTGTAGCAGCTAAATCAAAGCTTTTCATTGTTCTCTGCTCAGTGTCTGTGGAACAAATCACGAGCCTTTCAACGGTGTCAAAATAATCACTGCTATCCTACTCTCATGTAATTTAGCAGCGTTAGACTCTTTCAAATACCAGACTTCCTTTCCTCAGGAGTCGTGTGCGACGGAGATAGATCACGTAACCTTGTGGAGTTGGCGGGGTGGTTTTTTTCACCCATCAGGATATCCCCGAATTACAGTTCTAAGCAGATATTTGGAATGAGCTTTAATATGAAGATGGCTATGGGTAAGGATAAATTTTACAGCTCAGATGGCCACTGCTTTGTTCTCTTTTAGATCCTGTGCCTTTTTTTGAAAGAATCTAAAGAGGCGAATGGAGTTTCAGGTAGATTCCATCTGACTCTCCATGTCACTTCTCAAGATGAAGAAGCGATAGGAGGGGGAGCGTTTCCCTTTTCTATCCTTCCTTTCCAAAGTAATGGGAATTCTAGACTATATCCTTCTTTGCAAACTGTTGCAAGACCTTCCCTGCAGCTGCAAGTTTGAGCAAGGCAAGCTAATTATTTCTAGTGTTTTCTTTATATGCATCTTTCTATTCTACGAGCATCTGGAGATCCCTAACCCCAGCCATTCATCACAGCAGGTACCACCAAGGCAGCCTTGCTTCCCGGACAGCAGGGACAGGGGGAACTGAAGGGTGCTGAGGTGTTTGCCCAACGTGCCAAATCCCATTTGCAGGACCCAGAAGTTGTCAAGCGTTTGTCCCGTGCCAGTTGTTAACACATTAAACAGCACGTGCCCACGGTAAATCCAATCTGATGGAGAATTGGGTGTTGGCACCTCAAATCAGGTAAGGATTTAGATTTCAATGTCTTCTCACCTGCAAGCAAATGGCTGCAGAAGAGAATTTTGTAAAGTGGTCGGCTCAGAATTTGCAAAGGTTTGTGTTGAGCTGACACTGTGTTCTGGAAGGTGGGTGAAGACACAAGAGAGGGAATGGTGGAAGGAGAGAGCAAGAGAGGTCACGCACAAGGTGGGCATCCATCCTACATCCACGAGAGTCTTTTCTGAGTTCAGGCTCTCACATCTCTTCATACAAAGTCATCCATGGGTCATGACCAGCATTAATGAAACCATTTGTGTTCATGCTCTAAGAATGGTGATTTTTCCTCAAGGAGCTGGAGTCTGGTTTCAGGGCTAAGCACACCACTGTTCAGGAGAGCAGAGAGTGATTCTAGACCCTGGTTTTTGAGAGACCAAGGCAAGATTCAAGTAGAGGTCTGGCAAACAAAGAGGGAGTGAGCTTGGGGAGGGGAGGTGAGTTACCAGTGATGTTCACGTTGGGTTTTGGTGGGTGAACACCCGGCTGCTCTCAGCTCTGTGTTGGAGAGGAACGTCTGTCATCTCAGTTCACCTTCCTTTTTGCTCTCGGCTGCTGTTCTCATCGGAGGGAGCAGTATCCAGTAGGGCCTGGAGACAAGTATGTCTCTGGTTTGATCATCAGTGTGGTGGTGATCCCACAGCTCTAAGGATATTCCTACCAGAGAAACCCATGTGCAGCAAAGCTACCGTGCCCATCCATAGTCTGCCAGGCAGCAAAAAGGTGACTGCAGTGCAAATGTGTTCACCAGCCAAGGAGCTTGATCAGCGTCTACCCCTCCCTGAGGAAGAGGGAGGAGGCATCCTAAGTCTGGTGTGAGGAGGTCCCTGGTGTGAAGAGGACCTGGCTCTTCAAGTCCTCGTGAAAGAGCCAGGCGGGTTCCCAGGGAGCATGGGGCGCTGAGCCAGGGTTCCTCTGCAAGAATGTCAGCGCCATGTGAACAAAGATGCTCGGTAATTAGAGAGGTAATTAGTTTGGTAATTACTAAGGTAATTAGTTTGATTCTCTCTCAAGCCAGTAACTGCTGGGAAGAGAACACTCAGCCATTGTGCTGGAGGGAGCACCTTGAATTGCGCTGCAGCAGCCCTCCCCGCTGGGTTAACCCTTCTCCTCCTTCGTGGGAAGTAGCATCTGAAATACTGGGAAGGATGGGGTGGTTTGGGGGGAAAAATAACCCTGAAAGGTCCTTTTGTCAGAGGACTTGTGCCTGAAGGCTTTAGAGTCACCTTCCAATGACATGCAAAAGTGCTTGTGCCATCGTCAGGAGAGGACCTAAGGCAGCAGGTAGCCCAGTGGTGGGGTGGTATTTATTGCAAAGATTTTGTGTACCGTTTACGCTGCTGGGGTCACCTTTTGGGGTAACCATTCCCAAGTGTCCCCGTGGCATTGCTGTTCCTGGGAGATAAGGGTTGTTCCACCACTGCTTGTGTGAGATATTGGACATCCCTTCACCCCTGGGCCTCTTTGCTGGTTTAGTGGAGGCATTTCTGCCAGCATGAGGTGCGAGTCGGCAGCAGAAGGTGAGGTTTTTCTCTTCAGCTGTCACATGAAACCAGTTATTTTCTGACCACTCTACGCGGGAAGACCGTCCCTCCTTCCTTTGCAAGTCTGGCGGGTGGATGGGGGCAGAGCAGCTGTCCCCCTTGTCCCAAAGTGAGGGTTGACTGCACAGATCGAACTGCAAGGGTTCCTTCGGGAGGTGGCGTTGGAGCTGCAAGAAGCAGATCAAATTCCCAAGTAAACTGCAAGCTAAGCAGGTTCTTCTTCATGTTCCTCCAGGAGAGATGGGAATGGACTTGTTATCAGGGAGTGGAGCAATAGGACGAGGGGGAAGGGTTTTAAACTGAAAGAGGAGAAATTTAGATGAGATCTCAGGAAGAAATTCTTTGCTGTGAAGGTGGTGAGACCCTGGCCCAGGTTGCCCAGAGAAGCTATGAATGCCCCATCCCTGGAGGTGTTCCAAGACCAGGTTAGATGGGGCTTTGAGCAACCTGGTCTAGTGGGAGGTGTCCCTGCCCATGGCAGGGGAGTTGGAACTGGATGATCTTTAAGGTCCCTTCCAACCCAAACCATTCCATGATTTTATGATTCATCAGTTGCTTATATAGAAATAGCAGGGCTGGAAGCGACTCGGCAAATGTCCACTAATACATAAAACCCGATACCAAGAAGTTCTCATATTCCTTAAACCAGGTCATCTTCTCCTTGTGTGAAGATGCCCAGAAATTTAATTGATTGTGGTATTGGGGTTTAGTTCTGCAAAGGGTTTAGTGGGGGGCAAGGAGATGAGGTCCTGAAGACCCATTAAAGGCCAGGAACCGCTTTTCCTAGACTGCCCGTGAGAATACAATAGACTTCTCCCCTCTTTCTTATGTCAGATGGTGAGGATTTTTTTCCCCCTCTCAGTTTTAATGTTATTAACACTTGGGCTGTTTTGAAAAGGTCAAAGTCAGCTCAAATGTCTTCTAATCTGGCTCTTCTTGAAAACAAGCAAACAAGAAATTTATATTCCACCGTGGCTGCCTTTAAATAGCAGAGCCTGGTGGTACAAAGGAGGTGTTTGTGGGGTCTGACTGATAAAAAACGAGTCTTTATGGGCAAGGAAAGGTCTCGTGATCTCTTTGGTTTTGTTTAAGGTTCCCATTCCTGGAGTCAGGCGGACAAATGAAAATCACTGCTTTTGCCTCGAAAAACAAACAAAAAATTAGCTTTGCAGAGAGAATTTTGTGAACAGGATCCAGATACAGCTCCGAGAGCACAGAAGAGGCATAAGGAACAGAGCACGTATGTATTGGTGGTTTTCCATCTTTGAAGCTGATCCTGTTGCTGTTATTAGGAGTAACATGACGTGCTGGATGGGGATGGACCTGCTGGAAAGCACTTCTGAGGAGAAGGATCTGGGGGTCCTGGTGGATAGTAAACGATCCATGAGCCAGCAATGTGCCCTTGTGGCCAAGAGGGCCAATGGGATCCTGGGCTATGTAGGGAAGAGAGGGGCCAGTAGGTTGAGGGAGGTCATTCTCCCCCTCTGCTCTGCACTGGTGAGGCCACAACTGGAATACAACTGGGGGAATACCCCAGTTCTGGGCTCCCCAGCTCAAGAGAGACAGGGAACTGCTGGAGAGAGTCCAGCATAGGGCACCAAAGATGATGGAGGGATTGGAACATCTCCCTGATGAGGAAAGGCTGAGAGAGCTGGGACTCTTTAGCCTGGAGAAGAGAAGGCTGAGGGGAGACCTTCTTAATGCTGACAAGGATCTGAAGGGTGGGTTGAAGGAGGATGGAGCCAGACTCTTTCCGGTGGTTCCCAGTGACAGGATGAGGGGCAACGGGCACAAGCTGGAACATGGGAAGTTCCATTCAATTATGAGGAAGAAGTTCTTTCTGGTGAGGGTGCCAGAGCCCTGGAAGAGGCTGCCCAGGGAGGGTGTGGAGTCCCCTTCTCTGGAGATCTTCAAGCCCCACCTGGATGCTCCTGAGTGATGTGCTCTGGGCAACCCTGCTTTGGCAGGGGAGTTGGACTGGATGATCTCTAGAGGTCCCTTCCAACTCTGACAATGCCGTGATTCTGTGAATCAAAATCTCAAGGGAGTGATTTGACACCCACCTACTGCATTATTTTTCTCCCTCCCCCCCATTTAATGAGTGTTTAGAAGACATTTAGCTGACGAGTCCCTCGCTGTTGACATTTAGTACTTTATATCTGTCAACAGCGGGAATGCATGTTTCTTGCCGGCGAATCCTGACTCTCTCTCTCTCTGACAAGCTCTCATAAAGTCTGCGGCGCTGAATTCTAAAGGCACGTTTTGGGAAAAGCTCCTTGTTGTGACACCGCGAAGGAAAGGTTTAGTTCTGAGCGAGGCCGTCGCAGAAACGGGACAGGGGGAAAGGGATGGGGAACAGCTTCACGTTTTGTGTTTTATTTTTCATTTTTTCCCAATGCTTTATGAGACCTGACAGTCTTGCTGTGTGTGTCTGATTAAAGATGACAGTTTATAAAAACCTTAAGGTAAGGCTGTTCATTTTCGATGACAGAAAATAAAGCAATCCTCCCCCCCTCCCTTCCTTCCCTCCCTCCCACACAAACAAAAACTCTTACACGCCACAAAAACTCTTAATATGTGATGCATTGATTTTATATTGTCTGTCAGAGAGCGTGCTTCAGCAGATCAGTCAAGTTTTAAGTTTTCAAACATGCTTCATCCATACGGGAAATCAACAGCCTGTCAGAAATTTCACGTCTCCAGCCCCTCCTTTCCCTTCAGTTCAAATACAACCTGAAGGAACAGAGAAATTTTGACATTTGCAAGAACTTAACGCCGAGTAGCTGAGAGCAGTGTTAATTCCATTGCACGATAATGAATTACTTCGAACTTAGAGTCTATGTTAATTGAGCCAACAAAGTCGTTTTGGCTCATTTCTTAATGGAAGAGCTGCTTAAGTTTACTTCTAGTGTTTAACTCATGTTCTCACGGAGCACAATTAAAATTCCCCATATTGCTCAACGCTGTTCTATTTATTAGAGTGTAAGCAGAGATTTATGGTGTCCTGTGAGTTTGCAGTGACTTATTCATTCCTTTTGAATTCTACATCCCAAGACCTGAGTTGTGTCTTAGAACAGAATAGAATTTCAGTTGAAAGGGACCTACAATGATCATCTAGTCCAGCTCCCTGACCAAAAGTTAAAGCTTCTTACTAAGGGCATTGTCCAAATGCCTCTTAAACACTGCCAGGCTTGGGGCATCGACCACTTCTCTAGGAAGGCTCTTCCAGTGTTTGACCACCCCCTTAGTAAAGAAATGCTTCCTAATGTCCGCTCTGAACATCCACTGGTGCAGCTTTGAACCATTCCCATGCGTCCTATCACTAGATACCAGAGAAAAGAGCTCAGCATCTCCCTCTCCACGTCCCCTCCTCAGAAAGCTGTGGAGAGCAACGAGGTCACCCCTCAGCCTCCTCTTCTCCAAACTAGACAAGCCCAGAGTCCTCAGCTGCTCCTCATAGGACGTTCCTTCCAATGTCTCCACAATCTTTGTTGTCCTTGTCTGGATATACTGAAGTACTCAAACATCATTCTTAAATGGTGGGGCCCAGAACTGCACACACTGCTCACGGGTGGGGTCACACTAAATGCTAAATACAGCAGGAATGACAGCATTTTATTGTAGAATTATAGAATTGTTTTTGGTTGGAAGGGACCTTTAAGATCATCATGTCCAACCATTAACCCAACACTGCCAAGTCCACCACTAACCCCTGTCCCTCAGCACCACATCTGCTGGGCTTTTAAATCCCTCCAGGGATGGTGGCTCCACCACTGCCCTGGGCAGTCTCTTCCAAGGCTTGATAACCCTTTTGGTGAAGAATTTTTTCCTAATATCCAATCAAAACCTCCCCTGGTGCAACTTGAGGCCATTTCCTCTTGAGGTACCCCAACAAACTTTGTGTAGATCTGCTCCTCTGACTCTTTTCCAAAGGAATGGTGAGCATGGCTGGTGGGTGGGGCTAAGAAGTTGGGAAAAAGTGCTTATTTCGTACTGTGCAAAGAATAATCATGGATTTTCCTGCAATTGGAAGAGTTGCTGGTGGGCTGGAAGAGGGATACTTTTGATTTTTTGAGCTTGCAAGAGTGATATAAGAAATTTTAAGGTGGACAAAAGCCAGCATATCTCATATACATCTCCCACCTCTAGTGGGAGGTGTCACTGCCCAGGGCAGGGGGGTTGGAACTGGATGATCTTTAAGGTCCCTTCCAACTCTAACCATTCTATGATATATGGAGCTGGGAATTTATTGTTAACTTCAGTGGTGTTTTACTAAGTCTAATCAATATAGAACTATTATTAGTAAGTACACTTGTACTTACAATAGAGTTATAAAAATCTGGATTTATAGATGAGGTTATCAAGTTAGTACTAATTCTTTTTACAAGGCTGTGCTCAGTCAGAGTATCTTCTGTAAGCATTCGTATGATCGCTGCTAATTGTTTGGCAGCATTAAAAAAAAAAAAAAAGGAAAAATCTGGGAAAAGAGTTATTTTTCTGGGAAAAAGAGGTGGGTTTTTTCCTTTAATCCCCACATCTCCAAGACAAACTTACAGGCAGCTACATTGACTGATTTGTTGCCCGTGCTTTACCCAGGCAGTCAAATGAATTTATTCAGATTATTGTAGCAGGGACCTTCGTGGTGAGAGAGGCCTTGGACAACGCATAGTTGGCTTTCAAAAGAAACTCAAATCTTCTGTGAACTTGAACTGGGTGTGAATTTTCATGGCCTGATGGCACCTCGTTAGGAAGATATGGTACAAGGAGTTGACTAGAGATGGTGGAAAACCTTCCTTTGTTACCAGAAGATCCTCTTTTCAGATTGCAGCTGAGACTGGAGGAGAGGAGCTGGTGCAGTAGAAGAATGGACCAAAAAATCATGCTTCTTTTGTTCTTTATTTATTTATTTTACTAGTTACATGGTAATGTGTTATGGGGAACATTCTGCAACGGTTTGTAGGTGTTAGGCTCATGAAATGAGAGAGAAAATATGATTGAAGTGGGTCTTATATGCACTGAAATTAATAGATTTGGGGTTTTTTTCTTTCTTTTCCCCCTATTTCTTTTCCTTTTCTCTTTCCCCCCCAGCCACCACCAGAAGCATGAGTATTGTGGTACTCAAAAACCTGTTGGTCACGAAAGTATTTAGCAAAGCTGGAAGGGAAAAATGGGTCCGTTTATTTAATTTAACCATCTTAAGTACAAAATGGCTTAATCTTAGAATGCTTTAAGGAGCCGGAGTTACACACCGAGATCTGGATTTAATGCTTTGACTTATCAGACGCTATAAATCTCTTCAATCAGGAGGTGAGATTCTGCTGGTGCCTTTCCAGCAGCTCAGTTGGCGCTGGGGAATGAACTTCCACAGCAGCTAAAACGTGCTGTAATAACACCAGCTCTCGTTTCAAATATAGCGAGTACTACTCTGATGCTGAAAAAAAATAAAAATCTGCAAAGCACGAGGAAAACTCGCAATGCAAAAATAGAAAAGCATCCTTCATTTTTGTCATGGAAGAAAAGGGGAGAAAGCTCGACAAATTTTAAGTGTGCGATGTGTCTATGGAAGCTGTTCAGAAAATACGTGAGTGAGGGCTTTCCTTGGATATAATAGGGGAAATCCAAGGATGAAAAAATAGCGTGGCTTAAATCCAAGCTACAGTATTACAGCCCTGAAGAACTTGGGAGAGTGCGTGTGGTTACTTTCATAAAGCTTTAGGAATTTTTGATTGAAATACAGAAGAGCTGTTGCTCGATGAGAACAAAAAAAAGGTAATTCCTGTATTTTGTATTTGCTGTTAAAAGCCAAGATATAAAGCCTGGAATGGCAGTGCTTTTTGGACCCCACGTCTCCTGTAGAGCGATCGGAGAAACACGTATTTGAAAAGAAAGGGGTTTCATTTTTTATCATAATCGGTTTTTTTACATAAATGTCATGTGGTTTAGCTAAAGGGTCTTCTGGGAAAATCCTTTGGTAGTGGACTGGAGTTCTCGTTGCTTTGGGACGCTCACGTCAGAGCAATCTGCTTTGTGCTTGAGTTAGGTTATTCTTGCTTGGGTTTTGCAAACCTAATGTACAATATAAAATTTTGTAGTTTGGAGAAACCTATAGCTGTTATCCCCGTTAGATTCTGTCTCCTCTGGGGATTCTAAAAAGGAAAAAAAGAGATTTTCAAAGTATTTAATCTATGATTTCAAAGAATAAAATCTGAAATGCTTAGTTCAACTATTACCCTCTTTTCATTGCTAAACAGAGCTAAAAATAATGGGTTTGAAGTTACTTCACTAGTAAGCTGCATTTTCCCATACTGCTAAATTCTATCGTTGATATTACAGTGTGGGATCCTTATTTACTCCTGGTTTATAGACCAGGTTCTTTGGTCCAGACACATCAGATACGGCTGTACAACCCCTTGCGGGGTTTTTCTGCTGCCCCAAAGGCTTGGGGCAAAAGGAAAGTCCTGGTAGCACCGTAGGAGATGCCTTCCAGGGAAGTCAACCCATGGATGAGCATGTTTTTCAGACACGAGGCCATACACAGAATAGGTTTTGGGGGGGAATATTCCTGAGAAGTTGAACTTCAAATTCTGCCAGTTTTTTGAGAGATGCAGAAGAGCTGTAAATAAATCTTGCAGTGAAGAAGTTGGCCTTTGTTTTGGTTATTTTTGGGTCCCGCGTCTCTTGAATAGCGGATGGATTAGCAGTAATTGCACGTTGGGTAATGCCGCTGCTGAGCATTTCTGTAACTCCTTTGGTCTGATGACTTCCCAGCTTTTCAGAGACATGGATTCATTAACACCTCAGCGGGAAACTGCTCCGTAAGTGGAAATCCTGGTTTTGCAACTGCTGGGGATGGAGCTGTTGTGGATGAAGTGTCGAGTTGAGCAGTCATAAATTCTGTGCAGGTTTGGAATGGGCAGAACATAACTGAAAAGTCATAGATTCCCACTGTTATTAATCAAGGTCCAGATTTCCCTGCAAATGTTCAAGACCAAGCTGTACAGGGCTTTGAGCAACCTGGTCTGGTGGGAGGTGTCCCTGCCCAGGGCAAGGGGGTTGGAATTCAGTCATCTTTAAGGTTCCTTCCAACCTAAACCATTCTATGATTCTGTGATTTTCTGTTTTATTGTAACTTTGTCTCTCCAGGCTGTACTTTTACAAATAGGTTTGCTCTGGGGGGTGCAAACAGGTCTGGGACAGCTTAGTTTAGCTCCAAGAGTCCTTCTGTAGCCTGCTGGTGACGTCTCTGCTCCTCGCCCCTACTTGGGTGCTTTAATTTACTTTCACTTGTTGTTTGGTCACCTCTGTGGATGACATCTTCAAGCAGCTTTCTTCTCATCATTGCATTCCTTAAAGCCGGATTCTTCTGCTGGCTTTTACAATGGGAGCATTTTTTCTGGAGACCACGTCTGAAACCTGGATCAGATGTTGGGAACCTCTTAGCTCAGGGCTGATGTCCCCGCTCCCACGTGGCAGCAGCGAGGCCAAGTGAGACCAAGCGTCTGACGCCATTTAATTGCTTCTGCTTTGTCTTCCTTCCTTGTAAATTGGAGATAACTCTTACTCCACATGTCAGTTGGGTACTTTGTCGTCTGTAGATGAACAGCACCATCAGAGAACTGAGTGTGGCTGGTTTGTGGTGTGGGATTTTATGATGGTTAAGGTGTTTCTGCACTCAGGCACGAGGCTTAAAAAGGAGAGTACAAAGCTGGCTTCTATTGAGGTGGACTCCAGTGAGTCACAGCTTGTCTAAGTGTTATGGATGTTTATTTTGAGTATATGGACACCAATAAATAGTTTTGTTCCTGGAGAAATCCAGACAGTGACACATCACCTGGAATTGAAATTTTGAAATGGTCCTTTAGATGCATTTGCTACTCACAATAGTGGCAACTTGAGACTTCAGGAGCCCAGTAAGACCAGTTGAAGCCATCACCGTTCAGATCATTTGGTTTCTGCATGGGTTTTTTTGCTGTGGAAATACTAAAAGAAATGTTACAAAATAGCAGAAGCTAACAGCATCTCTTTTTTTCCCCAGTCTTTATTGTGACTTAAGAACCAATCCTTGCAATAATACTTAAAACTAATGGAGTGGCGGTACCAGGGATGCTAAACGATGTGATGATATCTCTGAACACAAAAGCACTTCTTTTTATTTAGGTTTTATTTTGGCTGCCCCTGCTGATTTATGCTAGGATAAAAAGGCTACGGAGAAGGCAGTGTAGTCACAGTGCTGTGTGTGCTATCAGATATCATGATGATGATCAGGTTCTGACCGAAGCTCTTAGTGGCTTCAATAATTTTTGGCGACTCGTTTCAGTAAACTCATCTCTGCAGTGAGAGGGAGAGTGTTTTCAAAGTAAAAAAAAATATAAAAAACTTTACCATTCCATAAGGTCAAATAACATTGCTAAACACATGCAGATCTTTGAAAAATTGCCTGTTCCTTGGTTTTGGGATACACAAGTTGGTAATTTTTAGTCCCGAGCCTGGTAGCTCATTCAGTGGACACGAGATGTAATTGTCCCACATACAAAGAAGAATTGGAGACCTTCAATAAATAACACAAAATACAGCAGGAAGGTTTAGTTATCTTCTAATAGGTCTCCAGAGCTCTCAGAAGTCACCGTTCTGCTGCTTTTTGGAGGAGGATGAGGGACAGCCATGGAGAACCATGGTCTGGTGGGTGGCCAGGTGATGGAGAAATCACAGCACAAAAAATCAGAACTTCTACAGGGAGTAGGAAAATTGAAATACTCCCTAATTTTACAGGGAAGAAATAATACTACAGGGAGGAAATAATCTCATCCTCTTTGCCACATCTTCACAAAAGGCAGAGGCAGGTCTTCAGCCTGGAATTATGCTTCATTTTATAGGGCTCTGGAGTTTATCACTGCAATCCGTTCCTGGTTGTGAAAGTCATCCTTCTTGATACAAACTGTATAATTGATTTTAATGAACATGGGGTTCTCAATTCACTCAGAAAATCAGTCTGGGCCTGCATCACATGTAAATAGTTAATCTGAACTGAAAGCATATTGTTGTTTAAAAGTTAATTACTTGCAAGGAAGCTCTAGTTTGTTAATTGTTAGCTTTCCTTAACATGGGCATTTCTGCCTCTCTCCTTTGCCTGGCTCCTAAATTATTGTTTCCTCTCCTTCCCAGGCGATGTTCTTCCTAATTCTTTAAGTATTTGGGAGTATTTTCTCCTTCCCATTCATCCGGGTCAATCTTTCTTCTACGTAAGAGGCGCCAAACTTGTCGTTACATGATCTGCTGATAAAACAATTCATCCAACCTTTGCTCATCTGTCTTTTTCCCCCAAAGTCCCCACCGCTGGCATGTGTCCAGTCACACAAGAGGTGCCACGTGAAACCCACATTTTTCCTGGTCTGATGGGAGGAGATCTGCCATGTGCATCCCCCAAGAGCCTCCCAAAGAAAATGTTTGGCACCTCTTCCATATTAAAAAAAAAACACAAATAGAAGTTGTCAAGGATGGAGAAGTATTGTTGGAGTAAGCAGAACGGGTACTTATTATCAGTTTTAGCGACGCCCAGGCCAATAGTTAAGTGGGTTTTTTTCTGGTTAGCTTGATGAAAGGTAGTAATGGGCTTAATTGCTGGTTGTCAGTTGTAATGTAGTATGTGCAGGATTAGAGTTATTCTGATAATGTGTTGTAATTACCTACCATCAAGCGTTTTACAATGTTAAAAATATGATCTTTAAAGTAATGTGGCTAAGTTCTTTGAATGGAAGGTGATAGCTATTGAGAGTACAATATCATTTAAAAACGTCAATCAAGTCATTTAGGTAAACAAAATGAGGGTGGTGGGTTGTTGTTTTTTTCCCCATAAATTCTTCCTGTGCCCTTAAACCTTCCCGAAAGCTGGCAGAATAAGCAACATGCCTGGAGGGCTGATAAATAAAAGCTATTTGAGAGTTCCCTGCGCACATGCCTGGTTTGAAAAGTATTGTGCGTCTTGCATAGAGCTCCATCCAGAAAAGCCTCTTTGTCTTCACACCCCAAGGGATTACTCTTCATTTTGGCTTTGCTAGAGTAGGAGAGAAAAAAACAAACAAACCAGCTCTTTTAGGTGGCGTTGCCCCTACTTCTGCATGAGAAACGATGGTGCTAAATGGTGGATGGGGCAAAGTTTTTTAAGAAGGCAGAGGTTTCATTTGCATTGACCTTCTCTACACGCACAAATGAAGCAAGGGATGCAAACGAAGCAGGGGAGGCTGATCTACCCAATTTGTATGCTTAGTTGCTTCGGTCGTGCCTCGTCTGGCAAAGAAAAGGGAGGGAGAGAAAAAAAATATATCCAAAGTCTAATGAATAGAAGTGTGGCTCCCAATGACCTTTACCTACTGTTATAATTTTGATTTAGAACAACCAAATTCCTGAAGATGTTTAATCAGCAAAGTTGAATTTTGATTAAACCACGTGCCGCAGTCCCCATTACTGCTGCAGAAATTAATTGTAATTCATAGCGATATTCTTGATTCATAAGGATTAACACCAGTGAACTGTCACCTTATCACGTTCTTTCCATCCTCAGTGTCACAAAGCCTGGTACAAGACAGAAATATCCCGCATTGATAAGTTAAACTCCACACCCGTTTTGATATGAAATTTATTTGGGTAACAAAGCATCACATGAAAGGTGCATTAAAACATCCTGTATATATTCTATGTTTTTAGCCTAGATTTTTCATTAAGAGGTTTAAATTGATTGCATCTTCTTTTTTTTTCCACGGGGAAGTGCATGTAGATTTGCAGTCCCGTGATGGGACTCACATCGTTGCAAACCCTCTAAAATCATGACCCAGAATTTCCCCTTGCCTATGGCATTTAAGAAATGATTGTGCCTCTAATTTAACTAACGTTGCCAAAAAAGAAAGATGAAAAGGCGGACGGTGTGACAATAGTGACGTTTTTCTTCTTCCAAAAAAAAGATGAAATAAAATCTTTCTTTATAATTCTTTCAAATTCCTGAAGCCCAGGTAGATCTTGTCAGAGACGTGTCTTGTGTTCAGGTGGCCTGCTGAATTTTCAAGGCAATTTAAAATATGTTGTTTTCCTCTCCTTTTCATACAAAATCAAACCAGGATAACTGAGCCTGACAGTAGATTTTTGCTGAGCTTAATAGGCATAAATCTCTTTCTGGATGGAATTAACGTCAGGCATGAAGAGCCCGGCTCGGGGAGAAGACGATGGCGGTGTCGCTAACGGGCATTTTGGAAGACTTCCCTGTGTTTGGTGGCAAGTCCCAGCAGCTCAACGCAGAAAAAAGTCAAATTGTCAAAAGTCATTAGCGGTTGTCACTTCACAGACCTTCACACTGGAGTTCCCCCCTTTGGAATTTCAGTGGAACGTTTTATTTTTTTTTTCTTCTTCTTCAAGTAAGTAGGACAATCAGATGTTGTACAAAACTGCGGGGATTTAACCCATTCATAGCTTTTTGGTTGTGGCTGCAGAGAAACGGTGAATTTAGGAGTTTGAGGTTCAGGTCTAATGCTCTGCCAGAACCTTTGCTACTTCTAACACCTTTTTGTTATACCCAAATCCTCAAGGGCACATATTGAAGCCTGATCTCATCAGAGATGGAGACCTTTTGGGTACGGCTAGATAAGCTTTGCTGAAACTTGTTGATTTAGGTCGTACCAACTTTCCTACATCAGGCCTTTTAATTCATTGTGTTTTCTACATTGTTTCACCTCTGTTTCTTCAGGTAGTCTCCACACACTGTTACTTTAATGAATTGCCCGAGGAAGGACTTTAGTTGCCCTGTTTCCATTGTTCTTTGTGAAACTAAACAAGTCAGTGCTAAATGATGCTGTTTGCCACTGTTTATAATTGAGCACCCTTTCCATGGATTTGTTCCTTGGTTTCTAATTAGGAACTTCTTGATGGTTCATTGGGGCAGTTTGACAAAGGGGAGAGGAGACTGATTAAATCAGAGGTAAATAACCTAATATCTTGTTATATACATATATCATATATCTTGTTTTATATATGTCTAAATACAGCATAATATCTTGTTAATAATCTGTTCCAGTGTCTCACTGTGAAGGTGGTGAGACCCTGGCCCAGGTTGCCCAGAGAAGCTGTGGCTGCCCCATCCCTGGAGGGGTTCAAGGCC